>BSBM01000924.1:12687500-13887500 GCA_027924585.1 Larix kaempferi
CAACCTGTCTAGCGCCACTTTGGTATCAGAACTTGGAGCAAAATCTGATTGAGTAGTCAAATCCGGAGAGCTGGAAGAGTCTGGGAGTGCGTGAAAAACTCCAACTATGGTTGGGTAAAGTTTTGCACAGTTGTGAAGTCCGGTTTCGATTGTACTGGTGAATATTTCAATTGAGATTGAAAATGGATCAAAGAGGCTTTAATGTCTGAGGTGTAGGATGAAGAGTGTGTGGCACAACAGTCACAGTTGATCATGAAATGTTTGACGAGAGCATTGAATAATGAGAATCTTGATAAGTGAATTCATAGTGATCAAAGAGAGCCAAAGAAGCGGATGCATTCTTGATGCACTTGACCACAATGACGAGGAAGTCGAGGAAGTGGAAGCACGGGAAGTAACTGAAGAAGAACCAGAAGATAGATTGAGCAATCTACTATCAGAGATGAGGGTTAGAACAAAGATGGACGTACCTAACTACTCTGGAAGTCTGGATTCAGAAGACTTGATAGACTGGTTCATAGAGATGGAGAAATACTTTGACATAGAGCAGATTGAGGATCCTAAATGGGTTAAAACTGCATGTCTGAGGTTGAAGGGTCATGCCTCATTGTGGTGGGATAATGTGCAGGCTGACAGAGTCAAGAAAGGCAAGGACAAAATCAAGTCTTGGGATAGGATGGTTGCCAAGCTGAAAGGGAAGTTCTTGCCTAGTGATTATGTGATTTCCTTGTTCAGGAAGTTGCAAAAATTTCGAGCAAAAGAGATGACCGTGATAGAGTACAAGGAAGAGTTCTACAAATTGTCGATTTGGTCGGGTCAAACCAATGAAGGTGAAGAAGCTATTGCGAGATACATAAATGGATTGAACTATTCCATATAGGATGAGTTGATCCTGTCGAGGTTCAGAGCGGTCAGTGAATCCTACCAACTAGCTCTGAAGGAAGAAGAGAAAATGTCAAGGAAAACGCGTCGACCAGAGGTAGGATGACTGGTCAAGGTGCGAAGATTGCTTCCGCGAAGCTCCAAAGTAGCGCAACCAGAAGGGAAGCCGTCGAAGATAACCGACGTGCGGAAGGGCCAATGGCCAGAGAGAAAGTGCAGGGAAACCGACGGGAAGGTCAAGAGACCCGCGGTCGGGCTGCGTATTGTCAAACTGGTTTGACAGAAAAGAAAAGAGCTGACAGACCAACTGTAGTCTGTTACAAGTGTTGTGGAGTGGGACACAAATCCTATGAATTCCCATAGAATCTACACATGGCGGATGAGTTGAAACCCAAACATCGAAGAGATGAGCAAGTCGACGAGAGGGAAAAATCGACATATGATAGTGGCGAAGAGGGTAGAGGAAGAGGTCGAACTATGACGGCCAGGAGAACGTTGGTTTAGGATGACCGATGCGACGAGAAGGAGTAGACACAACAAAAGGCTATCTTTCACACTAGAGTGGTGATTGACAACAGGTATTGCAAGACGATAGTAGATGGTGGTAGTACAGAGAATCTTGTGTCAACAGAGGTCATCGACAAGTTTGGTTTGAGATGCCGGGAACACCCAAATCCATACAAGATATAATTGTTGCAGAAAGGACATCATGTCAAGGTAACCAGACAGTGCCTGATAGACTTTAAGGTAGGGAATCTTGAAGACAAAGTACTGTGCGACATGATCCTAATGGACACATGTCATCTATTGTTAGGGAGACCATGGAAATATGATAGGAAGATGATCTATGATGGTCAATCCAACACAGTCACAGTGTGGAAAAATGGCACGCGGAGGATGCTAAAGCCGAAGGAGGAGGACCAAGACGACTACAAGCAGGGTGAGATAAACTATTGGGAGAAGTGAGTGTTGATGTGCTCAGCCAAGGAATTCCTCACAGAGGAGGAGAAACAGTCGAGATGTTTCACCATCATTCCGAAGGGACCATGTGTCGAGAGTTCAACAATGGAGAGAATTTCGGTCGAATTCGAAGAGATGCTTGATGAGTTCATGATTGCCACCTACGAGAATCATATCCCATTAGATCGAATTGATTCCAGGATCGAGTTTTCCAACAAGGAACCACATATTATTACTCTAACAGAGGGTTAGGAACTCAATCGACAAGTCTAGGAGTTGTTGGATAGAGGATTGATCAGAGAGAGTCTGAGCCCATGTGTAGTACCGGTAGTACTAGCATCGAAGAAGGGTGGAGAATGGAGAATGTGCACAAACTCCAGAGTTATCAATAAGATCACGATCAAGTACAGGTTTCCATTTCCCAAGTTGGACGACTTGATGGATTTCTTGAGTGGAGCGAGATACTTCACTAGGATCGAACTGAAAAGTGGTTATCACCAGATCAAGGTTAGAGAAGGAGATGAATGGAAGACAACATTCAAGATGAAGGAAGGGCTGTATGAGTGGTTAGTCATGCCATTCAGGTTGACTAATGCACCTAGTACATTCATGTGGTTGATGAATGAAGTACTGAAGCCATTCTTAGGAAATTTCATCATAGTATATCTAGACGACATCCTGATATTTAGTCGAACCAAGGTTGAACACTTGGAGCACATTCGACAAATATTGCAGAAGTTGTAGGAAGAGAAGCTGACAGTGAACCTGCAAAAGTGTTTCTTCATGAAGGAATAACTTGTGTACTTGGGATTCATAATATCAGGTAAAGGGTTAGTGATGGACCCATAGAAGGTAAAGGAAATATTGGACTGTCAAGAATCGACAAGCACGACAGGAGTGCGAAGTTTCCATGGACTTTCTAGTTTCTACATAAATTTCATTAGAGGATTCATTCGGATATGTGCACCTTTGACAGAGTGCATGAAGAAAGGGGAGTTCAAGTGGACAGAAGCTGCCTAAAAATCTTTCGCTAAGTTGAAGCAGAAGGTGAATAAGAACCCAGTGTTAGCGCTCCCATATTTCAATAAAGTTTTCCAAGTCGATTGCGACCCGAGTGGAATGGAAATTGGAGCAATTTTGAGCTAGGAGGGACGACCAATTTCATTCTTCAGCGAGAAGTTGGATGAAGCGAAGCATAAATATTTGGTATACAACCAAGAATTCTATGCTATTGTCCAAGCATTGAATAAGTGGAGGCATTATTTGTTTCCCAAGGAATTTGTGTTGTACACAAATCACCAAGCAATGAGGTACTTGAATACTCAGTCGAAGTTGAACTAGTGACCCATGAAGTGGGTCGAATTCCTGCAAGGATATACCTTCATGTTGCGACATAAGTTGGGAAATTCGAACAAGGTTTTCGATGCACTGAGTCAAAGAGTTGCATTGATGAACATGATGACAGTTCAGGCGACAGGAATAGAGTCGGTGAAGACAGAGTATGGGATCAGCGAGGATTTTGCGAAAGCATGGGAGGCGAGTCGCGAACCGTGTAGTGTCAACAAGATGCCATACTTGGATTATTTTATCCAAGAGGGATACCTATTCAAGGGACAACAATTATGTATTCCCATAGGATTTGTAAGAGAGAACCTAATCCGAGAATTGCATAGTGGTAGATTAACATGTCATTTTGGCATCGACAAGACCAATGTGTTGGTCGAAGAAAAGTATTATTGGCCAGGAATGACGAAAGATGTCGGTAAGTAGGTATGACCGTGTTGAAATTTTCAGTTGGGAAAGGAAAGAAGTTAGAACACGGGGCTATATTCACCATTACCAGTGTCGAATACGCCATGGGAGCACCTGAGCATGTATTTTGTGCTGGGATTGTCGAAGACGCAGCAAGCTAACGACTCAATCTTTGTTGTAGTGGACATATTTTTGAAGATGGAACACTTTATTTCATTTCAGAAGACAAGTGACGCCATGACAATTGTTGTACTATTCTTTAAGGAGATAGTCATATTGCATGGATTTTTGAAGAGTATAATGTCGGATAGAGATACCAAGTTTATGGGTCATTTATGGGGAAACCTATGGAAGAAATTGGACATGAAGTTGCAGTTTATCTCGGCATATCATCTACAGATAGATGGACAGGCCAAGATGGTGAACAAAAGTTTGGGAATCCTTATGAGATGTTTGATGACTGAAAGACCCAAGCAGTGGGAGAATGTGTTGGCGTAAGCAGAGCTCGCGTACAAAAATTCTATGAATCGGTCAATAGGTATGAGCTTGTTCCAGATTGTTCATGGATGAATCCCACATGGAGGGGTGGATTTGGTTGAGATACTAATAGAAATAAGGAAGAACACGGATGCAGAAACATTCGTAGAGAATATGAGAGAAGTGCATGAAGATGTGTGAAAGCACATTGAAAAGACTAATGCGACATACAAGTTGAGAGCCGATATGAAAAAGAGGCTACATTCGTTCAATGAAGGATACTTAGTCTATGCACACTTGCGGAAGGAAATATTTCCTACAGGAACATATATCAAGTTGAAGCTGAAGAAGATTTCAAAAAATGCTTATGTGTTGGAGCTGCCGAAGGACTTGAACATATAACCTACATTCAATGTCTCAGATATGTACAAGTCTGAAGAGGGTTCAACTAGCAACAGTGCGAAAGTGTCAAACATTGAATGGATAGTGTAGATCTAGGTCGACACGAGAAGGAGAAAATCATCGAAGTGTTAGAAGAACGCGAATTCGAGCACACACAAAGTTTGAGAAAGAAAGAATACTTAGTTCATTGGAAGGATGATGAGTTGTAGGAGGCGACATGGATTTTCGAAGAAGAATACAGGAGACTCATGGAGCAGTCGAGTTCCTTTTCACCTGGGGAGTCTGATGCAGGAGCATCGAGGCCTAGGAAAAACAATCAAAGATGATCGACAGGAGAAGTCAACCAGGGGGATTTCCAACGACCACTAGTGCGAAGGAAGACTAGCTATTGAATCCAAGTAGTCAAGCAGAAGTTTTCGAAGTGCACTCGACATGAGGGAAATGTCGAGAGTTGACAAGCCTGATGTCGATAGATGACAGGATGGCAGCAAAATAGGTCGGGTGTCGACAAGTTGTCGACCAGCAACACTGCGAATTGTGACGAAGCCAAGTGTGGAGACAGGGTGGATTAACATCCATAGAGATAAGAGAAGCCAACAAGCAAGGTCGAAAAGTGACGAAGTGTAGTATGATCGAGACATGGGGCCGACAACTGTAGTAGATTCAGAGATATATAAGTCAAGAAGGAATACTTATCAGCCATTGGAGGTTGTTGAGTAAGTTATGAGCAGTTATGAAGGTAGTTGGGATAATGACAGATGTCACCACAGGCAGAGGTTGTGTAGCACGAACAGAGGGCGCTAACAACTACAGGTCTGTAGGATCTGGAGGATTTAGGGAATAGAGGAAGAGTGTCTCGAGGAATAGAGTAGCCTTGGAAAGAGTAGCAGCATAGTAGAAGAGCAGTACGAAGGAACAGAATAGGGGATCGATAATCAGAGAATCAGAGGATCACACACACCTGAGAACACACTGAGAGAGACAAAGTTTCATTCTATATATTGTAACTGGCTAAGTCCGACTAGTTTGATAGATTTGCTTTGTATTTCACATTGTAATTTGATTCAATTTAATAGAAGCTAGCTTCTGGAATTCAGATCACATCTAGTCTGCCTGAGCACCTGTGTGTTTTTGTGTGTCATAGTTAAGTAAGAGGGTCCGACCGACCTGCCTTGCACCACAAAGTTAACCATGTCAATCCAAACTCAACCTTGGATTGAAGTCCAAAAAGTCAACCTTGGAAATCCAAAGTCAATAATGGATTGAAGTCAACCTTTTCTAAAAGTCAACTATGAATTGAAGTCAACTATGTATTGAAGTCAACCATGGATTGTTCAAAGTCAACCTTGTTAAAAGTTGACCATGGATTGAAGTCATCCTTGCTTAAAAGTCAACTATGGATTGAATTCAACCATGGTTCAAAGTCAATCAACCATTTTTGAAAATGTGGTTTTCACTTGAAGTCTACCATGGTTCAAAGTCAACGTTGGATTGAAATCAAATATTAGTTGAAGTCAACTATGGATTGAAGTCAACCATGGATTGAATTCATTAATGTTAATAGTATTAATGGATTGAATTCAACCATTAGATTGAATTCAACCTTAGATTGAAGTCAGCCATGGATTTAAGATAACCTTGGATTGAATTCATCCTTGAAGTCAACCTTGGATTGAAGTCAAACATGAGGTCAACGTTGGATTGAATTCGATTGTGGATTGAATTCAACCTTGGATTAAAGTCAACCTTATATTGAAGTCAACAATGGACTAATGTCAAACTTGGATTGAAGTTAACCATCGATTGAAGAGAATGTTGGATTGAAGTCAACCTTGGCAAGCTAAAGTCAATCATGGATTGAAGTTAGCCATGGAAAGCCAAAGTCAACCTGGGATTAAAGTCAACCTTTCCTAAAAGAAAAAAATGGATTAAATTCAACGATGAATTCAAGTCAAACTTGTATTGAAATCAATAATGGATTGAAGGCAACCTTGGATTAAAGTTAACCTTGGATTGAAGTTAACCATGGATTGAAACGAACCATGTATTGAAGTTGACCTTGGATTGAAGTCAACCTTCGATTGAATTCAACCTTAGATTGAATTCAACCATGTATTGAAGTCACCCTTGGATTAAATTCAACCTTGGATTAAAGTCAACCTTGCTTAAAATTCAACTATGGATTAAAGGAAACCTTGCATTGAATTCAACCTTGGATTGAAGTTAGCTATGGATTGAAGTCAACTATGGATTGAAGTCAACCATGGATTGAAGTCAACCTTGGATTGAAGTCAACCTTGCTTAAAAGTCAACTATGGATTGAATTCAACCTTGCTTAGAAGACAACTATGGATTGAAGTCACCCTTGGTTTAAAATCAACCATGGATTGAAGTCATCCTTTGATTGAAGTCAACCTTGCATTGAAATCAATTGTGCTTAAAAGTCAACTATGGATTGAAGTCAACCTTGGATTCAAGTAGACCTTGGCTTGACGTCAACCTTCGATTGAAACCAACCATGGATTGAAGAAAACGATGCATTGAAGTCAACCTTGGATTGAAGTCATTAATGTTAATCTTATTAATGCATTGAAGTCAACCATTCGATTAGAGTCAACCTTGGATTGAAGTCAACCTTGGATTGAAGTTTACCATGGATTGAAGTCAACGTTGGTTTGAAGTCAACTATGTATTGATGTCAACCTTGGATTTAAGGTGATGTTTCTTAAAGGTGAACTATGGCTTGAAGTGAACTATGGAGTGAAGTCAACCATGGATTGAAGCCAACCATTGATTGAAGTCGACCTTACTTAAAAGTGAACTATGGATTGAAGTCAACCTTGCTTAAAAGTCAACTATGGATTGAAGTCATGCTTTGATTGAATTCAACCTTGGATTGAAGTCAAACTTGCCTAAAAGTCAATGATGGATTAAACTCAACCTTGAATTCAAACTTGTATTGAAGTCAATAATGGATTGAAGGAAACCTTGGATTAAAGTCATTAATGTTAATCTTATTAATCGATTGAAGTCAACCATTTAGTTAACGTCAACCTTTGATTAAAGTCATCCTTGAAGTCAACCTTGGATTGAATTCAACCTTGAATTCAACCTTAGATTGAAGTCAACCATGGATTGAATTCAACCTTGGATTGCAGGCCATCATGGATTGAAGGAAATCTTGGATTGAAGTCAATCTTGAATTCAACCTTATAGTGAAGTCAATAATGGATTGAAGGAAACCTCATATTAAAGGAAACCTTAGATTGAATTCGACCATGGATTGAAGTCGACCCTAGATTGAATTCAACCTGGGATTGAAGTCAACCATCGATTGAATTCAACTATGGATTGAAGTTTACGATGGATTGGAGTCAACAATGGATTGAAGTCAACCTTGGATTGAAGTTAACCTTAGATTGAATTCAACCTTGCTTAAAAGTGAACTGTGGATTGAAGTCAAACTTGGAATATTTATCCAACTTTGGATTGAAGTCAGCCTTACTTCAAAGTCAACTATGGATTGAATTCACTAAGGGATTAAATTCAATTATGGATTGAAGTCATCCTTTGATTGAATTCAATCTTGGGTTGAAGTCAACCTTACTTAAAAATCAAATATGGATTGAAGCCAACCATGGATTGAAGCCAAACTTGGATTGAAGTCAACCTTAGATTGAAGTCAACCATGGATTGAATCCAACCTTAAATTGAAGTAAACATTGCTTAAAAGTGAAATATGGATTGAAGTCAAATATGGATTGAAGGAAACCTTGGATTGAAGGAAACCTTGGATTGAAGTCAACCATGGATTAAAGTTAACCATGGATTGAATTCAACCTTGGATTGAAGTCAATCTTGCCTACAAGTCAACTATGGATTGGATTGAAGTCAACCTTGCTTAAAATTGAACTATGGATTGAAGTCAACCATGGTTCAAAGTCAATCAACCACTTTTAAAAATGTGGCTTTGTATTGAAGTCAACCATGGTTCAAAGTCAACCTTGGATTGAAGAACCATTAATTAAAATCAACTATGAATTGAAGTTAACCATGGATTGAAGTCATTAATGTTAATATTGTTAATGGATTAAAGTCAACCATTGGATCGAAGTCAAGCATGGATTGAAGTCATTAATGTTAATATTGTTAATGGATTAAAGTCAACCATTGGATCGAAGTCAAGCATGGATTGAAGTCAACCTTGGATTCAAGTCAGCCTTCTAGTCAACCTTGGATTGAAGTCAACCTTGGATTGAAGTCGACCATGGATTGAAGTGGACCTTGTATTGAAGTGGACCTTGTATTGAAGTTGACCATGGATTGAAGTCAACCTTGTATTGAATTTAACCTTGGATTGAATTCTATCTTGAAGTCAAGCTTAAATTATTTATATGATTTCTTTTCTATGTTTTCATTTATAAATACATTTTATTTTTGTTTTTATAATAATAATAATAATAATAATAATAATAATAATAATTCACCATTCGTTCCTCCCACCGTCAACTAGCACAACCACATTTTTAAAAGTGGTTGATATACGTCAATCGACGTATATCAACCACTTTTAATTGTGTGTCGATCGGTGTATGTCAACCAATTTTTAAAATGTGGTTGTGCTAGTTACAAGCATAGCCACTTAACTTGTGGTCAAGTTAAGTGTCATGAATAAGTTATTTGTTCTCCATGCTTAGTTGCAAGAAATTTCCATTGGCATTATCCATTCATGGACTACCAATTATGCATCTTTTTTTTTCATGCATAGTTACCAATTATTTTTTATAATATTTCTTTTAATAATTGTTTATTTCAAATTTGAAACAACTACCATAAAATCAATGTGGACATTACCGTTGTCTCATCCTCCTACAATCTAGGAAAAGCATAAGAGCTAGACCACCCCAAATTCTAAAATATAAACACCTATCCATATCTATATAACTAGCAAAACCATAAGTAAAGTGTCCAGTGAAGCCAACCACTTAGTTCTGTGTAGATGGTTGAATGTTAAACAAAGTCTAAACATTAAACTAACATAAATATTAAACATAAAACAAATACTAACCACTTAGTTTTGTGGAGATGGCTAAATGTTAAACAAAGTCTAAACATTAAACTAACATAAATATTAAACATAAAACAAATATTATTTAATACACATACTGTTTTTTTAACAACCACTTAACTGAAGCTTATTTAAATCTTAATCAACATGCATTTAAGCATAACTAGACACCACTACCATGGAATGAACCTTGATTATACATTTACTACACTAAAGTTAAACTTCTTGATCCACTCAAAAAAGTCCAAAATATTACATATTATCTAGATGACCATCGACATAATTAAACTAATCTTAATTTAGTCTTTCTCTCATCAAACCATTACCATTAATTGTTAAAAAAAAGTAATTAATTGAGAACATTTTATAGGTTAAATATCATAACAATTATAGTCACCTATCATATTTAATAAAAAGGGTAAAGCACTCACCTATTAAATTTAATAAAAAGGTAAAGTTTTAGTTAAAAATATAAAAAAATAAAATTTTTGATTTAGCATTAAATATAAATATTTTATTTTTATTTCGGCTTATAAAATAGTGATATATTAATCATTTTAATAAAAATGGTAAAGCACTCACCTATCAAATTTAATAAAAGGCTAAAGTTTTAGTTAAAAATATCAAAAAAAAAATTACTATTAAGTATTACTATTATATTTTTTTATTACAGGTTATAAAATAGTGATATATAATCATTTTCACTTTTTGAAAAAGAAATATAGTTTTAAATAAATATTTATTATATATTAATATTATATTATTTTAAATTTTAATCAATATTTATAGGGTTAATAGTTTAATTAAATTTTATATGTTGTAAATTAATATATTATGTATTAGGTTTTTTTGGTGGTTTAAAATAATGAAAAAAAATTGATTGATTTAAAACATAATACTAATCATTTTAAATTGATAAAATTCTGGATTCAAAAATATTAAATTTATTTATATATTAAAAAAATAATTTTGATAATAATATTTATTTAAATTTTATAAACATAAAATATTTAATTTTCTTCACTTTAATAAGTATTACCAAACACTATATAACATAATAAATATTCTTCACTTTAATAAAAATTACCAAACACTATATAACACAATATTACCTAACTCTATATAACACACGTAATTAAAAACACAAACACATTTTCGAATATCAAATATAAGATTTAATGCTTATTATTGTATCACATGTATCACTCTCACTTCAAATTGACTAGAGAGAGCGAGAAAGTAATTGCTTTCACTTTCTTATAAGGGATAAGGTTTTTTTTTCCCGCTAAAAAAGCATACTATTGATATTCAAACTGGTGAATCAAATAGTACATGATAAGAGATAGCACTATTACCCATAATTGTGTTGTTTGTCAAGATACCCCCCATACAATAATATCAAAATATTACACCAGCCAAAATCCAAAGTAAGAGTAGAAAATAGAAGCTAATCCAAAATGTACAAATGTCTAGAGTCAATCAACTGGTCATCAAAGAACTCATCCCAAAATATGTAGTCACCGTCACCATCCAAAGCTGCTTTCGACAACATATCAGCTTGGGAGTTATGCTCTCGATAAATATGAGTTAAAGTGACAGAGAGAAACATACCAAGCTCAGATTTAATACGTTGACACCAGTAAGCCAATTCCAAGACATTCAAAGCATGTGCACCCTGAGCCCATTTAATAGTGACTCTTGAGTCACCAAAAATATTCACATTTCCAAGACCAAACAGGTTGGCCACATGCACCACACACCATAAAGCCAAGAGTTTTTCCTTCATGTTGGAGCCCCTACCACAATTCATCTTAAGAGTAAGGAAACGAATAGAGTTGAGATGAATAATCCCTCCAGCACCACAGAAACCCAAATTTGCCGCCCCATCAAAAAAGAGAATGGGATCATCAAACCTGAGATGGAAAGTCCCAATATTACGAAAACCTAGGTCTTTTTGAACTGTCTGAAAATTCAAATATTGACAAAGTGCCAAGTTAAAAGCACCTTCCAAATTTGGAGCCTAGGTCTTTTTTAACTGTATATAATTTTATTATATACATATGAAGCATACATCCCTGCCATGTTATTAAACTTTTAAGAAAAAATTATAAGTAATTTGTTTAGTTACCTAACATACTCGAACATAAGATTTATAATGCTGTACACATTATGTAAAAAGTGGGTATTCAATAAGTATTTGGTAGCATAATATTTAATGTTATTGATTTAAATTATGTGATTCACTATTGGATTATATCAAACTGTTCATATCTCCACAACACTATTGAATATTGCTCTAAGTGCTTGATTAACACATATCTATGGTGACATGCTTTTTTGTGAAAATGAATTATAAGAATTCACGTACTAACAAGTGATATGGTCATGTTAAGAATTGACATTGTAATGTCATATAATTCACTTTGATTGCAGCGCAGTATTTAATGTAGTTGTTGTATGATGATTTTGAATTATAAGATTAACTATTGGATCATATTTAACAGTTCTTATCTCAACAACAACACCATTCAAAGCTGCTCTAAAAAGTGCTTGATTAACACATATCCGTGGTGGCATGCTTTTTCGGTGAAAGTGAATGATGAGAATTCATAAGCAAATGATACGGTCATGCTTATGAATTGACATTGTAATGTCATATCATCCGCTTATAGATTTTTTAAGTTGTAGAGTTTTTTTTTGGTATAAATTTAATAAAAATTAGTTTAAAATCTATACGAGGGTAGTGGTCATATTCAGTTTAATTAATAATGTTTTATTGTTTGTTGTATTTATTTTGCAGTTAGTTTTTTTATATTATATTAGTTTATTTACTTATCTTAAGTGGTAAGTGAATATTGATACTTTACAAGTTAAGTGTTATGAAGAAGTTATCTATTACTTATTCTCAATATTTAATTATATAATTAATGATTGTTCTTCATATCTTAGCTACTTGTTACATTATTTAGTTAAATGGATTGTCTATCTATTATCTATACATGAATTATCAGTTATCAATACATCAATTATATATATATATATATATAATTGTTTATCTTGAATATATTTTATTTTTATAATTGTTTATTTTGAATTTTGAATTATAATCATAAAATCAATTTGGACAGTATACTTGTCTCGTCCTCTTTTAAAATCTAGGAAAAATATAGATGATAGTCTATGGCAAATTCTAAGATATAAACACCTATAAATATAATAAAATTATTTGTTAAATTTTCATATAATTTTATATTAATTTATTAAATAATGTTTATTCTTATTCTTATTTTACATTCTATGTAACTTAATTATTCTGAATTTATCCGAACTCATCTATTCACCAAGAACTGTTACCATCCAATGTAACTTTTATTTTTAATTCTTTTAAATTTAACAATAAAATAAGATATCATATATTGAATTCAGAATGTCACATTTCCATGTTCAAGTACTATTCTTCTACATATTCTCTACTGCTTTCTCTTCAAATTCAATTAAAATAAATATTTAAAAGTTTCATTTAATTTCATAGTGAAGTCTCATCCGATAATGATATGGTCATATTTATGTGTTCATTTAATTTCATAGTGAAGTCCGATCAAATGATATGGGCATATTTACGTGTTCAAGTAACAATTTTTAGATTAATTTCTTATCAAATTCAAACATTCACATTTTAAAGAGTTCATATATATCCATTATACTCTTACTAAATCACATGGTCATGTTTAAGTTTAGTGTTTTATTAAATATCATAATATTTAATTTTTTTTTTATGTTTTTATTGTGTGTTTTTTTTTTATAAACCTTAAATTAAAAATGTTCTACAAAGTTATATTTGATAGGATTCAAATATTATTTTGTGAAAAGAGGGAGAGGTGTAATTTCATGTTTAAAGTAGTTTTAATCTATAAAAATTAAAAATTTTAGTAAGTAAATAATAGAATAAGTTTTCAAATAATTCCATATCACGAAAATCTGAAATATTTAAGTAAATAATAATTTTATATATTAAGATTAATATTAATTTAAACTTAGAAACTAATTATATATATATATGATTTAAAATTAAAAAATTTAATAAAAGTTAAACATTTACTTTAAAGAAAAAATATCTTATAAATAATTATTTAATATTAAAATCTAGAAAGTTTAATAATAAATCCCAAATTAAAACAAATTTATGTTAGTGAAATAATATGATCATAGATTTGACCTCATTTCCTATCAAATCACATTATCAAGTTCATGTTTACCATATTTATTTTGAAAGGTTTTAGTATTATCAAATAGTAGAGTTACATGTGTGACTAAATGTTATGTCAAATCACATTATCATGCATGCTTATTATACGATTATATTTATGTTTTTAATATATTAAAATAATTTTTTTAAGGTGGAAACTTTTATCAAAACTTATTGTGAAATTGACTTATTGTGAAATTGGTAGTGAAACTAATTATTATTGGTAGGTTAAGTTTTAGTAATTAAATAAGTATTTTTAGGTCTTACTTCATGATAGTTTTATAGTAACCCCAAGATACGTGTTGAATTTAGGTAAAAGACATGTGGTATAAATTCATGTCTTATCAAATCACAAAATTATTTTTCATTTTCATTTTTATGTCCTGCGTAGCAGGATATATATGAATCCCTAAATCCTATTATTATGCTCCGTACCTTATTTCAAACTCTGTCATCCATAAAGTTTACTATAGTCTATATTTTATTTATTAAATTAAATTTTATAAAAAAATATTTATTTGAAAAACAATTGGTTCTTGAATGCTGACGTTATTTTTTAAATGTGTAGCTTAGGACGGGGCAGTGCAATGTCGTCACCGTCCTCTACACTGGCACCGTCCTCTACACTGGTGCCTTGCATTCGTAATTATTATAAAAAATTATTTATCTGAAATGTAATTGGCTTTGGATTGATGACGTTTGTTTTAAATTCTGTGCCCCAACAGGGGCGGCGTGATGTCGTCATCATTTATACATTGGTTTAATGCCGGGATCGATGGCTCTAGCTAACTTCGAGGGAGTGTACACAAGGAACCACTATCATTAAAATTGGCACAAAAATCAATTGAGTCGATCTTTGTATTTGGTCAGACTGCAAAGCAATAAATTAATTCTCAACTACTCCGTGAACGAATATGGGAATCGGGATTTTACCACTGGAAATTATTAAGCGCCGTGGAAATTCTGATTCTTACTGGTAATTGATGCAAACACGGCCATATAGATGCACGTTCATTTTTGGGTTATCTATTTAACCGGAGTTACTACTATAAGAGAAGACCTTCGGTTTACGAAGAATGATTTATATTATGATTTTTGATAAAATCCTGAGTTCGTTTTTATATTATATTAAAAATGAGGTATGCCTTGAACTTGGCATTATTTTACCGCGGCGAAGCACGTGTTGGAGCTGGAAAAAGTGATGTGAGTGGCTATATAAAAAAATGTTTTATAAAACAAACCAGAAATATTATCATATCCCTTCAATTTGGCATGAATATTATGTTTACTCAATGTTATACGATAATAACCTCTTACGAAGAACATTGCCATATCAAATGTGGGAGGAGAAATATTATAATGTGACTACTCAATGTGCAAAGATGCTAACCCATGTTAACTTGCATCTCAAGGCAATTCGGCATCATTCCACTTAAAGTAACAATGTTTAGATAATAATAGTTTTATTTGAGTTATTTTAAAAAATGAAATCATTTAAATGATGTGACTTACATTATATGATGTTTTATTGTAAATAGTTTTGTTTGCTCTCTATCATTTAATATTACCTGGTAATTATCTTAGAAAAGTTGGAGTGAATATAAACATTATGGTTGGACAAAGACATATTTTAATTCATAAGGTCGTGAGCATCCTACATAAATGATATGGTTAATGCATTATAATTTATATTCTTTTTATCATTTAATGTTACATGGTAACTATTTGAGGAAAGTTGGAGTGAGGATAAACATTGTTGTTCGACATAAAGCTTAATTTAATCTACAAGGTCCTTCAGATAATATTTGTTGAAATTGTAATTTTGTATTTGAATCAAATTTCAATTAAAAGCTTTCATGCTCCTCGTTCCTTAAAGGGAAATGGGAAAGGAAATACCAAGATCTCTCAAATGGCTATTGTTATGACAAATTGCAGCCCATAAAGTTAGCAATTCAATCTTTTCCATAGTTCAAAGTCACATCACCAATTAACCATAGTCCAAGGTTCACATGCCGAGTTTGCAAATTTCAAAAAATCTAATTTGCAATGGCGCAGGACATTGCCACTTAATGGCTCTTGTTTCATAAATACACTTAAATTCATTATTTTTTTAATCTTAAATATTTATGTTTTTTCATATTACATTTTGTAATGAAAATTCATATATTGTCAAATAACATCATTATATTGACAAATCAAAAAGTGTACTGTGATTAGTTAGTTGGTTATATATATATATATATAATCAATGACTAATATAGCCTCTTTTCAACAATAATTATGTTGTACCACGAAAATGAAATAAAAAAAATAGAATTGCCAACTTTTTCAGTATATATATGTATATATTAAAAAATTGTTTATCAATGACTAATATATCGCTCTTTTCTGCAATAATTGTGCTGTACCACGAAAATGAAATAAAATGATAGGATTTCCCACTTTTTCTTCGTCATAGTGCAACAATCTTGTGATGATAAAAGAGCTATTTTGTTGTGTTGCATGCACCAAAGTCATTTGAGAAGTACATTTTGAATTTGACGCCAAACTATTCTCCACCACCTCCAACAACTACCAAGGGTCCCACCACGCCGAAATCAGCCACAGGAACACTGGTAGGGCGGGAGTCCCATCTAACAGAGATCTGCTGATCTAAAATAAGCTCCGAGTCTACTTCATGAATCATTGATAAATGTCACTATGGATTGATCTATGTAAATTACCAACGGATGGTAGGTAGTTAGAAATGTGTCTGGCATCTAATGCGACCACAGTGGGACTGTTTGCTAGAATCTTTATTTTCTATTGATATCTTACGTCGTGTGGAAGTTGTTGTCTTTAAATAAAAAAATGTGTACATAATTAAAAATTATTTAATTTTTATAAAGATGTTAATGGAAGTATAATAAAGATGTTGTCTTCTAGTTAATATCTATTTTATTGTATATTAAAGAGGGATATTTTTATATCTATAGGTGTTTATATCTTGGGGTGAATTAGCACCTATGTATTTTTTAAATTGCAGGAGGATGAGACAAGTGTACTGCCCAAATTGATTTCATGGTAGTCGTTCTAAATTTGAAATAAAGAATTATTAAAAATAATACTATAAAAAATAATTGGTAGCTGGTGCATGACTATAGTGACTTAACTTGTGATTTATTGATCTTCACCAACCACAAGTTAAATGATTATGCTAATATATGTACATGTAATATACCTACAAGATGATCACATATCAGGAAAGAATAAATCTACTGCAGGAAAAGGCCGAAGGAGGGCTTTGAGATGTCCGAGGGATTTGAGATCTCCGGGATTGAAACAATGGACAGAACCTCAAATAAAAAAAAGGTGGAAAGTACATTGGGTTTAAGAATTTTGTCACATCTTGAATCAAATAATGTGGTAAGTACATCGGGAAACCCTAAACCCTAGAGATAATTAAAAGATGGATCAAGTGTCCTATGTGAAAAGCCCTTTTTACGGGTGTGAAGAGTTATGAAGCGTTAAAACGAACGGTGGATGAGGTCAGAGAATTTCGTACCTAGATCCACAATCCCAAAAATTGAAAAATTCAAGAAGTTTTTATTTTACTCGTCAGATTATTATTTTTTTGAAGTTTTGGGTTTTTATATTATCCGTCATATTATTATTTTTTGAAGCATAAAAACAAAAAAATTGTTTTATAATTTCACACAATTATACATATAAAAACAAAACAAATATCAAATAATTATTTTGGTTTGCAAAATCATCATCATAAAATAGAGGTCAGAGTTACATTATATTTGAATTGAATCAATATGCCCACTGGAAAACTATATATCTATACGCTAGTCATTATTGTTATAAAAGATGCTTTAGTGTGTGTAAATATATAGCACATGTAATCATAATCTATATTTTTAATTAGATGTAAGCTTGCAAATCGAATCGTTATAAATAATGAATGCAAGACTCTACAAAATATAGTTCTCTATGCCTTTTTTTGTATGTATGGTTTATTGTTTATTCTACAAACTGCATATGCAATTTTCATTCCAGATGTTGCACACATATTTCATGTCTCTCAACCCCTTATTTAGTACTTGCCTTCATTTTAATTCTACATCCCTCATTGAAATTGAACCATGAGAGAAATATAAGAAATATAAGAGATGTTCATTTCAATTTCAATGGGAGTTGGAGAATTAACCAATACACTTAGAGTCCAGATCTATATAGATTATTGAAATTATGGGATAACTGACTAAATACACATGCAAAAAAATAGTGCAAGAATTACCTCTATAATGCAAATAACTCTCAACCTTTGTCTCCAAGGCCCTCCAACTCCCAACTTCCAACTCCCAAAGTTGTTGCAGCATGCTAATATAAACAATGAGCATTGAGCACTGAAATTTGTAGACTGTAGACGCCCATTGCACTAATAAAAAAATTAAAAAAAATGAGTTTTCCTATTTTTAGGAAAAATCAATGCAACTTGCAAATGGAAAGGCATGGAAATAATCATAATTTAATAGATGTTTCTATTTTTTAATAAATGCATTCTTTGGAAGTTGGAATTTAGAAAGCATAGATTAACAAATCAATGCAACTTGCATATGGAAATAATTTTAATTTAATAGATGTTTCTATTTATTTAATGATTGTATGTTTTGTAAGTTGGGATTTAGGAAGTATAATTTATATAACATAAATATATTAATACTACTATTAAATTAGTAATATAATAACAGTTTAGGAATTTTGTTTTCCTTCAAAAATAGTAGTAAGATAATGACGGTTTAAAATTTTTATCACCCTTCACAAAAGACGGTTAACTAAAATTTTAAACCGTATTTGACGATCAAAATACTCCATAATGGCCATTTTGCCCATCAAATTCCATCACTGAGTGAGAGTTTTCCTATATATATGCCCTAGTAAAATCAGTGATATTATCACAAGATGGACAAGCCGTAGCATGAATTATGTAACTCTTGGGCCTCAAATTTTGGTTTAGGATATAGTACCATTTTGGAACATCTTATTAAGGAAAACTATTTTGCAAGAATGCGGGCTTATCCTAGGAGGAGACTTGAACTTCTCTATAGGAAAGTTTTATATATGGGGTCCTAAAGCTAAAATTGACCCATTGTCGGAATTTTTCTTGGGAAATTTGGAAGAAATGGGGATAATTGATGTGGCACCAATGAAGCTAAGACCATCATGGACAAATAAAAGAATAAGAATAGAGAAAATAGCTAAAAGACTATAGAGGAAACGACTCACATTCACCAATGGATCGGACAAGGAGGAGAATCTGACCATTATCATGTAGTGTTGAAAATAGAAGGGGAAGAGAAGAACATAATAGGATCATTCAAGTTTAATGTGTCATGGTTGGAAAATGAAGATTGTCTAAAAACTCTAAAAAAAAGCATGGAAGTCGTATGACAGGTCTAAACTGGAATCAGCAGCAATACAATTTTCAAAAAATCTCCAACGGGAAAAGAAGGTAGCAACAGATTTGTATTGTAAGCAAAATATAAAAGAAGGTAAAGATTTAAAAGAAATCGAAGTGAAGCTGGAATACATTATGAGGACAAGGGATTCAACTTTCTGTATGTCGAAACTAGAAAGAAAGTAGAAGAATTGGAGATGAGAAGAAGGAAAATCTTCCTTAACAAGGAAACTGAATGAAGAATTAAGAGTAGAGTGATCTGGATGAATTTGGGAGATGAAAATAGCATATTTTTTCATAACCATGAAAATCATAGGGAAAGTATAAACACAATCTAGAAGCTTAAAAAGGGGGATACATATATATATATTAAATACCAAGGTTACTTAATTATATACAACATTATTTTTACATGCCCTTGTTTAGGAGAAAAAACAATGATGCATCAGGCTAAGAGAAGACAAGGGTTAACAGATTCCCTTTGTGTCAACCGATATTTACTGGGAATTCGGCGTTGTAAAATTTATTAGTAAATTAAAATATGGCATGGCTGGTAGGCTCGAGATAGTGGTCCACTGGATATGTATTCTATCACGGCGCAACTGTAATTAAACCCACGAAATTAGCTCGAGCAATGGCTACGGTTTGACACACTACAATGGCTATAATCTTTCATGCATGGGGAAATAGAAAATTAAAACAAGGTTTATATACATCATTTGATATGACTCGAACTCAACGTGTTCATGAATAAAAGTTCAACTAGAAGTCCACCGAAATTTAAGCGAACAAGAAGGGAAATCCCTAGATGGTAGCTTTAAGTAATGGCGATCATGTCTTTTAGGCGTTAATCTTATCCCATGCGATAAATTTAAGGGTTTTAATTTTTTAATGGGTTAATTTTTTATTAAACATTCATTTGGTATAATTATTCTATTTTTTTTTTTTTTTAATGAATAGAAGGTTAGCACCATCAAATTTAAAAATGGGAGGTGGGATAAAACAATTCCGCCCCTCTAATAATTGATTTAAACATATGTTATTCCACAAAAATCACTAGGCAGCTCCCGTTCGCCCCCAATTTCTAGAAATGGGTCTTTTTTTCCTTCTATCGATCATGGAAATTGAAGTAGTAGTTATATTCATCCAAATTTTATGGGTTGAACCTTGTTTTGCAAGTCGCTTAATGTCCACATGAGAAGGGAAATTGATATGTACTATCAAGTCTTATAGTGACCCACTTTCATCTAGAAGAGTTCTGAATCCCATCCCCTCAGATCCAAAGTTTCCCCAAAAAATATGGGGATTATGAAGCTTGCGATTGATGATACAACAATAATGTTTATGTGCGTGTTTGGGGCATCATGTCTAGGGGCTGGGACTTCATTCATAGTCATGTATGTGTGTGCAGGGGTCCATGATGTTGGTTATAACCATTACAATTTTGTTTCTACTTTTGTATGTGTTCTCCTTTCTGGGACAGGCCATGGGTGGAGAAACCTGGAATCCCGCTGCATTTATTGCTTATTTTGCTTTGGGCATTGTCAGGTATTTTGACATGTTTCTTGTTTTGATTATTGAATTTTATGGTTGTCAAAGGATTTTTGTAGGGTTGAAACTGTATTTTGTGGTTGGTTAGCCTATTTTTGGGCGTGAATGTTGCTCTCTTAGTAGTGGGGAATACATTAAATATGGACTTACAGATCTAGAAAAATGGATATGTGAAGCATCGAAGAATGTATGAAATGTTTAACTCTATTTTTCTGGCTACCACGTAGAAATTTGTATATGATGCTATATTAGAATTGATGATATTGTGCATTATTTGACTGACTCTTCCTAAATTCACTATGCAGGGATGTCTTGGGATGAATTAATATACATAAGGCAAGTTGTTAGTTTCTTGGTAAGATTCTCCAACACTAGTGATTCATTAAAAGCATATGTATATGCATTTGTATTGCTCTATTAAAATGATCTTTGGTAAGGTGTGTGCATAAATGAGGTATTCGTGGGCCCTTGTAATAGCATGGGGAGATAAATAAGGATCGAGGTGTTGGTGGGCTCTCATATTAACATTGATTTTATTTGTTGCAGTGATGAAAAATTTCATTGTTGTTTTCCAAGAATATTCCTAGAGTGTGGTGAATTTCTATGTACTGCGATAGTTAGACTGAGGTACCAAACTACCACCAAAAATGAAATGTTATGTGATGGTTTATTAAGATTTATCTCCTATTTATTATTTTTTGTATATGTTTTCCTATTACTATATATGGTTTTAGACTTTATCAAAAAATTCACCAAGACTTCACAACATTTTATAATTTAGTAAAATATTTTCCAATACTATACAAGATTTTATAATTTAGTCAAAGATTCGTCAAGATTTTACAAGTTATAACACAAAATTTTGCATCGATTACTATATCTATTATTGTGTTTACATCCTTCTTTGAAAACTAGAAGTTATAAATCGGAATAAATGCTAACATAATAGTGAAGAAAGAAGAACATGACGACAAGAGATTAATGGAAGACACAATTGTTGTGTTTATCATCAATATGTTGTGCATAGTCTTCAAACTCCTTTGGTCCAATAAAGTGGAAATTATGTCATGGTTTACCATGAGTAAAATCCAACAAAATGAAATAATGTATCTCAGAATATGTTTTAACCTGATTTTTCGACTCATATTACTTAGTTAGAAATGTGAGAAATTATATAGTCAATTGATCTCCTCATTCCCTCCATTTGGAAATTGATCCTTTGTATCATTCTTTTTAATTCTTTGATATCATTAAAAACATCTCCTCCTAATTCGAATGGCCAGCCATACTTTTTCATTTTAAATATTTTTCTTTTCAAATTTATATTGTTAGTAAAAGAAGTCGATACTTGTTAATCTATTACTGTAAGTTATAAAAACAACAATTCTATTGATGTAGGCCCTAGGAATTGTGAAAGCCCACGCAATCGCCCATAGCTAACTAGCAATTTTTGTATCCCTTCTTTTTGCACTCTTGAAGTGGCAAGCTATGGCCACATGACTATGAATCCATATGCATGGAATGATTATGTTTTAGAGAATACCCCATGTAGCATAGGTAAGTATAATTTGGGAACTAGCATATGCTATTTATTGGAAGAACTAACAAATTGGTTAAATATTAAATAAACTTGTATCCTATACATTATGCATTTATATATCCATCAATACTAAAAAAATTGCATTGCTAATTATGGAAAACAAACTATAATATTCATTAGCTTACAACTTCCTATCTCTATCTTGACCAGTATTATCCATACATGAGGCTCGAGCTTAATAAATCCAATATTTATTCCAGTGTCCAATCTGTCTTAGCTTAGCTCTTCTAGGGGGTAATCCGAAACCATGAAACGATTGAAGGTATCCCATACATACAACCTTTTCTTCTTCATATGTTGTTTTATTACAAATCCATTGTATTGCTATAATAATATAGTTCTGTCATTTCTCATGTTGTTTTTTTGTGTAGGTGTTGGATCAATGGCCACAACATATAGGAGTTGATGCAACCAATTGTGCAAGGCGATGGATGATGGAGTGAGTGAATGATTAAGCCATATTTACACCACAAAGATCCACTTATAGATAAGGGGCATACAAATAAGGTGGTGATTATGGCGAGTAGTATGAAAATATGATGGCGGTGGCAATGAATAGTGAAAATGTTAAAAATGGTATTAAGAAATACATTTTGTTCCACATAATACTTTGATATGTTTTTTTTCACAATAACAAGTAGCAGTTTCTATTAAAAGATGGCAAAGCCACATATCAAAATTACATCTAAAGTTCCAATCCTTTATGTTCTTCTATCAACGTCCTAGACTTAAACAGTTCAAAATTTTTCCTAGGGATGGACATATCTTAAACATAACTGAGTAGCGTAGATTTTAAAAAAGGTTCCTAACATATACTTAAACATGTAGTACATAAAACTTGTGAAGTAAATTTGGCGAGGATCCTTCTCTGAGACATAGGCCTGAGAATTCATCTTAACACTTCATCAAAAGTTTGTTGCTCGATGGGTTTGCAATCGAGTATTCAAGCTACTCAATTCTATTTAATAACTTCTACATCTTCTTCTCCTATCTCTGACTGGTGTTGGCTGAGTGACGCTCCAGTGCATGATGGTCCTGTCGTTCGCAACTGACGAATGTGGGCATCATAATGTCTCTCAGTCATGTGCAGCCGAATTTTCAGGTTGGACACTTTGTGCTTAATGGAATTGATTTTTCTTAGAGTCTCTAGACTCCATGAATCAGACAACAATCCAAGCTGTTACAATTGTTTTACACGGCAATAAGACAGGTGCTCCTGATCCAATTTACTTCAGATTCAATTCGATCTTCTAATTTGCAATCTTCTTGGTCGCTTAATTCCTTTGTGGTGCTACTATCTACGACAACAACTGGTCACACCGGGGGATTAATATCTGCCTCCCACAACTTCACATGAGTGGATCTTCATTCTAGGAGGTTATCATGCCTGATAATGAAGGCGATCAATATTCGGCTTGTTGCAAGTCATTTAATGCAGCAGAAACAAGCTGATTGGAGTTGAGATCCAATGGTCAATTGACCTGCTACTACTGCATTAATTGGCCTGCTGTAAATTGAATAATATTCTGAGATAATGAATAATCATCGAGTTGGATTTTAATGTTCATCATATCCAACTACTTCAGAAACGATTTCCCTCCAAAACTGTATATGTTCGCCTTGATGTCATCTGCATTTACCAAAATAACGATGTGAAATGTAAGACTTGTCGTGATTTTAAATATAAGCCAATTACATCCAAATACATTCAAAATGCAGTCGTAAGGCAATCTGTAAATTCATGTACATTTATTAAAACCACGGAAAATGGGAAAAAAATAATTTTAAGACTTGACAATGCATGCCAATAGATTTAATACAATCAATATTACCAACAATATCGCAACCACCCATACACTATGTGAAAAAAATAAAAATTTTGGTTTCCAAAAATTCATTATTTACAATTATCTATGTTTAACTTTGGAAATAAGAAAAAATTTAAACATCAAAATCTCAAGTAATACATGGTCAATGGGACTAATAAGTCGTGGCCTTCACAAAGGACTAATAAGTATTAGTAAAATAAATATTAAAAGTTTATTTTTATCAAGTCACGTCATTTGATATGGTCATGTTTACGAGTTTAAGGAATAATCTTCTGCTTAAGGTTTTTATCGTCTTAAATTCCATTAATATAAAGTTAAATTTGAGAGAATTAAAGTCTTATAAAATGATATGGTAATATATATGCGTTCAAGCCCTATCAAATCACATGGTCATGTCTATCCTTATTATTTCTAATTTTTCCGATAATATGGTCATATATCTGCGTTCAAGCAATACTTTTATTTTTTATTTTTTCCTAATGGAATTCGATTAAATTTTGATATAAAAAGTTACATTGTAAAATATTCAAATTTTATTTATAGAAAAGGATAGGAAGAAACTTTATTTATAGAAAAGGACGGGGAGACAAAACACTCTGTTATTTTTTATCTTGGTTAATGAAAGTTCGTTTTTGTCCTTTTTCCTTTTTTAAACGTACTTTTTAACAAAAATTTAAGTTTGATTAAGAAAGTTTGTTTTTGTTTTTTGTTTCCTTTTTTAAACATTAAAGTTTTAGCAAGAATATCACTTCGAAGAATTTGTAGGAAGCTATACTTTGCTTTAGTTTTTTCATCTTTAAGTTGGTTATTCTTTGGGTTATTTTTCCTTTTAGTTTTTTTTAAACAATGTTTTAATTAATTAATAAGGTTTTTAATATAACTTTGTATAGATAGTTTGTTGATGATAGTTTTATGTCTTTTTTTTTTTTTTTTTGTGTGTTACATGTTATGTCATATTGTAAAAACAATTTTATGATAGGCTCTTCTAAAGCATAGTGGGTCAAATGAGTTCAATACATGAAGCCATATTTAATCTAAGAGATCCTTTCCATTGAATGAGGGGATTTTGGAACAATTTTTTAAAGATAGAGTTTGTATTATTTAATATGAAGTATTCTAGGCTTTAGATCATATTACTGGAAACCAATTTTTGATATCCAAAGCCATTGGATGCTTTCCACATTTTTAGGTGGTATAACACTTTTGAGGACACGAAGTGCATTAAGCTATGTAACTTAGCTCTCCAAAATGAATGTTTATTGTGGATCTTGACCCTTTAAAATTAATCGAAGAGGTAGATATTAGATTCTTAAAAGCCATTTGACTTCACCTTATATGGTAAAACCTATTAGGTTTGTGCCTTTAATTCAGTGAAACGAAAAGACCATTCAAGACGTGGATTGGGTTCATGCCAAAATATAAAGTACAATTTCAAAATCATCACTCATTTAGACCTATGTTCTCATCTACAAATAATTATACTTCACCCAAATTCTATGATTTTCATCTTCATGGTGCTAGTTTTGGTTGATTTCTAGATTAGTAAGGGTTCGCAATATACATAACATCATGAACAACATAGAGTATGAAATTGTGAGTGATCCCCTCAATGCTAGAGTCAATGGAAATGTGAGGATTGGTGGAAATGATGGTTGGAATTACTTTTTACTAGGGGTATGTCATACTCTTATACTTCCAATGATGAATTTACTCATCCCATGCTCCCATAACCATGTGAGAGTATTTTACCTACCAACCTCTTACATGCACTCAATGATTTTTTTGATAAGTCAAAGGAAGTGGTTGGATATATTTAAGTAAAATGAAATAAAAATATGAGATTCAAGGATGGCACTTGGAAACAGAAGATTTATTTCCCCATAGGCTATATTTGTTGTTCCTCTCAAGTGGAAACATATCCCCTCGCATGCTCTTCATAGCATCAAATTGGTGGGCATATCTAAACAAAATTATGAAAATCAAATAGATAAAGAGTGTTTAGAATCAATTCAAGAAAAAATTAAGAAAAAAATGTGTTTGACAAATACAATGATATAAAATCAGGGAATTCCATGATTTAAAGTTGTCATGAATGACCATTCAATATGAATATGTGAATACATTCTTGGAGCTGCTGAGGTATTATAGGTATATCAAGAATGAGAAGGTAAGGATCCCATATTTCTTAAATAAACTACCTTAATCATTAAAATATAGAATTGAGTTTGATGAAGCTCGAACACTATATGAATTAATAGAAAATGATAAGTAGTGCTATGAAGAAAAGGATTATCTACATCTAGTAAATCATGTTAATTGAATTGTAATTAACATAATTAAAAGAAAAGCACTAATTTAAGAATTTCAAGTGTAAGCTTTGAGAAGGTCATGATTGCATAAGGGAATCCATGATAGAAATGTGATTGAGTGATATCAATATACCACTTTAGATCCCACAAATCCTATTTTCGAAACCATGACGAGACCTTCAAAATGAGTAAGGTGTAAAGTTGTAAGTTGTATCATTATAACACTTTAGAAGTCATAAGCATGTTATTGGAAACTAGTGTCTTATATTTGAACTTGGTGGATGCTATCCATGCATCCAAATTATATATCACAATTATATATCACTTTGGAGGTTTTGGCTTGCATTAAAGTTATATAGTTTGATCCTCCAAAATAATTTTGGGTCCTAGATCCTGTTTCACATGAGGACATAGATGTGATACTTGATGGCACACCTTCATCCATGCCCATTTCCTTAATTTAATGTAGTGATGTAATTGTTTGCATGGAATGGGTCAATGAAAGTGTGAAGATAAAGTGGTGTGTGAATGTGTTAATCAAGGACTTGAATATTTTGATAAGTTGATGCATGATAGGTTTTTATGTGCAGATTTTCCATGATAACCTTAAAGGGTTTAAGAGAACAAGAAAGTACCAAGACAACAATATTATATATATTTTTGGGTATGTAATAAAGTGAATGAATTTAGTATGTTGTTTTCTCCTTCTAGATCAATGTATGCAATATATGCATAGCTTATGTGACATATTTCATTGTTCGAAACATGTCACATAAATTTTCTATGCAAGACAACTCAAGGGTGCATAACATTAGTTGTAATCCATGTATATGATGTAGACAATAAGATAAAATCCACAAACAACCTGTTAAATTAAATCCACTCAGATATTGAAGGCGACTTAAATTTGTTATCACCTCTTATAGTCACAATGATCGATTTCCTATAATGTATGCAAGGTTCAGAGAAAAAAACAACCACTTTAATATTTTGGACGAATCTAACTCTAATCCATGTGGAGAGACACTTGTGAAAGCTACATAAAGTGTATGCTAATGTAATACTCTTTGAAAATGTATTTTAAGATGAATGCCACATTATGCATAAAGTAAGCCAAATGACTTTTCCATCTATAAAAGAGATATTGATATTGTTGCGCCCTGTTTTAAAATGTGTTTTCAGTTGAAAAGAGGGTGATAGTAAAACTATTAATATCCTTCCCGCAATCTCACAGACTTTGATTTCTATTGAATGGGTGAGTACTATGGTGATTCTCTCATGGAACCGTCACTTGATGTGTCTTGGTAGGGCACCCGATTGAGCCCTAAAACTCGACCTTGATTCCCTTGATGTGGTTCTATGTCAAGAGATAACTACATGGCTACCATGGATTTTGAAATCCGAAAATATTTAGCATTTCAATCACTCCATAAGATAAGGCTCTAAGTTATAGTGAATATGGTCGCATGTTTATATGTTCAACATATATTTATTGAATGTCCCCAATTTTTTTACTATGGATCACTCAATTACTAGGGAATTCAATGGTCTAAATATATTTAAACAAATTAAAGAAGAATAGTAAAGTAGTGAATTGGGGTCATGAGGCACTATGGAAAACCAAGGTCCAAGGGAAAAATTTATAGAGATAGGAATCATTCTCTCCTAAAAATATTTTTTATTAATATTTTGAGATAATTTGGACAAGGATGAGAGATTAGTGGTGGAATGAGTCTAAATGTATGGTGTAACTCCCATCCAAGGTGGAAGGAATCCTATCATGTAGGAATCTTATGGGTTGTAGCTCATTAGGCTAAAAATAGAAAATATATGACAACCTATGGCATCTATGACTACTTATGACAAGAATCAGGTCCTATGATAGCTTATGAAAACTTATGACAACCTATGACATGTTGCAGGTCCTAAGGTCCTAAATTAAACCAAGGACGGTGCTAGAGGAGAAGGGTGGGCCCACATGCTAATGTAACTTCCCCAAAATCAAGATAAGCCTCTCAAATTCGAATTTCAAAGGTATATTGAGTTATTATTTGTCCAAATAATATTAGAGAAGAATTAAATGAGTCCCAGTGCCATTCTCTCATAAAAAACATTTATTAATATTTTATTGAATATTTGTGAGAGAATTCTAGATTGAGGAGGAAATGCTCCATGAATATTTATACAAGGGATGAAGACACAAGTGAAATATATTTTGGTAATTTTTCATTTTCATATTTGCAATTTGTGAGAGCTTTAGCTTGTCCTTGCACGGTGGATGTTCATAGTCCATGCCATTGAACTAGTTTTGGAGATGAAATATTTCCCCCAAGATAGCAGTGGGAGAAGCCATTCAGAATTCTAATATGAGCATAAATGAAGGTGTTTTATTGCAAGTTAGATTCCCACTTCAGTTCGATTTCATCTACTATTTCTTTCTCCACTGTCTCGTCTCGTAATCTTTTCTCAATAACCATTTTTTAGTGTAGATCATGGTGCACTCATAGTTGAGTAGACTTTGTGGAGGATGATTTCATGACTCCACGGTTATTTTATATTATTTATATCATTGTATTAGTCTGCATAATTGATCCATAGCTCGAAATTCCATTCCTTTCATGTAAAATTTCCAAGAAAACTATTAATTCAAGCTAGTTTCCCCTCTATCTTCATATGGAGTTTTCGGAGTAGTTTTATATATGTTTTGCATCACATTTTCTCTAAGTTTTTGATGATGTTTCAAGATGCTTATGATGTTATTTTTATGACCAAAATACTATCATGCATGCCCCTCGGTATTTTGATTAAATATTGTGCAACAAATTTCATGTACATTGTTAAAACTTTCCACACATTTTCTATGTCTCGCAACATTATGTTTTATGGGATTGATAGCATACTATAAAACCTGATTAATGATGCATTTTGGTTTTCAATTAGGTCCTTAATCCATTCAAATTCTCTATTTATAAATTAGGGAAGGTCGTATAGTGTTTGGGAAGTCAGAAAGGTCCAAGACTAGTTGGGTATTAACATTGATTTTCCTAGTATTTTCCCCTTGAACACTCCTTGATAAATGCAAGTCATCGATTTCTTCAATAAGAGTCCGAGTGTCTAATATCTTAATTAGGATTTCCTAATACCCATCAATCCATTCCAATCATAATTAGAGAGCCTTTGGAAGGATTAGGGATAATTTGGGTTTCACTAGTCCAAGGTTCGAAATTGACCAAATTTGAGCAGACTTGAATAACTTGTAAAAAGGAGTTTTCTGATTCAAAAGTGTTTGAGGTCTTCTAGGATGTGTTGAATCCCATAGGGTCCTTTCAGAATAAATTTGGAAAGTTATGGAGGTGTTTGGGAACAAGACAAAGAAAGACTAGTTTCCTAGTTTTCATAGTTTTGAAACTAGACAAAATACTGATTGAGGATGTATGTGAAGTGAAATTCCTCACCCAAACAATATTAAGAAGCCACATATATCATCTTTTCAAGCCAATCGGAATCTCCATATCACTTTCCTAGAGTTTCCTCACTTGTCTCATAACCATGGAACTGGCGTGAAATTCATTGTCGATGAGGGTTTTGAGAAATAATGTATCCATTGTCTAAAGTTTTAAGCCTCTATTGAAGTATTTTGTGATTGTGTGCCTAATTTTTCCGAAAAGGGACATTACAGTGGTATCAGAGTATGGTCCTTGCACCTATTCGTTGGATCATACATTGAAGAAGAAAATTCTAGCCACTTCCTACTCCGATGATGATTTATATGAGCTGTATGAGGATGATGAGCAATATGATGATGACTATGATGATAAATATGAAGAGTATTGCAAACAGTATGAGGAATAAAACGTCAAGGAGACCTGTACCTTCTACAAGTACCTCCCATCATACCACATTTGGAAGGATAAATGATTGTTATTCTTATATCCATATGTATGGAGAAGATGCATGTTCCACAATCAAAGATCTGCCTACTTGTGAAAAGAGCAGCAAAATATCTGAAGCTTCATTGGATGCATGCGCTTCCTACTTGATGAGAATTTCTGGATCTTCTTCAAAAAGATTCTGCAAATATCTTGATCCTAAGGCAAGTAAGGGGAAATATGCATCAACTTGCTTGAAGGAGCACAAACAAAGTACCGATCAGAGCAAAGAAGAATAAAGGAGGACAAGGATGAGCATCTCAAATCCACCCTCAATCATTGAACAGGATCATCCAGAGACACTTACTGATGGGTGTCATTATGAGGTACTTACTGATGAGTGCCCAAGATTTGGAAGAGCATCTATTGATGGATGCTCTCATCTCTATATTGGTGACATAGATATCAACCTTGATGAGTTTGTTGCAAGTCCCAAATCCATGGAGTGCGAAGAATAATACCTTCTAGCAAAAGAATATGAACCAAGATCAGCTTTCCAGTCACCACTTGAGCTTCCATGTGAAGTTGATCCCAAGAAAAAAGAAGAAGAGGAGCTTCGCTCTCATGAACTATCCTTCATTGAAGGGTCTTTGAAGATGAGTGAAATGAAAATCTATGAGGCCCTTAGCATACTCCATGACACTCAAGCATTGGTGTCAAATTCTTGTTGGAGATTTTCTTCATTGGAGGAGCCATCCTTCCTTGAATACATGGAGAAGATTCAAAGAGAAATGTGCAACATCGAAGGTAATTTCATGTTTTTACATTTTGATAGAAACAATTTGGTTGAGATTAATGAATGGTTACATGAGGTATACTTGAAGAATAATGAGAATATTCATAAGCTCAAAATTCAAAATGAGCAACTTCTTGATAGGTTTCGAGATACTTTTTCTTCCTCCTATGTTTCAAATTGTCATATGGTAGATTTCTTGGAGGATTCTCATGACATGATGGATCATGAGAAACATGGTGATTTGCATGAGTTTAATGTATTTGAAGATGAGATCGATGAGAGACAAGCACTTGTTGTGGTGGAAAAGGAACTTCAATTTCCTCTTGGTGATGGTTACACACTTTTTGATGAATTGCATGATTCCCCTACCTTGGAACCAACCTATGAGGAAAGTTTCGCAATTTTGAGGAAGGTCCATGACCCTACCCCTATGGATCATTCACATGATGAAATTTTTTTCACTTTCTGATCATTTGGGTGAGTTGGTTCATTATCCTACATCCTACACTTCCACATTTTGCAGCATTCATCCAAATGAAGTATGGGTGAAAGGTTTATTTCTGATGGTGCCACATCAAGAGTATGAAACTCCTATCTCTCCTTTTGATGATGACATGACTAGAGCACCTTCTTCTTTACATTTCCATCAATATCCTTTGTTAACTTATGATGATACACATCTTCATGGATGCACACATGGTACTCCTTTGAGACCCTTGAAGGTTCATTGTTCTCTTTGTTCCTTACATGATGGGAGAGTTCCTTCATCCATTGTTTGATTGAAAGGACACATGGAAAAATTACTTGACACCTCCCACAACTCCTTGGAGAAACATCCATTGCTCTCATATTATGACTCTCGCATTCATGGATGTCAAGGTATTTTTTAAGGATTCTAATAGTATACCTAAGTATATTATTCTAGGCGATTATTTTGGATTGGAAAAAGCATATATATAGATAGGTAGGCGAATATTAAATATGACACATACAATTTAATACTAAAACTTGTAAATTTCGGAGAATATTATGATAAAAAAACATATTTTATATAAATATAGGCGATATTAGAGACTAAAAATGACCAAATAGCAAATTTATTTTTTGAAAAACGACCCAAAAAATAGTCAATTGGCAAAAAGTTTCCCCTAAAAATTTCCCTTATGGATGTATTGATGAGACTTCTTTGAGCCTCTTGAAGTCTCCTTGTTTTCTTTTGTCCTTACTTGGTTCATATTTTGGTGGAGGTTCTTAATTCACTTCTTGGATGAAATAACTAATGGATCATTATTATGACACATCTTACATTCTTTTGGAGCAACACAGACAGTCAGATCCTAGTATTGTCGGGTTCATGTGTCTTAGACACTCTACATTTCTCAGGTTCATTTGGGACCTTGGAATCATTTTGGGAATCAGTTGTTTCAGTAGGTTTGTTGGCATGAAAGTTAGGGAGATGGATTTATCTCTAGAGGGGATGATTATGATTAGAGTTGCGCTAGCAGCAGCAGGGCGGTTTCAATTTGGAGATTAGTTGGGGATCTTAGAGTTACAATGTAATGCATGTTTTTAGCAGTAGACCTGGAGTTGAGAGACAATTTTGGATTTCATATGATGATATTCTTAGTAGACCAGTTGTTGGGGATTTGATTAAGTGGTTGTAGTATAGATTCACTCTTCATATTGGCATTGGTTGGGATTTTTCCGATGTCATTACCTTGCAGGACCATACATTGAGCAGAGTGTATTTCACCTCGTTTGGATTGGGATCGAACCATGACATCATTTTCAAATTTAGTACAATTCAGATTGTCGGATGTAGATTTCATGAGTTGGTCCACTTGAAATTGTAGCCTTATGGAAAGTCATCACAAAGGAAGGAGGCAAAAAATCAATGACCATAAGTTGCGGAAGAAGAAGAATTATTACCACTCCCAGGTTTAAATTGCTTAAGGACAAGCAATATTGGGTGGGTAGGACTATAATGTCCCCAAATGTTTTACTATGGACCAGTCCATTACTAGGGAATTCAATGGTCTAAATTTACTTGGAAAAATTAAAGAAGAATGGTAAAATTAGTGAATTGGGGTCATGAGGCACTATGGAAAGCCAAGGTCCAAGGGAAAAATTTGAGAAAGGAATCATTCTCTCCTAAAAATCATTTTTATTAATATTTTGAGATAATTTGGACAAGTAGGGTGCATTAGTGGTGGAATGAGTCTAAATGTGTGGTGTAACTTCCATCTAAGGTGGAAGGAATCTTATCATGGAGGAATCTCATGGGTTGTAACTCCCCGGCATAAAAATAGAAAATATATGACAACCTATGACATCTATGACAAGAATAAGGTCCTATGATAGCTTATTACAACTTATGACTACTTATGACATGTTGCAGGTCCTAAATTTAGCTAAGGAGGGTGCTACAGAAGAAGGGTGGGCCCACATGCTAATGTAACTTCCCCAAAATCAAGATAAGCCTCTCAAATTCAAATTTCCAAGGTAGATGGAGTTATTATTTCAAAAAATAACATTAGAGAAGAATTCAATGAGTCCTAATGTGTCATTCTCTCATAAAAATAACATTTATTAATATTTTATTGAATATTTGTGAGAGAATTCTAGTATGAGGGGGAAATGCTCCATGAATATTTATCAAAGGGATGAAGACACAAGTGAAATATATTTTGGTCATTTTTCATTTTCATATTTTCAATTTGGGAGAGCTTTAGCTTGTCCTTGCACGGTGGATGTTCATCCTCCCTGCCATTGAACTAGTTTCGGAGATGAAATATTTCCCCTAAGCTAGTAGTGTGAGAATCCATTCATACTTCTCATAAGAATCAATGAAGGTGTTTTGTTGCATTTTTTAGTCCCTCTTCAATTCAATTTCATCTACTATCTCTTTCTCCACTATCTCTTCTCTCAATCTTCTCTCAATGTCCATGTTCTAGTGTTGATGGCGCACTCATAGTTGTGTAGAATTTGTGGAGGATGATTTCATGTCTCCATGGTTATTTTATATTATGTATATCACTACATTAAGCTGTAGAATGGAGCCACAGCTCAAAATTCCATGCCTTTCATGTAAAATTTCCAAGCAAACTATTAACTAGAGTTAGTTTCCCCTCTATCTTCATATGGATTTTTTGGAGTAGTTTTATATCTTTTTTACATTAGACTGTCTCTAGTTTTTTGCTGATATTTTTGAGCTGATTATGATGTAATTTTTATGACCAAAATACTATGTGCAGGACCCTTGGGTATTTTTATTAAAGATTGTGGAACAAATTCCATGTACATTGTTAACAATTTTCTATGTCTCACAACATATTGTTTTATGGGAGTGATAGTAGACTATAAAACCTGATTAATGATTCATATTGGTTTTCAATGAGTTCCTTAATCGATTCCAAGTCTCTGTTCATAAATTAGGGAAGTTCGTACATTGTTTGGGAAGCCAAAAATGTCCAAGACTAGTTGGGGTTTTAACATCGATTTCCCTAGTATTTCCCCCTTTCACTCCTTCTTGATAAATTCAAGCCATGGATGTTTTCAATATGTTTATGAGTGTCTAATATCTGCATTAGGATGTCCTAAGACCCTCAAACCATTCCAAGAAGAATTCTAGAGTCTTTGGAAGCATTAGGGACAATTTGGATTTCATTAGTCCAAGGTTTGAGATTCACCATATTTGAGCAAACTTGAATAACATGACAAAAGGGGTTTTCTGATTCGACCATCGATTGTTTGAGTTATTTTAGGATGTGTTAAATCCCATAGGTTCCTTCCATAATAAATTTGAAAAGGTCTGGAGGTGTTTGGGAACACGACAAAGAAAGATTGGTTTCCTAGTTTTCATAGTTTCGAAACTAGACAAAGTACTGAATCAGGATGTATGTGAAGTGTTTGTAAAAATTCCTCATCCACACAATCTTAAGGATCCACATATATCATCTTTACAAGCCAATCAGAAGCTCCATATCACTTTCCTAGAGCTTCCTCATTTGTCTCATAACCATGGAATTAGTGTCAAATTCATTATCGATGAGGATTTTGAGAAAGAATGTTTTCACTCTCTAAATTTTTAAGCCTTTATTGAAATATCTTGTGATAGTGTGCCTAATTTTTCCAAAAATGGACATTACATTCATATAATTAAAAAAAATAGTAATAGTTATTATATAAAAGAAGAAAAATATTTTTACGATTAAATATTGAAGAATTTTTTCATTTCTAATGTGTGTGGCGAGGGCTTCACGGCTCCAGAGTATAAGGTGCTTGTTACATGCCATGGAAAACCCCACTAAATCTCGAGAACATGGGGAAGCCAAGTATTTCTATGGGTAAACCCACCGTCCCTGACTACAAGTTCTAACCCGGTGGGGACATCGAGTGAGGTCCTCATATAATCTATACATAGCCACCCAGGGATTTGTCCCTGGAACCTATTGCTTGCAAGAAACAACTCTCCACCACTCGAGCTAACTCATAGAACTATATATATATATATATGGTTGAAAGAAAAATACATTGAATTATATATATATATATATATATATATATATATATATATAACATTATATTAATTAAATGATATAAAATATGATAAGAAAAAATAATATAAAACATTATATTAATAATAATAATAGATTGGAATCAAATAGAAACACTAAATATGCTATTTTATAAAAATAAGATTATAATAATTAAATTATATAAAATATGATAGAAAGAAAGAATTTTAAAACATTTTTTCTAAAAACATATATGAAAGATATATATCAAACATATTACAAATGAGCTAATGCATTTAGAATATTTTTAATAAGAATTTTTTTTTTTCACTCAATTTTTTAAGATTATAGAACTAGCACAACCACTTAATTTGTGATGGGTCAATATCTATAGGTCACAAGTTAAGTGCCATGAACAAGTTACTTGTTCTCCATGTGTAGTTTCACAAATTGGAGTTACTCATGTATTAGTTAGGAGTTATTCATGTATCAACTACCACTTTTTTTTTCCGCGAAAAAAAGCATATTATTGTTATTCAATTAGCTGAATCAAATAGTACATAATATCATCAGAGTTTTACAAAACAGCCCGAAATACCATTAAGTATGGTTTTCAGCTACCCTAAGTACAGTATGGACTTATAACATTTTCCATGTAACCAAAAATGTTCCAAGATGCACTAATTCAGAAAATATAAAGAGCCATAATCTAATTCTTCGTTTTCACAGACTTCCTTCCACAACAAAATGCCCTCGTCACCCTCCAAAGCCTGCTTTGACAACAAGTCAGCCTATGAATTGTGTTCATGATAAATATGAGCCAGTGAATAAGAACTGAAAGTACTAAACTCCTGCTGAATTCTATTGCACTAGTGGACCAAATTCAAAACCTTCATATCAACTTCACCCAATGCCCATTTGATGGTTACCCGCGAGTCGCCAAAGATTTTTACCTTTGCTAATCCAAAATAGTTTGTCACCTAAATGACACTCCAGAGCACTAAGAGCTCATCCTTCATATTGGTCCCTTTACCACATTTCATACAAAGAGTAAAAAAGTGATTGATATTGAGATAGATAACTCCCCCAATACCATAATCCCCCAGATTTGAAGCTCCATCAAAGAACAAGACTGGATCATCAACAATGAGACTAAAATGACCAATATTACGCCTTACTGGTTCAGGTTCACTATTCTGGAAATTTAAGTAGTGACAAAGAACTAAATTATAAACATTATCCAAATTAGGATATGTATTTTCAAATATTGCCAAGTTTGTAGCCCTCCAAATCGCCCAACAAATGAAAACTGGAAGTGTAGAATAAGAATTTCCAAGTTGTAACCAAATGTGAAAACAGGCTTCCACAGAATTACCAGTCCAAGACATATGAAAACCGAAGTTCTAAGAGAATTTCACCCATAGGTTCATAGTGAATACACAGTCAACGAATATATGTGTGGACATTTATGACTCATTCTTGCAGAAAACACATTGGCTGGGACCTATCCATCCCAGTGATGACAGGTTTTCCCAAGTTTTAAGTCTATCCATTAATGCAAACCATAGGAAACACTTCAGTTTCAATGGGAGAAGCCAATTCCAAATCACCTTATACCACTAGTGCATTGGGCAGCTGCATTTTCTTTTGATAATATAATCATACATGGAACGAGCAGTAATCCTCCCCGAAGATATGTTACCTACCCAAAGCACCTCATCCTCCGCCGAACACAGGCAAATGCCAGCACTATTTAAAGCAGAGGTATAATTCTTCCATTCAATGGCTCAATGACGAGAAAGCTATAGCTCATCTGCCCCAATCCAATACCCCTGTTCATTATTTCTAACAATAGAATCAAGGCTAATATAACCTGCATTCCTTAATGAATTTAAGAGTCCTGCATATAGTGAAATATTATCGTTTATACCAGCTATCAGGTCTACACCCACAGCCACTTCAGTTCCATTGCCTACTTTCCAACATAAGCCATCTGCAAGCCATGAGTATACCTTTAGAAATCCATTCCAAATAGCAAAAACCCCTTTTACCACCTTCCTGGGCGTTCTCAACCAATGGGAAATATTAATTTTGACATATTTATGGTGGATAACAGGAGACCAGAGAGTGTTACCAAAAAGTGCCCTCCAAAAGCTCTTCAACCTGAGCGCAGCACTGAAAACCGATAAGTCTTTAATCCCCCAACCACCAGCTACAACAGGAATAGATATTTTCTCCCAGCTAATCAAAGAAAGATGTGAATTCTTCATACCCCCTGACCATAAGAAATTGAAAATTAATTTCCTTAATGTGTTTAAAACTGAGCATGGAATAGGAAGGAGCGAGAACCAGTACACCGGTGTCCCAGTCAGTACTGACTTAACTAAAGTAAGTTTACCCCCCATAGCTAAAAGCCGATAAGTCCAGTTTGTAATCCTGGATTCAAACTTTTTTATCAGCCATTGCCAATCCTTGATTAGGTATCCATTCAGTTTTAGTAGGAAGCCCAGATAGGTAAACCCATCAACAATATTAAGACATTTATATGGAAACACTATTCTAAGAAGTCTCAATCTGTCATCACACACCAGATTCTCATATAAACATGACTTTTTAAGACTCACCTTCATACCAGATGCTCTGTAGAAGAGATCAATAATCCCCTGGAAAGCCTTCAGTTCCTCCAAAGTATCGATACCAGCTAATACGACATCATCAACAAAAAGAGCATGAGATATGGATCGCTCCTACCACTTATCCATGAATATGTGAAGCACCTGCAACAATTAATTAATAAGAATATGCGAAATAGCAGAAATGACAGAACTCAGAATCACTTTTATATTGATCACGGGCCACTTCGAGGGGGCAACCTCCTTTGAGCAAGCTCAATACAATTAACTTCACGGCGCCTTCAATGACCTCAACACACACTTATATACTAAGTCTATGCCCAATACTATGAGTCAAAACCATGGGACATATAATACTATGGGATGGCTTACAAAGCATATGCATCCAATACTATGGGTCAATACTATGGTCTAATATAAACTACAGATCAACAAATACTACGGGATGACTTACAAAGCATATGCGTCCAACAACAATATACTAACATAGTAAAGAGAAGGGTTGACATAGGTTCCTAACATCCCCTCTCCCTTAGAAAAAGCTTTGTCCTCAAAGCTTTGGTTGGAGAAATTGCTGCAGAATCTGAAGGAGTGGTTCCCCGGTAGCATCCTTGAGTTGCATTTTGAACCACTGACGCCTTTGGAGTGTTAAGGAGGATTGCTTGGAAGGTTGTAGATGAAGAAGAACCCTGTTAGCTGCGTGAAAAATGCGCTCAGAATGATGCTGATCGGCGTGTTGTTTCAGACGAATTCTGGCCATGTGAAGATTGTCCTGCAGAATGAGAAGAATTTGATCGCGGGTGTGAAGAACTGAGTCAATTTCCTGAACTGGGGAGCTGCTAAGGGTGTATGGAAGAAGAAATGGGGGTGTTTTTCCATAGACTGCTTCATATGGTGTCCTTTGAGATGTGGTATTGTACCACCAGAGCGCTGCTAGGAAATCCATAGAAATGGTTGGCCAAAGCTGTGTAGGGATGGGAAAGGGTTTGAGCAATCCCGAAAGGAGTGTCGTTTCACCCTTGTTGAATTGGAAAGTATCATCATCAGCCACCATCTGTTGAATTGTAATTTTTAGTCCCTGGCAAAAGAAGTTACGTTGTTCCCGGTCAAACATTTTGTAGAACCCAGAGTGCCCTGTTGATGAAGAAGCATGGAGTTCATAGAAGAGAGAGCCCTGTTGAACATATTGCAACCAATTTGGAACAAGCAGAGAAAGAGCTGTAAGAGAAACTGGGTCATCAATTGTGCGAGAAGGAGCATCTTCCACCATATTGTCCTTACCCTTCTTGTAAGTGATCACATAGGGATAACCCATATCAGGTGTGTTGGGGAGGAGACCCATTGTTCCAGAAAATTTTCCAGACTCTGGAGATCAGTCTTGATGCAGAAATAATTCCCTAATAGGTATGGTTGCCACTTCTGTACTGCATGCAAAATAGCCATTATTTCCTGCTGAGAAGTAGATGTGGCTAAATTCTTTCCGGAAAGGTATCTTGAAGGCAACAAGCGCATTGGTTCAGCAAAGATACCTGCATATCTATCCAAGGAAGTAGTGGACACTATTGATGGGTGCATCTGAATGGAATTGAGCTGAGCGATGACACCATGTGAATTCTTTTTAAGGATTTGTTCTAGGTGATGTGAACTGATGATGCAGAGAGACCCTAGTTGTAAGCCCATAAATTTGTGTTGTGCCCCATTGACTTTAAACTGCATCCAAAGTTCAGCAAAATCCCATAAGATGGGGCCAAGTGTCCGTAACCATTGAATGCCCAAAACCACATCACATCCGCCTAAGGACAAGGAAAACATGTCAGAGCATAGGTTATAATCTTCCATAGAGATACGCACATTGTGACACTTCCCCTTGCAAGGTAAGGTGCCCCCATTGGAAACCATGACTTCAAAGTTGGAGCAAGGATGGACAAAACAATCAGCCTGTTTGGCAATCTGAGGGTCAATGAAGTTAGGAGTGCTACCAGAATCAATGAGTATGGTAAGAGGGAGCTTCTTGAAGTATCCCCTGACCCGCATTGTTTGTGGGGTGGTGACGCTGGTTACAGCATGGAGAGAGATCTCGGGTGGGTCGTCCTGAGATGGGGTGTCAACAGGCAGGTGTTGAATGTCGACCTGATCATCTACTGTATCTGTAGCTTCTTCACCAAGTTCTAAGTCAAGCGGAGAATCCACATCCAAGAGATAGAGCTTTTGTTGAACACATCTATGTCCTCGAGTGAATTTCTCATCAAAATTATAGCAAATCCCTTTTGTCGGCGTGCCTGCATTTCTATTTCAGACGAATGCTTGATAGGAGTTGGTTGAGGAGAAGGCATGATAGGAGGTCGTTGGGAACCCATATTTCTGAAGGGAACAAAGGTGGGTTTGGAGCGTTGTTGAGCTGCAATCTTGTCCTCGGCCAGCTTAGCCAACCCTAGGACTTCCATCATCGTGTTGGGACAAAACATTTTGACCTCTCAACGGATTTCATCCTTGAGACTACTGATAAAACAACTCATGTAGAATTCATCAGACAATCCTTCTGTGTGATTGGCTAGTTTCTCAAATTCCATATGATACTCTCTCACTGTGCCAGTTTGGTGAAGTTTAGTGAGTGCTCCTGTGAAGTCGTCAAAGGAACTAGGGCCAAATTGTGACAAAAGGAGTTGGCAAAAATCTGTCCAGTTTGGCTCAAGATGAGCTTTGATGTTCCAACGGTACCATTGAAGGGCTTCCTGTTCCAAATGAAAGGATGCAAGTGGAACTTTCTGAACATCAAAAGTAGTATGCAGACTGAAATATTGTTCTGCTCGGTATATCCATCCAGTCAGATCAGTACCATTGAAGCGAGGAAAATCAAGCTTCGGCCCACGAAAATTGCTGGAAGAAGAGAACCCGGTGGTTGCAAAAGATTCTGGCTGTCTGGTATTGTTCATGGCTGAATGCTGAAGATGGAGGCTGAGAAATTTTTCATCTAGATCTTGGAGTTTGGTTTGGATGGCTGCAAGTGCTTCCTCCATGGTGTGTGCTCCTGCACGGGTTACAACCATAACCAAGTTTTTTTTTTTTTTTGGTGGAATGGGTAGAAAAACACAAACAGAAGCTGATTTAGTAAAGGGAAATTTGGATTGGGGAAACAATCTGATGGGTAATTGGGGTTTGACTAGATTTTGGACACTGTCGAAAGGACAAGAAAGCAAAAAGGGGGATTTCAGAAGCGGGGTGATAGAATGAGAAAATTTGCCAGAGAGGGAGAAAGAAGCAGAATTCAGAAAGGAACTCTATGGTAAAATTTGAAGGTGATTGGGTGAAATCTGAGGAAGTTATGGCAAACCCTAACAATAGACAAATGTGGGATTTCGGGCTTTGGGAAGGGGAATTGGGGATAGGGTCCTTAGGAATGAAAGATGCAGAATGGAATGACAGGGGTTTCTCAAAAATTTCAAGGGAAACAGAGTGAAAACAAGGGAGATATGGAGAAAAAACTGAATTTTATCCCCGAAAATTTCAAGGGAAACAGAGTGAAAACAATGGAGATATGGAGAAAAAAATAATTTTTTTTTTTTTTTTTCTAGAAATGGATCGGCAACAACAGCGTGGAAGGGATCTGCAACAGATGGATCTGCAACGGTGTGGAAGGGATAAAAAACGGCTGGATCTGGAACGACTTTCAGAATAGATCTGAAACGGGTGGATCTGGAGCGGAAGTGATTGGCAACTGTTCAACTGAAAATAGATACGGACTCCAGGTATGTACGGCTTCATAATAGTTCAGGTGTTTCACTCGGCCACCAATGCTGTCTGATGGCTTGCGTATTGGGGCAGTACCCCTCACTCCACGGCTCAAGTAAAACTGATAACCATTTTGCCACAAACGACAGCTCTTGGTTTACCTCACGAGGGGGAACTAGTCAATCAGGTAGGGGTCGTTTCCCTTTTCGTTGGCAGGTCTTCTCAATGGGCCAGCTACTTTGGGGTTCCTGTGGTACTCCTCACAATGAGTTTTAGGGCTTGTGCCCAAGTACTTCCCACAGTTAAGCGGATAGGGATTATTCCCAAATCCAAAGCTACAACAGATGCGAAAAAAAATTTGGCAGAAATTCCACCCAACAAGCCCAAGAAAGTGCTTTGATACCAGATGTGAAGCACCTGCAACAATTAATTAATAAGAATATGCGAAATAGCAGAAATGACAGAACTCAGAATCACTTTATATTGATCACGGGCCACTTTGAGGGGGCAACCTCCTTTGAGCAAGCTCAATACAATTAACTTCACGGTGCCTTCAATGACCTCAACACACACTTATATACTAAGTCTATGCCCAATACTATGAGTCAAAACCATGGGACATATAATACTACGGGACGGCTTACAAAGCATATGCATCCAATACTATGGGTCAATACTATGGGCTAATATAAACTACGGATCAACAAATACTACGGGACGACTTTCAAAGCATATGCATCCAACAACAATATACTAACATAGTAAAAAGAAGGGCTGACATAGGTTCCTAACAGAATAGGAACCCATTACTTTTTATATTCTAAAATATAAACATCTATGAGTGCCAACATTAAATAATATTGTTTTTATATTATTTTTATTTCGGAAGTTTGTTATTATGTACAAATCTATTTATTTTGTGAGATCTCATTTTTAATGTGAATCTTAATAAAAGAGGTTGTGATGAAGTGTATTTTATTAATATATAGTATTTTAATTCATATTTATTAATGTTTTATAAAATGAAAATATAATTTTCAATAAATAGTTATAATAGTTACATCCTTACATAGATGGGGTATTTTGTCCATACATCAAATGGTGTTTTTAGATGTGACTTTAAAATAAATTAAATTATAGTCTAAGTGTGTGTAACGGTTAAGAACAATACATGATCATAGATTCAAATTTGGAGAAGAGGACCCTATTATTATTATAACAATACATGATCATAGATTCAAATTTGGAGAAGAGGACCCTATTATTATTATATTATAATTCTTTATATTGGTTAAGCTAAGACCAAATAGTGATGGGACATAATATCTTATTGTGTTACATAATAATGCTAATATTAAAAATATTGTTACATCCCATCTTTATCCTAACCTTTTAACTCATCATTTACTTTTTTTTACATGTTGAACACAAAAATTAATTTATAAATAAAATTAAATAATTCCACGAGCATTTTCTTAAAAATATTACTATTTTAATATTATTTTATAGTATAGAAATAGCACAACCACTTAATTTGTGGCAGGTGAATATTAGTGCCATGACAAGTTACTTGTTCTCCACTTATAGTTTCAAAAATTGCAATTATTCATGTATCGATTATAAGTTATTCATGTATCAACTACCACTTATCCATGCATAGGTACCCATTACTTTTTATATTCTAAGATATAAACATATATCGATGTCAATATTGAATAATTTTTTTTTTTTTATATATTTTTATTTCTAAAGTTTATTATTATTATACAAATCTATTTGTTTTGTGAGATCACATTTTTAATGTGAATCTTAATAAAAGAGGTTGTGATGAAGTGTATTTTCTTAATATATAGTATTTTAATTCATATTTATTAATGTTTTATGAAATGAAAATATAATCTTCAATAAATAGTTGTTATAATTACATCTTTACATAGATGGTTTTTTTTGTCCATACATCAAATGGTGATTTTAGATGTGACTTTAAAATAAATTAAATTATAGCCTAAATGTGTGTAACGGTTCAGAACACTACATGATCATAGATTCAAATCCGAAGAAGAGGGCTCCTATTATAATACTTTATATTGGTTAAGATAAGATCAAATAAGTGATGGAACATAATATCTTATTGTGTTATATAATAGTGATAATATGAAAAAAATTATTACATCTCATTTTTATCTCAACCTTTTAATTCATCATTTTTTTTTTAATCTTTGAACACAAAAATAAATTCTTAACCTTTTAACTCATTATTTATTTTTTTATATGTTGAACACAAAAATAAATTTCTAAACAAAAACTAAGTAATTCCACTAACATTTTCTTAAAAATATTACTATTTTAATATTATTTTATAGTATATAAACAAAAATACTTAAACCTAATTAATTTTATGATTTATAAATTTAAATATATTTTAACATTATTACTCTGTAATAAACCAATTAAAAATATAAAAAACACCACCCCACATACAACACATATATACATATATTTTAACTTTATTACTCTATACTAAACCAACTAAAATTATAAAAAACACCACCCCACACACAACACATATATACATATATAAGATGAATAATCTTATAACACAATTGAACACATATATAAGATGAATAGTCTTATAACACGTCCCAGCTAAACATGTTCAAACACTAGATAACACAATCACTATTCAAGTAATCTGATTGGACAATAGTTGAATAAAATATAAAAGATAACACAATTACTATTCAGGTAATCTGATTGGACAATTGTTGAATGAAATAAACGAAGTTTATGGAAAGAATAAAAATATGCATTATTCTCTAACTTAGATTATAAAGAATCTATAAGAGATTATGTGCCTAGGACATGGCATTTTGAATAACCCTCTTTTCCTTTGCAAATTAACTTACAGAAGTTGTAAAATTTCACGACATAAAAATATATGAGAAATGATGTCATAAGGCCTCTGAGTCAAATGCGCAGTGTCGAAGAAAATATATTTATCTGGATCGGGGCATGTGAATGGAGTTAACCTGTTGCAAAGTAAGGCAGATTCTATATCTCCAGTCACACAACAGGCCTTATCAGTGACTTCAATCCCTGCCATGCAAAATTAATATCAGTCAGACTGAGTAATTTATTGTACTACCACACATCACATCTAAGCACAGCAAACTGTATGTGAGAGGTAAACTGAGTTTATTGTACTATCACACATCACATCTAAGCACAGCAAACTGTATGTGACAGGTAATAGGAGATTGAGTACCCCATTTGCCAGGATTTGATATTAAGTCCAACAAGAGACCATAATAATCAAGAGATACAATATTAAGCCCAGGAAGCAAAGACTTCAGTTCATCCACTATTCCTTTCAGCCCGGCATTGAATCCAGAGACACCTTGGTTGATTTCCTTCACACATTCTGCTTTAATCTGTGAGTATTTGGGCAATGTTTTTGCAGCAGGCAAACATCCCAAAGGAGGAACATTAATTAACCCAATTCTACGCGCCCTTAGATTGTATATTTCCTGCCAAATGAAAGAAAATGAAATATAACATAGTCAGTATTAATGAAAATCTCTTGAAGCATGCCGATCTTATTCAAAAACTGTAGATAGGAACTCAGTGTTTCCCTGCCTTAATGTAAGATAGGTATATCTGCAAAAGAAAATCTGTGTACTGTGAAACAGTTAACTGCGAAGAACGAAATGAGAATCGATAGTAGTTGTTAATGAAGTCATTTGAACCAATGACGATGAAATATATTGCCTCATTCAAAATAATGGCGGTTCGTTCCTCTCCCACGAGCCCTACCAATCTTCTTGTATATTCTTTGAAATACTCCACTTGCTTCCAAAATGGTATCGCGCTCTACACTTATGTATTAGACAAATTAGCCTTATGAATAATCTACGAATTGACCTAAAATATAAAAGATAATATCAAGTAACTAATAAGTGCCAGCTTCGGAACCTACCAGTACGTTATTTGTTAGGTTATCCAAACCAGATCCTGAAGAAGCAAAGTTGACGCCAGTGATTAAGTCTGAGTCCTGAAGCTTAGGGTCGAGATACGCGGGCAGAAAATCCTTGATACTCAACCCTTCAACTGCAAACATATCACAAATTTAGGTTTTTTGACAAAAAAAAAAAACGTTACAGCTTATGGGTTCTTCAGGATTTCAGCGATGATCGCTGAGCATAAACTTCTTACCGAAATAATCGGGAATGAGTTTGCCATTTGAGAAACGTCCTGTGGGAACTTGGCCGATGAAATCTCTACCGTAAGGGAGAAAATCGGCCTTAAATTCTGTTGTGATATAATCATTATTTCCCGTATCACAGTACGAATCGCCGAAGAAGAAAACTGCAGGCACACTCTGAGCCTGAATCGTCCGAAACATCCATAACTGAACAAACAATAGCACCAATATACGCGACGCAGACGCCCGACCTAAAGTTCCAGACGCGTTCATTGCGTGATTGTGTTTGAATTTGAGTCACACTGAGGCAAGAAAATTAAAAACGAGAACAAAAAACTATCGGACTTCAAAGCAAGAACAGAGTTTGGGCTTGAAATGTATAGGTACTATTAATAATAGGTTGAGATGGTGACATTCTAACCATAGCCTGGCGGAAGAGCAGTCATATTAAGAATAGATTCAGATGCTGTCATTCCAACCCAACAAGATGATTTTTTTTTTTTGTCGCTGATGGCATGTTTTGTCGGTGGAAATGCATAGTTATTATACTCTCCATGAGAATTCAAATTCAATTGAAATCCGTCTAAAACTGTCTTAATGGTTTAGGTAAGTTTTTCTGTTTTTATTTTGTAGATAATCTTTTTTACTTTGTTTTTTTTTCAGTTTTCTTTTTTATTTTTACACAAATAGTGTTCGTATCTTGTTATGCTCAAATGCATTTTGAAGTGTTCACTAATCACTTTACTTGTGGTTATGCTAATTTATTTTTATTTAACTCAGTCTTTATTAATTATTTGTTCCATTATCATGTAGAATTTTAACGTGCTTATTAAATATAATTAGATACTACACTATGTAAAATGTCATTTAGTTATTTTCAACTTCTTCAAGAGAATTTCTCTATTCTTTAATATATAGTACTTTTAATAATAATAATAATAATAATAATAATTTTTAATTTAATCATAAAATAATATATTATATATTAAATTATGAAAAACTTTCACCATTAATAATTAAAAAAATATATTTTTAATTGACATAATTTAATCATTAAATAACATATCATATTTATATATTAAATTCACATGACAATTTAATCATAAAATAATATATCATATTTATATGTTAAATTCATATATCATATTTATATGTTAAATTCATATAGTCATATTTATATTTTTATGTATTATTTTTCTAAGTGTATTATCTACTTTGCACAATTTTTATTTTCTCTTTATATTCAACCAAATTTATAATAAAATTTACATTTCATTTTATAATGGAAAACCCAAAAAATTATATACCATATTTATGTGTTTTATAAGTAAATTTTACTTTAATTTTAATTATATATATATAAAAGCTTATGAATTTTTATTGTTCCAACTTGAATATAAAATGATGATATAAATAATGATTTATTTAATTAAAATAAACTAAATTTACATTTTTCTACATATATAAAATTTGCATTTCATTTAATAATACAAGTTCTAAATAATAAGACCATATTTATGTGTTCTAATAGTAAATTTTACGTGCATTTCAATTAATTACATTATAGAGAGTTCATACATATCCCCTATACATTATAGGTCTATCAAAATAATGTTTATTGATTTTATAATATAAAATCATTATATTTATGTTTTTTTAATGTGTACTAGTTTGTTTAATAAAATTTAATTGAAATTTGAATTTTATTATGTTAAGAAGCAATTTTTATAATCTAATAAAAAGGAGAAGTGCAAATCTTTAAGTTAATTCATAATATTTAAAAAATTATTAAGTAAACAATAACTTTACAATGTCATTTCTAACTTAAAGTTCAAAACCATAAATATATATTCCAATTAATTAAAACAATGAAAATAATAAAACCTCTTTACTTGCTTTATAATTAGAAGGAAAGATGTATTGATTATATAGATTTGATGGCTTTCTATCCAAAACCCTTATTTATGCATTCATTTCCTATCAAATCAAATGCACATGTTTACTATATTTACTTTATAAGATTTTAATTTTATCAACTAATAATAAAGTAATATTTATGCATACACATAATCATGTTATGTTTACAAACATTGTATTTGTAAAAAATTTGGTATGATTATATTTAATTATTTAAAGTTTATAGCAAAACATGAGGTTCAAGTCTTTATCAATATGGAAAAAACTATCTTAAGTGAATTGTTAACATGATATTGATGATAGTCATCACCTCTTTGCCACTTATTATAAGATCACTTATTCCAAATTTATACATACAATCTTGGATCGTTAACATGTTTTTTTACTTCCCATGAAAATAAACACTTACCTAATTAAGTAATCTGAAATATAAAAAATGACACATAGTATCATTTATTTACATGGATTATACTGCACATTGCTGCAATTTTACCTCATGCCCAATAAAAACAAAATTCAAGTCTTATCAAATCCCTAGGCTTTCTCTATTTTTGTTTTTCAAATAACATTTTGTGATGAGAAACATATCCTATGGAATGACATCATTATATAGAGCATTTAAAAGGTAAAACAATCTCTGTCATATATATATATATATATATATATATATATAATCCAAAGTGTTTGGTCTTTTTAATAACGTCTGACCATTCACGTCCTATAGATTCACGTGGTCATGTTTATGTGTTCACATGGTCATTCAAGTACTACTCAATAGCATGGTCACATGGCCATGTTTATGATTGGTGCCTTCTAAGGTTAATCTCCCCTCATCATGGCCCACTATATTATTTCCTCCAAACCCGACAAAGAATGCTACAAAAGTTGCAACAGGATGCTAGCCTTTCACACTTACTTCAAGTAGAATCCGGAATTTGGTACCACGAAAATGATATAAAAAGATTGGATTTTCAACTTTCTCGCCGTATTAGTGCCGCAATCTGGTGGTGATAAAGAGCTATTTTGTTGCGTTGCATGTACCAAAGTGATTTGAGAAGTACTTTGGAATTTGATGCCAAACTACTCTCCACCCATTTCCAACAACTAACAAGCCCCCCACCACGCTGATATCAGCCACAGGAACAGTGCCAGGGGAGTCCTATCTAAAAGAGATCTGCTGATCTAAAATGAGCTCCCAGTCTGCTTCATCAATCCTTGATAACTGCAACTATGGCTTGATCTTTGTAAATGATACAACCATACGTACATGTTATTGTGCTGGAATTAGTTGAATGTATAAATCAAACAGTGACGGTAGGTAGTTAGAAATCTATCTCGCATCTAATGCAACCAGAGTGGAAACTGTTTGATAGGTTTGATAGAACCTTTCTTTTTATATTTTGATATCTTAATATGTGTGGAAGTTGTTGTCCTCAAATAAAGAAATGTGCATAGTCACAGGTAATGGAAACTGTTTGAAAGGCTTGATAGAACCTTTTTTATATTGATATCTTACTTTGTGTGAAAGTTGCCGACTTAAAAAAAAAATGTGCATAATTACAAGTTTTTATTATATTTAGAGAGATTAGTTTTACGACTAAGTATGATAGAAATATATAACTCATAATTTTTTTCCATGCTATTACCATTTAGTTTTTTAAAACCAACTGCCCATGGTGTTTCCATCTTTGACTTATTAAAACAACTTTTAAGCATTTTATTTTTACAACGTATGACTCTTTTCATCATCTTTTTAACTTTAATTTTCAATATTCATACTGTAATAATAAAATAAGACAATAATAATAATTTCACACACACATATATATATATATATAATTGAAGGGGGGACATGATGGACATTTACGGCGCGCCAACGAAAGGTCCAAAGGGAGAAGGACGAAGGAGCGTTTCATGAAGGCGATGGACCAAGCAAACTCTTTTTTTTTGTCCTTTTTTCCCTGTACTCGAGCTGGAGAAGATCCACGTGTCCTTTTAGTTTGTTGTTGATCATGCCACTCTCAATCATCCAAACAAAGACGTGTTCCGGTGACACACGATGGAATTAGACTAGTGTGACACCCCTATTCTTTACCCTATTTTATAAATTAAAATGTAACTATGTACTTGTTTTTTGTTGAGGAGCTCAAGGCCAAGGCCCCACTAATAAACTTTGTAAATATTGTTATTTAATTCCTAAGTTGTAATTGTTAATGGTAGACTTAAGAGACTAAGGGCATGATGCAACTTAACGATGGGGCATGAATCCACTAGGGGAGAGAGGTCAACTGGCTAGGAAGCCATGATGATCAAGAACATTGAGATGGAGGTCATCTTGGTGCGAGTAGGAACTTGAAGAAAAATAATGGTTTAATTGAGTTTCCTAAAGATCTTAAGTGTCATCTTAAGGAAGTAACTACTTGTTACCATAACAAATAGGAAACTCCTAGGACCTACCCTCAAACCCAAAAATATTTATTACTTGATAATCCTATTTGAGGGATTACCTAAATATTATTATTAGTACCTAATCTTTAATGACCTCAAGAAAGACAGAAATTAGAGTATTTCCTATTGAAAGTTTAACTTAGGGTAAAGGTAGTTTTTCTTATTTTGAAGATCATTACATATGTAAACATATATATATAAAGAGAGATGGAAGTATTGTATTCTTTCTTCCTTGTAATTATAAAGAGTAAAAATATATATACTATAAATAAAATAGTTCTTACAATGAAAAATATACACACTCAAAAAGTCATAAAGGATTCAGGAGCACCTTGAGGATATTACTATTTATTCCTTATGGAAAATATTGCAACAACTCTAAAATCCATAAAAAAAAATGCAATGGGGGTTTGAATCGATTTAATACCTACCATGTCTCCAACATAGCTTTCAAGGATATTATTGATCTTTAGAAGTCAGTTAGAATGATATCATCTTAGCCTATCTTAACAAGTATTAGTTTTTATGAAATATGAAACTGACGTTTTGAAAAATGATATCTCCATTAAAGATTTGTGTACTACTACTCTAGCATACATACTTTAAGCCAAAAGATGAATTAATCGCTTCATACTTTGATGTGTTGTGTTGGCCTTTGCTTGTTATGTTTTGTGTGGTTGACTTGTGTTTCTAAGGTGGTGCCTTCACCATGCTTTGCATTTTAAGATCTCTAATTAAAGTCCTTTCTATTGATGTTAGAGTTACAGTGTCTTAGGTATTACTTAGCTTCATATGAGCTAAGGCATGTCAAAACATCTTGGTTACAGGTGTATAAAAGGGAAGGCTAGTCCCTTGGTTCCTAAAGTGGATCTAGGTAAGTAACAAAGTCAGGCACCTATGCAACAATAATCCCTAAGTAAGGTTTTGATGAAAAGTTTAACTCCAAAATTATAGGGGGAGGGTAAAAATGTATTTCTAAGTGGAGGTAGGAGGATTTAAGATCCCACGTGAAGTCTCGTGAGTGATTTCCAGGCTGGCTATGGGATATAGCCCAGCACAAACGCCAAACTGGTGTAGTCTTTTGCGTTTGTCATTTGATGAGGAGAACGAGCCCTTGACTATCATCCTTTTCCAACAGTGGGGAGGTGCTGGGCCTAACCATGCACAGGCTCCCTTGCATTAGCTTCGAAGCTTTATAGGTAAGTTCTGGAATTCATGGCATTTTGAATTGTAGTTTGCATAAGTTATTTATTTCACCAAATTCATGTTTTAAGCTTGGCTTTTGCTATTGCATGCTAGGAGGGTTTCTTGGATGTTTAACGTTGGGTTTGGATTTGAGGTTAAAAAGGGCTTGAGTCATGGAAGCTTCGGCATCGAAGGTGCTGGTAATACCTGGGCACCCTGGAACTCTACAATACTTTTCCATTGTTGTGGTGTGAATAAATTTGAAAGATGGAACAGGGATGTATGGCTTCGTTCGGAGTTAAAAGGGTTTTTACAAGCCACCCTCTATTATATGGTAATTAATTTCGTGTTTCTGTTCTTCCAGCGTTGATGGCTGAGACTTGTTTAGTTTTTGTAAGCCTATGGGCAAGAGATATTAGAATAGATAGAGTTAATATTTATTTTGAAAGCCCTTTGTTTCCAGACCTTAGAGTCAGTGTGAAAAATAATTTATGGTATTCTACGTTATTGATACTCTTACTATATAAAAGATTACCTCTGCTCTATATGAATTTTGTATAACTAATGGCTAAGACTTGCCGCATCTGCGTTTAGAATTTAATGTTTGCTATTCTAGTTTTAAAAAAGAGCTATGGCAATTTCTTTTTAATATCAATCTTAACTAAGGTTTTCAGTATTGTTAACATAGATTTAGATTCAAATGAGAGAGTCATCGTTTACAGGGTAGGTGCCATTGAGTTCTGTATACTATATTTTATGTTAAACTTATGCTCGGTAAATTTGTTTATGCTTCATTAGTTGTAATCAACTAAAGGATGCGACCCCATAACTCTCTAGTACTTAGATACGCATAAACTCTGTTTGTTTCGCTTTGGTTGGATGAAAATGAGACTTATGTTTGTCCTGAGTTATTTGGTTCTTAAATGGATTTGTTTTGTATTAGTGTCATTAAGGGCTATGAGAACCCTAGTCTTCCTACTGTATCTAACCTACATAAATGGATTTAAGTTCATATGTTTTGGTTGGATGGTTTCGATGGTAACATTTTAAAAGAGAACAAAAATAAATTAGGATTTATCTAACCTATTAGTGTAACATAACCTTTTTGTTCAAAAACATTTAATGTTGGAAACATTATGTTAACTTTTATTGTAAAGTTTTATTTTGGACAAGTGTCCAAGGATGACTGTAATTGCACAATATTTTATTATTTAATAAATTAAATAGGAAACAAACACCTAAGGGGACTGTTGAAAGAGTGTTTACTGACACACTAGGTGGAATGGAATCTGGGGTAGAAGGCAATGGACAAGTGGTAGCATCATGATGCAACTAACTAGCTCTTGGTATGGGACAACTCCCTTGAAATGTGGTCGTAGTGCCCTGGAAGGTGGGACTGGAGCTTGAGGCTCATTTATTCAAAACTGACCACTAAAGACCTAGGCAGTCTATATAAGAGCCAACAAATTATGAACTGAGGTTCATCACTTTCCTGATGAGGAAATTTACCTTGGGGTTCTGCTGTGCTTGCACCCAAGAGATTCGATGAGGGGATATGCTGATTTTTTTTATCATGGTGTAAGTCTCCCTATAATACTGCTGAGTGCAGAAGTTATATTGCTGAGTGCAGAAGGCATATTTGAGTGCAGAAGTTATATTGCTGAGTGCAGAAGGCATATTTGAGTGCAGAAGTTATACTACTGTGTGCCTTGCTTCTACAAAGATTCCATCTACTTAGTGGTTGAGTAAGCAAGCTCGGGGGTCCAAAGGAAGCAAGTAGTTTTGGCTGCTTCTTCTGGAAAAGGTTGGGAGGAATAGGCCTCCTTGGGTTTTTGTCGGCCCTATCTTCATTTACAAGTTCTACTTGTCTTTTCTAATTCCAAGTAGTTTAAATTTCTATCTGCAATTATCAATTTATTGTTTTCAAGGTTATTATTAAACAAATGCATTTATTTTAGTTTCTGATCTAATTAGGATTCTGTATAGTAATGATTATGTAAGATGAATTGAATAAAATATTTCTCTGCATTTTTCCCCATGCTAATGGATCTGCATCATACTCTAGTACAGAGAAGAGATTAAGGTAGATAAATTGATAGGCAGATTGCCAAATGAATGAGAAGATCAATACTATTATCCAATATTGCTAGCAAGTAAATATAATCGCATAAACAAACATAACTCTTTTTATTACAAACCAATGTATGATTAGATTAACTCTGACATATTTTCTTTCTCTCTTACATTCTATAAATTAACAATACCTTAAAATCTCAGACTAAGATATTTTCTGGTTACACATTTATTGTATAAACTGTAGAAATTGCCCTCTTTATTAATAAGTTGCAACAGTATATGCAAATCTAGTTTTCTGTAGTGAATAGGCATATTTATATCCTTATCGTATCATCATTTACTGTAGTACATTCTTTCGTTGATTTGTATTGCTTTAAATTTAAATACTGCCAACATCAAATTTGTAATATTCAAATAAATCTTTGTATTTCTAAGCTTTGCACAAATAAAATAATCTAGGGTTAGTTTCTTTCCATATTCTATTTTCTAATAGCTCCACAAAGAATTTTGTTACAATTATTCAGCATCCACTTAGGTTATCCTTATTCAATAATTTAGAATAGCTATCATCACATCAGAAGCTTATAAAATCAATCTCATTACTCTTTTCAGAACTTTGATTTCTAAAACATATATATTTGTGTATTCTTTAGACTAACCAGAACAGGGTTAAACCCCTATTTATCTTAATCAAACCACTCATTACAAGTTGTACTGAAAACACTAAACCAGTTTAGACAAACATAACGAAAGTGGGTAAGTTACATTATTAATTGTCTACTGTAGTTATTCACCCTTGTAGACAAGCAATGAGGTAGAACGACGAGCCAAGCCATTCAACTTTTCATTTAAATCAAAACATAGTAACTTTTGGGTCACATAACGAACCGAGGGTTCGAGGATTGTAAATGGATGTTTAAATTAAAAAAACAAGAAGTTAACATTCACGTTTGAGCTCTCAAAAGGAAAACATTTAAACTCTGCTTTTTTTTAAATCTTACCATTCAGAGTTATGTCTTAAACAAAAACCTTGCAAAATCATTCAACTCAAATCAGTAAAACCTTGCTCCCAGGCTTAAACATATAATGTAAGTTTGAAATTACATTAACATTAGAACCCTTTTCATCACATAAATGACAGGGGGTGTAAACCCTTCAAGGGAAGTTACATTCAACAAGAAAATTATAGTGAAACACTGTAAGGGCTATCATCAAGTAGACCGAGCACCTCTGTGACCTTTTGATGCTCTCGAAATATAGCAACGACAGCCATACCCTCAGCCCTGTACCAAAACCCCAACTTATTCTAAAACATCTAACTACGACAACAGTTGCCAAGAAATGAAACCACCGAGTCTTACCCGTTGTAATTCTTCATCACTTCCAAAGCGTCACTAAGATAGCTTGCAGACGAAGAACACCTACCAAACAATAATCATGGTCAAAACCCTTTTATTTTACAAGCTGTGAAGTCAAATTATCATAACCGTAATATTTCAGGACTTGAGATCTTACCTTCAAGAAAAGTTATCGTCTGGAGCAGAGACGCTACAACAACGTAGGACCTGCACCATCACTGCTAGCAGCACAACAAATTCTGGATGTTTTTCTGAGAACTTCCTTATATGCAGAATGACCCTCCGATGGTCCAAACTATTTACAAAAAAATTACTACAACTCTGGAATCACTCCATCTATCAACCATTACAGTAAGTATTCAACCCTGCACCTTATTATGCACTCTCAGGTCTTAGGTTCGAAACCTGGAAGTGGTCTCTTCCACTAGTAACCCTAAGATTTCCCAGCCGGTCGGCCACCCTCCGAGAAACTCTCCCACCACAATGAATGCCGGTTTACTACCACGACGAGGTAATACCAAGGATGTTAGGGTTACAACAACTATGAGGAAGCCATCATGTGTTGGTTGACACATCAAGCCACTAGGAAGTCCTTTTGAAAAATGCCTTAAATGAACTTTATGAATCCTGGTTATCACAGTACAAGAAATCTCTGCCATGAGATCATACATCAAAGTTATATTTATATATCATCCTAAACTTCTCTTTGTTCAAACCTTGAAGTATTAACACGTATAACCTGTCATCATGAAGGACTTAGAGTTAGGTTCGATATTATATCACCATGAGACTACCATTATAATGTTTTATGATATGCTTGGGTTTTTACCATTCTGGCATCAAATTTATATATTAACCACTTTTGATTTCATCACTATAAGCTATATATTGGTAATATATATATATATATATATATATATATATATATTACCAATATATAGCTTATAGATAAGACTAAAGAATTACGCCATACGTTATGTGAAAACACTTATATCAAACCCTATGCATGGTGTAAAGATTATTCCTTGTATAGTAAAGTTAAAATGCCTTAGTATTCTAGACATCATTGCTATCCATTATATTTCATAGCACTAAAAGACCAATGATAGAGATACTTTAAACTTCTTAAACTAAGGCATGTTCCTTTCACCTTGAAAATTACAGAAAGCATCATAATCCCGTAACAAATGCTTGATATTTACAAATGAAGTACATACATTGTGTACAGTGAAATTTGGAAATGTAGACTCGCATGAGTAACATATTAAAATTATAAGTGAAGAATGATAATTTTAGGTCTCACCCTGAGTTTCCTTTTAGGCGATCCTTTTCTCTTTTATAACTAGAAAATTTAAATAATAACATTTAGATTCTACACTTTAAAACTTGTCCTTACCTGCGATCTGCGAAAAGTACGTTTCAAATGCTTTAGCATAAATGCTAAGTAAGCCTCAGGGTGCCATAAGGCCCCTTCATCAGCAAGGAGAAAAGAAAACAGTTAGCACATGTAAACCATAGCTGATGTTGTAACAATCACCATCACCATTTCAGAATTTAAACATTTCACATGCAAAGTCACTTCTGCATTTTATTTTCTATATGTTCTTTGATTAAATGAATAAGCATTTATTTTATCTTCTGCTCAGTAAGAAAAACATTAAATGCTACAATAAATTTTTTTAATTTTTGTAAATTTTTCGGGATGTTACATGTGGTATCAGAGCGCGAGTTCAAACTCTAGGCCTGAAATAGGCAAATAGAAAATAAAAACCATAAAGCTTATGTTCCTAACTTTTATTTTAATTTTATTTTTGTATAGAAAGAGTTTTTATTAAATTGCAGGTATGGACATACCGGATGAATCAACAGAGTAAAGATTTCCTCGTAATGAGCATAATAACAATAATAATAATGAAGGAATATATGTTGAATTAAATAACCAATCTTCAAAACTTCTTCGTACTGTAAAGGATTTGAAATATGAGATAAGAATTGTTAAGGAAGAAAATGAACGCATTATGAAGTCGCAGGAAGAGTTAAATCAGATTCTACTGGAGAAATACCATAATGAGGAAAGAGGAAGGAAATCAGAAGTAAAATCTGATTCTGGTGCAATGTCTCACAAACATAAGAGGAAGAAAGTTAAAAATTGTAAAAATATTAGTTACTCTTCATCTGAATCTGATCAAAGTAATTATACCTCTGTTCATGGTAGCAGTGATAGTGATAAGTGTTCTAAGAAGAGGAAACATAAGCATGATGAAAAAATTACTGGAGAGTTTAAAAAGATTAAGCCAAGAACTTTCAATGGAGAAACTAAAAAGGGGGAGACAGCTGAAGCATGGCTGCCTGGAATGAAGAAGTACTTTACTATTTATGATTACTCTTCTCAGTTAAAAGCCAAGATGGCTATTTGCATTCTGATAGGAAAGGCAGATATCTAGTGGCAAGATCTTAAAAGAATTAAGAGCATAAAGGAAAGAGAAGTAACTTGGAATATGTTTAAAAAGTTATTTAAGGAAAAGTTCTTGTCAGAATAGTACTATGAAGATAAATCAAAAGAGTTTTATGATCTAAAATTGGGTACTATGAACATGAAGGAGTTGTGCAGCAAGTTCCTTAGCTTGCTGATGTATGTACCTTACATGGTCGAAGAGAAGCCTAAGGTGCAAAGGTTTCTAAGTTGTCTACCTTTCAACATAAAAGACAGGATTGAGTATGATAACCCTTCCACTCTGGAAGAGGCTATGAGGAAAGAAAACTGGCTAGAAAAGTAATAAGTCTAATCATTTCGAGCATAAAAAGAAGAGCTTTAATCATAATTCTGGAAGTTTTAAGAAAAATTTTAATAACAGGAATTTTCCAAGTAATAATAGCTACAAAAGTAATACACCACAAAATTTTATTGCTGCAAGAAATGTACCTAATAACAATAACAACACCAGGTATGCTGAACAGAAAGGACCTTTGAAGTGTTTTGATTGCGGTGGACCACATAAGAAAGCAGATTGCCCACGCAACAAAAAAACAGTCAACAATATTCATAGCATACAAGCGGAGCCAACAGTTGGTGATGTGGCAAGAGAAATGCCAAGGATAAATGCATCGCTAGAAAATCGGCAAGTAGACCATTAAATGTCCATGGTCGAAATTGAAGGTATGCTACAAAACCGATCTATTTCTATTTTGATAGAACCAGGTGCAAGTTTGAGTTACATTTCACTTGGATTAGTGAAAAATTGCAAGTTAAGAATAGAAAAGTTTGATAATTATTGGTTACTTCATCTAGCATCATGCACCAAAAGAAATGTTACAGACTTTGCTAAAAATTGTGATGTATTTTTGAATCAGCTGAAAACCCAAGTTAATCTGAATGTTTTACCTTTAGGGTCATATGACTTGTTGATAGGCATGGATTGGATTGAACAACATAGAGTAGTGCTTAATTGTTATGATAAATATTTTACTTGTCTGAATAATGAAGGTAAAACTGAAACAGTAAAAGGAATTCATAGGAAGATTTCAGTAAGACAAATTTCTGCATTACAAGTTAAGAGAGCTGCCAGAAAGGGCTGTAAAATGTTTGCTGTTAATGTTATTAATGACGAATGTTTATATAAAGAAGACAAGTTAAAATTGGAGGATATTCCCATCCTTAGCGACTTTTCTGATGTATTCCTGGAAGAAATTCCAGGATTTCCTCCGAAAATGGAACTTGATTTCACTATTGAGTTAGTACCAGGTGTGGTACCAAACTCAAAGGCTCCCTACAAGATGAATATTCTGGAGTTAAATGAGTTAAAATCTCAGCTGAAGGAATTAATAGATAAAAACTACATAAGGCCAAGTGTGTCTCCTTGGGGTGCACAAGTAATTTTCATTAAAAAGAAAGACAATACCATGTGACTATGCATTGATTACCGTCAGCTTAATAAAATGACAATTAAGAATCGATATCCCTTGCCCCGCATTGATGATCTATTTGATCAAGTACGTGGATGTAATATCCCTCCTTTTATCTTTATCAGAATTTTTAAAATAATTTAGGGCTTATAATCTCAAAGTAGAATGAGGATAATATATTTATCCAAGAATAAAAGAATAACATAATATGTGACTTATAATGCCATTCATTCTAAAGTGGAATGAGGAGAGTATATTTATCATGGGCCGTCTTCTATAAATATATATATATATATATAGAAGAAAACATACATTACAAATGCTTGGATGGTCATTGACACATACACATAAACCTTGTTTTTGTCAATGGTTCACTCCGTAATTGCCAAGGAAGTGGTACATGGGAGATGGAATTATTAAAGACTGATATAACATAGTGTCTTCAAAAGTGTTATGAGATAACTAGCACTTAAATAACTGAACAAATTAAAATAGAAATTAAGTCCAGTTTATTTTGAACTTCCCATGTCAAGGAACGTGGGCACTTGATGTAATTATTTAGTGGTTGTAGCTAAGCGATAGTGCTCCATAAAAGGGGGAATCAAACTCCAGTGAAGGGGACATTTCCTTACCTACCAGGGTTCTCCTCGCATGTGTTCCTCGAGCATGTCGTCCACTTGGAAAGGGAATCACAGTTTCTTCCACCACTTGGCACTCAAGTGGAGTTGGAGTTACCGATTCCCTCTGTTTATTTATTTTGGGAGATCGTCATTTCGAGGGGGGTGAAGTTTAGATCATGATTGTAAGGGAAAGGATGTCTCGGTTTCCAGGAGGGTGGATGACTGCGATGGCAGAGTATTTCAAGCTCTGTGGTGTATTCTCTATGATTACGGAGAATTCTTAATATCTACGTGCTAAATACTTAATTAGGTGGAAGTACAGTAACGAGAGGGAAGGGCGGCTCTGGAGGTTCGACCCTAGGATAGGAGTATTGTAATATTCCTTTTATGTGCGGGTAGGAGAATGCTAGCTCGGTGAAAGCATGGTATCGTCGGTTGTTCTAAATCGTCTATGACTTGTAATAAGGAAGGGACGACTTAGAAAGCATGATCCCAAAATCTTAATCTCTCTTCGATTTCGATTTACAGAAATAATTACATTTGTAATATTTTCGTTCTGTATTCCCTTTTAACGGATGTCTTGGACTCTGTATTTTTAAGCTGCCGGTAAATAGACAGAGCTATGTTCTGGTTTGGGGATAGGACGGCTCCATGAGCCCGATCCCAGGATATCTTGATGATTCGTATCATGTAAGTGTGCGAATAGTTTGTAGTGGGATAGAACGGATCCATGCGCCCACTCCCATGGTAGCACTGTGTTTTTCTGTCATAGACATAGGATTTACAATATGTAATTATATTCTTGGAAAGTTAACCCTCCCTGGCGATTTCTTGATTACTGTATCGACTCTTATTTTTATATTGATGAGGGTAGTCGCTTTAGTCTACGGGATTAGTACCCTTATGTCGATTTTGGAGGACTTCGGTATCTTTTCGAGCTGTGCGCAGGAGGTTTTTACCTAATAGAGCCGCACAGGAAATTCTTGGAAAGTTAACCCTCCCTGGTTCTTGATTACTGTATCGACTCTTATTTTTATATTAATGAGGGTAGTCACTTTAGTCTACGGGATTAGTAAGAACCCTTATGTCGATTTTGGAGGAATTCGGTATCTTTCCGAGCTGTGCGCACGAGGTTTTTACCTAATAGAGCCGCACAGAAAAGTTAATCCTATACCTTCGAAAACATACAGACCCCTTTCTAGCGAATCCTTTGATTGCTTCCTGAGTTCTATTTTAATGTGTTTTGACCCCGCAGTGGCATGACAGAGATTGGATCTCTGTATATATTGTGTTGATTGTATATAACCGATCGCTCCTGGTCCCTACATTTTAATCACGGATGCGTTGTGCTGGTCACATAGTGGTCGACAGAGTAAAACCACTCTAGACAACCAATTATTGAGTCAGTTACCTATCCTCTATTCTCGGTTTGTGCGACAGAGTCCGATAGTGGATTTAGTTCCTCGCTTACTCTGTATTCATTGTAAAGGATGTGCGGCCGTCAGGGATATAGGTATATCAGTATGTTCTATACTCATATATATATATCATACAACCTAGACTATGATGGTCTATTAGTTCGGTCTCCGAACTGGTTAAAGATCATGTTGCCTCGGTGGGTAGGACAACTCTGTAGAGTCGATCTCATTTTATTATTTGAGCTCTGTGCTTATATTTTGTATACTATGGAAGACATGGAATAGGTTGGTTCGCTTGTTATCGTGACTCCTCATTTAAGCTCTGTCGTGCCAAATTCTCTCCAATATATTTGTTCCTACCTTTGTAAGATAGATAGTTGCAAGTTAACTTTTAGTCATTGGCAGTTAAGAGTTTGTCCCTGGATCATTCATAGAGATCGAGGGTATCTCTCTCTGTTTAAGCTATGCGTTTCCAGTATCGTGGGGCAGGTAAATAAGATAGAGTTAGATCTTAGGTCAAATACTGTTGCAACAGAGCATTCTATTTTGTAGTATTGCTAACTTTTCTTTCCGATCGGAGACCGATTGCTGGTGGAAGTCCAGAGTTTTATCTGTACAGGGATGGCTCATATTCAAGCAGGAACGTTCTCTACAGAGAAGCCTTGAATATTTGACATTAAATGACACAACAATTGTGCTGTGGAATGTAATCTTTTATTGTTAGATAATTAATAAAAGATGTAGCATTGTGTCGTGGATGTAGCCCAAAAGTTCTGGGTGAACCACTTATATATGGTGTCATTCTTATGGGTGTTGTTTCCCGGATATGTTATCGTATCTTATCTGTGTTTAGGTTCATATTATGTTGCGTGTTTATGTTAACGAGGTTTATGTCTTGTTTTGTATTTATGTTAAATACTCATGTGGGTGATTATGATTGCTGTGATTATATTAAGTGTATAGCATGCTTGTGCGGACAAATGATAATTCTTTGTTAACTTTATATTGTCCAAATGATGACCATGTAAGATGTAACTATGGTATGGATTAAGGCATTTTCAGTCTTCACCAAATGGGCAATGATCTAATGAAGAGGTTGGAATATTTGATAAGAATCGGGGTCATTCAGGTACGATTATGGTTCTTAGTTAACTTGTTAATTGGAGTATGTTGCATGAGTTATGTGGGTCCAAGCATAAAGCACTTTTTCTTTCACCCTTATAGTAGTAGCTTGTTTGGAGTAAATTTATGAATCTAAATATGAAGTATAAATATTGGAGATAATTCGTTTGACTAACGTGTTGAAGTTGCTTATATTTTTAAAGGAGGAGCAAGTACTTTATAGCATCATTATCTGGTTTGGGGATGTTACATATGGTATCAGAGCACAGGTCGCAAACACTCGGGCTTAGTTGGGCTCAGTTGAGGAAATAATATAAGCTGGTCAAGGGAACTCCATCGATAAGACGCAAACAAAGGATTTATGTTCCAAAGAATCAGCAAGAGGTAATCGACAAGATGTCTTTTAAATCACAAGTAAGTATGCCCCACTTGTTGAAGCATTCTAAAGGAAAGCATTGTCGATATGTGAGCATTTATATGTTTCCTTACGAAGTTGAATGATCTTCTATTAATAAATACTAGAGGATGAATATCTCCTCATGCTCTACAATTAGTTTCATTAAATGATAAGAAAGTATTCTTTAAAAATGATTAAATAGTTGGACTATGTTCCTATCTTTATCTTGGTGATCTTGTTAAATATTTTCATATACATTGATCATAATGATAGTAATGAGAATCATAGGAGCATTTGCATGTTCAAAAGTTTATAAGGGTTGTATAAACATAATTAGGATTATTTATCTAATGAAAGATGTACACTCATATCTGGTCGATTGATGCCATTGGTAGGGCTTTAGTACTTATAGGAGTCAAGTCATAAACATTCATCAAAGGTACCTGATTGCTTCAATTATATTTATGAGGATTAGAAAGGTTCTAGGCTTGGAAATGTGACTTTACAAATGAAGACAGGATAGCAAACATATTGAATCTTAAGGATTGAATGAATGATGGTTAGGTCATATAAAGATATGTATATATAGGTTGAAGTTGAAGCACTCCGAAGGGTTTAGATAGTATGTGAATTATGAAGGGGTGTAAGGTACAATTAGGTCATTATGAGAAGGATTGGAAAATTGTCGTGAATTACCTAGTTATTGATTTCACTCACTTATGTTGGGATGATTGTACTAAGTATGTACACGAGATTGTAGGGTGGAGGTGATCCTTATCATGTTAGAAAAATACATAAATTGTACTAAGGGAGTAAGTCCTGAAATTCTCTATGTAGGCTATCTGTTATGTAGAAAGAAAATTTTCATTTTGTTAACGATCTCGGAGTTGGAATAATAGACATCTTACAGTGGAGGATTGATCGAAAGACGAATAGAGAATTGACAAAATATTATTGAGGGAGTTATATTGATCTTAGCCCTTGATAAGTAGAATGGCGGAAGATGTTTGTACATTATATTGGATGTTATAGGCGATGGTTCCAATATAGAATGTAGTTAGGTGTTCTTATTTCTATGCTTTATTTTTCGGACGAAACAGATGATATAGTAGATAAGTTGGTTAATATTGAATACGCAATAGATCTTCAAAATTATTGTAAGTGATGATCTCACATCCAAGAGGAATACTATACAATCAATAGATGGTTAAACGAGTTGTATGAATGATTAGTAAAGGGTCATCCCCAGGGTAAAAGGTTGAAATTGACCTTATTTGGTTAAATAGACGTTCTACTATGTGAAATTTTCTATGACTAGGAAATTGTTGTACTTATTATCTCTTTGGGGCATGGGATTGTATAGAGTAAGGAAGTATAAATCTGTGACACGGGAACACGCTTGTACCCTTGCTTATAGTTTTAAAAGGGATGATGGTTATAATAGAAGTATACATATGTATGCGAAGTAATCAATAGGATGCATATGATGAAAGTGTAGGATTCTATTTTTTTTATTTTTTTATTTTTTCTTTTCTATCTCGACGATCCTTACTATAATGTTGGGATACTGGGAGTGGTTGGCAGAAGGATTATACTTTTATGTGATTAAGATTTATGTTATATGCATGGATACCTTGATAATATGTATCATTCTGATGTATATGTTCTTATGATGTTGAGGGGATTACTAATGTATGTTAATACAAGTACAACATACACCTTGGCATATGAGTCCATACAATAAAACGATATGCAGTCTCCTCCATAAAGGTATGTGACTATCTTTATGAAACTATACAAGTATATATGAAGACGATTTATTGTTACTTACATGATGTTGGCATGTGCAATAAAAGTCGTATAATTAAATGGGTGCTTGACACAGTTAAGGATTGAGGTGAACTGAATGTAATGTCCATAGGAAGAATGCATTTCAAGGCATTATGTAATTCTATTAATTAAGCCAGTGGTGTTCATTTTAGATGATGATATTCTTATTTTTATGCATAGGGGAAAGATCTTCTTACAAATATTTTATCTTGTTACTGACAGGTGATTTTGGCTGATGGTCAAAATTTTGTACAACTTGTGGAAAGACCAGAGCATGAATATTATCCAAGGTAAAATAAGGGGGTGAGGATTTAGAACCCACATCACAACCGTTATTTATTCTTGTGATTTTGATAATTATTGTTGAATAAAGAACTGTAACTAAACTCGTCAGAGTAATTGTAAGGTCACAAAATGTAATATGATGAAATAATCGATAATGTGGAAATGGATTTTCCTAGACTCAAGCGAGGAGGCTGAGGGGAAATAAATTCCGGGACTCAAGCGAGAAGGCTTGAGGGGAATTTTGTAAGAGTGCGTAAAGGGCACTAAAACACTCCCTAGAAATCAGGGAGTTGATAGCCGCCATGATTCTCGAATGAATCAACAGGCTGTAAAGACCTAGGAAAACTATAACAAAATGCATATGCGGGAGGCAGGACGCTGCTTAGTATGCATGGGAGAAAGTATTGATGTGTGAGCACTGTGGTGTTAGGCAAGAAATCTTCGAAAGTATTGCTGTGTGAGCACTGTGGTGTTAGGCAAGAAATCTTCGAAAGTATTGCTGTGTGAGCACTGTGGTGTTAGGCAAGAAATCTCGGAAAGGATTGCTGCATGAACACTGGAGTGTTAGGCGAAAAGCTTCCTGGATAAACTGATTGATGTGTTGATTAATTAAACCGTATACAATTCTTAGAGCACTGGATTTAAGTGTGTCTGTGATAATAAAAGCACAAAAAAAAAGACTAAAGATATTCCATGAATTGCTAATGATATGCTGCAAGAAAATGGCTCATGGTTATATTTATGAGGTCGATTATGGAATTGATGATAAGTTTTCTGGTTTCGGTTCCGTGAATTCCAGTTGTGTAGTGAAAAATGCAGTTGTGATTGAGAGGGACTTGAAAAAGAGTCATGAAAGTGCAAAGGGGGACAAACAGAAATGACAAAATAAGCAAAGGTTGACTACAAGAGAAAGGACAAACGGCTGAAAAGAATGAACACCGAGGACGGTGTTATTTTAAGGGGAGGAGGATGTAATATCCCTCCTTTTATCTTTATCAGAATTTTTAAAATAATTTAGGGCTTATAATCTCAAAGTAGAATGAGGATAATATATTTATCCAAGAATAAAAGAATAACATAATATGTGACTTATAATGCCATTCATTCTAAAGTGGAATGAGGAGAGTATATTTATCATGGGTTGTCTTCTATAAATATATATATATATATATAGAAGAAAACATACATTACAAATGCTTGGATGGTCATTGACACATACACATAAAACTTGTTTTTGTCAATGGTTCACTCCGTAATTGCCAAGGAAGTGGTACACGGGAGATGGAATTATTAAAGACTGATATAACATAGTGTCTTCAAAAGTGTTATGAGATAACTAGCACTTAAATAACTGAACAAATTAAAATAGAAATTAAGTCCAGTTTATCTTGAACTTCCCATGTCAAGGAACGTGGGCACTTGATGTAATTATTTAGTGGTTGTAGTTAAGCGATAGTGCTCCATAAAAGGGGGAATCAAACTCCAGTGAAGGGGACATTTCCTTACCTACCAGGGTTCTCCTCGCATGTGTTCCTCGAGCATGTCATCCACTTGGAAAGGGAATCGCGGTTTCTTCCACCACTTGGCACTCAAGTGGAGTTGGAGTTACCGATTCCCTCTGTTTATTTATTTTGGGAGATCGTCATTTCGAGGGGGTGAAGTTTAGATCATGATTGTAAGGGAAAGGATGTCTCGGTTTCCAGGAGGGTGGATGACTGCGATGGCAGAGTATTTCAAGCTCTGTGGTGTATTCTCTATGATGACGGAGAATTCTTAATATCTGCGTGCTAAATACTTAATTAGGTGGAAGTACAGTAACGAGAGGGAAGGGCGGCTCTGAAGGTTCGACCCTAGGATAGGAGTATTGTAATATTCATTTTATGTGCGGGTAGGAGAATGCTAGCTTGGTGAAAGCATGGTATCGTCGGTTGTTCTAAATCGTCTATGACTTGTAATAAGGAAGGGACGGCTTAGAAAGCATGATCCCAGAATCTTAATCTCTCTTCGATTTCGATTTACAGAAAGAATTATATTCGTAATATTTTCGTTCTGTATTCCCTTTTAACGGATGTCTTGGACTCTGTATTTTTAAGCTGCCGGTAAATAGACAGAGCTATGTTCTGGTTTGGGGATAGGATGGCTCCATGAGCCCGATCCCAGGATATCTTGATGATCCGTATCATGTAACTGTGCGAATAGTTTGTAGTGGGATAGAACGGATCCATGCGCCCACTCCCATGGTAGCACTGTGTTTTTCTATCATAGACATAGGATTTACAATATGTAATTATATTCTTGGAAAGTTAACCCTCCCTGGCGATTTCTTGATTACTGTATCGAATCTTATTTTTATATTGATGAGGGTAGTCGCTTTAGTCTACGGGATTAGTACCCTTATGTCGATTTTGGAGGACTTCGGTATCTTTCTGAGCTGTGCGCAGGAGGTTTTTACCTAATAGAGCCGCACAGGAAATTCTTGGAAAGTTAACCCTCCCTGGTTCTTGATTACTGTATCGACTCTTATTTTTATATTGATGAGGGTAGTCGATTTAGTCTACGGGATTAGTAAGAACCCTTATGTCGATTTTGGAGGACTTCGGTATCTTTCCGAGCTGTGCGCAGGAGGTTTTTACCTAATAGAGCCGCATAGGAAAGTTAATCCTATACCTTCGGAAACATACAGACCCCCTTCTAGCGAATCCTTTGATTGCTGCCTGAGTTCTATTTTAATGTGTTTTGACCCCGCAGTGCCATGACAGAGATTGGATCTCTATATATATTGTGTTGATTGTATATAACCGATCGCTCCTGGTCGCTGCATTTTAATCACGGATGCATTGTGCTGGTCACATAGTGGTCGACAGAGTAAAACCACTCTAGACAACCAATTATTGAGTCAGTTACCTATCCTCTATTCTCGGTTTGTGCGACAGAGTCCGATAGTGGATTTAGTTCCTCGCTTACTCTGTATTCATTGTAAAGGATGTGCGACCATCAAGGATATAGGTATATCAGTATGTTCTATACTCATATATATATATCATACAACCTAGACTATGATGGTCTATTAGTTCGGTCTCTGAACTGGTTAAAGATCGTGTTGCCTCGGTGGGTAGGACAACTTTGTAGTGTCGATCTCATTTTATTATTTGATCTCTGTGCTTATATGTTGTATACTATGGAAGACATGGAATAGGTTGGTTCGCTTGTTATCGTGACTCCTCATTTAAGCGCTGTTGTGCCAAATTCTCTGCAATATATTTGTTCCTACCTTTGTAAGATAGATAGTTGCAAGTTAACTTTTAGTCATTGGCAGTTAAGAGTTTGTCCCTGGATCATTCATAGAGATAGAGGGTATCTCTCTCTGTTTAAGCTATGCGTTTCCAGTATCGTGGGGCAGGTAAATAAGATAGAGTTAGATCCTAGGTCAAATACTGTTGCAACAGAGCATTCTATTTTGTAGTATTGCTAACTTTTCTTTCCGATCGAAGACCAATTGCTGGTGGAAGGCCAGAGTTTTATCTGTACAGGGCTGGCTCATATTCAAGCAGGAATGTTCTCTACAGAGAAGCCTTGAATATTCGACATTAAATGACACAACAATTGTGCTGTGGAATGTAATCTTTTATTGTTAGATAATTAATAAAAGATGTAGCATTGTGTCGTGGATGTAGCCCAGAAGTTCTGGGTGAACCACTTATATATGGTGTCATTCTTATGGGTGTTGTTTCCCAGATATGTTATCATATCTTATCTATGTTTAGGTTCATATTATGTTGCGTGTTTATGTTAACGAGGTTTATGTCTTGTTTTGTATTTATGTTAAATACTCATGTGGGTGATTATGATTGCTGTGATTATATTAAGTGTATAGCATGCATGCGCGGACAAATGATAATTCTTTGTTAACTTTATATTGTCCAAATGATGACCATGTAAGATGTAACTATGGTATGGATTAAGGCATTTTCAGTCTTCACCAAATGGGCAATGATCTAATGAAGAGGTTGGAATATTTGATAAGAATCGGGGTCATTCAGGTACGATTATGGTTCTTAGTTAACTTGTTAATTGGAGTATGTTGAATGAGTTATGTGGGTCCAAGCATAAATCACTTTTTCTTTCACCCTTATAGTAGTAGCTTGTTTGGAGTAAATTTATGAATCTAAATATGAAGTATAAATATTGGAGATAATTCGTTTTACTAACGTGTTGAAGTTGCTTATATTTTTCAAGGAGGAGCAAGTACTTTATAGCATCATTATCTGGTTTGGGGATGTTACAGTGGAGTAGAGATGTTCACTAAAATTGATCTAAGGTTCGGATATCATCAAGCCAGAATAAAGGACGAAGACATATTCAAAACCGCATTTAGAACGCGATATGGACACTACAAGTTTGTAGTTATGCATTTTGGGCTAACCAACACATCGACAGTGTTCATGTGTTTAATGAACAACGTTCTGCATATATATTTGGATAAGTTTGTAGTTGTGTTCATTGAAGATATTTTGATTTACTCAAAAACTAAAGAAGAGCATGATAAACATTTAAGAATAATTCTGCAAGTTCTAAGAGAACATCGGCTTTCTACTAAGTTTAGTAAATGCGACTTTTATAAAGATAAAATAGAGTACTTAGGTCACATAATATCTAAAGATGGAATTTCTGTCGACCTTGATAAGATAAACGCAATTAACGAGTGGCCTGTCCCTAAAGATGTAACTGACATTCGATCATTCATGGGGATAACAGGTTACTATCGAAAGTTTATTGAAAGGTTTTCAAGAATTGCGAACCCCATCACTTCTTTACAGAAGAAAGGAAAGAAATTTGTATGGGATCAAAAGTGTCAAGAAAGCTTTAATAAGTTAAAAGAATTATAAACAACTGCACCTATTTTAAAAATTATTGATCTCAATAAGGATTTCGTTGTATGCACTGATGCATGCAACGATGGACTTGGAGGGGTCTTAACTCAAGAAGGTCATGCCATTGCTTTTGAGTCAAGGAAATTAAAAATTCATGAAAAGAATTATGCAACTTACGATATTGAGTTGGCATCCGTGATACATGCATTAAAAACTTGGCGCCATCACTTGATTGGAAGAAAATTCACATTAATGATAGATAATAAGGGTTTAAAGTATTTGTTGGATCAAACAAATCTTAATGCAAGGCAAGCTATATGGCTAGCTTTCCATAGCGAGTATGATTTCGAGATTCAACACATTAACGGAAAAGAAAACAAAGTTGTTGATGCATTAAGCAGGAATCCCAGATTAAGCTTATGGCAGCAATCAACACGTTTAAGACAGATTTGGAAAATCAAATTGAAGAAAGAATTAGACAAGATGAAAATTATCAAAAATTGCTTGGTAAAGTTGCTGAAAATGTATCTAAAAACTTAATAATAGATTTCAGCATTAATAAAAAGGGCTTAATGACTTATAAAAATAGAATTTATGTACCAAATGTGTCAAAGGTTAAGCTGTTAATTTCGGATGAAGTTCATAAGAGTCCTTATTTAGGACATCCAGTTTATCAGAAAATGATAACTATGTTAAGGAAGGATTATTTTTGACCCAACATGAAGAATGAAGTGGCTGAATACATAGCTAGATGTTTTGAATGTCAGACCATTAAGGCTAAACATCAACATCCAGCTAGATTATTGTAGCCATTGCCAATTCCAGAATGGAAATGGGAGATTATAAGTATTGATTTTATTACAGGTTTGCCTAAAAACCAGAAACATAATGACTCCATCATGGTGGTTGTGGATAAGTTAAGTAAGGCTGCTCATTTTATTCCTATTAAAACCACTTTTAAAGCTTCTAACATTGCAGATGTATTTATGAAGCAAATATTTCGCTTGCACAGAATTCCAAAGGTAATTATTTCTGACCAGGACTGTAAGTTCACTGGAAATTTTTGGACATCACTGTTTAAAGGTTTAAATACTAAACTAAATTTCATCACTTCTTTCCACCCACAAACTGATGGTCAAACAGAAAGGGTAAACCAGATTTTAGAAGACATGCTAAGAATGTATGTCAAAGATCAGCCATCTAAGTGGGAAGATTACTTACATTTAGCAGAATTTGCATACAATAGTCATTATCAAACATCTGCTAAGTTAAGTCCATTTGAGATTTTGTATAGAAGAAAATGTTGTACTCCTATTTCTTGGGATAACCCTGTAGACAGATTAATGCTATGACCATATTTATTGAAAGAAATGGAGCTAACCGTGAAATAGGTTCAAGGTAACTTAAAAGTTGCCCAAGATCGGCAAAAAAGTTATGCAGATTTGAAACGCACTGAAAGAGAATTTTAGGTTGGATACCATGTTTTTATAAAGTTAAAACCCAAGAAAAGTTCTTTGAAGCTTGGGAGTTGTGATAAAATAGCACCAAGGTACTGTGTACCATTCGAAATCCTATCAAGGATTGGAGCTGTTGCATATCAATTGGCTTTGCCATCTAATTTAAAAATCCACAATGTTTTTCACATTTCTGTTTTAAAGAAGTATGTGCACGATGCTACTCATGTGCTAATTTGGAATGACATACAAGTGGAGCCCGAAGGAGATTTTCAGGTGGAACCGGACTGTATTCTTGACAGGAGGGAAATTATGCTTCGGAATCGTACCGTAAGGCAGGTAAAGGTGCAATGGAAGCACCTTAGCCATGATGAAATTACTTGGGAACTGGAAAGTAAAATGCGGGTAGCATATCCAATTCTATTCCAAGAAGGATTGGATGATGAATAAGCAACATCGAGGATGATGTTGAGCTTAAGTGGGGGTGTCTGTAACATACCCTTTTTGCTGAAAAACATTTTATGTTGGAAACATTTTGTTAACTTTTATTGTAAAGTTTTATATTGGACAAGTGTCCAAGGATGACTGTAATTGCACATTATTTTATTATTTAATAAATTAAATAAGAGACAAACACCTAAGGGGACTGTTGAAAGAGTGTTTACTGACCCACTAGGTGGAATGGAATCTGGGGTAGAAGGAAATTGACAAGTGGCAGCATCATGATGAAACTAACTAATTGTTGGTATGGGACAACTCCCTTGAAATGTGGTCATAGTGCCCTGGAAGGTGGGACTGGAACTTGAGGCTCATTTATTCAAAACTAACCACTAAAGACCTAGGAAGTCTATATAAGAGCCATCTAATTATGAACTAAGGTTCATCACTTTTCCTGACGAGAAAATTTACCTTGGGGTTCTGCTGTGCTTGTACCCAAGATATTTGATGAGGGGATATGTTGAGTTTTTGATCATGGTGTAAGTCTTCCTATTATACTGTTGAGTGCATAAGTTATATTGCTAAGTGCAGAAGGCATATTTGAGTGCATAAGTTATATTGTTGAGAGCAGAAGGCATATTTGAGTGCAGAAGTTATATTACTATGTGCCTTGATTCTACAAAGATTCCATCTACTTAGTGGCTGAGTAAGCAAGCTTGGGGGTCCAAAGGAAGCAAGTAGTTTTGGATGCTTCTTCTGAAAAACGTTGGGAGGAACATGCCTCCTTGGGTATTTGTCGGCCCTATCTTCATTTACAAGTTCTACTTGTCTTTTCTAATTCTAAGTAGTTTAAATTTCTATCTGCAATCGATTTACTGTTTTCAAGGTTATTATTAAACAAATGCATTTATTTTAGTTTCTGATCTAATTAGGATTCTGTATAGTAATGATTATGTAAGATGAATTCAATAAAATATTTCTCTGCATTTTTCCCCATGCTAATGGATCTACATCGTACTCTAGTACAGAGAGGAGATTAAGTTAGATAAATTGATAGGCAGATTGCCAAATGAATGAGAAGATCAATACTGTTATCCAATACTGCTAGCAAGTAAATATAATCCCATAAACAAACAAAACTCTTTTTATTACAAACCAATGTATGATTAGATTAACTCTGTCATATTTTCTTTCTCTGTTACATTCTGTAAATTAACAATACCTTAAAATCTCAGACTAAGATATTTTCTGGTTACACATTTATTGTATAAACTGTATAAATTACCCTCTTTATTAATAAGTTGCAACAGTATATGCAAATCTAGTTTTCTGTAGTGAACATGCATATTTATATCCTTATCATATCATCATTTACTATAGTACATTCTTTCCTTGATTCGTATTGCTTTAAATTTAAATGTTGCCAACATCAAATTTGTAATATTCAAATAAATCTTTGTATTTCTAAGCTTTGCACAAATAAAATAATCTAGGGTCAGTTTCTTTCCATATTCTGTTTTCTAATATCTATGCAAAGATTTATGTTACAATTATTCAACATCCACTCAGGTTATCCGTATTCAATAATTTAGAATAGCTATCATCACATTAGAAGCTTATAAAATCAATCTCATTATTCTTTTCAGAACTTTGATTTCTAAAACATATATATTCGTGTATTCATTAGACTAACCAGAATAGGGTTGAACCCCTATTTATCTTAATCAAACCACTCATTACAGGTTGTACTGAAAACACTAAACCATTTTAGATAAACATAACGAAAGTGGGTAAGTTACATTATTAACTGTCTACTGTAGTTATTCACCCTTGCAGACAAGCGATGAGGTAGAACAATGAGCTAAGCCATTCGACCTTTCATTTAAATCAAAACATAGTAACTTTTGGGTCACGTAACGAACCAAGGGTTTGAGGATCGTAAACGGATCTTTAAATAAAAAAAGAAGAAGTTAACATTCACATTTGAGCTCTCAAAAGGAAAACATTTAAACTCTGTTTTTTTTTAAATCTTACCATTCAGAGTTATCTCTTAAACAAAAACATTGCAAAATCATTCAACTCAAATCTTTAAAACCCTGCTCCCAGGCTTAAACGTATAATGTAAGTTTGAAATTACATTAACATCAGAACCCTTTTCATCACATAAATGACAGGGGGCGTAAACCTTTCAAGGGAGGTTACATTCAACAAGAAAGTTACAGTGAAACACTGTAAGGGCTATCATCAAGTAGACTAAGCACCTTTGTGACCTTTTGATGCTCTCGAAATATAGAAACGACGGCCATACCCTCATCCCTGTACCAAAACCCCAACTTATTCTAAAACATCTAACTACGGCAATAGTTTCCAGGAAATGAAACCACCGAGTCTTACCCATTGTAATGCTTCATCACTTCCAAAGTGTCATTAAGATAAATTGCAGATGAAGAACATCTAATGAAGAACATCTGCCAAACAATAATCGTGGTCAAAACCCTTTTATTTTACAAGATATGAAGTCAAATTATCATAACTGTAATATTTCAAAACTTGAGATCATACCTTCAAGAAAACTTATCATCTGGAGCAGAGACGCTACAACAACGTAGGACCTACACCATCACTCCTAGCAGCACAACAAAGTCCGAATGTTTTTTTGATAACTTCCTTATACGCAGAATGACCCTTCGATGGTCCAAACTATTTACAAAAAAATTACTACAACTCTTGAATCACTCCATCTATCAACCATTACAGTAAGTATTTGGCCCTGCAACTTATTATGCACTCTCAGGTATCGGGTTCAAAACCTGGAAGTGCTCTCTCCCACTAGTAACCCTAATATTTCGCAGTCGGTCGGCCACCCTCCGAGAAACTCTCCCACAAAAATGAATGTCAGTTTACTACCACGATGAGGTAATACCAAGGATGTTAGGGTTACAACAACTACGAGGAAGCCATCATGTGTTGGTTGACATGTCAAGCCACTAGGCAGTCCTTTCGAAAAACGCCTTAAATGCACTTTGTGAATCCTCGTTATCACAGTACATGAAATCTCTGCCACGAGATCATACATCGAAGTTATATTTATGCATCATCCTAAACTTCTCTTTGTTCAAACCTTGAAGTATTAACACATATAACCTGTCATCATGAAGGACTTAGAGTCAGGTCCGATATAATATCACCATGAGACTACCATTATAATGTTTTATGATATGCTTGGGTTTTAACCATTCTGGCATCAAATTTATATATTAACCACTTTTCATTTCATCACTATAAGCTATATATTGGTAATATATATATATATATATATATACATAAGACTAAAGAATTACGCCATACGTTATGTGAAAACACTTATATCAAACCCTATTCATGGTGTAAAGATTATTCCTTGTATTGTAAAGTTAAAATGCCTTAGTATTCTAGACATCATTGCTATCCATTATATTTCATAGGACTAAAAGACCAAGGATAGAGATACTTTAAACTTCTTAAACTAAGGCATGTTCCTTTCACCTTGAAAATTACAGAAAGCATCATAATCCCGTAACTAATGCTTGATATTTACAAATGAAGTACATACATTGTGTACAGTGAAATTTGGAAATGTAGACTCGCATGATTAACATATTGAAATTATAAGTGAAGAGCAGCAATTTTAGATATCACCCTGAGTTTCCTTTTAGGCGATATTTTTCTCTTTTATAACTAGAAAATTTAAATAATGACATTTAGATTCTGCACTTTAAAACTTGTCCTTACCTGCGATCTGCGAAAAGTATGTTTCAAATGCTTTAGCATACAATGCTAAGTAAGCCTTGGGGTGCCATAATGCCCCTTCATCAGCAAGGAGAAAAGAAAACAGTTAGCACATGTAAACCATAGTCGATGTTGTAACAATCACCATCACCATTTTAGAATTTAAACATTTCACATGCAAAGTCACTTCCGCATTTTATTTTCTATATGTTCTTTGATTAAATGAATAAGCATTTTTTTTTATCTTCTGCTTAGTAAGAACAACAATAAATGCTACCTTAAAATTTTTTAATTTTTGTAAATTTTTCGGGATGTTACAATTAGTTCCTCGGTATGTTCTATCCCCTAAATGATGAGTATTATTTCCTTATGAAAATGCTATTTGTTCTATAATTTTTTTTCTGTAAGTAAATAATAGCATTTTGGGAAGTAATTCGACCTCTTAGCTTGTATTGAGAAATACTTATCTTTTCTTTCAAACTGTCTGTTTATAATATATATATATATATATATATATATATATATATATATATATATATATATATATATATATATATATATATATATAGATATGTGAGTTTATTTATTTAGAAATCCTTATCTCGATACATTAATATACTATTAATGATTTTAAACAGAACTATTCTATACTGTAAATAATAAATTTTTTACTCTTACTCTGTTCGATAATAACATTGTTTCAACCATACATTTTTAGCACTCTGCTTATCTATGTAAATCATATTCTATAAAAGAATTGCTACCTTTTAAATTCATAAGTAAATGAACACTATGATTAAACAAAGATTAATATATTATAATCACTATTATTTTCTATATTATAACTATCAAAATAAATACAGACTTTTAATCATTTGAACAGTCAAATAGATAAACTAATAAAAAGAACATTAAGAACCTAGTAACTTGAATATGAAAACAAAATCCAAATAAGATTGTTCCTCCCAACCGTCTCCTGAAACAACCAAGTTTACTTGCTTCAAGACCCCCGAGCCTGTTCACAGAACCACTAGGACGAAGATTTAGTGTAGAAGCTATTTTGGTTCCCTCTGTGAGACTTAGCAGGCAATATTCAGTCAAACTATCAACAATATGACTTTAGCTTTCCCCTAATCGAATATCCTCTTGTGTTCCTAACTTTTCAGTGTGGAGCAAATCCACAAGTTTCTAACTAATCCTTCTGACCATTTGATGGATAGATATATGCCTAAATGTGATATCGCTCTCTTTTATAACCTATTGTTTCATAAATATGTGATAATTTGTAATGGCCTGGGTGAGGAGCTCAAGGCCAAGGACCCACCTGTGGACCTTGAAAGAATTTCTATGTTATTCCTAAATGTTATTTCGATTTAGGAGACTAAAAGGAGACACAACTAATGGTGAGTAACTGAATTCATTAAAGGGAAGAGGAGAAATGGCTTGGAGGCCATGAATGGTTGAACTTAGTTTTAAGTATTAAACTTAAGTTTTAGTAGTCTTAAGGAGCACCTTCGTAGAACTCACTATTCACCGCAGGTATCTAAGTAAGATGTTAAGGCCTATTCTACTAGTTAACAATTAATATTAATTATCTTAACTACTATTAAGTATCCTAAATATTTTAAGTGGAGTTGGACGAAGGATACCAAAATAAATATTATTAAAAGTCCAAATTATAGAAGAAAAAGAGGATTTTCCTAAGGGGAAAATGATTCCAAAGAATAATAATAATAATTTTATTATAAATCTATACATATAGATCTATGTATTAGATTTTATATAGTATGGAAGAAATATGATTCTTTTTCAAATAAATATATCTTATAATGTATAAAGATCTATGTGTTAGATCATATATGTAAGGATAGTTTTTTAATTACAGGTTAAAGAAATGAATACTATCATAGGTGATAGATATGCATACGAATATAATAAGTTAAAATAAAAACTATGAATACTATCTCAAGGTGATAGATATCATAGGAACTTAATGTATATATTTATTATATAAATATACATAAATAGGGAAAACTTAATGGAAGTTTAATCTAAAGGTTTGAGAATAGTATCGTGATACTTCTCTCCGAGCTTTGACCTCCACATGGACTCCTTGCTACCATGTTGAGACGGACTCTCCAAGTGGCAAGACTTGAGTTTAGACAAATTTTTATAAGACTTGGGGATAATGAAGGGAGAGGGAGATAGGTGATCCGTGTTCTGTAAGTGAGAGAGACCCCCTCGAAGAAATTTTCCCATCTATGGTGTAATGGATCAGGAATGAATTGACATATGTATGTTGGAAGGAGCGTGATCTGGCGATAACGAAGGGAGAGAGACCCCTAAATTCCTGATCTGAGTGTTAGCAACCTGGATACAGATTCTACGGGAAGGAATCTGGTAAATTATGATGACTTCGATAAAACCTCTACATTGAGAGAGGGAAAGATAGTAAGTTATCTTATTTATCCCCTCTGCACTAAGTCACGGGTAAGTGTTATTCACAACTTGCACTTCAGTTCTTTTGTATCTAAGTTTTCCACTTTAAATCACCTGTGCGACCTCTATCATAGATCGGGTTTTTTTTGAAGTTATCCCTCTAACCGATCGAGCTCACCTTTGGTAGAGTCGCATTATCTAAACCCAAAAAGGAAAGCGCAGATCTTGTGGGTAATGAATAAACTCTGTTATTACACTAAGACAATATCGCTCTCAGTAGGGAAGTGTAGATCTGGGTTTTTGCAATTAAATTCTTCTATTAATTTGAGACCAGATTGATCTCACCAAAAAAACATAGATTGGGGTTTTTAACAAGTAAAACTCTGTTATTACTAGGAGATCAGATCGATCTCAACAAGAAAACATAGATTTTGGTTTTACCAAGTAAAATTCTGTTATTACATTGAGCTTAGATCATTCTCAGCAAGAAAATGTAGATCTGGGTTGTAGTAAGTAAAACTGTACTATTATATTGAGATCAATTTGATCTCAGTAAGAAAGCATAGATCTTGGTTGTAATTGATTAAAGTCTGTTGCTTATTACCCTAAAGGAAAATGCATCCCTGTAGATCACGGTTGTAACACACCACAAAGACCTCCTCTGTTTTCAAAACGAGTTTTCCGATCTTTAATTGCATATATGAATGTGTCTTGTTTTATATATTCATTGGCTATATGGGTATATGTTACTCTTCAAGTGAAACTTTAAGGCACAGAGTTGAGTTATGCTTCCCAGATCTAATTATCGATAAAAGGTTGCTTATATAAATGCATCCACCATTTCACACTTATACTGAAATAAATGCACATGTGATCTCGCAAATCCTTGTAGTTGGCATTGGTAATTTCATACATCTCCTTGCTACAATTTGGGAAGGAAGGTGTGAGCAAATGCCAGATCCCTGTGGTTGATCTATTTTCCTGTACTATTTTTGGTCGAATATATATATATATATAGGATATCTGTTTAAATTGGTTATGCTATTGCAGATCCATGGAGTTGTCATTTTTTATAATAATGTGAACTATTCATTTCCTACCGCGATTTGGGAAAGAAACGGTTTCATTATTATACATATTCCTTTAGTTCTTATAATATATGCTATCATGTGTTGCATGCAGCCATGAGTTCTGATTATATATTTATAGTTTGACGATTATGATTTAGAAGCTAGGATATCTAATTATTTATATGTTTCTGCTTGCCTTTGGGAAAGGTGATCACGGTAATATGTTATACCTTGCAGGAATCTTTGTTGCATGTTATTGTAAGGAAGGTGTGATTCAAAATTTGGCCTTGTTCTGTAGTTAATACAGCAAGTGAAAAATTCGTAGGAATCTCTCTTTGTATGTAAATACCTTAATGTTACTAGTGGAAGAAAAATCCTTTATTTGTGCGGCAGTATTGGATGCCTCGAGAAGGACTCTGCTAGTGATTACCAGAGAATGTAACCCCTCTATTTACAAATAATACAAGATATGATATGTCTTGGTTGACGTAGCCCAGGGTTATGGGTGAACCACATATATATGTTGTCTCGATCTTATGTGTGGTTATAGTGGTGTTGTTGTTATGCAAATGTATAAATGTATGTTGTGTCAAATTCTTCTTGGTAGTTCGTTGTTATTCTTATGGTTCATGTGTTTGCCATAGAGTTGTACTATTGTTTGGCTCAGGCACTATCATGTATACCAAGAATGGGGAAAATCTCCAATACTCAGGAAAAATAGATTAATGTTCAATGGCAAACTAATGTGTTTAAATGAGCTTATTGTAGTAATTTACCATTATATTGTATAGTGGCTATATTTATATAAATTGCTCTGGTTAGGATAAAGAAGTTGTGTAGACCTACTTTCATGATGGATGTTGTATTAATGTAGGATGCAGTAGCTAATACCTCTACATAAGAAATGAATTATAAAGTTATTGATTGTAGGAAAAATGAAAGCAAATGCTTTTGTATGTTGATGTAGGACTTTACTCCTTATCGTAAATAAATTTCGCTAAGGAGTTTCTATATGTTATCAATATTAAAAAGTTTGTTATTTTTTTATTTTATTGAAATTTAGTTAATATTTATCTATGGATGTTTAGGTTTGTTACATATGGTATCAAAGCTGAGGTTTCAGCACTCGGTCCTATAGGGGCTCAACATAAGGTAAATAAACATGAGGGTTTCGGAAGTAACAAACAAATTGTGTGTTGGATGCATTGAACGAATGGACGAGAGTCTACTATCTAATTTAATCATTGAGTTCTCCAAGAGGAAACTAAGGGGAATATGAAAATCTCATGACAAAGTAAGTTATTGTGAAATTCCAACCAAAACTCATCCGATTAAACTGTAAGTGTATGAGTTGCACTTTCATCTTTGGTCTAGTATGTTGTGCTTTATTTACATACTGAAAATTGAAAGTTGATTCGATTCAATGATGTTGATCCTCCACTGTCATGTATAAGGATAATTCGTGTTATGAAAGACAAAATGTAGCATTAAAGGTTAAAGGGATTAACTTTAATGGTTTACTTAGATCTCCTAACGGTGTGATGTGTTCGATGCCTAGAAAATGACCTTCTTACTACATAGATAGACATATGTTAGAGAACAGTCATCAATGATCCAACATCCAAGAAGAATATTATACAACTGGGAATTGTTAGAATATTGACTACATAGATGTGGAAGGGTGAAAATGACTAAAGGAGTTGGTAAGTTTCTTCCTCAAGGTTGAGTAGAAAAAGTTAAGTAGTATATAGAATCTATGACGATATTATCTTGTTTTGATAACTACAATACATAGTCTTTCTGAAGGGATGGTGCTCCTCTTAGATAAAACCAAAGGATAAGAAGTTTTGTTAATTATTTTCATAACTAGTATATGGAGTTGTGTGGTTCTCTTATGAAATAAACTATATCACCCTGATAGGAAATGAGGTAAAAAGTTATACCCTTTCTTATGTGAAATATAACTGTTGGAATTTTTTGTTTACAAATTTTAGAAGTTTAAACGCGCTTGGTTGATTGAATGACAAATGAAGCAAGAATGTAGTCTAAGCATTTACTACCTTGAGAAGGAAGTTAGCATGTTCTTCACCTTAGTGTACTTCCACAAATGAATAGTATTCATTACTATATTTTTATTTGGAGTTGTCAATGAGAAAAATTGTCAAGAGTCTCCTTGAAAATCAATTTCATTTGAGTAGATGAAGGTATAGGATAAGTGATTACGATACTAAATGTTAGACATTAGAGCATAATTGTACCCTTGCTTGCTAGTTCAACAAAAGGATAAAAGGGTTATAAACACTTAAAAAGTATACATGTGTATTCTATTAGTTAATAGGGTGCATATGATGAAAATGCATGGTTCCTTTTTACAACTTCTTATTCCAGTAATCCTTAAGATAGATGTTGGGAACGATGAGTGATGGTTATAGAAGTTATACTTTTATATGTTCGAGATTTATGATGACTTTCTATCCATGTACAATTATATGTTTGGTCAAAATGATTGTTGTTAAGGGATAAATTATGGTTGTTCATGTAATGATCGTGTAGATGCAAATCAAGTGTTGACAAAAGAGTATGTTTTGTGGTACGAACAAGGGTGTAACGCCCATATTTTGATTAGGCATATTTATCAGTTAGACACGCCATACTTTATTTTCTTATATATTCTGTGGAACTCAGCTCGACTGAGTAAACTATATTCCGATATGATGGACCTCATTATATGATGTTACTTTGTTTATTATTTCACTATGATTTAGATGTTGCTATGATATGTGGTTACGATGTCATGATTATCATATGATCTCTTTATTTTACGATTACAGTATATGTTTATATGTTTTCGGTATGTGGATACCATCTTCTTATATGAATTATTGAAGTATTATATGTCATACGCATCTATGATGAACTAAAAAGGTTACATGAAATAAAATGATTTTTGATAACATGGATCAATTGGCGATCAATGGGAAATGCTTCTATAAATTGTACTATGCGGAATACTAACCTATAGGACACAGGGGCTACCGAATAGCCAGTTACTTGATCTGATATATGGGACACAAAGAAAACTTGTTCGTACAGTAAACCTTAGCAGCCAAGAATGATGATACGATAGCACAAACTGATAATCCCGATAGCATCAGAGTATGATTTGATAAGGGTGTAGACCCGGTATGTTGAGAGGGATGGATGTGTTTCCCACCCTATGTTCCTATGATACCCGAGGTCGTGGGAGGGCCGTCCTGAGACACGCTCCCCATTTAGTTGTGATGACGATGGTCAGATGCCTGCTAGGGGAGGATAGGTCCGCTGTTCAGCCGACGCTATCGCTCTCCAGTTCTATGTGGTCAGGTCGGTGAGTCCGACATCCACTTTTGTACTAGCAGAGGAAGGATAGGGAGGATGCAGGACGTAGGTTATGATGGGAGGATGTGTTAGTTAGTACTGTTAAGGGTTGGGTATTCCTTGATTCCGAGTAGTGGTAGTAAGTAACCTTCCTTGTACATGATTGATTAAACTAATGTAAAGATAAAGATAATGATGTGAAATCGCAAAGAATTAACTGTTAAATAACTGAGGATGTTAAGTAATTGTACTATATATATATGTTATGCTTTTTCTTCTACATGAGGGTAAATACTACTATTAGTTAGCAGGTATGCATAGGCGGGATGGGGTTTGTCTATAGTACATTTATGATCTGTGCATACGCTGGCCACGCATGCACACCTTGCACATGTACACTAGTATCGATAAATAAACACTTAACATATTGAATAAATGTATAAGTTGTCGTAAGTAATTATGCTAATCATGCATTGATCGAACTCAGATAATGAATATAAATTTATTTAAGGTGTGTAAAACAAATCAATTAAGCTATGTATTACTTGTTGGTAAACATTGTGACAAACAAATGATTTAAAAGACATTCCTTATTAAATTCACCATTTACTGTTACTTTGTGGTGATTTAATTAAATATTATTACTTAATTAATGTTATTTTAATAATATTACAATCCATGTCGTAACAATTGCAATATAGGTAAAATTTAAATATTGATTAATAAATGATTAAGTATGGTTATTTCCATTTCTAAGTTAGACCTAATAGGGTCAACTAGTTATATAATATTTTATTAATGACATTAATAACATTAAATACAAAAGGAAAGGAGTTAATGGTTGAGGGGCTCGAGAGGGGAGTTTGGGGGCGGTGGAGTAAGCCCAAGTCCTTCTCGAGTAGGGAAAAAGGTATATAGAGGGTATGAAGTGGAAGGAAAAAGGGGGATAGCTGGAAGTGCAGAGAAAGGTTTGGAGAACCAAAGGAATACTGCTCTTAGGATTATCAGTTTGTGGGCTCGGGGGCTTGGAAATCCTTTGATTTCCAAGGGCCAGCAAGATAATAGCTAGTTGGTAGGGTGGACACATCGTCTTAGCTGACTGAGAAAATATAACATCACCTGCTACAACCTACGGTCGACTAGCATCAGCATCAGGTAATTTCCTCGTTATTTATTTTATTTGATTATTATGCTTCACGTACTTAAAACATGGACATAACTTGCTAGTTATTGGTTTACTACTGTGAAACATACTCTTATGCTGGAACAAATTGCTGAAAAGAAAATAGTAATATGTCAGTTTATTTAAAAATACGCATGTATGGACAATAAGGACAAGACAGTAAACTAAGTTTCATTTAACAGAAATAGAGATTAGATTGGAAATTTACTTCCTTACACCTGAATAAAGTTTGATACATAGAAAATTAACTCAGAAACTCTACCTAGTGCTTTGTTGAAAAATCAGGGCACTACAGATGGTATAAGAGCCTAGTTTGAACTCTCGAACCTAATGGCCTACCGGAAATAGAAACTAAGCATCCCTAGGTAAAATATCTGTAAATCTAGGTAGAACTCGAATGCAGAAATCTGAAATCAATGTTCACAATTTTCCAAACCTTCTTTCCTAATTTATGTAACAGTAGTTTATCTGCACAAACATAAAAATCAGAAATAGTCAGTTACATAAATATGTATAGCCGTAGAGTAAGAATTATGTAAACTTTATAAGAAAACAAGAAGACATTGCATATTTGGCATAAGTAAACAAACATAAAATTTCATATTTAAGGAGGCCACTACAATCATTATTTTAAATTAAATTCAGAGAATTATGTTTAAAAAAAAAAAAAAACCTTAACATTCACCACCTTTGAAGAATTGGGACGCTGCTTACACTGAACAACCGCTCGGCCAGACTAAAGGGCCGTTGTGGGTAGCACGTCAGCCAGTTCTTGTGAGGAATCGAACCAAGGCATGGGCCTGCTAGAATCTCGCGGCCAACCTATTAAGTATTTAAGATATGCAAGCTGAACTCATACAAAATACCCAGATATTAAATATTGCACTACAAGATATGCAACCTCGAGATGGTATACTAAAAAAAATTATAATCATTCAAATTTGAGACTTCAAAAAAAAAAATTATAATAAAATTGCAAATCATCCAAATTTAAGACTTAAAATTAGGGTTGGCACCATGATAGTCGGCCACTTAGCAGACAAAATGCACTAATATCTCTGTTATTATTATTTGTTGAAGATAACTTCAATTCCTTTCAGATGTTAAGCTCAATAAAGGGGCGTTGCACAATTCATAATAAAGCTCTTGGTTTCTTCCACTGAATATGTGCATAGACAGTTGTGCCGAGTTTTCATCCACATTTGGGGAGTGTAACTATTAGCGGCGAAGTACTCCTGGCTCTCCACGACTTCCTCCTCTGCCATTTTGGGAGATGGAGGCGAATGGGACGCCTGACATAGTGCCCTTTTGTGGTGCTTTCAAGCTCGTCAAAGCGCTGGAGAGCGTAGGAATCGATGGCATAGAGTTCTCCGAAAACATGTTCCCCGAAGCCATCCAAATGGAGGAGGAAGGGGACCTGAAATGGCCCACAAACCAGCTGATACCTCTCTTCGCTTCTCCCGATCCCAACGAATTCAGCGTGCCCGCCTGTGCTCATCTCATCTATGAGCCAATGGTTTTCAAACCCTTTCTTCAATGTCCCATACACAAACACCATTATTCTCTCTTCCGCAGATTTCTGGGCACAAACACCATTATTATTATCAAATTTATTGATTGCTTTCTCCTCCTCCGCGCGCCCCAGTTTTATATTGCTGTTGTTGCAGATCATTTGGCAATCTGGCATTGCGTGAACACCTCAACCCAATGGCATTGCGTGGATTCAAGTGCTCGCAGGAATACCAAGGGAGAGTCCACAGGTAGACTACATTGCATAAATCTGTAGGGGGCCAAACCCTAATCCCTCCACATTGAGGGACTTTCAAGCGACTGACGACCAAGTCCAAAGGGATCCATGTAAACCATTACAGCCGAACACCAAGCTCGCGTAGAGCCTTCCTTCCTTGTTGCTACAAGCCCAACCTCGTAGTACGAAAGCTCAGCACCGAGAGCCATTTCAAGTGTCGACCAAACCCCTTCCACATCAACATTTATAACAAATTCAAGTTAAATACCAAACTCAGAACTCAACACTAAGCACCAGAGCCAAATGAGGAGCATAATCGGAGCATAATGCGTTGGGCCAAACACTAGCGCTCAGCTCCGCGAGCTCTTCACGCAAGAAGCAGCCCAAGCACCAAGCTCCCTCACGAACCTGCATTCCTTCGTTCATAGGGTACAGCCATCCTACGCCATGGGTAGAAGGGTAAATATTTAGCATGTATGGGGAGCTTCTTTAAAGCATTGAGGAGGGTCGACTTCCCTACACTCGGCAGTCCAACAATGCCAAATGAAACCTAATCCTCTTCCATAAATAGGGAGCGAGTTCGATGCCACGTAAGGCGGTTTCCGCATGGACCTTTAAGTGGTTTATCATACCATTTTGTTACATGCGGACGTGTAAGAAATAGACACGTGTGAGGGTGGTATTTTTTCCGCAACCACCAACCACCCGTATCGTGCGTGCAAGTTGCCAACACGGAATAAAGGAGAGCCGTCGATCTTCCTCTACGGCTCTTGCAACCCTCCAAACAAAACGAACCTTTCTCCAGTATATCTCTCAAGATCCGACCTCAGTGGGAGTCGAACCCACGACCTTTTGATCCAAAGTCAAGCGCGCTAATCCACAGTGGGAGCAACAACAGCTGTTGGAATTTCGCCCAAGTTCACGTGATAAGAACTCAAGAGCTCATGACTCATAATTTGTTCTCAACTCGTCCTTGTCGAGGGAGATGCCAACCATCTCTCCTTTCTACGAACGAACACGTTCAGTGCTCATGACTCGTAAGTACACCAGCAACAAGTTCACGTGAAAACCTTGATACGTGCTATTCAAAAAAAAAAATTAATTTAATTTAATGTCTTTTAATTAATTAATTTAATTTGATTTAATTTAATTTAATTTAATTTATTTATTTTTTATTTATTTATTTAATTTAATTTAATTTAATGGTTGTTAAGAATTAAAAGTTAATAAAAAAAAAAATATAAAGCCACTCACCGACTTTAAAAAAAAGGGGGAGTTCATCATAGATTTAAAATTTTAAGGTTAATTATGGTAAGATTGAAGATTAAACACATAAATTAATAAAGTTAATGAGTATGAGATTTATAAAGATTAAGCCCTAAAATGTATAAGAACTAAATAAATGTTAGGATTGCTGCGAAATAGAATGTTATTCCAAATGTCCATTTGAAATTGTAAATCGAGGTTGATGTTAACAATATTTAATTAACCAATATCAATGGTCGTAGAGTTTAAATTGAACCCGTGGAATTTACGTAGGAATATTTAATAGATTTAGCGTCGGATGGCCTCATCAAAACGCAGTGAGCTATAGCTTATTTTCTGAAATACATCTATTTGAAGATCAACTAACACGCTCCTTAGAAACTAAACGATATGATGTTTTACTCCATGAATCAGGACCAATCATGGTAACAACACGCAGAGGTCGGGGTCGAGGTCGACCACCGTCACCGCCACCTCCACCATCAACATCGCCGCCAACACCGCCACAGCCAACCTCAACACCAGAAATGCAGATCATAATGAGGTCTTTGGAGGCTATTATGACCACGATGAACAGGCAGTTGGAAAGGGCCGTCGAGGCGGAAACCACTCAAGTGAGTCGAGAGAACTCTGAAAGGGCACATGGCCCAAGACAGGAACCGCTTCAGGACATATCGAGGGAGTTGCAAAAGATAAAGGTTCCAGAGTTTTCAAGAGGACGACCTGGCAAGCATGCGGAAGCATGGCTGGAAGGCATGAAGAGATGCTTCGCATTGAACGAGTACACATCTAGTTCCAAGGCTAGGATGTCCGTCTTTCAGCTTAAAGGTGATGCTTTGAATTGGTGGTCAGATCTTGAGAAGCAGTTGCACCTTACTCCTCTTGCAACTTCTTGGGAACTGTTCGAGGAGAGGTTCCACAAGAAGTATTTGCCAAATTATTACAAGGAAGAATAGGTAGGTGCACTCCATGCTTTGGTACAGGGAGGCAGGACGGTGGAGGAGTATGAATCTCGGTTTATGGAACTAGTAAAATATGTCCCTTACCTAGAGGCAGATGATTTTCAAGTAGAGCATTTTGTCTATGGACTTAACTACAAGATTAGGGTTGCTGTGCGGATGTGGAAGCCAACTTCAGTGGCCATGGTAGTTGAGTATGATCGTTATGCAGCTGATATGTCAGATGAAAAAGGGGGTAGTAAGTTGACAGGAACCAATCAGTATGTTTCGGGGAACGCGTCACACCCTTACTTTAGGGGAGGACAATCTAGACCTCCTCCTTACGGTAACAGGTTCACACCGAGGGGTAATGCTTCAGTTAACTCAATCTCGCAGGCATCGTCCGCAACCCACCAAAGCCAGGGATGTACACAAGGAAGTTCCTATAGAGGATCAAGGGGTTTTAGAGGAACTAGGGGAAGGAACTCATCTCAGAGGATTCCTCTGAGCAACATGCAAGCCCCTCCCAACCTCTCTTGTTGGGGATGTGGAGGTCCTCATTTCCAGCAAGACTGTCCCAAGGGTCAGTCAAGCAGCAGGCATAGGGAAGGAAAAGCACCCATGGATAGTTCGGGTAACAGTCATCGGATTCATGCAGCGGTTCATAACCACCAAGTAGAACATCAGTCTACCGTAGTAGAATCCACTGGTAAAGTAAACTATGTCAAACTTAAAATTTTGTTTGATCCTGGAGCAACTGATAGTTTTATTTCACCATTTGCATTAGATAAATGTGGGTTGGCAGCCTATGAGCACAATGATTTTAAACTGGTTGAAATGGCTTCAGGAGATAAGCAAACAGTAGGTCTTAAAGTGAGAGGTTGTGAGGTTGACTTAGGAGTGTGCACCACTAAGTTGGATGCTTATGTTACCAATTTGGGGACTTATGACCTCATTATTGGCATGGATTGGTTAGAAGGCCATAGAGATTTCATAGACTGCTATGCAAAGAAGGTGTTGTGCCTAGATGACGAGGGTAGGACAATTCAAATCCAAGGCTTGAAGAGGAAGGTATCCCTCCATTTCATCTCTATGATGAAAGCTAAGCGGTTCCTAAGACGAGGATTCCAGTTGTTCGTAGTGGAGGCCGTGAGCGATAGTAAAGGAGCTTCCTTGAATTCTTACCTAGTACTTTCCGAGTTCAAGGATGTCTTTCCAAAGGAATTGCCAGGACTACCTCCAGAAAGAGAGCTCGATTTCACAATCGAACTAAAACCTGGTGCAGAGCCTATCTCAAAAACTCCTTATAGAATGACAACTCCAGAGCTCCGTGAGTTACAAATCCAGTTAAAAGAGTTGCTAGATTTGGGACTGATTAGGCCTAGTATCTCGCCGTGGGGAGCACCTGTGATCTTCGTTAAGAAGAAGGATGGATCTGTGCGACTGTGCATAGATTGCAGAGATTTGAACAAAGCCACAGTTAAGAACAGGTATCCCATACCAAGAATTGATGACCTCTTTGATCAAATGAAAGGTGCGTCAGTCTTCTCAAAGATTGATTTACGATCAGGTTATCACCAGTTGAGGATCAAGGAAGGCGACATTCCTAAGACTACCTTTCGAACTCGATTTGGGCATTACGAGTTTGTAGTGGTACCATTTGGTTTGACCAATGCTCCAGCTGTATTCATGAGCCTCGTGAATGGTGTCTTCCAAAAATACTTGGACCACTTTGTTCAGGTCTTCTTAGATGATATTCTTATCTATTCTAAGAATGAGAAGGAGCATGAGGAACACTTGCGATTAGTCTTGACATGCTTAAGGGAACATACACTTTATGGTAAATTATCAAAGTGTTCCTTCTTCCAGAAAGAGATTCACTACTTGGGGCACATAATCTCAGGTGAAGGGATCTTCGTAGATCCGGAAAGGTAAAGGCCATTGAAGATTGGCCAATTCCAAGGAATGCTCATGAGGTGCGCAACTTCATGGGGTTAGCAGGCTATTACCGGAGGTTTGTGGAAGGATTTTCTAAAATTGCAAAACCTATTACCACCCTGCAACGCAAGGGAATCCGGTATGAATGGACCGGTGAATGCGATGCCGCTTTTATAGAGTTAAAGAGATTGTTGACAAGTGCACCCGATCTTGCAGGTACCAGACATGGATAAAGATTTCATGGTATGCACCGATGCCTCGAAGCAAGGACTAGGAGCGGTGTTGATGCAGGAAGGTGGGGTAATAGCTTATGCATCTCGAAAATTGAAACCTCATGAGGAGCAGTATGCCACACATGATCTGGAATTGGCAGCAGTAATGTTGGCACTAAAATTATGGAGGCACTACCTAGTTGGTAAAAGCTTCACCCTTAAAACAGACCATCATAGCTTGCAGTATATCTTTACCCAAAGGGATTTGAACGCTAGGCAAAGGCGATGGAGTGAGTTCATGAGTGAGTATGACTTTGGTATCTCTTACATCAAAGGAAAGGAGAATGTGGTGGCAGACGCTCTAAGCCAAAGACCGAGACTTTTCTCCTTAATTCCCTTGAAGGTTGACTTGAGGGAAAGAGTACTAGGACAACTATTGGGCGATAGTTGGTACCTAAAGGTAACCTCAGCTATTCAGAATGGAAAGGAACAGGAATTGAAGTATGATGGGTACCACCTTGAGGAAGATGGATTGTTGCGGTATCATGGAAGGATGTATGTTCCTAAGGAAGGTGATATCAGGGAAACAATCCTTAGAGAGGCCCATAGATCACATTACTGTGCGCACCCAGGGGTGAAGAAGATGTATACTGACATGAAGAAACTCTTCTTCTGGCCAGGTATGAAGATGGATGTAGTGGATTTTGTTTCGAAGTGCCTTGAGTGTCAACAAGTTAAGGCAGATCATCATCACCCGGCCGGTCTCTTACAACCGCATGATATTCCTATGACTAAATGGGAAGTCATTTCCATGGACTTCGTTGTAGGATTACCACTCACATCTATGAGACATAATGCCATTTTGGTGGTAGTCGACAAACTGACCAAAAGCGCTCACTTCATTCCAGTCAGAGACACCTATGATGTGACAGATGTGGCAAGGGTATTCATAAATGAGATTGTACGTCTTCATGGAGTTCCTAAAAAGATAATCTCTGACAGAGACCCTAAGTTCACCTCCAAATTTTGGACAAGCATGCAGTTAGCATTAGGGACACAGTTGAACTTAAGCTCAGCTTATCACCCCAAGACAGATGGACAAACAGAGAGGGTGAATCAAGTGATGGAGGACATGCTTAGGATGTATGTTATGGATCAACAAACACAGTGGGAGAAATATCTTCCTTTAGTGGAGTTTGCATACAACAATAGTCATCACAGCTCCATTGGTATGCCGCCATATCAAGCATTGTATGGGAGGCTGTGCAGGACACCGCTCAGTTGGGATAGGTTAAAGGATCGAGTTTTAATTGGGCCTGAATTGATTCAGGAAATGGAGGAACAAGTGTTACAGATTAGGCAGCGGTTGAAGGAAGCGCAAGATAGGCAAAAGAGTTATGTTAATGCACACCGATCAGATAGAAGTTATGAAGTAGGGGATTGGGTATTTATTTGCATCAGACCAAATAAAAGTACCATTCGGTTTGGGAAGGGTACCAAGTTGTCACCTCGCTTTATAGGTCCATTTGAGATTCTTGAGAAAATCGGACCAGTTTCTTATCATCTTGCGCTGCCACCCCACTTGCATAAAACTCATAATGTATTTCATGTTTCTATATTACGACATTACATAGCTGATGAGACTCACAAAATTCATTGGAAGGAATTGCAGGTCTCAGACGAGGGAACCTTCAGGGTTGAACCATTACGTATACTTGATCGTAGGGTTCGACAGCTCCGTAGTCACCGTGTGGACCAAGTTAAGGTCCAATGGGACAAGTATAGCCCAGGGTTTGCTACCTGGGAGGATGCAGAGACCATGCATCGAGAGTTTCCCTCACTATTTTGACCATAACTTCGGGACGAAGTTTCCCGAAGGGTGGGTGTATGTAACACCCATATTTTGATTAGGCATATTTATCAGTTAGACACGCCATACTTTATTTTCTTATATATTCTGTGGAACTCAGCTCGACTGAGTAAACTATATTCCGATATGATGGACCTCATTATATGATGTTACTTTGTTTATTATTTCACTATGATTAAGACGTTGCTATGATATGTGGTTACGATGTCATGATTATCATATGATCTCTTTATTTTACGATTACAGTATATGTTTATATGTTTTTGGTACATGGATACCATCTTCTTATATGAATTATTGAAGTATTATATGTCATACGCATCTATGATGAACTAAAAAGGTTACATGAAATAAAATGATTTTTGATAACATGGATCAATTGGCGATCAATGGGAAATGCTTCTATAAATTGTACTATGCGAAATACTAACCTACAGGACACAGGGGCTACCGGATAGCCAGTTACTTGATCTGATATATGGGACACAAAGAAAATTTGTTCGTACAGTAAACCTTAGAAGCCAAGAATGATGATACGATAGCACAAACTGATAATCCCGATAGCAGCAGAGTATGATTTGATAAGGGTGTAGACCCGGTATGTTGAGAGGGATGGATGTGTTTCCCACCCTATGTTCTTATGATACCCGAGGTCGTGGGAGGGCCATGCTGAGACATGCTCCCCATGTAGTTGTGATGACGACGGTCGGATGCCTTCTAGGGGAGGATAGGTCCATTGTTCAGCCGACGCTATCGCTCTCCAGTTCTATGTGGTCAGGTCGGTGAGTCCGACATCCACTTTTGTACTAGAAGAGGAAGGATAGGGAGGATGCAGGACGTAGGTTATGATGGGAGGATGTGTTAGTTAGTACTGTTAAGGGTTGGGTATTCCTTGATTCCGAGTAGTGGTAGTAAGTACCCTTCCTTGTACATGATTGATTAAACTAATGTAAAGATAAAGATAATGATGTGAAATCACAAAGAATTAACTGTTAAATAACTGATGATGTTAAGTAATTGTACTATATATATATGTTATGCTTGTTCTTCTACATGAGGGTAAATACTACTATTAGTTAGAAGGTATGCATAGGCGGGATGGGGTTTGTCTATAGTACATTTATGATTTGTGCATACGCTAGCCACGCATGCACACCTTGCACATGTACACTAGTATCGATAAATAAACACTTAACATATTGAATAAATGTATAAGTTGTCGTATGTAATTATGCTAATCATGCATTGATCGAACTCAGATAATGAATATAAAGTTATTTAAGGTGTGTAAAACAAATCAATTAAGCTATGTATTACTTGTTGGTAAACATTGTGATAAACAAATGATTTAAAAGACATTCCTTATTAAATTCACCATTTACTGTTACTTTGTGGTGATTTAATTAAATATTATTACTTAATTAATGTTATTTTAATAATATTACAATCCATGTCGTAACAATTGCAATATAGGTAAACTTTAAATATTGATTAATAAATGATTAAGTATGGTTATTTCCATTTCTAAGTTAGACATAATATGGTCAATTAGTTATATAATATTTTATTAATGACATTAATAACATTAAATACAAAAGGAAAGGTGTTCATGGTTGAGGGGCTCGAGAGGGGAGTTTGGGGGCGGTGGAGTAAGCCCAAGGCCTTCTCAAGTAGGGAAAAAGGTATATAGAGGGTATGAAGTGGAAGGAAAAAGGGGGATAGCTGGAAGTGCAGAGAAAGGTTTGGAGAACCAAAGGAATACTGCTCTCAGGATTATCAGTTTGTGGGCTCAGGGGCTTGGAAATCCTTTGATTTTCAAGGGCCAGCAAGATAATAGCTGGTCGGTAGGGTGGACACATCGTCTTGGCTGACTGAGAAAATATAACATCACCTGCTACAACCTACGGTTGATTAGCATCAACATCAGGTAATTTCCTTGTTATTTATTTTATTTGATTATTATGCTTCACGTACTTAAAACATGGACATAACTTGCTAGTTATTGGTTTACTACTGTGAAACATACTCTTATGCTAGAACAAATTGCTGAAAGGAAAATAGTAATATGTCAGTTTATTTAAAAATACGCATGTATGGACGATAATGACAAGACAGTAAACTAAGTTTCATTTAACAAAAATAGAGATTAGATTGGAAATTTACTTCCTTACACCTGAATAAAGTTTGATACATAGAAAATTAACTCAGAAACTCTACCTAGTGCTCTGCTGAAAAATCAGGGCACTACAAAGGGTATTGGAAATATAGAACCAACATGAAATGGTGATGCATGTTAGTGTTCGGATATCCACATCATCTATTTCAGGATACATCATCTATTTCAGGATCCTGCATGATCTATTTCAGGATATGCAGAATCTAGGGTTTTGCATGCACCTGCATGCACTTGCATGCATCCCAGTCACCAGTTTGATGCCTCCAGCACCTTATCCACCTTCTTCTAGCACCCGGGAGCCACCTACCACAGAGTTTTATCCCTCCTACGCTGAAATGCGCCCACTTCTCACCTACTGCCAGAGAAGGGCGCACTTGTTCACCTACCACTGCAGTTCCACTTCAGTTACATTCAGTTAGCTCCGATTCTCCCTGATTTGAGGCTAGTTTCACTCCCGACTGACTGTATCACTTCCGTTTGACCTCCAGTTTGATTAGGTGACTTGTTCTGACTTCAGTTAGCCTCCCATGCGCCCCCACTGAGCCTCCAGATCCTATATCAATGCTACACACTTCAGTTACATTTATTGCACTCAGTTAGACTCAGTTTGACACCTGGATGACTGGTTGTTGTGATTGATGAGCACCACCGATGATTGATGAGGACTCCTAGATAGAGTCAAGCTACTCCATTTCAGTGATTCGAATGACCTCCTTAGGCAATTCGAATTGCTCAGTCATTGTGACAGTTTGTATTGTAATTCATTCACCCTTTCTGGGATAGAGAGCACTGCTGCATGTTTTGCACAGTTTTGCACCATATTTTCTATGTTCATCTGTTGTGATTGATTTACTTGTTCATTAGATCTGCTGTGACTAATTTTACATGGTATCAGAGCCATGGCAGGGACAAGATTTCTTTTCTACAGGTGTTCTACATGAAGAGAGAGCAATCTTTGCTCACCAATATATTTCAGCAACGGCATGCAAAATCTCATGTGCATTCGCTCATGTGCATGCAAGGATGAAAACATAGTGTTTGTTTGTGTGTGATTTGCAGGTTTCTTACTTCCTCCATGTGCATTCGCTAATGCAAAGATGGAAACTTCTTCTTCACAAAATATTCTTACTCCATTCAACTATGATGAATGGAAACCAAAGATGATTGCATTCTTGAAGAGACAATGTCTTTTTGATATGTGCATTGGTAATACAAGAGATTTTGATTCCGATGAAGAGGAGAATGATTGGCTCAATGATTGTGACAGAGCTTTTGGAGCAATGTGTCTTGCTATGTCTCCTTGTATGCGCTACCTCAGTAATACTGCTGAAAATCCAAGTGATCTATGGGTCCAACTTGACAAAGAATTTGGGAAGCAGGAAGAAGAGGATCATGCTAGCCTTTTGGAGAACAAGCCCAGTGAGATCTCCTTATGTGTTCTTTCCGATCATGTGTTGGCCTCAACAATTGTTCAAGATGAAGAAGAAAATGTAGATTCAACACTCATTCTCTCAAAGTCTTCTATTTCGAATTCTAAGCAAGATAAACAAGCTCATACTCTAGATTCCGAAGAGGTTCTTGAATCCTCTCCTTCACATGAGTTTGCCGGTATGCAGAATAATGATCTACTTGAAGTTTTGGAGGTAAAATCTGATTTTGGAGGTGAAGCATTCGCCCTCCTTGATTGCATGCCTTCTATAAACTTATGTTCTATCATTTGCAAAGTTTCTCATAGTTTTAATGAAGATGAAGAGCACTACCATTCGCTTGAGTTCAATTCTCATGCACTTTTTGCTGATTTTGGTTTTGATCTCACCCTTGTTGGTTCAAAGGAGATCTCAAGAAACCATTCATCTATTTTTGGAGCTGATTTAACTTCTATTGATAAGAAGTTCAAGTTTCAAGATCTATTTGATCCGATTGGAGCTATTCCTACCTCGCTTGGTTCGAATCACAGGTTCCAGGATCATCCTCATATTTTCAGATTTGTTCTCACCTTTTTCGGTATGAAGAGCAAGTTCATAAAGTCTCCACATTCGCTTGCATCCACTGATGGAGAATTCAAGCACATGTTTTTGGAGCATAATCCATTTACTCCCAAGAGTAAGATACCTCCAGACATATCTATTTGAGTTTGGAGCAGTTAAATCTTTTGGTGTGTTACAGTTCATTTTGAGGGGGGGTATTTTTCCCATGAGGTTTTCCCCATTTCCTCGGTTTATTTACTGTTATTAGTTTGGATTATTATTGTATTGGGGTGACCTTTGGTCTTAGTTACCAGGGCCCCACATTATTTTTTGCACATCATAGTCTAGCTTGAGGGGGGGTGTTCGGATATCCACATCATCTATTTCAGGATACATCATCTATTTCAGGATCCTGCATGATCTATTTCAGGATATGCAGAATCTAGGGTTTTGCATGCACATGCATGCACTTGCATGCATCCCAGTCACCAGTTTGATGCCTCCAGCACCTTATCCACCTTCTTCTAGCACCCGGGAGTCACCTACCACAAAGTTTTAGCCCTCCTAAGCTGAAAGGCGCCCACTTCTCACCTACTGCCAGAGAAGGGCGCACTTGTTCACCTACCACTGCAGTTCCACTTCAGTTACATTCAGTTAGCTCCGATTCTCCCTGATTTGAGGCTAGTTTCACTCCCGACTGACTGTATCACTTCCGTTTGACCTCCATTTTGATTAGGTGACTTGTTCTGACTTCAGTTAGCCTCCCATGCGCCCCCACTGAGCCTCCAGATCCTATATCAATGCTACACACTTCAGTTACATTTATTACACTCAGTTAGACTCAGTTTGACACCTGGATGACTGGTTGTTGTGATTGATGAGCACCACCGATGATTGATGAGGACTCCTAGATAGAGTCAAGCTACTCCATTTCAGTGATTCGAATGACCTCCTTAGGAAATTCGAATTGCTCAGTCATTGTGACAGTTTGTATTGTAATTCATTCACCCTTTCTGGGATAGAGAGCACTGCTGCATGTTTTGCACAGTTTTGCACCATATTTTCTATGTTCATCTGTTGTGATTGATTTACTTGTTCATTAGATCTGCTGTGACTAATTTTACAGTTAGTAGGACGCTGTAATTTTTTTTACGTCTTTATGTTGCCGAAAGGAATGACTCTTTTATAATTATTTTGAGTTAAGGAAACCATTGATGACATGAAATTTCCATCATAGATCAGAAGCAATCTTTAGAAAAGTAATAGATGTATAAGATTTTATGAAACAAGTAAAAATGATGTTTGGACACATCTTACATATATAATTGTTCTTATGATTTAATTATCTTTATACGACTAACACTCTGAATGTGTTGTCAAACAAGTTTATTTCCTACACATAACTGCCTTACAACCGTCAATAGGTAAATGTGGGATATATAGATTCATATTTAGTATAATACTAATATGTGAGGATTCAAATAAACTGGTACCCTCGACATATGAGGATATTATAACAAGGAGATATGCGGTCGCCCTTACAAAGGTATATGGTTATCCTTATCAGGTACACAATTACGTTTTTGACAATTATTTCCTATATGATGTCAGTGTATACAAAGAAATGTTGTATAACTAAGATAGGAACTGTGTGGGAAACGGTGAAATCTAACATTCATATTGTCTATGGATCATCATAGGAAGAATGTTAATCGTGTTCAAAGCACTAGGTAATCCGATAAGCTAGTTATTTGTAATGAAAAAGGATATCACTTAGATGATCACGCATGGATATTGTAGTAAGAAAGATGATTTTCTATAGTCAATTTTGTATTTAAAAGTGATACTAACAAGTGAAATTTGGAAGACGGTCAAAATTATTTGGAGCTTGTGGAAAGGAAAGAGCATAAATATTATGCATGGTAAAATAAGGGGGTGAGGATTTAAGATCCACATCACAACTATTACTTATTCTTTTAAATTTTGATAATTGTTGTTGAATGAAGAACTCGACCCCAAATTGGTCAGAGTAATCGTATGGTTACCAAATGTAGTATGATGAAATAATTGATTAATTTGAAAGAGATTTTTCTAGACTCAAGCAAGGCGGATTGAGGGAAAATAAATTCTGGGACTCAAGCAAGAAGGATTGAGGGGAATTATGTAAGAGTGTAGTAATGGCATTGAAACACTCCCTAGAATCAGGGAGTTGACAGCCGCCAGGATTCTTGAGGGAATCGGCTGGCTGTAAATACCTAGGCAAACTATAAAGAAAATGCATATGCGGGAGGCAGGACGCTGCTTAGTATGAATGAGAGAAAATATTGCTGAGTGAGCACCGTGGTGTTAGGAAAGAAATCTGTCAAAGAATTGTTGTGTGATCACTGAGGTGTTAGGCAAGAATTTCCTGGATGAAGTGAATGATGTGTTTTGATTAAGATTAATAGTCTACATTCTTGGATCACTAGAATCAAGTGTGCTTGTGATAATAAAAACACAAAGAATGACTAAAATATATTCCATAGATTGAAAATGTTATGTTACAATAAATGACTCAGTATTTATGATTATGAGTTTGATTATGGATTTGATGATAAGTTTTTAGGGTTTCTTTGAATTCTGGTTTTGTAGTCGAAAATACCAGGTGATTGATAACGACTTGCGAGAAATTCATGAAAGACCAAAGAAGGTCAAAGTAGAAATGAAGAAGCAAGCAAAAAGGTGACTCAAGAAGAGAGGACGAACTGCTAAAATGTACTAACACTGAGGATGGTGTTATTTTTAAAGGGAAGGAGGATGCGATATCCCTCTCTTTTATAACCTATTGTTTCGTAAATATGTGATAATTTGTAATGGCCCGGGTGAGGAGCTCAAGGCCAAGGACCCACCTGTGGACCTTGAAAGAATTTCTATGTAAATGTTATTTCGATTTAGGAGACTAAAAGGAGACACAACTAACGATGATTAACTGAATTGATTAAAGGGAAGAGGAGAAATGGCTTGGAGGCCATGAATGGTTGAACTTAGTCTTAAGTATTAAATTTAAGATTTAGTAGTATTAAGGTGCACCTTCGTAGAACTCACTATTCACCGCAGGTATCTAAGTAAGATGTTAAGGCCTATTCTACTAGTTAATGATTAATATTAATTATCTTAACTACTATTAAGTATCCTAAATATTTTAAGTGGAGTTGGATGAAGGATACCAAAATAAAATATTATTAAAAGTCCAAATTAAAGAAGAAAAATAGGACTTTCCTAAGGGAAAATGATTCAAAAGAATAATAATAATAATTTTATTATAAATGTATATATATATAGATCTATGTATTAGATTTTATATAGTATGGAAAAAATATGATTCTTTTTCAAATAAATCTATCTTATAATGTATAACGATCTATGTGTTAGATCATATATGTAAGGATAGCTTTTTAATTACAGGTTAAACAAATGAACATTATCTTAGGTGATATATATGCATACGAATATAATAAGTTAAAATAAAAACTATGAATACTATCTCAAGGTGATAAATATCATAGGAAATTAATGTACATATTTATTATTTACATATATGTAAATAGGGAAAACTTAATGGAAGTTTAATCTAAAGGTTTGAGATGAGTATCATGATACGTCTCTCCAAACTTTGACCTCCACATGGACTCCTTGCCGCCACATTTAGGTGGACTGTCCAAGTGGAAAGACTCGAGTTTAGACAAAGTTTTATAAGACTTGGGGATAATGAAGGGAGAGGGAGAGAGGCGATCTGTGTTCTGTAAGTGAGAGCGACCCCCTTGAATAAATATGCCCAGCTATGGTGTAATGGAGGAACGAATTGACATATGTATCTGGGGATAACGAAGGGAGAGAGACCCCTAAATTCCTGATCTTTGCGTTAGAAACCTGCATACAGATTCTACGGGAAGGAGTCTGGTATATTATGATGACTTCAAGAAAACCTCTGCATTGAGAGAGGGAGAGACAGTAAGTTATCTTATTTATACACTCTACACTAAGTCACGGGTAAGTGTTATTCACAACTTTCGCTTCAGTTCTTTTGTATCTAAGTTTTCTACTTTAAATCACCTGTGCGACCTCTGTCATAGATCGGGTTTTGTTTGAAGTTATCCCTCTCATTGATGGAGCTCAGCTTTGGTAGAGTTGCATGATCTAAACCCAAAAAGGAAAGCGTAGATCTTATGGGTAATGAATAAACTCTATTATTATACTAAGACCAGATCGATCTTAGTAGGGAAGCGTAGATCTGCGTTTTTGCAATTAAATTCTTCTATTACTTTGAGACTAGATCGATCTCAACAAGAAAACATAGATCAAGGTTTTTAACCAGTAAAACTCTGCTATTATTAGGAGATCAAATCAATCTTAGCAAGAAAACATAGATATGGGTTTTAGCAAGTAAAAGTCTATTATTACATTGAGCTCAGAACATTCTCAGCAAAAAAACGTAGATCTGGGTTGCAGTAAGTAAAACTCTGCTATTATATTGAGATCAATTTGATCTCAGTAAGAAAGCATAGATCTTGGTTGTAATTGATTAAAGTCTGTTGCTTATTACCCGAAAGGAAAATGCATCCCTATAGATCACGGTTGTAACACACCACAAAGACCTCCTCTGTTTTCAGAATGAGTTTTCCGATCTTTAATTGCATATATGAATGTGTCTCGTTTTATATTTTAATTGGTTAGATGGGTATATGTTACTCTTCAAGTGAAACTTTAAGCCACAGAGTTGAGTTCTGCTTCCCAGATCGATTTATTAGTCAAAGGTTGCTTATATAAATGCATCCACCATTTCACACTTATACTGAAATAAATGCACATGTGATCTTGCAAATCCCTGTAGTTGGCATTGGTAATTTCAAACATCTCCTTGCTACAATTTGGGAAGGAAGGCGTGAGCGAATGCGAGATCCTTGTGGTTGATCTATTTTGCTATACTATTTTTGGTCGAATATATATATATATATATATATTAGTGTAGGATCTCTGTTTAAATTGGTTATGCTATTGCAGATCCATGGAGTTGTCATTTTTTATAATATTGTGAGCTATTCATTTCCTACCGCGATTTGGGAAAGAAACGGTTTCATTATTATACAGATTCCTTTAGTTCTTATAATATATGCTATCATGTGTTGCATGCAGCCATGAGTTCTGATTATGTATTTATAGTTTGACGATTACAATTTAGAAGAGAGGATATCTAATTATTTATATGTTTCTGCTTGCCTTTGGGAAAGGTGATCAAGGTAATATGTTATACCCTGCAGGAATCTTTGTTGCGTGTTATTGTAAGGAAGGTGTGATTCAAAATTTGGTCTTGTTCTGTAGTTAATACAACAAGTGAAAAATTCGTAGGAATCTCTCTTTGTATTTAAATACCTTAATGTTACTAGTGGAAGAAAAATCCTTTATTTGTGAGATAGTATTGGATGGCTCAAGAAGGACTCTGCTGGTGATTACCAGAGAATGTAACCCCTCTATATACAAATAATACAAGATATGATATGTCTTGGTGGACGTAGCCCAGGGTTATGGGTGAACCACGTATATATGTTGTCTCGTTATTATGTGTGGTTATAGTGGTGTTGTTGTTATGTAAATGTATAAATGTATGTTGCGTCAAATTCTTCTTGATAATTCGTTGTTATTCTTCTTCTTGGTAATTCGTTGTTATTCTTATGGTTCATGTGTTTTCCATTGATTTGTACTATTGTTCGGTTCAGGCACGATCATGTATACCACAAATGGGGCAAATCTCCAATACTGAGGAAAAATAGATTAATGTTCAATGGCGAACTAATGTGTTTAGATGAGCCTATTGTAGTAATTTACCATTATATTTTACAGTGGCTATATTTATATAAATTGCTCCGGTTAGGATAAAGAAGTTGTGTAGACCTACTTTTATGATGGATGTTGTATTAATGTAGGATGTAGTAGCTAATACCTCTACATAAGAAAGGAATTATAAAGTTTTTGATTGTAGGAGAAATGAAAGCAAATGCTTTTGTATGTTGACGTAGGACTTTACTCCTTATCGTAAATAAATTTCGCTAAGGAGTTTCTATATGTTATCAATATTAAAAAGTTTGTTTTTTATTCTTATTTTTATCGAAATTTAGTTAATATTTATCTATGGATGTTTAGGTTTGTTACACTAGGTCTTTGGGTCAGCAATAAATGAGCCACTTACTCGGTTCCTCTTTTCTTGGTAACATGACCACAATTTAGGGAAGATGCCTCCTGCATCAGCTATAAAGTAAATGTTGTTGCTGCCACTTGTCATTTTTTCCTTCTACACCTGATCATTCCTCCTAGTGGGTAAGTGAACACTCTTCAAGAGTCCTCTTTGGATATGTGTATCTTCTTTTATTTATTTAACAATAAAATATTCAATTACAGTCATCTTTAACCATCCTCGGTCAACAAAATAAAAATTTACAATAACTTTTAAATAATGTTTTTCCACAACATAAAATTTTTCTAGTTCTAGGTGGTTTACCAACACCCCCTCTTAAGTTCAACATCATCCTTGATATTGCTTAAGTATTTTCCAAGTTTTCCTGAAACAAAATTGGATATGCTTCCTGCATATGACTCTCCAATTCCCAGGTTGCTTCATCTGGTGTAAGGTGCTCCCATTGCACCTTGACCTGTCTAATGGTGCGATTCCAGAGAAAAAATTCTCTCTTGTCGAGAATACAATCTGGTTTCACCTGAAAATCTCCTTCTGGTTCTACCCTGATAACATTCCAATCAATTACATGAGTAGCATCATGTACATATTTTTTAAATATAGAAATATGAAACACGTTATGTATTTGAGATTAGGTGGAAAAGCTAACTGGTAAGCCACTGGTCCAACTCTTGACAATATCTCAAATGGTCCACAAGACCTGGGTGCTAATTTAGCACAACTCCCCAACTTAAAGGAGTTTTTTTTTGGGTTTTACCTTGACGAATACATGCTCAGCTACTTCGAATTCTTTCTGAGTTCTTTTAAGGTCGACATGACTCTTTTGTCTGTCTTGTGCAATTTTTAGATGGCTCTGTACCTTTTTCACCATTAGTTCAATATCTTTCAACAATTAAGGTCCTAACATTAATCTATCGAATGGATTACTCCAGGAAGTGGGAGTATTACACTTCCTACCATACAGTATTTCAAAAGGACTAAGTTTAGCTCAATCTTGATAATGATTGTTATAAGCAAACTCGAACAAGTGAAAATATTCTTCCCATTTGTTTCGTTGATCCCAAATATACATCCTAAGCATATCTTCTAAAACTTGATTTACTCTTTTAGTTTGTTCATCCGTTTGCGGATGATAAGCCGTACTGAAATTTAATTTAGTGTCCAATCCTTTAAGCAATGACTTCCAAAAATTACTAGTAAACTTAGAATCTCTATCAGAAATTATCATCTTAGCAATTCCATGCAAACTAAAAGCTTCTTTCATAAATACATCAACAATATTAACAACCTTATATGTAGATTTAACAGGTATAAAGTGAGCTGCCTTGCTAAGTTTGCCTACTACTACCATCACAGAATCATTTTGATTTTGATTTTTAGGCAGTCCTGTTATAAAATCTATGTTGATAATTTCCTATTTCCAATCTGGGATTGGTAATACACCTGTTGGGTGTTGATGCTCAGCTTTAACTTGTTGGCATTCGATACACCTATCTATATATTCAGCCACTTCATTCTTCATGTTAGGCCAAAAATAATATTTTCTTAGCATTGTTATCATTTTTTGGTAACCAGGATGTCCTAAGTAAGGACTCTTATGCACTTCATTCAAGATCAACAATTTAATTTCTGGTACATTAGGTAGATATACTCTGTTTTTATACAAAATTAAACCTTTTTCATTAAAACTGAAATCTATTTGAATATTTTCATATTCATTTTCTGCAGCTTTCTCTCTTAAATTTTGATAATTTTTATCCATTTTTATTCCATGTTCAAAATTATCTTCCAGATCTGTTTTGTAGCTACTAACAACGGCTATAAAATTCAATCTTGCGTTTATGCTTAAAGCATCAGCCACCTTATTCTCCTTCCCTTTTATATGTTTGATTTCAAAATCATACTCCCTAAGGAAAGCTAACCATCTTGCTTGCCTGGTGTTTAGATTTTGTTGATCAAAGAAATATTTTAAACTTATATTATCGGTCATTAATAGAAATCTTCTACCAATTAGATGACAGCGCCACATTCTCAAGGCATGGATTACGAAAGCCAACTCTAAATCATAGGTAGCATAATTATTTTCATGTATTTTTAACTTTCTTGATTCATATACTAGTACATGACCTTCTTGAGTTAAAACTCCACCTAGTCCCTCATTGCATGCGTCAGTGCATACAACAAAGTCCTTGTGTAGATATGTTATTTTTAAGATAGGTGCGGGAGTTAATAATTCTTTTAACTTTTTAAATCTTTCTTCACATTTTAAATCCCATACAAACCTCTTTCCATTTTTCTGTAAGGATGTTATAGGATTCATAATTCTCGAAAATCCTTTTATGAATTTTCGGTAATAACCTATAATTCTCATGAATGATCACACATCTGATACATCCTTAGGGACAAGCCATTCAATTCTTACTCTTAGTTTATCAGGGTCAACTGATATTCCTTCTTTTGATATCACATGACCTAAATATTGTATCTTATCTTTAAAGAATGCGCATTTACTGAATTTAGCATATAATTTATGTTCTCTTAGGACTTGTAATATTATCTGCAAATGCTCATCATGTTCTTCCTTTGTTTTTGAATAAATCAGTATGTCATTTTTGAATAAATTAGTATGTCATCGATAAAGACAATTACGAATTTATCCAAATATTTACTTTAGACATTTCTCATTAAACACACAAAAGCTATTGGAGAATTCGTTAGCCCAAAATAAATAACTACAAACTCATAATGCCCGTAACGGGTTCTAAATGCAGTTTTAAATATGTCTTCATATTTAATTCTAACTTGATGATATCTAGATATCAAGTCTATCTTTGAGAATATCATTTCTCCACGTACTTCATCAAATAGATCATCTATGCGGGGCAATGGATATTTGTTTTTAATTGTCATCTTGTTTGGCTGGCGATAATCTATACACAGGTATAAGGTACTGTCTTTCTTTTTAACAAAGATGGCAGGTGCTCCCCAAGGAGATACAATCGGTCTTATATAATTTTTATCTATTAACTCCTGCAATTTTAGTTTTAATTCATTAACTTCTAGGATATTCATCCGATAAGGAGCCTTTGAATTTGGTACAGCTCCATGTACCAATTCAATAGTAAAATCCAATTCTCTTTTCGAAAGTAATCCTGGAATCTCTTCTGGGAATACATCTGAAAAATCCTTTAAGATTGGTATGTCTTCAAATTTTAATATATATATTTTTTATTCATGTGTTCATCATTCATTATATGTACAACAAAAACTTTACAAACTATACATACATACTTTTTCATTTGTAAGGCTGAAACATGTCTAACATCAACTTTCCTAGGAATTCCTTTCACTATGATTGTTTCTCCTTTTTCATTTAAACATGTAAATGTTTTCTCAAAACAATTTAAAACTACTATGTGCTTTTCCAACCAATCCATAACTATTAAAACATCATATGATCCTAGAGGGAACACATTCAATTTCACTTGAGTTTTGAATTGACTCATAAACATTTCACAATCTTTAACATAGCTAACTACTTTTCTATTAGTTCATGTAGCTAACTATACCTGCCAAGACTTTTCAAACTTATTCAATTGCAAATTACAACTTTTTGCTATACTAGGTGACACATAGCTTAGGCTTGCATCTGGATCTATCAAAATAGAAATTGGTTTGTTCTTTATCACACCTTCTATCTCAAGCATAGATGTCTGGTGATCAACCTATCGATTCTCCAAAGCTGCATTAATTCTGGGCATCTCGTTCGCTATGTAACCAACAGTTTCTTCTTCCTGTACTGTATGCACATTGCTTAAATTCCTCTTTCTATTAGGGTAGTCCTTTGCATAATGAGGTCCTTGACAATCCCAGCATTTTACAGGTTCTCTTTGTTCAGTATTTTTAACATATGTATTAGGTATTTCTCTGTTCTTTACTGCTGAAAAATTATTATGTGTATTACCCTTAAAGTTTGTCCCTTGATAATTATTTTTAGAATAATTCCGGGAACCATTTCCAAAATTTCGGTTGAACTTAAAACTCTTTCTTCTTTGTTCAAAGTTATTTGGTCTTTCAAGTTTCCAGCTAGGTACACCTTCTCTTTTATTTATGCTTTGTTCATAACAAAAATTAGCCTTCCTCATTGCTTGCTCAAGGGTTTTAGGATTATGATATTCAATTCCGTCCGTAAATCTAAGAGGTAAGCAACTTAGGAACCTCTATATCTTGGGATTTTTATCAATGATATAAGGTACGTATCGTAGTAAACTTAAAAATTTACTACTTAGTTCCTTCATAGTCATTGAACCTAGCTTTAGATCATAAAATTCCTTAGCCCTTTCTTTGTAATATTGTTCGGACAAAAAATTTCTCTTAAAGTATTTTTTTAAAGGTCCTCCAAGTTACATATATTTCCTTAATATTTTTCACTCTTTTTATGTCCTGCCACCATATATCAGGTTTTCTAGTTAAGTTATAGATAGCCATTTTTTCTTTTAGTGTCTCTAAATAATTATAAATTTGAAAATACTTTTTCATTCCAAACAGCCATGCCTCCGCTTCTTCTCATTTTTCCACCTCACCATTAAACATTGGTGGCTTTATCTTTTTAAAATCTCTTGATATTTCTTCATAAGGTTTATATTTTCTCTTTTAGGGCTACTATCACTGTTGTCACTGGAATAATTATATTTCTCTCTATGTGGCTAAAAATTATTTTCTGTGGAGGAATTACTTTCACTATTAGAAAGTTTTAGCTTTTTGCCTTTACGTTTGTAAGATACAGTTCCAGATTCAGATCCAGGTTCATTCCTTTTATCCTTCTCTTCATTATGTAATTTACTCAACAATACATGATTTAATTCTTCTTGTGCCCTCAAGATTCTTTCGTTATCTTCCTTAACATTTTGTATTTCATCTTTTAAGTCTCTCACAGTTTGGATTAATTCAGATGAGTTATTATTTCTATCATTATTCATCTCCACCCATATATTATCATTATTAACATCTTGTAAAACCCCCAAAAATTCACTAAAATTTAAAATTTTTGTATTAGCATAAATTCCTATGGTTATGATGCAGAAGTATTAATTGTAACAACATCAGGCTAAAATCTAAATAATAATTCAGTGATGACCACTTTCCTAATCTGCTTGTTTAGTTTACTTAAAAAATCCTAACACAAAGTTTCAGTTGTTAAACATTCAGTCTCGAATTATTGTAATCCTCAATTAGCGTTGAAATAGAAATGTCGTAAAGTGAAATTAACCTAGTTGCTAGCATTGTATATTGTCTTTGTCAACGACACAAGATCACTTTACTTTCTAAGTTATGCTTTTTTATTCTAGCACTAAAATAATCATTTTGATGTACTGAAGGGGTCCTTGACTCACCCTAAGGCTTACTTAGCTATCGCTAGCTAATGCTCCTGAATACCATTGCAGAGAACAGGTATTGTCCAAGAATTCTACTGGCTGCTTGCTTGTATAATTTTCAATTATCCTCAAGCACAGTACTGATTTTGTAATGCAACGAGTTATCTGCACTTAGATTCTTTTCCAGGTACTTTAATTTGATGTTCTTCTTGTCTTTATTATAAAGGATCTCCAGGTTAAATGATGATAGTTTTGGGTATAATTTCATACTATTGCTATTGAGGCTTTTGCAAAATTTATAAATCTATGTCCTTCAGTATTGACTAAAGTGGAAAACCTTGTCATATTACTCTATATCAATGATGGAATTACATTACTTATATCTAGCAATATATTAGTTCTATGAGATACACATGATAATAGAAATGTGATTATTTGTTCTTCACTATTAACTTTAGTGAAGGCATTGTCCTATCAATTTAATTTTAAAAACCATATTTACACCACTCCTATATCTACAACATAGTTTTTGTTTTATGATGTATATAATACTTTGGAAAAGGTGTTTATACATAGACTATGGAATGGAAAATACTAAGTATCGACCTAGTACAAATATAATACTTATTATTAATGCCATAGTCCCGAATTAGAGGCTTATACATAAATCAATAAATTAGTAATTTTTTTCAATGATTAGCAACTGATGATAAAACTAAGGATTGGGATCATAGGAACCTTCTTAACCATGGACTATACTTAGCAATACGTTGATGGTTGATGTAATAACTCTTCGAAATTTGCGTTGGTAGGCACATGTTTCCAAAGTGGTGCATTTAACACTTCCATAATTAACACTGTAGTGGATCTCCAGATGTAAGCCTTCATGGCTAGCTTCACGTGTTCATGTTGTGGTCATAGTGTTGATACAACGTGTTGTACAAATGAACCAACGTCGAGCTGGTAAGATGTGGTAAGAAATGCATAGCTGGAAACTGCGTTGGCATCTAACTCGACTGTGGTGAAATATGTCTTAAATGTGGTTATAAATGCATTAGGTATACGTATACCTAAGAATTGTGGTGGCTCCATCCTGATCGTTGATCTTGAAACTTCTTGGGTTTTGGAAAAACCCTACTACCATATCGTTGGTTTCGATGCTTGTGGCATTCATTTGTTTTGGAGTAGTGGGAAGGGAGGCCGACAGACCCTCCGGGTTCCCAGGGTTGTAACCTGTATTCCTGCTTTGGATATCCAGGGTTTCATGGTGTTTTTGATCCGACTAGGAGATAATTACATGGATAAAAGAATGTGAGGAGTGGTCTTCCAAGTTGTGAGGTACTCAAGTCTTGATGCCACGAACTAATGATGTAGATTTTTTACTGGAGAATGTTGAGAGTTTTTCAAGCATTGGATTTGGTTTAGAGTTTTGCTCGCTTGGATTCTAAGTGTAGTGGTTTGGTCTTACTCGACAGGGAAATTTTGGAGTGATGCTTCAGTTGCCTACTGTTTTGGAGGAGAATGATAAACTACTTCTACAAGGTAATGTACTAGGACTTATTCTCTTCGTTTGCTTGTTAATACTTGATAGAATACAGTTTTCGTAATGCTTTTGTAACATATTTTAACCCTTTCGCAATGCATGTTGTTGGCAGGTTCTACTTCCACGGTAATGGCGCTCGTCTGCAACCCAGGATACTAGCTATCCGGGTAAGCCTCAGTATTAACCTCAAGGGTTTGTCGATAGTTAAACAAAAATGGTTTTTAATTTGTTTAGTTGCAGTCAAGATTTTAGAGGTAGACATAGTCGTGTAGAGGGTGGTTGTAACCGTCTTTTTTTTTTTTTTTAGCTATGAAGCTAGGATATTTGGGAGCTTTGCTCCTTGAGCTGTAGCTCAATGTTTAATGCTACCTCAACCACTGTATTCGGTGCTTTTCACTGAGGTTCCGAGTTGGATTTTTAATACCACAAATTTGTTTAGTGGGTTTTGAACTAAAGGTTCTATGTAATTCTAAATGGATTCAATCATTTTATAAAAACAACTTCTTAAGTAAGTGACAATGATTTTATTATTGTGAAAGCTTAGAGATTAGCTCGACAATGGAAACTGTGATACTTGTGAAACAGTAACCTTAAGTCTTCAACCCTGTTGCCTTTTAATTTATACTTTCGGTCTAGGGTTTGTGTTGATATTACAATGATTTTCTAAAACTATTGTTTGCATTCGTCGTTGAGTTTGGAAAACAAAGGACTTGTATCGATTTCGAGGTGTTTGGAAATCTAATGTTCAGATAAGAGTATAATGTTATTGCAGTAAATAAATAGACTGTTTAACGATGATCCTTTGAATTTCAAACTGGTTTTATTTTCGAAATGAATTATGAAATCCTATGTAATATATAATAATGGTTTATAGTGATAATATTTGTATTGCATTTCGTTTAATGTATGAGCACTAGAACTCTGTGGAAAAGAAGACTTGATCGAAATGCTGCGATCGTAAAATTAAGTTTGTACTTGACCATACAAGTCGTGTAGTGAGAAGTTAAACGCACTCTGTTGGAGAAATATTAGAGCAGGAAAAAACTATATGTCTACTGTAATTATAGTATTTATTTGATTTGTTTGTAAGGGTTATTATGATATTGTTACTAATATGATATTTAGTCTATCTTATATATATTTCTATGATAGATAAAAAGTGATACGATAAGCATGTTTCTCAATATATAAGTAGTGTTTGTAAACAAAAGAAAGAGTTTATTTATAATCATAATTTAGTGAAGTGTTTAGCAGAAAATGTAACTTCTGTTTACTTTTCAAAAGATATATTTTAAATAAAACAATGCTACAGATCTGAGAGGTGATAACTCTGTTTATGAAACAATCATTGAATTTTATCTAAAGCATGTGATCCTTCTGTTCTACCCTAAATACCCCTTTCTGTACTAGAGTACGACACTGTTACAGTGGGTGGAAAAATGCAGAAAGATGATTTTATAATCAATCATTCTATCTTTTCTAACTACATCATTCATACTGCATTTTATTTCTTCAATACAATTTACAGAAATAAAATAATCATTAACTTAAGTAGAATCTCTTAGTTTAATGGGAACAATATATAATCATTGCATTCCTATTTCATTAACTAATATAACAGAAGTAGAAAAGATAACACAATATGAACTTGGATTTCTAGAAGAAGAAAAAAATAGCCAAAAGAGCCCGTTCCACCCAACCAACTCCTAAAGACAGCGAAGCTACTTGCCTTAGGACCCTCGAGCCTGTTCACTGAACCACTAGGACGAAAATGTTGTGTGGAATACTGGAATAAATTCCCTTGCAACTCAGCAGTAATACTTAGCAGTAGTATTTTCTGCCTTTAGCAATATTGAACTCAACAATGTGGCTACAGTAGTTCATAATGCAGTCTTAATTCACTCAATCACTTCTAACTTTCCCCTCATCAAATCTCTTGTGCTCAGAACCTATCACAAGGTAAGAATGAACAGCCTCCTGCTGAATTTGATGGATAGATAAATAGCATGCCTAGGTCTTTTGGTCAGTTTATTTCAATAAATGAGCCACTTGCTCAGTTCCAATTTCTTGGGGAACATGACCACAAAAGTAGCGAAATCTCCCCCTGCAACATTTAGAAGTGAGTTGAGGATGCTGCCAAGTGTCAATTTTCTCTCCATCACAGTCCATTCCCCCTAGTGGGTCAATGAACACTCATTCAATAGTCTCCTTTGGATATTTGTCTCCACTTTTATTTATTAATAACAAAATATTCAGAATAATTAATTACGGTCATCCATGACCCCACTTGGTCAATAGTCATAAAACTTTACAATAAAAATAAAACATATTTTTTTCTCAATAACATAAAATGTCTAGAACTTGGGGTATGTGACAAACACCCCCTCTTAAGTTCAACATCGTCCTCGATGTTTCATTATTCATCCTCCTCTTGTTCCTCCTGGAACAACATTGGATATGCCACCCGCATATTACTTTCCAATTCCCAAGTAGCTTCGTCCGGACTAAGGTGATTCCACTGCACCTTAACCTGTCCAATGCTATGATTACGGAGCAAAATGTCCCTCTTATAGAGGATACAGTCCGGTTCCACCAGGAAATCCCCTTCTGGTTCCAATTGTACATCATTCCAATTAATCACATGAGTAGTATCATGCACATACTTTTTCAAAAGAGAGATGTGAAAAACATTATGTACTTTAAGATTTGGTGGTAATGCCAACTGATAAGCAACTGGTCCTACCGTGGAAAAGATTTCAAAAGGTCCAGAATACCTTGGTGCTAACTTAGCATAACTTCCCTATCTTAGGGAACTTTCTTAGGTTTTACCTTGAGGAACACATGTTCACCAACCTGAAACTCCTTTTGAGTTCTTTTTAAATATTCCTAACTTTTTTGTCTATCTTGTGCAATTTTCAAATTGCCTTGAACCTGTTTCATGGTTAGTTCCAATTCTCTTAACAAATCAAGTCCTAACATTAACCTGTCAATTGGATTACTTCAAGAGATAGGAGTATTACATTTTCTACCATATAAAATTTCAAAGGGACTAAGCTTCGCTGAAGCTTGGTAATGGTTGTTATAAGCAAATTCAACAAGATGTAAATAATCCTCCCATTTACCTGGTTGATATCTAACATACATTCTCAGCATGTCCTCAAGAATTTGATTAACTCTTTCAGTATGCCCATCTGTCTATGGGTGAAATGATGTACTGAAATTCAAAGTAGTACCTAAACCTTTAAATAAATATTTCCAGAAATTCCCTGTAAACTTTGAGTCTCTATCAGAAATTATAACTTTCGGAATACCATGTACACGAAAAATCTGCTTCATATAAAAATTTCAACAATATCAGAAGCTTTGTGTGTTTTCCTCACTGGTATAAAGTGCGATGCCTTACTAAGATTGTCCACTACTACCATAATGGAATCATTATGTTTCTGATTTTTAGGTAGCCCAGTAATAAAATCAAAACTAATTATATCCCACCTCCAATCTAGAATAGGTAGTGGCTGTAACAATCTAGCTGGATGTTGGTGTTCAACTTTTACTTGCTAACACTCAATACATGTAGCAATATACTCAGCTACTTCACTTTTCATACATGGCCAAAAAAAATCATTTTGCCAGCATAGTTATCATCTTTTGGTAACCAGGGTGTGCAGAATATGGACTTTTATGCAACTCATTCAAAATCAACAACTTAACTTTAGCAACATTAGGCACATAAAGTTTGTTTTTATATAGCAGTAACCCTCTTTCATCAAGTTTGTAATCTTTTATACAATTTTCAGCATTATCTTCAGCAATTTTAGTAAGTAACTTCTGATATTTTACGTCCATTCCAACTTTTTCCTTAATCTGATTTCCCAGGTCAGATTTATAAGTGTTGATTGCTGAAATAATACTTACTTTCACATTTCTTCTCAATGCATCAGCAACCTTATTTTCCTTCTCTTTAATATGCTGAATCTCAAAATCGTACTCGCTAAGGAAATCTAGCCACCTAGCTTGCCTTGCGTTTAGATTTGGTTGATCCAATAAGTATTTTAATCCTTTGTTATCAGTCATTAAGATAAATTTTCTTCCAATTAAATGATGTCGCCATATTTTTAATGCATGTATTACAGCAACTAACTCTAGTTCGTAAGTTGCATAGTTCTTTTCATGAATCTTTAACTTTCGAGACTCATATGCAATTGCGTGACCTTCTTGTGTTAAGACCCCACCAAGTCCATCATTGCACACATCCATGCATACAATGAAATCCTTGTTAGTATCAACAATCTTCAAAATAGGTGCTTTTGTTAATAACTCTTTTAGTTTCTGAAAGCTTTCTTCACATTTTTTGATCCCATACAAACTTCTTACATTTATTTTGTAAAGACGTTATAGGATTTTCTATCCTAGAAAATCCTTCAATAAACTTACTGTTAGCACTCGAATTGTGCTGGTTTTTGAAGAAGTTTTTGGTGAAGAAAGGGGAGTTGCAGGATCATAAAATTTTCCAAAGAGGCCAAACTCTTGGGTCATATCCCCCGAAAGTGGAAAATAAGAGCACAACGTAGTAGATTTAGCAGGAAGGATAAAATATTGGGAAAAATCTAAAGGTCCATGGTAACTAGAGATCAGATAGCAGGCTAATGAGCCAGCAACATGCGGAAGTATGCATAGATAGCTCAGATTAAATAACCCAAAGATCTATGGCCCTGAGCCCTTGGCGCAAAGTCAAATTGGAAACATTATAGGCGCCGATAAAGTGTTATCCAATAAGCAGATTTCTAAAGCAATCAATGACATAGATCGACGGAAGCAGAGATCTACAGTGAAAAAGTGATGGTGCTAATCTAACATCTGTAGAAAAATATTGCATTCCAATTCACCACAATTTGGTTAAGTGTCACACTCCTTTCAACGGCATGGATCTAACAGAGGTAGATCAACGGTCCAGAACAACGACGATGATTTTAATCGTCGGCACGTTAAGCACGCCCAAACTCACCACAGTCAGTAAAGGTGCTTCATCCGACGGTCAAGATTGAAGTGAGGAACTGATCAACGACTAGGAATTTTTTTTAAAGTCGAGTTGTTGATTGGAGCTATGTGATATTAAATTGGAGGCCACGATGGCATTGGAAGGTAAAGTGGGAAGATATATGACTGAAGGTATCCAAGGGAGACAGACGGCTGATATGGACCCATCGCAATTATACTTGCAGGGGTGGTATGGAAAAATCCATATTATAAAATGGCTCGCCTGCACGAATGTCCTCATCCTATCTATCCAATGCACGTTGGAGAGAGAAGAAGGTGAATGTTGTAGAGAAAATCGGCTAATCGAGAGACCAGAAGGTTTTCTAGTTGTCAATGAACCAGGTAGGCTTTTGCCCCTTTTCTTTTCACAACTAGATATTTAAAATGGCTGAGATAGTAGACCCCCCTATTATCGAAGCTCCGATAATCGGTTCCCTGTTGGAAGACAAGGATAGTGACATATACGACACCATATTGATTAATAGCTCTCTGGATATGGCCAAGGATATATTGGAGGTTATAAGGACCAGACAAGTAGACATCCACGAAGTATATCAGTCCTTTTTCCACTATTTTACCACCACCCAAAACCCCAGTTTCCTGGAATTCGTAGAATGGTGCTCCAGCAATTATGCCCCAGGGCAGAGGGCAATCTTCAATGCCTCAGGCTCCAAAATGATCTGCCATGTTAAAGCCCCAGTTGCTAGAAAGGCCCTAGCTATTCCCTTGGAGTTTGGTCATAGAGCTGAGGGGTATCAAATGGAAACCCTAATTCAACATTTCCGTGAGGCCCCAAATGAACTCAAACAAAGCTTTTACCAGGCCTCCTTATTACCAAATGCATATTTTCCTAGCTCACCTTTCCCTGACGAGGCAAATTCGTTCAGAGAAGAGTCTAAATCTGTGATTTCCATGATAGCCCAGTTTTTGGGGTTAGATAGTGACCAGTACGTCACAGAGCCATTAATCAGTCTGATGCTTGTCTTAAGCACCTATCCAATAGAGCAAACAAACCAACTATCACTTATCCAAACTGCATTCCTAAGATTTGATGATGCCCTAGCCAAAAGTATTCACTCCCAGCTAGTCTAGTTCCCCAAAACCGGATTCTTTAGGTTCCAGTCCTATTTGCTAAAAATGTTCTTAACAGCCGTTGAAGAAAACCTGCAGATACCCGAGCTGAAAATTACAAAGGAGATGTATTCAGACTACTTGGTTTTCATGAATGATTTGATGGCAAAAGTTTATCACATCTTATTCTAGAAGGAATTTCCTAGAGTACTCCCAGAGATGAGGGATTTAATGCAGCCCTCTATGGGGAAAGGGATTGGAGATTGGTTTTTGCTGAAACAAGGGACAGTAATTAGGGTATATTGTTTTTCACACCCACCATATGTACTCCATGCCTTTTTAACACCCAAGTTGTTCCATTTAGAGTTCGTAAAGCAGAAACTAAAAGCTGAATGTGAACACTTTATAGATAACAAGAAGTCCTCTGATGTAGCATTCCCATGGCTAGTAGGTTCTTTTATGATTAAACATAAGACAACCCTCTTAGGTATTGAAAGGATAATGAGAAACCTGGGACTCCCTTCTAAAGCTGCAATGAATTATGATCCACATCATATAATATCAGAGAGAAGGAGGGAAGCTGGAAGGAAGGGGTATGACCACTTCGAGATGGATGGCATTCCTGAGAAGGAAAATTGGCTAGAATATATTGATGAGGAGCCCATGGACGTTGATTCCCCAAAGACCTCTCAAAATCTAAATTTCACTTTTCACAGAGGCACACCCTCACCACCTGGCTCACCTAATAAAGCCCGAGCAGGGTCAGAAAATTTACCCATTGTCACCATCCCAGGAAAACCCAACATTTTAGCAATTAGCAGCCCCATGGATGTAGACAGTGACCCTAAAAGAGCCTCAAAGAGGCAAAAGGTGGAAGATGATGAGAAGCACGCAGTAAAGATCCAAGAAGAAAATCCTAAGAAGAAGCATATCGAGTTTCAAATGCCCCCTTATGAAGTGAAAGAACATGTATTTGGAAAACCACCCAAAGGACCCACAACATTTAGTACAAGCAGGACCAAGCTGTTCGAGGAATATGAAGAAAATCTTGATAACCTAGCAGAAGAAGCAAAACTTTACTCTGAGGTAAGGAAAATATCCAAGAAAGAAGTGGCCCTAGTTGCCAACAGGAATTTAGGTCAGAACACCTTGAGCCTTGCTCTAGCCACCAAAAACAAGGCTACCGAGATGAAAGTCAACCTAGAAGACATCCCTATCCCTGATATAATCAACATACACAAGGAAACCGGTGATGTCATTTATAATAGGCTGCTAAGGCTTTCCTTAGAGCTATCAAAAGTGCAGACAAATAAGTCCAAGGTTCAACACCAGCTGAAGCTAGGAAAAGCAGAAAATAAGTCTCTAAAGGCACAGGCGAAGAAGCACCAAACACAGCTGCTAACTAATGAGACCGAAGAAGATAAAAAGAAGAACATCCAAGAACTACTAAATGTAAAAGAATAAGATATCCTGACTTTAAAGAAGAAATTAAAGATCTCGCCTGCCCAATTTGCAAGTACCCCTGATATAGCAGAGCTGGAGGAAGAGAAAGAAAAGCTAAAAGGAGAACTATTGGTCTTTAAATCCCAATTGGTGGAGCTTGGAGAAAAAGAAAAGAAGATGCAGTATGATATGACCCTTGTAGCAGCCAGTGAAAAACCATGGAAGACCCAATTTGAAGAGTTGGACCATAAAATGAAGGAAAGGGAAAGGGAAATGGGACAGGAGGTCACAGACCCAATTGCAGCTAGAGATTTCTCCTTGGTAGGGAAAATAGCTAATGCCAGCTTGGAAGATGCTGAGCTACTCCGATTAAAGAAGTAGGTTTCCAACTTGAAAGCTCTAAAGGATGATGTAAAGAGCAAAAAGGAGGCTTGGGAAACCAAGTACCAGGAAATGCAGGTGGATCTTGACAATTTAAAGGAGCAAGTGATTGGGTAGAAAGTGCTTCAAGAAACTAGGAAAATCATATGGGATGATGTTATAAAACAAGCTGAAGACCTAAGGCCTTACCTTAACTTTACAATGGATAAGGATACTATAGTGAATTTGTCCATACATGTTGTGACAGTGGCGAATGAAAGGATTAATAAAAAGCCTTCAGAATATGGTAACAATGCAGTAGAATTCTTAAATGATTTATCAGAAGAGTAGGATGATGATGCAGGCATTAAGGACAGGGTGGCCACCATCATATGGGACAAAACGATAATTAACAAAGATGAACAGGTAAAGGTCACCCAATCAGGGATTGTCATTTTATCGAATCAGCTGAAGATGTTCAGGGAAGCATTCGATCCTTTACTCAAGAAGGGCATGCTAGCGTTCTCTGTAGAGAAGGGAAATATGTTATCAAAGGAAGAGTATAAAACATAGCTGTGGAATTGTAGGATGAACCAAGACGACTTTGAGGGGATGGATCAGACCCTGACTGGCTAGTTAATAGCTGAGAAACTGACAAGAGACTTCGATTTAGTCTCGACTTTCAGGCGAGCCAGAACATTGCATACCAGATACACTTACAAGGAACATACTGAGCTAAGAGTACTACTTAAGGAGCTTGCGACCATGGATTTACCTTCAACTGACCAGTGTAAACTAATCGATAAGTACGGTAAAACAAAGTTAAAAACCAAAACATGAGGGGCTCAAAAGGTTTCAATGAAGCACTCTGCCAACGGAAGCATTCAGCGAGGAATTGAAGCAGTAAGCATGAGTTGTTACCTTTCTATTTTGTTTTTGTTCAAGTAGTTATTCATATAGTAAAATAGGCCAATAAATGTTAAAAAGCGGTTAGAACTATACCTCCTGTGTCTGTTTTGAAGTTGTAATGGTGAAACGCCTTGATTAGCTCTTAATTAGGTGTCCAATAATTGCAATTGTTTTCTATCCAGGAGAGAGCCGAGCCTAGAGCTCGAAGGGCATCTTTAAATTCATTTGTAATTGAAGACATAAGGGTTGAAAACTTCTTGAAACTGTGTGTATTGTTCTGTAAGATGCTTATGATCTATTTTGAATAAATTTTTGCAGAGCCAAGCCGATGTTTTTCAGGGATTCTTGTGTAATTGGTCCTGTAGTTTGTTCTTTCTTTTCTCCTGTGAATTGTGTATCTTTCATTGTTATTTCCAGTCTGTAATATCTCTTCATACTTGTTGCAGTGTTATAGTTAAGCATAATTCATACAAATTATGCTCTGTTGATCTCATTCCAAGTATTGTACAAACGAGTTCTACTAAAGTTGATACAAGATTCATTATTGTATGCCTTCTATCAATGGGTTGTTCTTTCTCTTCTATTTCACCAATTGAAATCACTTTGACTACAAGTTGTTTGCTACCTTGCCCCTATTTAAATGCATTCGCAAAGCATTTGTAAATAAATGTTCAGAGTTTTTTTAACTTGACTCCATTGCCCAATATAGTTTCATGTGTTTCAACCGAAACCACATTTAAATCATTTTGTTCCAGTAGAAATTTGATCTTTTGTGTATGTTGTAATTGAATATCTTGAATGATGAATGCTGGTGTACGTTTTCATTATTGACGCCTTTGATTATTTCCAGTTTTCATGAGTTTATAGAGAGATCCCTCTCTGTTTGTGTTGGGTCAGTAGCACAAGCTAAAGATTGGTTAGTGGTTACCCTGAATTGCCTTCTTTCACAACCTTGGGGGTTAATTTGGGTGTTAACAAATTGGCACCGTTGCCATGGAGCAATTGTCTTACCATCCCTAGGAGAACAACAAAGGTTTCAGATCTGAATGCTAATCGTGAACAACAGTCAGACATTGAGAAGGTTGTATCATTCACCTGGCGACTCCACTCAGCAAAATTCTAGTATGAAGGTGACCCCACTCAGAAGATCGATGACATTATATCATAATTGAGATGTTGAAAGGTCTCATGGTGACTCCACATTAAAGAAATCCAGTGTTTCATTGTTTCACGGGTTGGTCTCCTCAGTATGCAATCAAAATTTGCAGAATCCTCTGGAGAACGAGCCCAACTGCCTTAAACATGGAAGAATCAAGACCCAGGTATCAAATTGTCAATCTCTTCAAAAAGGTTTTGTTCTTCTGTATTGTTTTTCTTTTACCCTTATGTAGATATATCAAAAAAATTTGTTTCACCGAAGAGCTCTAGGTCACGAGAGAGCCTCCTTTGTATATCCTTCACTAGATTTTGAAACTGTACATTCTCCTTTAACCCCTAGAGCTGATTCCATCCCTTCTTTTGAGCCATGTAAAATCCATAACCAGCCTTGCAAATCCCAAGAGAGTAAGGCCGAGGATATTCTCCCTCTACATACTCATTTTCCCTCCAGATTTGAGCTAAGATAAATCCCATTAAGGCTGCTCCCTGTTCTTCATGAATTTCCTCTAAAATACCATAAGTACCTTCCTGTTTTTTATGGAGTATCCGAAAGCCTTACGACTGAAAGACATCTTCAGGGTTTTGAGCATTTTCTGGACCTTTTTGAAGTAGAGCATAATGATGTTTGTATGAGGGCTTTTTCCCAATCCCTCCAAGGAGATGTGAAGAAATGGTTTAAGCATTTGCAGTCTGAATCTATTGATACGTGGGAAGAGTTATCTGCTATCTTTTTTTATTTTTGGGGTAAGAGAAGGTCATCGGACCTAGTTCTTTCAGAGTTTCACTCCATAAGAAGGAAAGAAGATGAAACCATGTCCATCATTAACAGGAGGTTTGGAAGCTTCTATTATAATATGCCAAAGGAAATTCATCCGCTAGAGAATGCTGCTAAATTACACTATGCATCTACCTTTCTTCCTTATTTATCTCTTCTTCTTTTGGAGAGGAGATCTCCCAATTTGCAGCATATGTTTGTTGATACATTGGAGGTTGAAGACAGTCTTTGGATGTCTGGGAAAAGTTCAGACCTAGATAATGATAAAATAATTGAAGAGGAGATAGGATTCGAAGAGAGACATGAAAAGGAGAGCTTGCTGTGCATCCCAATCTTTTTCATGATGAGCAGAGAGGTGATCAGCCCGGTGATGTGCCAGAAGAAGGTAATTCTGATCTATTTTTTGTAAATCACAATCAGCCTGTTGAAGATTCTATTGGTGCTGGTTTTAAAGAAAAATTTAGTCTAGCTAAGTATGATGAATATGAAGAAGACTGCTTGGGTATTGTACCAACTGAAAATTTTACAAGTTCCAGGGCAGTTTGGGAAGAAAACCTGATCACTATCCATGGTCAAACCTCTGAAAATAAACATGCTAAAAATGATTGTTTACCCTTCTGTTATTCTTCATTTGAATTGATAAAGAAAAGAATCAAGGCTTCTAATCAAAAACACAAATCTAAGATGGAAAGCTTCATAATTTTTTTTGAAATGGATGATAAAAAAGGAAGAGCAAGTGTGCAATTAGTCCCAACAAGTAGAAGAAGCAGAGTTTTGCAATAGGGAAGAGAAGTACAAAGCAGAAAATCAGGACTCTCTTTCACATTCAGAATTTTTATGTCGAGAAGAGTTTGTTTCACTTGATTTTATTGAAAAAACTAATGATATTTCTGCTGCATTTGGTGAAGAGGATCAAGTTTTAATTTTTGAAATTTCGGATGAAATTGTTGATTTATCACTTGGAAACTATCTGGAGAACTCCTTTCTGGATCTTGTTAAAAAATGGTTGGACGCTGTCCAAGAGAGTCTGTTATTGGAGTAGCCCTGTCATGACAAACAAATGACAGATTTTTTTGAAGGTTATCATGTCTTTTATGATCAAGTGGCTGAGTATATGAATGAATTTTGTAGCGGTAGAGGTTGGTCGTATCTTTTCCTCAAATGTCCAGACCCCTATCATACCCCTCTGCCATTGGGTTCTTGTGCTCTAATTTTGATTAAGCCTGAGCATAAAATGTTTCCATTTGACCATTTGTTGGAATGGCTTTATTTGCATTTTCCGTTACCTGAATGAGTAGAAGGTTTTGACATCTTAGAGTAGGTAGCTAGTTTCAATAAGCTCACATCTGAGCATCTTTAATAGCATACTTTCGGTAGGTACGATTTCAGTTTCAGTTTTTAGAGAAGTTTCCAGTTCAGAGTTTAGAATATCGCCCAATGAATCAGGAACTTTGTCTACGGGGTTCTTCGCTACCTCGCAGGGAGGTTAGCATCACCGATTGGAGCCAGTTGTTAGCACTCGAATTGTGTTTGGTTTTGAATAATTTTTTGGTAAAGAAAGGAGAGTCGCAGGATCATAAAATTTTCCGAAGTGGCCAAACTCTCGGGTCATATCCCCCAGTAGTGGAAAATCAAAGCACAACACAATAGATTTAGACGAAGGAGAAAATATTGGGAAAAATCTAAAGGTTTGTGGTAACTAGAGATCAGATAGCAGGCTAATGAGCTAGTAGCACGGAAGCATGCGTAGACGGGTCAGATTAAATAACCCAAAGATCTACGACCCTCAACCCTTGGCGCAAAGTCGAATTGGAAACGTTATAGGCTCCGATGAAGTGTTAGCCAATAAGTAGATTTCTAAAGAAATCAACGACATAGATCAATGGAAGCAAAGAACTACGGTGAAAAAGTGATGGCACTAATCTAACATGCACAGAAAAAGATTGCATTCCAAATCAATGCGATTTGGTTAAGCGTCGTGCTCCTTTCAACGACATCTATCTAATGGAGGTATATCAATGGTCCGGAACAAAGGTCATGATTTTAATCGCCGACATGTTAAGCACGCCCAAACTCGCCGCGGTCGGTAAAGGTGCTTCATCCAACGGTCAAGATTGAAGCAAGGAACTGATCAACGGCTAGGAATGTTTTGAAAAGCCAAGTTGTTGATTGGAGCTGTACGATATTAAATTGGAGGCCATTATGGCATTGGAAGGTAAAGTGGGCAGATCTACGGCTGAAGGTAGCTAAGGTAGACAGACGGCTGACCTGGACCCGTCGCAATCATATTGTAGGGGTGATACGGAAAAATATATATTATAAAATGGCTTGCCTGCATGAAGGTCCACATTCTATTTGTCCAGTGCACATTGGAGAGCAAAGAAGGCAAATCTTGCAGAGCAGACCGGCTAACCGGGAGACTACAAGGTTGTCTAGTTGTCAGTGGACCAGGTAGGATTTTGTCCCTTTTCTTTTCACAATTAGATATTTAAAATGGCTGAGATAGTAGACCCCCTGTTACTGAAGCTCTGGAAGACAAGGATAGTGACATATACGACACCATATTGATCAATATCTCTCTGGATACGGCCAAGGAGAGATTGTAGGTTATAAGGGCCAGGCAAGTAGACATCCACAAAGTATATTAGTCCTTTTTCCATTGTTTTACCACCACCCAAACCCCCAGTTGCCCAGAATTCATAGAATGGTGCGCCAGCAATTATGCCTCAGGGCAGAGGGCAATCTTTGATGCCTTAGGATCCAAAATCCTTTGCCATGTGAAAGCCCTAGTTGTTAGAAAGGCCATAGCTATTCCCTTGGAGTTTGATCATAGAGCTGAGGGGTATCAAATGGAAACCATGATTCAACATTTCCGCGAGGCCCCAAATGAACTCAAAAAAGCTTTTACCAAGCCTCCTTGTTACCAAATGCATCTTTTCCTAGCTCACCTTTCCCTTATGAGGTAAATTCGTTCAGAGAAGAGTCTAAATGTGTGATTTCCATGATAGCCCAGGTTTTGGGGTTAGATAGTGACCAGTACATCACGGAGTCATTAATCAATCTGATGTTTGTCTTGAGCACTTGTCCAATAGAGCCAACAGACCAAAGTTCACTTATCTAAACTACATGCCTAAGATTTGATGATGCCCTAGCCGAAAGTATTCACTCCCAGCTAGTCAAGTTCCGCAAAACCAAAGTCTTTAGGTTCCAGTCCTATTTGCTAAAAATGTTCTTAATGACTGTTGAAGAAAACCTGCAGATCCCCGAGCGGAAAATTACAAAGGAGATGTATTCAGACTAAGTTTTCATGAATGATTTGATGGAAAAAGTTTATCACATCTTATTCCAGAAGGAATTGCCTAGGGTACTCCCAGAGATAAGGGATTTAATGCAGCCTACTATGGGGAAAGGGATTGGAGATTGGTTTTTGCTGAAACAAGGGACAGTAATCAGGTTATATGGCTTTTCACGCCCACCATATGTACTGCCTGCCTTCTTAACACACAAGTTGTTCCATTTAGAGTTCATAAGGTAGAAACTGAAAGCTGAATGTGAACACTTTATAGATAACAAGAAGTCCTCTGATATAGCTTTCCCATGGATAGTAGGTTGTTTTATGATTAAACATAAGACAACCCTCTTAGGGATTGAAAGGATAATGAGAGATCTGGGACTCCCTTCTAAAGCTGCAATGAATTATGATCCACATCATATAACCTCGGAGAGAAGGAGGGAAGCTAGTAGGAATGGGTATGACCACTTCGAGATGGCTGGCATGCCTGAGAAGGAAAATTGGCTAGAATATATTGATCAGGAGCCCATGGACACTGATTCCCCAGAGATCTCTCAAAATATAAATTTTCTTTTTCAGGGAGGCACACCCTCACCACCTGGCTCACCTAATAAATCTGCAGCAGGGTTAGAAAATTTACCCCTTGTCACCATCTCTGGAAAACCCATTATTTCAGCAGTTAGTAGCCCCATGGATGTAGACAGTGACACTGAAAGAGCCTCAAAGAGGCAAAAGGTGGAAGATGATGAGAAGAAAGTTGTAAAGATATGTTGTTTGAGCAACATCCCCCCCAAAATTTTGTACATATTGGGGCCCTTCCTTTTAGTTTTTCTAGAAAGACTGCCTAAAGAACTTAATTCTCCTTTTAACTTAATTTTTGTTTTCAACTGAGGAATCTGCTTTAAAAAATTTAAGTTTTCCTTCTAAGTTAAAATTTGCATATCTCTCCCGAAACTGCAGAAGCAATTTGCATATCTCTCCCAAAATTGCGGAAGCAATTTGCATATCTCTCCCAAAACTACGGAAGCAATTTGCATATCTCTCCCAAAACTGTGGAAGCAATTTGAATATCTTCCCTGAAACTGTGGAAGCAATTTGCATATCTCTCCCGAAACTGTGGAAGAAGCTCAAGTTTATCTCTCAAAACTGTAGAAGCATTCACGAAACTCTCCCGAAACTGCGGAAGTAATTTGCATATCTCTCTAGAAATTGCGGAAAGAAAATAAAAAAACTCTCTCGAAACTGCAGAAGCATTCATGATTCTCTCCCGCAACTGCGGAAGCAATTCACGAAACTCTCCGGCAACTGCGGAAGCAATTCATGAAAATCTCCCGCAACTGCGGAAGCAATTCATGAAACTCTCCCCCAACTGCGGAAGCACTCGGTGAACTCTCTCAAAACTGCGGAAGCAATTCACGAAGCTCTCCCGAAACTGCGGAAGCAATTCATGAAACTCTCCCGAAACTGCGGAAGCACTCGGTGAACTCTCTCGAAACTGCGGAAGCTTTCGTCGAATGTTGCCGTAGTAATTTGTCGGTAAGCTTGAAAAAAGTTATTTCGTGAATTGCGGAAGGATATCCTAAATCTTTCTGAAACTGCGGGACGACTCGGGAAAACCGTTCTCGATAAGCTTCCGAGAAGACTATATTTCCAAAAGAGACGCCAAACACTCCCGAAACGCCAAAGCAATTTGCCATATTGTTCCGCAATTGCGGACGAAACTCGTAAGTCCGCCCTGCAACTGACGGTCACGCTTAAATGCCGAAACGGCTTGAAAAGACCACACCGTACAAGGCATTCAAACCCTGTTTTAATGACACAACCTACCCGTTTAAATGCCGCACTTGTCTAACCTTTTATAAGGACTGTGGGGGTTTCATTGATTTCATTGTTTGTTTATCGTTCAACGAACGCCATTAGGAAGACCGCGTCGGCTCACTCCAGCTCAGCGCATCCATGACCGCTTCCACCTCACTCAACCACTGTCTCGTCTCCAGGTAGGCCTTTTAACTGCCATCTTTGTTTTATCTCCACGTTGAGTTACTTTTTGGGTTTTCCCATTCATAACGTGGCCGATAGACATTGGTAGCATAAGTCATTTTTTTTGTTTATTACGGTTGCCGTGGCCCCTTAGGTTTTTCATTCCTACCAACTAAAAGCCATAGCTGTGACCATCCGACTTTTTCACCGGCCGCATTCCAGGCATTGTCACCCTCATTCAAACTTCGTACCGACCACACACCATTTCTCAAGTATTATTAATAACAGTAGTGGTCGGTTGAGATACTCAACAACTCACCTTTTGGCTTAGTTAATGAATGTGGAGAATAGTCCCTTGTTTCATTGTTTATTCATAGGATTTTTTCCACTCCAGGCTCCCCCACCATTGACCATTAGAAGTGCTATGATCAAGGGTACCCTCTCTCCAAGGGCTAGGAAGGAAGCAGGTTTTTTCCACATCATATGCTTACCTTTTCAGAAGCATTCCAAAAGCTCCTGACTAGACATTGTCTCCCTAGAATAATCAAGTCTCAGGACCATTTTTTGTTTTCTTAAATGATCTATTTTTGCTTCCCCAGCATGCAGTTTCATAATTTTTCTATATCTCTCATTAACATGTTAAATTTGTCCTTCTCTATGTTACACTCTCATAACATGTTGCAAATTTTTATAATGATTCACATTTGGTTGCTAGCAGGGATAAGCCACAATGCCAAAAGGTGGTAGAAAGAAAACTAAAGTGATGGAACCAGAGCCAATGCAACTAAGGACTGAAACTATGTTCCAAGACACTAAGTGTACCATCGACATTCCTCCCAATGTCCATTGGGGAGATGTTTACAGGATGATCAAGGACCAGGATATCCCAGATGTATTATTGGAAGAAGAACAAATCTACCTCAACATCAGAACTTCCGGCATAGCTAGGGCTTATACCCACCCTGAATTGTTCCCATGCTCTGAAGTGATCAGCTGGATACTAGAACATGCCAACCCAGAGACAAGAGTGTTGCATGAAAGCAAGGGAGAGCCTTTCGCTTCATTCCATCCAGCGTATATTGCTGCAGCCTACAAATTCTCGCGTCCCCAACAAGCTCTAAGTGATGAATGGTTGGGAAAGATGAATAATATTGAGATGGCCAAAAAATTATTGGTCACAGGCAAGCACCTGAGGAAGAGAGGTAATGAGGAATATGATGTTCAGAACCTAAGACCTCCTTTTAGGTTAATCGCCCTGATGCTATGCAGAATTTTTGGCATGCCCGATGGCACTGTATATAGGATACAGTGGGACCCCATCATCCACTTCGTAGCATTCAAAGGAACCGTGTTTGACTGGGCTACTATCCTTTCGGACAGTTTGGCATCCACGGTGGCCGCTGCAAGAGAAGGTCTGGCCTTAAAAAAGTCAGAATTTTACATGTCTTCCTATCTCATTGACTGTATTTTGGCCAAACTCTCTTTCCCCAGACTAGGTTGCACATGGGATAAATCCAACACCCCGGTCTACACTGCTTATAAAATAATGTGGGCTCAAAATTACAGTGCAAGCTATAAGCTAATCTGCGAAGAATTCATCATGCCTCTATATGAGCAGATGTTCAAGGAAGAGCCCAATTGTCTATCAGAAAATGCCATGGAGGTCCTGGAAAACTATGGAGATTTTTTTTGCTCAAAGCAGGGCACCTACATCAGGATGTTTGGAGGTACCAAAGCGCCATACATTTTGCCAAAATACGCTACTGATTATGTAGTCCTCAAGGAAGCAGTCAGGCAAATTTTTCTTGACGGAATAGGAGGGGTGGTCAACAAGCAACATAAGGCTTCTTTCCCTCCTTTTCCCTTCTGCGTATGAGCCTACAAATTCTCAGGGGTTGCATTAGCTGAGGAATTCGTTCAAGAGCTGAAAGCTTTCCACTTCGGTGAAATGATCTTCCATAGAAATGATAGACAGAGCAAGGTTGGCGAGCATTGCAAAGAAATTTATGCTCATTTTGAATATGCTCATTACTATGATGCCGAGGAAGAAGTGTTAGGAGGCATCAACAACATGACTGAGTTGCAGATTTGTCGTCAAGACAGTGGAGCAAGCTCTACCTCTACCCTAGCCCGAAAAGCTAGCCTGCAGAAAGAGAGAGAATTAGCTAGTGCCCTAGCCCACGAAGAACAAAGATTGAAAGAGGAAGCAAGGCTACAGCAAGAAGCTGAAGATGCAAGGTTGCAGCAAGAAGCTGAAGATGCAAGGTTGCAGCAAGAAGCTGAAGATACAAGATTACAGAGAGAAGCTGAGGAAGCAAGGCTGCAACAAGAAGCAAGAGATGCAAGATTGCAGAAAGAAGCTGAAGATTGAGAGCAGAGGGAAGAAAGTGAAAATCAACAGCAAGATAAAGAAGAAGAAAGAAGGCGTAAATCTAAAGAAGACCAAAATGCGGAGGAAGCACTTAAGACTGATGAAGATGCCCAGGCAGGTGGCTCCAACACCCAAGATATGGAAACAGATGTATCTCAAGCAAGTGTTCCCGGCACCCAAAATGTGGAGGTAGACACAGCTCAAGCAGTTGTCTCTAGCACCCAAAATGTGGGAACAAACGCATCTCAAGTAGTACAGACCCCACCCATAGAAGCAGAAATACATGTAATAGATCTCCCAATCGTCCCTTATACTCCATCAAAAGATCATACTGTGTCTCGATGGGATGAATTTGTGTATGATAAGAAGAGGAAGGCAGTAGTCTTGAAATTGGAAGAGAGGATAAAGAGACTCTTCCAAGAAGATATTGTTACCCGGCGGGAGACCACGGTGACGCAAAATACAAATAAGGCTCCCATAGCCATGGCATCCGCCGCTGTGTTAGCAGTAAAAGCAACACAAGACAATGTGGTCAATATGGTTAGAGAATTTGAGTCAACAAACAGGAGATCTCGCATGTTGCAACATACTGTGGCTAATGAGCAGGCTTACAGGGACCTTGTAGTGAATAAATATAATTGCCTGTCTGTTGAGCACAAGGAATTGTCAGATAAGTATCGCCTTTTAGAAGAAGAAAAGGAGCACCTGGGAGTCCAGATGATGGTTTTAGAAGCAGAAAAGAATGATTTTGAAGCTAGAGTTTCTCATCTGCAAGCAGATAAGAAAACAATGGTTGAACAATTAGAGCAGGCAGAGAGCAGAGCAATAGATATGTCTCCCTTCCATGAGCTGTCCTGTGACATTCTAAGACAAATGCACGCCACACAGGAGCTGATTACTGAGGAAGTGTGCAGGCTCAAAGCCATGATGGTTAGATTGAAAGAAGTCAATGCAGAGGCCAATAGGCTTCAGGGAAAATATACTTGAGTTAAAGCAAACATCCTGAGCCAGATGGAATGGAGAGAAGGGAAGGTTGATTACCCCAAGCATCTCCCATTCAAGTCTGTAGATGATTTTAAAGAAGATATAGCCCTTATGGAATTCTGCAGGAACTGTGGCCTTAAGCTAATGGCGAAAATCCAAGGAACAATGGATAAAAGTAACAGCCTTTATCAAAAAAATCCATGAACTGCATGATAAGTGCAAGATAAGTTTTCCTCAGTCCCTCGATGAGTTCCCAAACAAAGAGAAACGTTTATTAGACTTGAAGGATGATCTAGGCATTCAAATAGAATATGTAAAGAATATTGATGTCTTAGCCACTGATGATCTCCATCACTATATTGGGCTGTCATCAATTTACAGTCATTTGCTTAAAGAAATCCACCAAGCAGCAGTTGCAGAAATTCAGGGTGTTGGAGCAGAACTTGGTAAAGATGTGACTTCCCAGAAGATCTTGCTCCCTTCCTCAGCAAATGTGGTTATCAGAGACACTGGTATCTGGTTCAGTTACATAGAAGAGGAGGAAAAGAAAGCAGTAGCAATAGTAGCAGCCAGTCCATGTCCTTCTCTCCCAGTAGTAGCAGCTGGTCCAAGCACCTCTCTCCCAGCAGAAGCGCCTTCCCAAGGATGAACACATTGATCCTAAGGCATTGTTCCTATTTTTGTATTTTGGCCTCCCTATGTCTAAAGCGTAGAATCACTAGACAGCTATCCTTTTCTTTTTGAGAAATTTTTTGTTTTAAGAAAAGGGCCACGATTTGTTTATTATTGAGGAAAAGTCTGTAGAGGTCATGTGTAAAGAGCCAGGTGGCAGCCCAAGAGGCATTTTGTAAAGATATAAATAGAAGGTTAGGGAATAGTAAAAGGACTTTTGGTAGGGAAAATAATTTTCTTAACTTGTACGAGCTATCTTGCACTTGCTTCAAGAAAATGACATTTGCCTAATAAGAGCCTGGAGAGGACATCTTTTGCATGGAAATAGATGTTGGATGCCTGTTGGATTATTCCTGTGACTTTCATATTCTACAATGAGATCTTTCTTTGCTGTCTTGGATTATTTCTCTATATTGAATGATCTTACGATTTCTTGTGCAAATGGATTTTCTCCTATATGAGTAATGGAATGCGTTATATGTGAATTGGAAGCTATCTTCTAATATTTGTTGCTTTCTTGCTGTATGTATATCTTTATGATTTAATGGCTGTCTGTTGATCTTTAGATAACTCTTCCAGCACATTACTCATATTTATAATTTCGCTCCTTGCAGGGATAGTTTAGGTTTATTTCGGTTTTAGATACAGATTTGTTTTGAGTTCTGCATTTAGATTAAGTTATCTTAGGCACTTGCATATCATCTTTAAACCATAAAATAAAAAAGAATGGTGGATCGGGCCATAACCGGTGTAATTGAAGCAAATCTCCAAACCTAACGGTTGCCGGAACCGCTAACCGGACGGATTCCCCACACCAAATGGTCGACAATCTAATTGGGATAGTCTACCAGGGAGAATCCCTTTTTGCTTGATGCTGCGATCCTCGGGGCATCAACAGTTTTTGGCGCTAGAAGGAGGGCCTGAAAGTGCATGGCTGATAAAGGAAAATATCCCACTATCAAAAATGTTACTGAAAACCCGCTTAAAAAAGGAATTTCAGACAACCCAAATCTTGAAGTAGCAAACCAAGAAAACCTCGTCTTTGATTCTGAACCTCAAGAAGTATTGTATGCTGTGCCTTTTGCAGAAATAGAAGATTTAAGGAGACATACACGGTCTTATGTTAGACAGCTAGGTGGTTTAAACACAGTAAATTTCCTCCCTAGGAAAATTTCTCGTAGAAAAGAGCGACAGTATACCTGTGATTCGATTCTTGTGCAAAATTTTGAAGAGCTTGTGAACTTAACCTTGGAAGAAATTGCAGAACCCATGAACAAGGTCGATCTTGAAAACCCAGAAAATATTTCAAATCAAGAAAGTCTTGGAGAACTTATTACTCCAAAGAACACTCCATTGAATTCACCATACAATTCTCCACCAGATTCTCCACATAGAGACATGGTCGTACCTGCTTGGAGAGCTAGGGGAGTGTTGAATCTGCCTGGGCCATTCCACAATCTTCCAAAAAATCCAGAGAAAGTCTTGCCTAAATTCGACCTAGGGAAAGCTATTTCGCCCAAAGATCATCTCAAGAGTTTTTATTTAGCTCTGAATCTTTTGAATGTGCAACATGAAGACATAGTCTGTAGGCTTTTTCCATACACATTTGAGCCGAAAGTATCATCCTGGTATTTTAGCCTACAACCTAGCTTGATCTCAAGTTGGGATGAATTTGAAAAATGTTTCTTAAAGAAATATGGAAACCAAAAAACTGTAGCTACGCTTATGAAAGAATTATTGTCCATGAGAATGGCAAAGAAAGAAAAGGTTCAAGACTTTAACCAAAGGTTCACAACGCTCTTAAATCATTTCAGTGAAGCAAATAAACCAGCAGAGGAGTCTCTGGTTGAATATTATATAACAGCTCTTGAAGGACCCATAGCAATGTTCGTTAAAAGATCTAAGAAAACAACCCTGATAGAGAATTTCGAAGAAGCTAGGAAGGTGGAAGAAGAAGCGAATAGCATTGCTAAACATGCCTTAGATGCAGAAACAAAACCAGCAGTCAGCAAAAAAACCTTGCTGCTCACTAGAGGTAAAGAGGAGTCATCAACAGACATGGAGAATGTAGTTAAGATGATGCAGAAGTTGTCCAATAAAATTGTAGATCTCGAGAAAGATAAGGCTACTAGTACATCTAGGAAACCTTTCAAGCCATTTTACAAAAAGAGGGAAGATAGCGATCAGCCTCATCCACCCATGAATACTTCCCCTATTTTAAACCTCAATGAAATAGGGATGGAAAACTTCTGCACCTTTCATCAAGAACCGCATTCGGAGAAGAGCTTCCCACAATGGATTAACTCTATGAGTTTAGTCATGAACCAAATGCTGGATTCACATATTCCAGATCAAGACGATCCTCTAGAGGAACCGAGCCCTGAATTAGAAGAACCACCTCCGGACACCACTATGGTGCTATGGGATTGGGTACCTTTAGCTGAATTAGTAGAAGAAGATCCCATAGAAAGCTCTCTCTCTGCTGTGAACATTAATACTCGCAGTAAAGGCCTTATTACGGATCCGGTGCCAGACTCGACTCCTCCGAAGCCTAAAGTTTCAAAAGAACTACCTAGAAGACATATAGAAATCATTCCATCACAACCTAAAGCTAGCCAAAAACCGGCCAAACAGCCAAACATTGACACCATAGTGCAACAACCGAAGGTCACAATGAATAAAACAGACAATCCGGCCAGAATTGGGAACAATTCTGATATAGGATATGACATTATTGAGGATATAAAGAAAGTCAAAGCAAATGTGTCAATATTCAATATGTGCAGTTTGCCTCAGCAACGAGATAAGCTGATGCATGCTCTGCAGCCCCAGCCCAGCACTCCATTAACAGATACTCAAGAAGATCCCGACATTAATGAGGCTAGTATCGGTGGGAAATCTAAATCCCAGACGTTGCCATTCCTGTTGACCTTTGAAATTTTCAATCATAATGTTCACAATTGCCTGGTAGATTCTAGAGCATCTTCAAATGTCATGCCGCTGTCAATTTGTAAAAAAATTAACGGGAAACCTATTCCATCTCCGGCCCAAATCATTCACTTAGATAGAACTGCTGTCAAAGTTATCAGGGAAATGAAAGATGTCCTCATCAGATTATCAATCGACTCTAGAGTCTGTCAGTTTATTGACATAATGGTAGTTGATATTCCTGAGGCCTATGGTTTGATCCTAAGTAGGGATTGGTCCACAAAGCTCAATGGTTACTTTGCAACTGATTGGTCTCATTTGTGGTTGCCTTATCAAAATAGGCAGAATCAAATCAAAGTCCTGAGAGAACCACACATGAAACAAAATGTAACTCAACTAGAGGGAAATAATGAAGCTGTAAATTTCTCATCCTCGATTCTAGGGAATTATTTCTTAGAAATTGATCTAGGTAATTATCAGTCTGAAACTATCAGCCATGAATCAGATGAACAATCTGATCTCCTTCATTTTTCTCGGACTGACGATGTTGACTATAATATAGTTAGTTTAGTCACTGACTTAGACCATAGAGATACTAATTTAGCTGAATCAAAAGATCTGTTTTGGACATTATACTTTGATGATTCTAAAACTCTGGAAGGATCCGAAACCGGTTGTGTTCTGATGGATCCGGGAAGAAATAAGTATTTTTTGTCCTGTAGGTTAGAATTTGATTGTACTAACAACACTACGGAATACGAAGCTTTGGTACACAGATTAAAGAAGGCCATTGATTTAAATGTTAAATACTTGAAGGTTTTCAGTGACTCGGAAATAGTTGTGAGATAGGTAAGAGACACCATTCACTGTCTCTCACCTCATTTGAAGGGTTATCAAGCTGAGGTATGGGATTTAATTATGCATTTTGATGCTTTCAATATAAAGTCTATTCCTAGATTGCAAAATTCTGCAGCTGATTTGTTAGCAACATCTGCTTCTAGATTGGTGCCATCTAATAACAAATGCTCAATTGAATTAATTTTCAGGCCCTTCGTCCCTGACAATGTCACAAATTTCAGGGTTTTCAATGATGACGAACAGATTATCAGTTTTCTAACGAATGAGGACATTTTCCAAGGAGCTGTGATAGAGGAAGAAGAACACAATTCTAATTTGCTAAAGAAGGATGCAAATAAAGGAAATTTCATCCCCAAAGGGGTAAGGTCACTCTAAATGCTGTTTGATCTTCAAAGTAAGTTCAAAAGGCTAGCGAATACCAAAACTAACAGTTCATCAATGCAGCAAGAGTTAGTTAACTTAGGTACCGAGGCTGAACCAAAATTTGTCAACCTTGGTAAATGTTGTTCACCGGGAGAAAGAGATAGGTTCATCAAACTGTTTAGACAATATAAGGATGTTTTTGCATGGATCTATGAAGATCTGAAAACGTATGACGTCCGCATTATTCAGCATGTTATACCAATGAAAGCGGATGTCAAGCCATCTCAACAGCAATTAAGAAGGATGCATCCTACTTTGGAACCTCTAATTCAAAAGGAATTAAAGAAACTCCTGGATGCTAAAATAATCTTTAAGGTCCGGCATTCTGAGTGGGTTGCTAACTTAGTTGCCGTAAGAAAGAAGTCAGGAGAGATAAGACTATGTGTGGACTTCAGAAATTTAAACAGAGCTTCGGATAAACACAACTATCCTGTCCCTTCAATGGAACAAATCCTTCAAATGGTGTCGAGATCTGAGCTATTTTCTCTTCTTGATGGTTTCTATGGCTACAATCAAGTATTAGTAGCCGAAGAAGATCGTCTTAAGACTACTTTCAGCACTAAGTGGGGAACTTTCGCATACAGAAGGATGCCATTCGGCCTGATAAACGTAGGAGCTACATTCCAGCGAGCAATGGATATCACCTTTCGAGGATTGGGTGGGCAGTGTGTTGTTGTCTACCTAGATGATGTGACAGTTTTTTCAAAGAAAAGGGAAGATCATGTTGTCCACTTGAAGCATATTTTTTATCGCTATCGGAAATATGGTATTTCATTGAATCCCAAGAAGAGTGTGTTCGCTATTCCCGAAGGTAAACTTTTGGGACATATCATTTCCAAAGGAAGAGTGTCAATAGATCAGGAAAGAGTGCAAGCTATCAATAGAATTCCAATGCCTTATAACAAAAAATCTATGCATTCCTTTATGGGCACTGTCAATTTCATCTGAAGATTTGTTCCAGATTTCGCACAAATTGTTAAACCTTTGCAACAAATGGTTAAACAAAGCATATAGTTCAAGTGGATAGATTTAGAAAAGGATGCGTTTAGAGACATTAAGGCAGCTATAGCTAAAGCTCCTTCCTTAAGAAGCCCAGATTTTGATAAGGATTTTATCCTGTATACCTTTGCTTCGGATGACTCCCTCGCAGCTGTACTCTCACAAAAGGTGGAGCTAGGGGACGAATACCCAATCTCGTTTATGAGCACTGGTCTGCAAGGGGCTGAACTGAACTATCCCGTGGTTGACAAGCATGCATATGCTGTCTTCAAAGTAGTCAAGCAGTTCAGGCCATATATTCTTAAGAACATAACTAAAGTTATAGTTCCCCACCCAGCTGTTAGATCCCTCTTCGTTCAAAAGGAACTAGGAGAAAGGAGGGGAAACTGGGTCACAGCTCTTCAAGAATACGATTTAGAATTTAAACCAGCCACGATCATCAAAGGACAAGGCCTGTGCAAATTTCTTATAGGAAACTTGACTAATGAAGAGCGACATTGGAAGAATGAAGCTGAGCTAAACTCAGTTGAAGTATGTCCTATCTTCTCAACTCCTCAGTCATGGTATAGAGATATGGTGCATTATTTGCAGCAAGGATACCTACTTGAGCATTGGAGCTCTAAGCAAAGGAGGGCACTCTGTTTGAAATCAGCAGCTTATCAAATCATTGATGGGATACTTTTCAGAAAGAATTATGGTGGAATTTTTCTTAGATGTCTAGAAAAGGAAGATGCAAGTAAAGTTGTTAAAGAATTACACGATGGCCCCGCAGGTGGACATTATTTAGGGGAGACAACAGCACACAAGATACTTAGAGATGGATATTATTGGCCCACTCTGTTCCGAGATTCCCATGCATATGCACGAAACTGTGATGTATGCCAAACAAGTGCCAGGAAATTACCTAAGGAAGCAGGACCCTTGTTGCCGGTTATTATCTCTAAACCTTTTGAAGAGTGGGGTATAGATGTTATTGGAGAGATAAATCCAAATTCTTCTTTGCAACATCGATACATCCTGACGGCTACCGACTACTTCACTAGATGGAAGGAGGCTATCCCGTTGCGCAAGATCAATGAAGATACGGTCATCAGTTTCTTGAAGGAAAACATCATAACCAGGTTTGGGGTTCCAATTTCCCTTGTTTTTGATAATGCTCCCTATTTTTCGTCTTTTAAGATAAATGAATTTGTTTATGAATGGGGGATTAAGCTGCATTATTCAGCCAACTATTACCCTCAAGGAAACGGATTAGCTGAATCTTCAAACAAAAACCTCATTCGAATTCTCAAGAAGACTGTGATAGAAAATCAGCGAAGTTGGCATATAGCTCTCCCAAACGCCTTATGGGAAGATAGGGTGACTCCAAAGAACACATTAGGAGTTTCCCCTTTCACTCTTATCTATGGAAAGGAGGCCATTCTTCCCCCCCAACATCTTGCTTCCATCCTTACAGTTGTCCCAAGCCTCTCGAGGGTCTGCTAGCCAAGTCTTACAATCCAGGATCAATACCCTGCTTCAACTTGAAGAAGCCTGACAGAAAGCTAAAGACCGATTCCATCAGCACCAAGACATAGTCAAGAGATGGTTCGATAAGAGGAAGTCTGGTAAAAGAAGTTTTGAAGTTGGGGATTTAGTCCTGAAATGGGATCATAATAATGAAGGCAAAGGGATGCACACGAAATTCTAACATTTATGGATAGGCCCTTACCAAATTTCGACAAAGATAGGCCCATCCACTTATAAGTTGACAGACCTCGAGGGAGAAGAAGTAACCCTTCCTCTCAATGGCCTCGCCTTGAAACAGTACTTTGCGTAGTCTCACTGAGACTTTCTGTACATAAATAAAATTTTCTTTTTGCTTTAGCCCTTTGTTTTCATTGTTTTCAGCTATGATTGTTTCTTTTGTTTCTTTTCTCGTCATTTGAACCTTTTGTACAAAGTTTGTTTTCTGAAAGCTCCCGCGGTTGAGTTTCTCATCAAGATAGATCTCTCAAAGAAATATCACAACTCATGAATCTGAAACTACGCTCGAATGAAAGTTTATCTATGTATTGTGCTCTTGCTGAACTTTCTTCAGAAGGAAGGAAGCCTACTCTGCTAGTCACACTAATCCTGTTTAAATAGCAGAGATCTATGACTATCTTAATTACTATCTTCGGGCTCCATCCACTCTCACACTTAAAGGCATCTCAAGAAGGTCATTGAAGTTGGACCCACAAAGAGTAGCACATCCCGAGGGCATAGGGTATTGAAATGACTCCATGCTGCAAATTTAACAGCCAAAATGGCTTATGATTAAGGGTCTGTTTTCCAGAGATTCTCGCCTCAATTGAAGCATGGCCTAGACAAAAGCAAAGTGTACAAGTCAAGAAAGCTGTCCAAAAGACTCAGCTCAAATTAGGCTCCTCTCCGTCCGTGAGGCTTGATCAAATCAATAAAATCTCACACTCACAAAAAAGGACATTATGGATTGAGGAGCCAAAATCAAAGATCATGTCTAAAGAAAATATTTCTGGAAGGCTCAAACGGCAAAGTTGTCAAAAGTATAAACATCCAAAATGATGCAAGTGGCATGGGAATGAGGAACAAAAGCAATAATGTCCATGAGAAAGTGTTGCAAATCCTGTGGAGTCTGATAGCAGTAGCCATCTGAAAGATGAATCTTCTAAAATGAATCCCATATGTTGGCCCTTTGAGAGTTTTAAAGATGTCTCTATCAAAGCTCCCCTTTCCCCAATGGCTAGCAGATAAAGTGACTTTTTCCTTCGCTGAGATTCAAAGGCTCAGTTGAATATTGCATATAAGATGGATATCTTTTAAGAAGGTTTCGGATCATCAAGAGGAATTTTTTCAGAGATCTGTGTTCGCCAACGACTCACCAATTGTTGTTTGAGCAACATCCCCCCCAAAATTTTGTACATATTGGGGCCCCTCCTTTTAGTTTTTCTAGAAAGACTGCCTAAAGAAGTTAATTCTCCTTTTAACTTAGTTTTTGTTTTCAACTGAGGAATCTGCTTTAAAAAATTGAAGTTTTCCTTCTAAGTTAAAATTTGCATATCTCTCCCGAAACTGCAGAAGCAATTTGAATATCTCTCCCGAAACTGCGGAAGCAATTTGCATATCTCTCCCGAAACTATGGAAGCAATTTGCATATCTCTCCCGAAACTGCAGAAGCAATTTGAATATCTTCCTCGAAACTGCGGAAGCAATTTGCATATCTCTCCCGAAACTACGGAAGAAGCTCAAGTTTCTCTCTTGAAACTGCAGAAGCATTCATGAAACTCTCCCAAAAATGCGGAAGCAATTTGCATATCTCTCTCAAAATTGCGGAAATAAATTCAAAAAATTCTCTCGAAACTGCAGAAGCATTCATGATTCTCTCCCAGAACTGCAGAAGCAATTCACAAAACTCTCTCGCAACTATGGAAGCAATTCATGAAACTCTCCCGCAACTAAGGAAGCAATTCACGAAACTCTCCCGCAACTGTGGAAGCACTCGGTGGACTCTCTCGAAACTGCGGAAACAACTCACGAAGCTCTCCATAAACTGTGGAAGCAATTCATGAAACTCTCCCAAAACTGCGGAAGCAATCGGCGAACTCTCTCGAAACTGCGGAATCTTTCGTCGAATGTTGCCGTAGTAATTTGTCAGTATGCTCGAACAAAGTTATTTCATGAATTGCGGAAGGATGTCCTGAATCTTTCTGAAACTGCGGGACGACTCGGCAAAACCATTCGCGATAAGCTTCCGAGAAGACTGTATTTCGAAAAGATATGCCAAACACTCCCGAAATGCCGAAGCAATTCGCCATATTATTCCGCAATTGCGGACAAAACTCGTAAGTCCGCCCCGCAACCGACGGTCACGCTTAAATGCCGAAACGACTTGAAATGACCACACCGTACAAGGCATTCAAACCCCGTTTTAATGACACAACCTACCCGTTTAAATGCCGCACGTGTCTAACCTTTTATAAGGACGGTGGGGGTTTCGTTGATTTCATTGTTTGTTTATCGTTCAAAGAACACCGTTAGGAAGACCGCGTCGGCTTGTTCCAGCTCAGCGCATCCACGACTGCGTCCACCTCACTCAACCACTTTCTCGTCTCCAGGTAGGCCTTTTAAACGCCATCTTTGTTTTATCTTCACGTCAAGTTACTTTTTGGGTTTTCCTGTTCATAACGTGGCCGATAGACATTGGTAGCATAAGTCATTTTTTTTGTTTATTACGGCCACCGTGGCCCCTTAGGTTTTTCATTCCTACCAACTAAAAGCCATAGCTATCACCATCCGAGTTTTTCACCATCCGCATTTAAGGCATTGTCACCCTCATTCAAACTTCGTACCAGCCACACACCGTTTCTCAAGTATTATTAATAACTGTAGTGGTCGCTTGAGATACTCAACCACTCACCTTTTGGCTTAGTTAATGAATGTGGAGAACAGTCCCTTGTTTCATTGTTTATTCATAGGATTTTTTCCACTCCAGGCTCCCCCACCATTGACCATTAGAAGTGCGACGATGAAGGATACCCTCTCTCCAAGGGCTAGGAGGGAACCAGATTTTTTCCACGTCATATGCTTACCTTTTCGGAAGCATTCCAAAAGCTCCTGACTAGACATTGTCTCCCTAGAATAATCAAGTCTCAGGACCATTTTTTGTTCTTTGAAGTGATCTATTTTTGCTTCCCCAGCATGCAGTTTCATAATTTGTCTATATTTCTCATTAACATGTTAAATTTTTCCTTCTCTATGTTACACTCTCATAACATGTTGCAAATTTTTATAATGATTCACATTTGGTTGCTAGCAGGGATAAGCCACGATGCCAAAAGGTGGTAGAAAGAAAACTAAAGTGATGGAACCAAAGCCAGTGCATCTAAGGACTGAAACTATGTTCCAAGGCACTAAGTGTACCATCGGCATTCCTCCCGAGGTCCATTGGGGAGATGTTTACAGGATGATCAAGGACCAGGATATCCCAGATGTATTATTGGAAGAAGAACAAATCTACCTCAACATCAGAACTTCCGGCATAGCTATGGCTTCTACCCGCCCTGAATTGTTCCCATGCTCTGAAGTGATTGGGTGGATACTGGAACATGCCAACCCAGAGACAAGAGTGTTGCATGAAAGAAAGGGAGAGCCTTTTGCTTCATTCCATCCAGCGTATATTGCTACAGCCTACAAATTCTCGCGTCCCCAATAAGCTCTAAGTGATGAATGGTTGGGAAAGATGACTAATATTGAGATGGCCAAAAAATTATTGGTCACAAGAAAGCACCTAAGGAAGAGAGGTAATGATGAATATGATGTTCAGAACCTAAGACCTCATTTTAGGTTAATTGCCCTGATGCTATGTAGAATTTTCGGCATGCCCGATGGCACTGTATATAGGATACAGTGGGCCCCTATCATCCAATTCGTAGCATTCAAAGGAACCATGTTTGACTGGACTACTATCCTTTCGGATAGTTTGGAATCCACAGTGGCCGCTGCAAGAGAAGGTTTGGCCTTAAAAAAGTCATAATTTTACATGTCTTCCTATCTCATTGACTGTATTTTGGCCAAACTCTCTTTCCCTAGACTAGGTTGCACATGGGATAAAGCCAACACCCCAGTCTACACTGCTTATAAAATAATGTGGGCTCAAAATTACAGAGCAAGCTATAAGCTCATCTGCGAAGAATTCATCATGCCTCTATATGAGTAGATGTTTAAGGAAGAGCCCAATTGTCTATCAGAAAATGCCATGGAGGTCTTGGAAAACTATGGAGATTTTTATTTCTCAGAGTAGGGCACCTACATCAGGATCTTTGGAGGTACCAAAACGCCATACATTTTTCCAAAATACGCTACTGATTATTTAGTCCTCAAGGAAGCAGTCAAGCAAATTTTTCTTGACACAATAGGATGGGTGCTTAACAAGCAACATAAGGCTTCTTTCTCTCCTTTTCCCTTCTGCATAGGAGCCTACAAATTCTCAGGGGTTGCATCAGTTGAGGAATTCGATTAAGAGCTGAAAGCTTTCCACTTCGGTGAAATGATCTTCCATAGAAATGATAGATGGAGCAAGGTTTTCGAGCATTGCAAATAAATTTATGCTCATTTTGAATATGCTCATTACTATGATGCTGAGGAAGAAGTGTTCAGAGGCATCAGCAACATGATTGAGTTGCAGATTTGTCGTCAAGGCCGTGGAGCAAGCTCTAGCTCTACCCCAGCCTGAAAAGCTAGCCTGCAGAAAGAGAAAGAAGCAGCTGATGCCCTAGCATGCGAAGAACAAAGATTGAAAGAGGAAGCAAGGCTACAGCAAGAAGCTAAAAATGCAAGGTTGCAGCAAGAAGCTGAAGATGCAAGGTTGCAGCAAGAAGCTGAAGATGCAAGATTGCAGAGAGAAGCTGAGGAAGCAAGGCTGCAACAAGAAGCAGAAGATGCAAGAGTGTAGAAAGAAGCTGAAGATCGAGAGCAGAGGGAAGAAAGTGAAAATCAACAGCAAGCTTAAGAAGAAGAAAGAAGGCGTAAAGATAAAGAAGACCAAAATGTGGAGGAAGAACTTAAGACTGATGAAGATGCCCAGGCAGGTGGCTCCGACACCCAAGATATGGAAACAGATGTATCTCAAGCAAGTGTTCCCGGCACCCAAAATGTGGAGGCAGACACAGCTCAAGCAGGTGTTTCCGGCACCCAAAATGTGGGAACAGACGCGTCTCAAGTAGTACAGACCCCACCCATAGAAGCAGAAATACATGTAATAGATCTCTCAATCGTCCCTTATACTCCATCAGAAGATCATACTGTGTCTCGATGGGATGAATTTGTGTATGATAAGAAGAGGAAGGTAGTAGTCTTGAAATCAGAAGAGAGGATAAAGAGACTCTTCCAAGAAGATATTGTTACCCAGCGGGAGACCACGGTGATGCAAAATACAAATAAGGCTCCCATAGCCATGGCATCCACCGTTGTGTCAGGAGCAAAAGAAACACAGGACAATGTGGTCAATATGGTTAGAGAATTTGAGTCAACAAAGAGGAGAGCTCGCATGTTGCAACATACTGTGGCTAATGAGTAGGCTTACAGGGACCTTGTAGTGAATAAATACAATCGCATGTCTATTGAGCACAAGGAATTGTCAGATAAGTATCGCCTTTTAGAAGAAGAAAAGGAGCACCTGGCAGTCCAAATGATGTTTTTAGAAGCAGAAAAGAACGATTCTGAAGCTAGAGTTTCTCATCGGCAATTAGATAAGCAAGCAATGGTTGAACAATTAGAGCAGTTAGAGAGCAGAGCAATAGATATCTCTCCCTTTCATGAGCTGTCCTGTGACATTCTGAGACAAATGCACGCCACACAGGAGCTGATTACTGAGGAAGTGTGCAGGCTCAAAGCCATGATGGTTAGATTGAAAGAAGTCAATGCAGAGGCCAATAGGCTTAAGGGGAAATATATTCGGGTTAAAGCAAACATCCTGAGCCAGATGGAATGGAGAGAAGGGAAGGTTGATTTCCCCAAGCATCTCCCATTCAAGTCTGTAGATGATTTTAAAGAAGATATAGCCCTTATGGAATTCTGCAGGAACTGTGGCCTTAAGCTAATGGCTAAAATCCAAGGAACAATGGATAAAAGTAATAGTCTTTATAAAAAAAATCCATGAAGTGCATGATAAGTGCAAGATAAGTTTTCCTCAGTCCCTCGATGAGTTCCCAAGCAAAGAGAAACGTTTATCAGACTTGAAGGAAGAGATAGGCATTCAAATAGAATATGTAAATAAGATTGATGTCTTAGCCACTGATGATCTCTATCACTATATTGGGCTGTCATCAATTTACAGTCATTTGATTAAAGAAATCCACCAAGCAGCAGTTGCAGAAATTCAGGGTGTTTGAGCAGAACTTGGTAAAGATGTGACTTCCCAGAAGATCTTGCTCCCTTCCTCAGCAAATGTGGTTATCAAAGACATTGGTATCTGGTTTAGTTACATAGCAGAGGAGGAAAAGAAAGCAGCAGCAGTAGTAGCAGCCAGTCCAAGTCCTTCTCTCCCAGCAGTAGCAGCTGGTCCAAGCACCTCTCTCCCAGCAAAAGTGCCTTCCCAAGGATGAACACGCTGATCCTAAGGCGTTGTTCCTATTTTTGTATTTTGGCCTCCCTATGTCTAAAGCATAGAATCACTAGACAGCTGTCCTTTTCTTTTTGAGAAATTTTATGTTTTAAGAAAAGGGCCACGATTTGTTTATTATTGAGGAAAAGTCTGTAGAGGACATGTGTAAAGAGCCAGGTGGTAGCCCAAGAAGCATTTTGGAAAGATATAAATAGAAGGTTAGGGAATAGTAAAAGGACTTTTGGCAGGGAAAATAGTTTTCTTAACTTGTACGAGCTATCTTGCACTTGCTTCAAGAAAATGACATTTGCCTAATAAGAGCCTAGAGAGGACGTCTTTTGCAGGGAAAGAGATGTTGGATGCCTGCTGGATTATTCCTGTGAATTTCATATTCTACAGTGAGATCTTTCTTTGTTGTCTTGAATTATTGCTCTGTATTGAATGATCTTACTGTTTCTTGTGCAAATGGATTTTCTCCTACATGAGTAATGGAATGCGTTATATGTGAATTGGAAGCTATCTTCTAATATCTGTTGCTTTCTTGTTGTAGGTATATCTTTATGATTTAATGGCTGTCTGTTGATCTTTAGATAACTCTTCCAGCACATTACTCATACTTATAATTTTGCTCCTTGCAGGGATAGTTTAGGTTTATTTCGGTTTTAGATACAGATTTGTTTCGAGTTCTGCATTTAGATTAAGTTAGCTTAGGCACTTGCATATCATCTTTAACCCATAAAATAAAAAAGAACGGTGGATCGGGCCATAACCGGTGTAATTGAAGCAAATCTCCAAACCTAACGGTTGCCAGAACCGCTAACCGGACGGATTCCCCACACCAAACGGTAGACAATCTAATTGGGATAGTCTACCGGGGAGAATCCCTTTTTGCTTGATGCTGCGATCCTCGGGACATCAACAAGATCCAAGAAGAAAATCCTAAGAAGAATCATATCAAGTTTCAAATGCCCCCTTATGAAGTGAAAGAACATGTATTTGGAAAACCACCGAAAGGACCCACAACATCTAGTACAAGTAGGACCAAGCTGTTGGAGGAATATGAAGAAAATCCTGATAACCTAGCAGAAGAAGCAAAACTTTACTATGACGTAAGGAAAATATCCAAGAACGAAGTGGCCCTAGTTTCCAGCAGCAATTTAGCTCAGAACACCTTGAGCCTTGCTCTAGCCACCAAAAACAAGGCTACAGAGATGAATGTCAACCTAGAAGACATCCCTATCCCTGATATAATCAATATACACAAGGAAACCAATGATGTCATTTATAATTGGCTATTGAGGCTTTCCTTAGAGCTATCAAAAGTGTAGACAAATAAGTCCAAGGTTCAGCACTAGCTAAAGCTGGAAAAAGTAGGAAATAAGTCTCTAAAGGCATAGGAGAAGAAGCACCAAACAAAGCTGCTAACCAATGAGACCAAAGAAGATAAAGCGAAGAACATCCAGGAACTGCTGAATGAAAAAGAACAAGAGATCCTAACTTTAAAGAAGAAGTTAAAGATCTTGCCCTCCCAATTTGCAAGTACCCCTAAGATAGCATAGATGGAGGAAGAGAAAGAGAAGCTAAAAGGATAACTATTGGATTGTAAATCCCAATTGGTGGAGCTTGGAGAAAAAGAAAAGAAGATGCAGCCTGATATGACCCTTATAGCAGCCAGTGAAAAATCATGGAAGACCCAGTTTGAAGAGTTGGACCATAAAATGAAGGAAAGGGGAAGGGAAATGGAACAGGAGGTTACAGACCCAATTGCAACTAGAGATTTCTCCTTGGTAGGGAAAATAGATAATGCCAGCTTGGAAGATGTTGAGCTACTCTAATTAAAGAAGCAGGTTTCGAACTTTAAAGCTCTAAAGGATGATGCAGAGAGCAAAAAGGAGGCTTGGGAAACCAAGTACCAGGAAATGCAGGTGGATATTGACAACTTAAAGGAGAAAGTGATCGGGCAGAAAGTGCTACAAGAAACTAGGAAAATCATCTGGGATGATGTTATAAAACAAGCTGAAGACCTAAGGCCTTACCATAACTTTATAATGGATAAGGAGACTGTAATGAATTTGGCCATACAAGCTGTGACAGTGGCGAATGAAAGGCTTAATAAAAAGCCTTTAGAATATGCTAACAATGCAGTAGAATTCTTAAATGATTTATCAGAAGAGCAGGCTGATGATGCAGGCATCAAGGAAAGGGTGGCTAGCATCATATGGGCGAAAAGGATAATTAACAACATGAATTGGTAAAGGTCACCCAATCATGGATTGACATTTTATCGAATCAGCTGAAGATGTTCAGGGAAGCATTCGATCCTTTATTCAAGAAGGGCCTACCTGCGTTCTGGGGAGAGAAGGGAAATATGTTATCAAAGGAAGAGTATAAAACCAAGCTCTGGGATTGTAGGATGAACCAGGATGACTTTGAGGGGATGGATCAGCCCTTGACTGGCCAGTTAATAGCTGAGAAACTGACAAGAGACTTCGCGTTAGCCTCAACATTCGGGGGAGCCAGAACATTGCATACCAGGTACTCTTACGGGGAACATACTCAGCTAAGAATACTACTTAAGGAGATCGCTACCATGCATTTACCTTCAACTGGCCAGTGGAAACTGTTAAAATTTGAGCATTAATTCACAATACTCTTGGATCTTTACTGAGAGAATAACATATACAATATATCAATGCATAACAATCACAATAAGCATGACAAGTATCACAAGAATCAAAAGCATGAGAGACAAGAGACACAGAGTTTCCGTGGGGAAAACCCTAAGGTGAAAAACCCCACAACTTCCTCAGAGATAGAGAGAGCAATGGCTCAACCAAAGTACAACCAAAATACACTTGAGATAGTCTCCTAGAGAAGATGATCCTCCTCCTCACTAGTGCGCCACTTTCTGAGTGAGAGAAGTTGTCTTTCCGAATGATCCAAATAGAGATCTCCCGATCTCTATTTATACTTAACCTGTTTGCCCAGTGATCTTATGGGGCCGACTTGTCCATCTAGATACATCCACAATATAATATATATTTTAGGGCCAACCCCACACATGGTGGTCTAATAACCCATCGGCAAGTACACACACTTGCGACACTTGTCAATCCACATGACGACACTTCCTTATAGAGGAATAACACATCTCCTATAAGGGTACAATAAATATATATGAAATACATAGATAAAATACATTCCGAAGTTACATATACATCAACACTCCCTCTTAACTAGGAAGGTATTTCTCGACACAGTTCTGCTAGACAAGTCTTCTTCTCGGGATCATCGTCATCGATGCATCGTCATCATCATCACTGTTGCTACGATCTCAACCAATCTCTGACTCTACTCGTCATAAGAATTTCTACAGAGCCAGTCCTTTTTCATACTGGATGTAGGCCCACCACCTGCAAGTCTTCATCATCTATGCGAACAGTCTGATAGACGTGGCCTCTCAGGACTAATTTTATGTACGGATGCAATACTGGAAAGAGTATCCTAGGAACATGTATGTTCCTAAGCATGACCGACAAGATCTCCCAGGACTGATTACATGCATCTCCTCCACAATACCTTTAAAGAGCATCCCAAGAACATTTATGTGCCGCAGCACGACCGGCAAGATCTCTAAAGAGCATCCCAGGACTTATTACGAGCATACAGCTCAACCTCTCGGATCTCCAAGACTAATTACATGTGGATAGACAAAACCTTTAAAGAGAATCCTAGGAACATTTATGTGCCGTAGCATGACCGGGAAGATCTCTAAAGAGCATCCCAGGACTAATTATGAGCACATAGCTCAACCTCTTGGATCTCCAGGACTGATTACATGTCTCTGTAGTAATACCTCATCCCAGGACTGATTACGAGCACACAGGTAAACCTATCGGATATCTGAGGACTTATTACATACTACATAGCAATAATGGAAAGAGTACCCCAAGAACATTTATGTGCCACAACACAACCGACAAGATCTCCCAGGACTGATTACATGCTATTTACACAACCTGCCACATATCATCTCTGACCTCCAAGTATCAACCTGATACTCATGATCCAACGGATCATCATCGCACGAGGCATCATCCTAATGCCCATGATCATACTAATCATCATCACTTGTACCATCCTGGTACATATCATCTGGAGCAACATCCTGAAGCTCATCATCATGATCAACCTGATCATACAATGCATACACTTAATGCACACCAAGTATCTACCTGATACATATCATCATACATGATCCACCTGATCATACAGTGTATCCACCTGATACAAATACAAATACATGATACATATCAACATACATGATCTACCTGATCATACAAGGTATCCACCTAATACAGATACATGGTCCAAGCATCCAACATGATGCATATACAAATACATACAAATGATCCAACCGATCATATCCAGCATCCAACATGATGCGTACATACATATAAATGATCCAACTGATCATATCCAACATCAACACGATGCGTACATACATACAAATATAAATGATCCAACTGATCATATCCAGCATCAACACGATGCGTACATACGTACAAATATAAATGATCCAACTGATCATATCTAGCATCAACACGATGCGTACATACATACAAATATAAATGATCCAACTGATCATATCCAGCATCCAACATGATGCATATACAGAGCAGTAACTGGAGCATCGTCCTGATACTCATCATCCAGTGCTTACATCCACAGCCATGTGAAGGATCCTCCTTCCAACATGCTTGGGATGGATTCAGCAAATGTGTCCATCACTTCTTCCTCAAAGTGTCGTCGATCTGAAGAACACCAAGCATCTCCCTGAAGTACTCGAACTTCACCCTGGCTAGTGGCTTCGTCAACACATCTGCAATCTGCTCGTCCGTCGCAACATACAGGAGCTTCACGACTCCTCTCTACACCATATCCCTGATATAGTGATATTTGATCTCTATGTGTTTCGACCTGTCATGAAACACTGGGTTCTCAGATAGCTTCACACAACTCTGGTTATCGCAGAATATACCAGTAGCATCCAATGGGAGATCAAATAACTCAGACAGTAGCTTCCGTAGCCATACTGCCTCACAACTAGATGAACAGGCTGCAACATACTCTGCCTCAGCTGTACTCAGTGCTATGCAGGACTGCTTCCTGCTGAACCAAGAGATCACACATGATCCCATACTAAAGCAGCACCCAGATGTGCTCTTCCTATCTGCAGCACTACCAACCCAATCTGAATCAACATAACCCTGTAGGTTAAACTTTTGATTCTCTTCATACTTGAGTCCATAATCCACTGTACCCTTCATGTACCTCAGAACATGCTTTACAACAACCAGATGAACACTCCTCGGATCCGTCAGGAACTGGCTCAATGTGTTCACTGCAAAGCAAATATATGGTCTTGTGTTCGTCAGGTATATCAAGGACCCAATCCTCTGACGATACATAGAGACATCAATCGGCTCAGATGAAGCATCACATAGAAGCTTTAGATTCGATGCCATGGGTGTGGTCATGGCCTTGCAATCCATCATCCCAAATCTCTTCAGAATATCTACTGTGTACTTCCCTTGACCAAGGAAGATCCCACCTGAATTCTGCCACACCTCCATATGTAGGAAATAATGCAGCATTCCCAAATCTTTCATATCGAACTCAGCATCAAGCTTCCTCTTAGTATCTGAAATCAATCTGGCATCTCCTATTACAAATAAGTCATCCACATACAGGAGTAGAATCACAGGATTCCCTTCCTCAACCTTGTAGTAGAGGTTGGAATCCGCTTTACTCTTGGTAAAGCCCAAGCTAGATAGGAAACTGTCCATCATACCATACCAAGTTCTGGGAGCTTGCTTCAAGCCATACAAGGCTTTCTTCAATCTGCACACATATGACTCCCTGTCATGTATTTCAAAATCGAGTGGCTGCTCCACGTATACTTCCTGTTCAACTACATCATTCAAGAAAGTAGTCTTGACATCCATCTGGTGTATTTTCCATTTCATTTCTACAGCCAGGGCAAGTACTGTTCTGATGGAAGTATACCTGGCTACAGGTGCAAAAGTTTCTTCATAATCTATTCCCTCTTTCTGAGAGAAGCCACGAGCTACGAATCTTGCTTTGTATTTCTCTACACTGCCATCTGTAGCATGCTTGATTTTGTAGATCCATTTGGAAGTCACAACAGACTTCTCTTTAGGTCTTGGGACAACATCCCAAACATCATTCTTCATTATTGATTGGTATTCCTCAACCATGGCATCCTTCCATTCTTTCTTTTCCGCTACTTCTTCATAACTGGAAGGTTCTTTATTCATAATGTCACAGAGTAAAGCAACATAGCTGGTATGTGATCTGGTTCTCTTCTTTGCTCTGTGTTCTTCTTTTGGAATGCCAAATCTTTCTGCATTTTGAATGAGCTCTCTAGCCCATGCATGTTTCCTCTTGTGAGAGTTATCCTCACGGGGTGGATCTACAGGTTCTTGCGGATATTCAAACTCACAAACAACTTCTGGAATTGCTTCAGTCATGGTAGTGTCTTGAAATCTAGTTTCCTTAGGTTCTTCATAAACTTCGATAGGTGCCTTCCTTGATTTGATGAATGCTGAGTTTTCATCAAATGTTACATCCCTGCTGACATCAATCTTCTTGAACCCTAGAAAGTATATTCTATAAGCCTTCGAGCTTTCACTATAACCCACAAAGATACCCTTCTTTCCTGAAGGATCTAGTTTGGTCCTCTTTTCCTTTGGGACATGAGTGTATACTGGACAACCAAATATTCTGAGATGGCCGACTTCAGGTTTCTTACCAGAAAAGACCTCTTCTGGTGTCTTGTTGTCCAATATCTTGTGGGGTGTTCTGTTCTACACATATACAATTGTTCTAGCTGCTTCTGCCCATAGATACATAGGTAGATCCAGGTCATGCAGCATTTCCCTTGCTGCTTCCATGATTGTTCTGTTCTTCCTTTTTGCAACTCCATTCTGTTGAGGATTATAAGGAGCAGTCAACTCCCTCTTAATCCCTGAATCACTGCAAAGCTTCTTGAAGTCACCTGAGGCGAATTCTCCACCATTGTCAGATCTGAATGTTTTGATCTTTTTGTCAGTTTGATTCTCCATCAAGGTTTTGAATTCCTTGAACTTATCAAACACCTCATCTTTTTTTTCAAGAAGTAGACCCAAGTCTTCCTGGAGAAGTCATCAATAAATGAGACATAGTAAACATACCCGCTTAGAGAATTGGATGACATAGGACCACATACATCTGAGTGGATGATTTCCAAGATATATTTTGCCTTGCTTTCACTACTTGGGAAAGCCTTCGTAATATTCTTACCTTTTGCACATCCTTTGCAAACACCTTCATGTTTGGTCTTGATTTCAGGAAGACCCTCTACATCCTTGCTTTCAATTGGAAGTGCCCTATAGTGCATATGAGCAAGTATTCTATGCCAAAGTTCACTTGGCTCCATGGATTCATGCACCATGACATGTTCAGGTTGTCCTTTTAATTTATGCAAACCTCCCTCTTGCTCTCCAATCACAACTGCATCATCTATGGTCTTTCCCTTTGGCCACATTAGGACTTGGCCATCCACAAATGCAACCCTCATACCTTTTGTATCCAATACAGAGATGGAGAGTAAGTTCTTCTTGAGCCCAGGTACATAAAGGACTTCTTTCATCTTCAAAGATTTTCCAGAATCTAGGTTGTAGAAGGCTTCACCACTTCCTTTGATGGGATATTGATAATCATCCCCAAGTTTCACTTTATGGGGTGATTCATGTTCAGACAGATTTACAAAGGATTCTTTAAACCCGGTCATGTGTTTGGAAGCCCCACTATCAATTAACCAATCATTACAACCATGGGAGAAAGTACCTGTGAGATCAGAGATTAGAACATACTCTTCTTCACTTGATGAGTCATCATTACTATCATCTCTTTCTGCTCTAGCCTTCTTATTTGGAGGTTCATCATCTTCGGCAGCATGAGCATGGTACCTTCTTTTGTTACCCTTCTTCTTCTTGCTGGAGTTGTTGTTGTTGTGTTTGTCCCTTTTGTTCTTGGGACATTCTGAAGCAAAGTGACCCTTCTCATTACAAGTGAAACACCTTAGATCTTTCTTGTCTTTGTGAAAATGATGAGAAGATTTCTTCTTGTGATGGGATGGCTCCCTCTTGAACTTGCTCTTCTTAGTGTGAGCTATGAGAGATTGATCTTCATTTCCCATCTTCTCTTCTCTTGCCACAAGCCTTGCTTATTCTTGAGAACATTCCTCCCATAATCTGCTGAAGGAGATTAACTTCTTTCTGGCACAGATCCCCTGGATAAAAGAGTCCCATGACCTAGGTAGGCCATTCAAAGTAGTCATAACAATTTCACCATTCTCCACCATTTCATCTACAGCTTCAAGTTGTTCCTTGATCTAAGAGACCTTAGAGAAATAGGATTGAATGGTTTCTCCATTCGACATCTTGACCCCTTTAAATTGATTCCGCAGGGTCATCTTCCGATTTATGTTCTTTCCTTCAAATAGCTTGGTCAAAGAGTCAAACATAGCCTTGGGTGTCTTTAGAGAAGACACATGGGGTATGAGATGGTCTTTGATAGAATCAACAATGATTCTTTTTTCCTTTACCAAGTTCTTCTTATGCAATACCTTAGCCTCTTCATCCTCTGGGATAGGGATGTCTTCTTTTATATATGAGTCCAACTCATTCTCTTCCAGGATTAACCCAATCCTATACTTCCAAGCTCAGAATTTATCAGCCCCTTCAAGCTTATCCTCAAGCTTCATGTGGTGAGACATCTTAAAGAGTACTTCAAATGAAATAGAAAAGATTTAGGTCTTACCACTTGAAATGTTGAAAACAGGATCTGGTCCCGGATTAGGGTTTGTCGGAAAACCCTAAAAATTCAAAATGTGAATTTTAACTTTTTGAAAAGATAGAAAGATGCGCCTTGATGAGCTGATCAGCCTGGTGTATTCAGAATTTCAGGTCAGCAAATCTTTACCCTTCATATTTGCCTTTTTGTCCTCCCGGGTTCACTGGGGAGAGCCCTAAATTAGGGTTTGAGTTTCCTGGAGATCTACCCAGCCAAAAATATCGATCCAAAGCTCTAAACTTTGATTTTTGTAAGGAGCTTCCAGCTATGGCTTCATATTTCAGAAATTCATATTTTTGTGGAAACCCTAATTTTTAGGGCCAAATCTGAAAATGCTCAGAATTGAATTCTGATTAGACAAATAGATTCTCCTTGATGAGTAGAGTCAATCTACTATACTTCTTTTCCAAAAACTGTGGAGAGAAACCCAATAAACAAGAAACTCAAGTTTCCATCACTGCAAAATGTCTTCTTCTCAGGTTAGCTCTGATACCATGTTAAAATTTGAGCATTAATTCACAATACTCTTGGATCTTTACTGAGAGAATAACATATACAGTATATCAATGCATAACAATCACAATAAGCATGACGAGCATCACAAGAATCAAAAGCATGAGAGACAAGAGACACAGAGTTTCTGTGGGGAAAACCCTAAGGTGAAAAACCCCACAACTTCCTCAAAGATAGAGAGAGCAATGGCTCAACCAAAGTACAACCAAAATACACTTGAGATAGTCTCCTAGAGCAGATGATCCTCCTCCTCACTAGTGCGCCACTTTCTAAGTGAGAGAAGTGTGTCTTTCCGAATGATCCAAATAGGGATCTCCCGATCTTTATTTATACTTAACCTATTTGCCTAGTGACCTTATGGGGCCAACTTGTCTATCTAGATACATCCACAATATAATATATATTTTAGGGCCGACCCCACACATGGTGGTCTAATAACCCATCGGCAAGTACACACACTTGCAACACTTGTCAATCCACATGACGACACCTCCTTATAGAGGAATAACACATCTCTTATAAGGGTACAATAAATATATATGAAATACATTCCAAAGTTACATATACATCAATAGAAACTAATCAAGCAGTATGGTAAAACAAAGTTAAAAACCAAAACATGAGGGGCTCAAAAGGTATCAACGAAGCACTCTGCCAATGGAAGCATTCAGCGAGGAATTGAAGCAGCAAGCAGAAGTTGTTACCTTTCTATTTTGGTTTTGTTCAAGTAGTTGATCATATAGTAAAATAGGCCAGTAAATGTTAAAAAGCGATTAGGCCTATACCGCCTGTGTCTTTTTTGAAGTTGTAATGGCGAAATGCCTTGATTAGCTGTCAATTAGGTGTCCAGTAATTGCAATTGTTTTTTGTTCAGGAGAGAGCCGAGCCTAGAGCTCGAAGGGCATATATAAATTCATTTGTAATTGAAGACATAGGGGTTGAAAACTTCTTGAAACTTTGTGTATTGTTCTGTAAGATGCTTATGAGCTATTTTGAATAAAGTTTTGCAGACTCGAGCCGGATTTTTTCAGGGATTCTTGTGTAATTGGTCCTGTAGTCTGTTCTTTCTTTTCTCCTATGAATTGTGTATCTTTCATTGTTATTTCTAGTCTGTAATATCTCTTCATACTTGGTGCAGTGTTATAGTTAAGCAGAATTCATACAAATTATGTTCTGTTTATCTCATTCCAAGTATTGCACAAACAATTTCTACTAAAGTTGATACATGATTCATTATTGTATGCCTTGTATCAATGGCTTGTTTCTTTCTCTTCTGTTTCACCAATTGAATTCACTTTGACTATAAGCTGTTTGCTACCTTGCCCCTGTTTAAATGCATTCGCAAAGCATTTGTAAATAAATGTTCAGAGTTTGTTTAACTTGACTCCATTGCCCAATATAGATTCACATGTTTCAACCAAAACCACGTTTAAATCATTTTTTTCTAGCAGAAATCTGATCTTCTGTGTATGTTGTAATTGAATATCTTGAATGATGAATGCTGGTGTACGTTTTCATTGTTGATTCCTTTGATTATTTCCATTTTTCATGAGTTTATAGAGAGATCCCTCTCTGTTTGTGTTGGGTTAGTAGTACAAGCTAAAGATTGGTTAGTGGTTACCCCGAATTGCCTTCTTTCACAAACTTGGGGGTTAATTTGGGTGTTAACACTTATGATAGTAACCTGTGATTCCCATAAAAGATCATACACCAGTTACGTCTTTCGAGGCAGGCCATTCATTAATTACTTTTATCTTGTCTAGGTCTACTGCAATTCCATCCTTGGATATTACATGCCCTAAGTACTGTATTTTATCTTTATAAAAATCACATTTGCTAAACTTAGCATACAGTTGGTGTTCCCTTAACACTTGTAAAATTATTTTTAGATGTTCGCCATGTTCTTCTTTCATATTAGAATAAATTGGAATATCATCAATACAAACCACAACAAATATATCCAAGTACTTATGTAATACGTTGTTCATTAAACACATGAAGACTGTCAGAGAGTTGGTCAGCCTGAAGGGCATGACCACGGACTCGTAGTGTCCATAGCGAGTTCTATACGCAGTCTTAAAGATGTCCTCATCTTTAATTCTAACTTGATAATACCCTGACCTTAAATCAATTTTAGAGAATACTATTGCACCGTGCAGTTGATCAAACAGATCATCAATATGGGGCAAGGGATATATGTTCTTTATAGTCATCTTATTTAGCTGTCGGTAATCTATGCATAAGCGCATAGTTCTGTCTTTCTTTTTAACAAAAATTACAGGTGCTCCCCATTGAGACACACTAGGTCTTATATAATTTTTATCAATCAATTCTTTAAGTTGTGACTTAAGTTCATTGAGCTCTAGAATATTCATTCGGTACAGAGCCTTTGAGTTTGGTACCGTTGCTGGTACTAACTCAATGGTGAAATTGAGTTCCCTTTTCAGAGGTAGTTCGGGAATTTCTTCTGGGAATACATCCGAAAACTCCTTAAGAATGGGTATATCCTCCAGTTTTAACTTATCTTCATTAGTGTACTGTTCATTATTAATTACGTTTACAACAAAAAACTTACACCCCTTTTGAACAACTTTCTTAACTTGTAATGCAGAAATTTGCCTAACAGATATCTTTCTAGGAATCCCTTTTACCGTGACAGTTTCATATGCATCATTTTAATAGGTAAAAGTCTTTTCAAAGTAATGTAATACAACTCTATGCTTCTCTAACCAGTCCATTCCAATTACAAAATTTCGCATTCTTTTACAAAATCAGTTACCTTTCTTTTTGTGCCAGTAGCTAATTGAACCAGCCAAGATTTATCAAACTTATCTACTTTCAAATTGCAACATTTTACTAAATCAGGTGAAATAGTACTAAGACTTGCCCCTGGATCAATCAAAATAGAAACAGGTTTATGTTTTAACATACCTTCCACTTCAACCATGGAAGTTTGATGATCTGCCTGCCTGTTCTCCGAAGTGTTGGCACTATGATTCAGTTGCCATTGATGGTTGGAAAGCAGACAAGGAAAGTGACTCAGACCATACTAACTTCAGTTTACTAAAGCTGCAACTGATTTTGAAATACAAGAAAAGAATGTTGTTAGACAAGCTGTGACTCAGATGGCTGCAACTCAAACAGCTGCGACTAAGACAAGCTGTGACTCAGACGGCTGAGACTCAGATGTCTGTGACTCAAACGGGCACCACTCAGATGGCCATGACTCAGACGGCTGCAACTCAAACAACTGCGACTCAGACAAGCTGTGACTCAGATGGTTGAGACTCATACGGCCGTGACTCAGATAGCTACGACTCAGACGGCCATGACTAAGATGGATGAGACTCAGAAGGCTGTGACTCAGACAGCCGCGACTCAGACGGCTCAGACTCAGATGGCCGTGACTCAGACAGCTGCGACTCAGACAAGTTGCGACTCACAAACATTTTATTTATTTATTAATTTACAGTGTGTAAATTCTGGACGTCAAAGAGACAGTTCAATTTTCAAATTGGGAGTTAAAGAGACAGTTTCAGTGTTAGAATTGGAATATCTAGAAGTAAAAGAGACCGAGGCATATAACTTCAGCATCTATAAAAAAACAATTGAGGAGAATGGAGAGGATGAAGAGGAGTGGTTGTTGGCTGAAGAGGATAAAGCTATGATTCAAAGTTAACAATTCAAAAGAAAAATGTGTGGCTCGATTTAATGAAGAATAGAATGCCCAGAAATCCAAGTTGTAGCAGCACAAAACACAAATGAAAAGGGTATGTACTGATATATTTGAACCAGTGTGATATAACTGACAAATTTTTTTTTCTTACATAGGGTGGTAGGGAGGAGCAAAGGAAGACTGTAAATTCTTCTTTGCAAGTTGGTGCTTGTACATTTGGGAGTTGTAGCTTCCATTCAATTGATGCTGAAGAAATAGAGGTAGCAGCCTCATCTGGGTTGTAGCTCAGATAAAATAGAATGTAAAGAGAAGTTGGAGCTTTCCTTTCATCCTAAGAAGAAGAGGTTTTTTCTCTTTATGGGTTTCCTCAGGAAAATCAGTGCCTCTACATATTTATGTGATTGAGCATTGTTTATATGCCTTATATTTAATTTTGTTATAACAATATACCTGCTATAAAGGAATGTGCATAGAAAATCTCATATCATATTTATTGTCACACTTCATCAAAGTTAAAAGGGAAAAAGAATGTAAAATTGTTTAAGCACAGTAATAATTGATTCATCCCCCCCCTCTCAGTTATTTGAATACTTTCAACAATTGGTATCAGAGCAGTGTTCCTTTAGTCTAAGGTAGATCTGAATGCTTAAACATGACAAGCCATCAAGGCTCAACCAATAAAGCTCCTATGTTTGATGGAACAAATTTGGCCTTTCGGAAAGTTAGAATGAGAACATATTTAATGTCCCTGGGTGCTAATGTTTGGGAAGTTGTAGAAACTGGATATACAAAACCAGTGGTTCTTGCTTCCAAAGATGACAAGATGGAATTCAGTTTTAATGCTAAGGGAATGAATGCAATATTAAGTGGTTTTGCTGAATCCGAGTTTGTGAAAGTGATGCATCTTGAATCTGCTAAAGATATGTGGGATAAACTTATTAATAGCTATGCAGGAAATATAAAGGCAAGTTGCCCTTTAAATGTTTCAATTGTGGTAAGGTGGAAAACTTTGCATCTAAATGTCCTTGTAAGAAAAGAGATTAGAATTTAGCTGATAAAGAGAAACACACATATAAGAGATATAATAAAGATAACCATTACAAGAAGAAAGGCTTGTGTACAAACGATGTTGACTCTTCAGAAGCTACAGATAGTGAATCTTCCTGTGAAAATAAGGAGAATGAGTTTATGCTTATGGCCATAGAAGATCTTGATATTGATTTTATAGAGAGTGACATGAATGATGAAGATGTTGTAGTTGATATGGAAGGTGAGTTAATTAGTGCATTGGAAGAAATTGATAGACTTAGACAAAAGAAGAGGAAACAAAAATAGTTACTGATACAGTATGAAAAGAATGACAAAGAACCTAGTACAGACTGTATTTTGGTAAAAATAGAACTAGAAGAGGCAAAGAAAATAGAAGACATTCTTAAACAACAGCTGGCTGAAAGTAGAGCAAGATGTGAAAAGTTAGAAGAAGAAGTGGTGACTGTTAAGAAAGAATTAGAGAAATTCCAAACTTTGCATCATCGGAATTTTTCAAGCATTAAAGCCTCAGAAGAATTGAATAATATCTTAAGTAAGCAAAGATCTCCATTGATTAAATTTGGTCTAGGCTATGAACAAGGTTCAAGTAGTAGTCACTTAGAGAACAAAGAAATAACTAAGGTGATCAACTTTCAAAGTAGCAAGCAATCAGAATTCACAAAGTATGCAACCTCCATCAAAGCTGAAGCAAATAACACCAACAATAATGACAATCTAATGAGTGATAAAAGGGATAGAGCTATAGGAACAAAAAGCAATATTCTGTAGTCAAGAAAGCATGAAGAAGAACATGTCCAACACAGAATGATATGGCAATCAATTTCAAGAGGACAACCAAGATTCAGGTATCAAAATTTTTTTAATGGTTACTAGTATTGTTGTTCTAACTTTGGTCACAAAGCTGCAACCTCTGTTTTAAATATTAGAAACACTCAACAAAGAATATTTAGCAATAATAAAATGCTGCAGCATGGAATGAAACAATAAGTGAATAATCATAACCACTGTACTCCATCAACAATCAGAAGAGGAATTCATAATAGAAATTTCAATCCTTTTGATCTTCTATACAATGAACACGAATGTTATATCTGTCATAATTATGGACACAAGGCTTCAGAATGTTATTTGAAGAACTACAAAATAGATTCGAGAGTGAATCATTCAGCTGAAAGAAAAGTGTGGAAGAAGAAAGAAAGAAATCAGTGTGATTTAGTGCTTTCTGCTCAAACATAGAAGGATCCATGGTATATTCACAGTGGTTGCTCCAAACACATGACTGGGGATAAAGGTAAGTTTCTGTCTCTAAATGAACACAAATAAGGAAATGTAACTTTTGGGAATGATGCTCCAGGAAAAATCAGAGGAAAAGGAATGGTAAGTCTGAGTAATGGCAAAGGGAAATCTCAAGATGTTTTGTTTGTAGATGGCCTGAAGCACAATATTCTTAGTGTCATTCAGGTATAGGACAAAGGATGTGAAGGTGTTTTCAATTCTAAGGAATGCAAAATTAAATATGTTTCTTCAGGACAATTGGTTGCCAAAGGTATAAGAATAGAAAACAATGTTTATGTCTTGAAAGAAGAAAAGGAGGAATGTCATCTACGCAAGTATGATGAGAGCTGGCTATGGCCTAGAAGACTTGGACATTTAAATTTGATCATATAATCAAGCTTAGAAACAATGGAGCAGTGAAAGACTTTCCAAAGATATCAAAACCAGATGATGTTGTATGTAAACCCTGTCAAATGGGAAAACTGACTCGAACACAGTTCAAATCCAAGAGTTTCCCTTCTTCAGATAAACCTCTTCAGTTAGTGCATATGGATTTGTCTAGACCATCAAGGAAGGAAGGTACAGGAAAAGAAAACTATTTTATGCTAGTTATTGATGATTATTCTAGACCTACTTGGGTTGCGTTTCTGAAAGAAAAAATCTGAAGCATTTGAAAAATTTAAAGTATTTAAAGCTCTGACTGAGAATCAAACAAGAAGAATACTAAAGGAAGTAAGGTCCGATAGAGGAGGAGAGTTCAGTTCAAGGAATTTCAAGGAATTTTGTGACGAATAGGGTATCAAAAGAGAGTATACAATTCCAGGGACTCCACAGCAAAATGGAGTGGTTGAGAGACAAAATAGATCAGTTCAGTGGATGGCAAGATCAATGATTAAATAAAATAATATTTCTCAAGTTTTTTGGGTAGAGGCAATTCATACAGTTGTTCATATACTTAACAAAGCTCACTTAAGGCCAAATAGTGATAAAACTCATGAATTATGGTTTGTGAGACTTGCTACAATCAAGCATTTCAAATTCTTTGGGAGTAAGTGTTATATCAAGAACAATGATGAGCATCTTGGTAAATATGATGACAAGGCTGATGAAGGTGTTTTCTTAGGTTATGCTACAAACAACAAAGGATACAGTTGCTATAATAAGAGGTTGCATAAAATGGTTGATTGCATTGATATTAAACTAGATGAAGGGAGTCATGTAAAAGACACTCAGATAAACAGTGATGAATCATGTATAGAGGATACAGTTGAAGATGAAGAAGAATAGGTCCAAGAATCAGAAAAGGAAGAATCTGAATCAGAGAATGAAGATTCAGACTCACAACAACAATCAGTAAAACCTCCTTCAAGAATTATTTGGAAAAATCATCCTGAAATTCAAATCATTGGTGACAAGAATGAAGGTGTGTATACAAGAAGATAGTTACTCAAAGATAAAGAACAGTCTCACATTTCCTTTTTATCTATAATAGAACCCAAGAATTTTTATGAAGCTAGTGAAGATGAAGATTGGATAAAAGCCATGAATGAAGAGCTTGATCAGATTGAAAAGAATAATACTTGGGAACTTGTCCCTAGACCAGCAGATAAGAATGTGATAGGTACCAAATGGGTATTTAAGAATAAGATGAATGAAAAAGGACAAATTGTGAGAAATAAAGCCAGATTGGTTTGCAAGGGGTATGTACAAGTTGAGGGACAAGATTTTGATGAGACTTTTGCACCTGTGGAAAGAATGGAAGCTATAATAATGTTTCTTGCTTATGCCTGTCATAAAAATTTCAAATTTTATCAGATGCATGTTAAATCAACTTTTCTAAATGGAGATATAGAAGAAGAAGTGTATATGGAGCAACTTGAAGGTTTTTCACTGACAGACAATCCTGATTATGTCTGCAAACTAAAGAAGGCACTATATGGATTGAAACAAGCACCAAGAGCCTAGTACTACAGATTGGATAAATATTTACAAGAAAGAGGATTCAAGAAGGGCATTGTTGATAGCAATCTGTACATCAAAACTAGAGGTGATGATTTATTAATTGTTCTAGTTTATGTTGATGACATTATCTTTGGATGTACTAATGCATCTTATGTCCAATGGTTTTCTAATGCCATGCAATCTGAGTTTGAAATGTCAATGATTGAAGAATTATCATACCTTCTTGGTCTTCAAATCAATTAGAATTTTGAAGGTCTATTTCTCTCTCAAGAGAAGTATCTGAAGGAGATGTTGAAAAAGTTTCAAATGGAGGATTCTTCACTTGTTAGTACCCCTATGATTGTTGGCTGCAAGCTTAGCAAATATGATATCTCACCAGATGTTGATCAAAGAACATGCAGGTCAATGATAGGTAGTATTCTATATATTACAACAACTCGTAGTGATATCATGCATGCTATTGGAATGGTAGGAAGATTTCAGTATGCTCCCAAACAAAGTCACTTGGTAGCTGTGAAGAGAATTTTCAAATACTTGAAAGGCACAATGACTTATGGTCTTTGGTATCCTAGGAATCAAAACTTTCAATTGATTTCATATTCAGATGCTGACCGGGAAAACTGTTTGGATGAAAGAAAGAGCACTAGTGGAGGTGCATTCTTCTTATGTGATTCATTAGTAGCATGGATGAGTAAAAATCAAGGTTCTATCTCTCTATCTACTACTGAGGATGAATACATATCTGCTGCAACATGTTGTACATAGGTATTATGGATGATACAAACTCTTGCTGATTTGGATGCAAAATATTCTCAACCTATCCCTATATACTGTGATAACACAAGTGCTATCAGTGTGTCTAAAAACCCTGTGATTCATTCCAAGACTAAGCACATACCAATTAAGTATCACTTTCTGAGGGAGAAAGTCACAAACAGAGTGGTTCAATTGAATTTTATTCCCTCTATAGAACAAACAACTGATATCTTTACTAAACCATTTTCCAAGGCATAGTTTGAATATCTTTGTCAGAAGTTGGGTGTCCTACCCAATTCCAACTAATATCCTCACCATGATAGGGTGTATAAGTCCCACTCCCAAAGCTATGTTGGCCATCAATCAAATCAATCACTCCTCATCAGTGCAATCAATACAACTCAATGTGTATGTGTATGCAGTATAGTAGCTCTATGCATAGCCTGTAGTAACTGCCTATACGTAAAGCCTCCTCTATTTGTATTGGAATCAGGATCAACAAAGGATTGGGCTATTTGAATCATGCTATGGGAATCAGGCTCAACTAGGGAATGGGGAGTTATCAGGCTCACAAGGGAATCGTGCAAGGGAAGTGTTTCCATCCAGCCTATCGTATGTCGTCTGTCGGTAAGTACCTTTCTCACATATGTGGGTAACTAGAGTAAATCTAGACATATGTGAACAACTTGAATCTCTCTTCTGGTGAAACATGGGAGAAAAGAGAAGGAAAGAAAATGCGGAGTCTGGGTTTAATGAATATTAGATATGTGCTTATGATGATTTCAGATTGACTTTTCCTCATGACCAGATTATTGAGTTCACCTTGAAAGGGGGAGTATGTGGGTATTGCAGATATGATTATACTATAAGTTTTGTGTAGTCCCTCATGCCCATTTTTTTTTGGGATTCTTCTTGATAGGGGGAGCTATTTCTGTAAAATGTATCTTTGACATTGATGTCAAAGGGGGAGAAGTTCAGGTAGTTGCAGATGAAAAGCAACATCATAAATTTTAGGTTTCCATCAATGCCAAAAGGGGAGATTGTTGGCACTATGATTCAGTTGTCATTGATGGTTGGAAAGTAGACAAGGAAGGTGACTCAGACCATACCAAATTCAGTTTACTAAAGCTGCGACTGGTTTTGAAATACAAGAAAAGAATGTTGTTAGACAAGCTGTGACTCAGATGGCTGCAACTCAAACAACTACGAATTAGACAAGCTATGACTCAGATGACTGAGACTCAGATGGCTGCGACTCAGACGGCCATGAATCAAATGGCTGCAACTCAAATAGATGTGACTCAGACAAGCTGTGACTCAGATGGCTGAGAATCAGACAACCGTGACTCAGTGTAATGTCCCTAAAAAAATAGTAAAAATTTAAAAATTTTCCGGTACTAGATTAAACTGGTAAAGATATGAAGAATAGTAAATTAACTTCAGTACTGATAAGTACCTACTGCACCGGTATTTGTTTTCTATTATTTGAAGTGTCTTAGTCTCATAAGTATCATGGTTTGCTGATTATAAATTCTACAGTTTTGCGGAAGCGATATAATGAATATAAATGAAACTCTGTCGTAAGGGAACAAGTGTTTAAAGTGTAATAATACAAATGCTTTTCTTACAGTTTTCAAGAGTTTGTGTGCACAATTATAAAAGTCTAATTGACCATTCAGGTGGGATGGATCCCTAATGATAGCGGCTGATGATCCGTGATGAGATGTGTGGTATTTCAAGGGCTACGTACCCCGGTAGAGATTCCGAGAGGTAGGGTGTAAGGAATGGAAATTTCTGACATACTTAGCGAGTTTCGCTAATGCATTCAATTTGTACTTGGTTTGCAGGTATACCTATGAGGCATCTACAGAGAAATCCTACTCCACCTTTCTAGTAGTTATTTAAGTCTCAAGTGTGAGGGCTTTGAAGGTTGACACCTTTTAAAATCCTTGTTGGGGTTTGTAATACTTATGAAATTGTTCAGCTTGTTAACCCTGTAATTATTTAAAGGTACTATGTAATGTTTGGGGTCATTGTAATATCGATGGCATTTGTAATACTTGTTGATTTCGAATGGTTCTATTACTATAGAGTTTGGGTCAACATCGAAATACTTGGAGTGGGTGGTTGCATTGAATGTATCTCTACGATGGAACATGGCTAGCGCTGCCAGCTGTGCTGAGGGTTTCCTCTAGGGTTCTACACCAACGAGGAAGCATTATCGTGGTTCATTTCTCCTGCCTGTTGCGGGTGCATTGAGGGTTTCGTTACTGACCTGAGCTGTGGCTCATGGTCAGCACACCATATGGAGTAGAGATGGCACTTGAAACATTCGAAGGTAATCCCCCCCAGGTTCACCCTACATTTTTTGCTATTGCATTTATATATATATATCGTGATATAGAATTCTGACTTCGTATGGCATGTTTGGTTAACAGGTGTTGGCTAGCGTTTCTCTTCTACATGGCCAGGACTCGATAGTGGTGATGCTTGAAAAATGGTAAGTCCAGAATATGCCATTTCTTATCTCCTCCTTTCGCCTCTATGGAGTGTACCATTGGTGTTTGCTTTTGAGGAACTCTATGAACTCAGTTGGGTTTTTCTGCAACAAGTTGTTGGGTTCCTTGAAGTCACCGTTGGCTTGACCCGGTGTATGAAGACTCATTGTATTTAATATTTTGATGATGGAACTTCTGAGGGTCTCTCTACTTGTAGCAGGTTTCAATGGATTGGCCTCGATTGTTATCTCTATATTTGTACCTATGTGAATATGGGATTCTGACAGGGTATTTCTTTTGGTTTCCTTCCTGTATGTAATCATGGGTATCATCTTTTGAAGTTTGAAATGTAATAATAGAGGACATCTGGGCTTTCATTTCTATGAGGCTTAAATGGTTGTATGAATAGACCCTGGATACTGTATGTTTGGATGATGCCTTTGTTAGTATAAAAATTGAAATGGAAAAATCATTTGTCTAAATAAATGGAGTCTATATTAAATGTGATACATACCCTGGCATTGTCTTGCGTATTTCTTACCTATGGTGTAATTTATAAGAATGTATGCGCTGTTATAGTCTTATCCTGTAGCTAGACGATTGGGTTGTTAGATGATAGATTTGTATTTCATTGATACCAGTGATGCTATTATCCTAAGTCTAATTTTGTCATAAATGATCCTAGGCAAGATGAGCTACTCCAGGGGTTTGATACCTAGACCTGTGGTTTACCATTTTTCGAAAAGTATGGGTGCCTATCCTAGGTTATGAGTTTTGAACCGTGAACTGGGGAGGTGCCCATTTAGAGTTTTCATGCTTTATGATGTAATCTTAAGCCTGTGTTTGTACTCATGTGTAGTTGTGGCCTTCGTAAGTCTTCTATGTTTGAGGTTAAGACTTTAAAGTGGAAAATAAATCGTGGTTTTTGAAGTCTGTCTCTGGTATCGATTGCATTTGACTTCTGTAAGTCTTTAAAGAATGAAATCCCAATTCCTCCTATGAATTTCTATTTTTCTGTGTACAAAGATGAATGGTTGGCTAACGTATAATTAGTTTAAGGTTATTGTGTATTTCAATAAATTTGTTTTGGTGTGATGCGCCCATTGATTGTGGATGGGGTTCAATCCATGAAACCTGGGATTGGCACCCATAATTAAAATGCAGATGACGATTGAATTATATGGGAATCTATGTTTGGATATGTGAACCTATGTTTTGGAATACGAATCTCTATAATACTTTATGCGTTTCTTTTTTATGTAAAGTTTGACAAATGGTTGAATCGTACGGGCGTTTTGATAAATGAAAAGTGTAGTGTAGCTGGAAGTTTCGATGTCTGGTTTTTATTTCTATTTGGTGTTGTTCCCAATAGGCAAGATAATAATTTAAAAGAACTAACGGTTATAGATGAAACCCTGCCCTATGATTAGGGAATTATAATTCAAGCATAAAACATATATCTACAACCAGGAAATTATAATAACCCTAACCTAGAAGACAAAAATAAGTTGTCTAGCAAAGGCTAGCTCGGCTAGACCTGCTAGACCCACCACTGTGTTCTGGGCAGAGCCTTGAAGCTGATAATATTGATAATGAATAATGCTGCAGTATTTGATCTAATTGTAGAATCCTAACTTTATTATAACTGAAAATTTGAAACATTAAATCTTCCATACCTGGCTGCTTGAGTACTTGGTCCCTTCCTGTGGAAACCTAGCTACTTGGCACTTGAATCCTTCCTGCAGTCACCTGTAGAATCAACAATGGTTAATGCAGAGCTTGTTGTGTCTCGCTAACCTGTTAGGGCGATTTCCTTTAGCTGGATAAGTTTGGGGCTACCATGTCCCTCCCAACCATGATCCTACAACCATTCCTAGTTCTGTATGGATCCCCCTGAGATGTATTCCAACATGCAAAAGAGAGAGAACCTAGATCCGCTGTTGGTTCAGATCTGAGAATTATTAGGCGAGTCTGCTTCAGTTTCTTGGAGCAAAATACTTTTCTTGGATTACCATAAGAGAATGATAATGACCAAGAATGATGGATGATCCCCAAAACTTGGGATCTGCCCTCTTTAAGTAGGGAAGTCTTGAATTAGGACTGTTGAAGTAATTAGTTTCTTTAAATTCAATAATTAATAATTAAAACATATTATTTAATTAAATATCTAGTCCTCTTGAACTAGGACTTTTCCAACTATTTAACTATAAGTGATTTTGATTTATGCTCTTAATAATAATTATAATAATTTAATAACAATAATTATAATAACAACAATTATACTAACAATAATTATACTAACAATAATTATATTTTACTTAACTATTAATACACCACTTTATAATATAAAATAATGCATAAATCATATATATTAATTATATTCCATAATGAAATAATGGCACCATTATTATTAAAGCCCTTAATAATAATATTAGCCTTGAGGCCTTTATACATGTTATTCATAAAAGACTACTGGTAATTATCTTTTATTTAGTTCTGTGTCATCATATGACACTTCTTTTAAATTTTAAGGACAAGGTCCAAATCTTTGGATGGTCCCGGTCAGCTTGGTTAGGTATCTCTAGTCTCTCTCTTGCATGTCGGATTCCCTCGTTTAACATGGTAGTTCCCACATTAGGTGATGATATATAAAAAGATGAATCATTTAATCAAATTAAATAAATGTGATAAAAGTAAAAGTGCTATTCAGAGTCCTTTTGACTCAACACTTTGATATCCAGTAACCCTGAGTGCTCTTTAGAGCCTTTTAACTCAACACTCTCACATGGGCGTTATGCTAGTGCAATTCCAGAGTCTCTAGGCAACACTAGTGCTAGAATGCGGTTGTGAGGCACATCTAGAATATTTAAGTTGCCTTGGATCCGGTATTCGTTTATCATGCTTGGAGCGCTCAGGGCGTATGCCCAACACTCAATGTACATTAGGGCTTACTCCCAGTACATAATATTTCCTCTAGGTACATCGAGGCTTTTTCCCAGTATGTAGGTAATGTGTGTGTTCCTGAGTCCACACTCAACACACCATATAAGTCAATCATGTCATTCACATCACTGCATAGTATGTAAAAAATATCATCTCAGTATATTAGGGTTTTATACCCACATCATATGGTAAAAACATGAATCAAAACATTGGGGATTCCTTTCCCAGTATATAATCAAATAATGAAATTCAGTCAGGCTCCATGCCCAATATGTCAGTCTACAAAAGAATAAATCATATGCACTAGGGCTTATGCCCAATAATCAGAATAAATCATATGTGTTGGGGTCGTGGCCCAATATAACATCATAAAATAATCAGTCCAAAATTAGGGATATTACATCCCTCCCTGCTTAGAACAACACCATCCCGTTGTTTCTAGGGACTAGGAACGAAGTCATGAAATAAGGCAGGGTATGCCTCTTTCATGGTGGCCTCATTCTCCCAAGTAGCCTCATCTGGTCCAAAGTGCCTCCATTGCACTTTCAGCTAAGTAATGGTCCTCCTCCTAAGCTGGACCTCTCTCTTGTCTAGAATGTCGAGTGGTTCTGGCGTGAACTCCCCTTCAGGCTCCACCTGTAATAGGGACCAATCAATAACATGTTTAGTATCGTATACATATTTCTTTAATAGTGAAGCATGAAAAACATTATGAAATTTTATATGAGCTGGTAGGGCTAACTCATAAGCTACTGGGCCCTTCTTGGCTAGTATTTCAAAAGTTCCACAAAATCTTGGGGCTGGTTTCCCGCAACGTCCCAAGCTCAATGAGCTCGTTTTGCCTTTATTTTTAGAAACACATGTTCACTAACTTGGTACTCCTTGTCTTTTCTTTTTTTGTCCGCATAACTCTTTTAGCAGTCTTGTGCTTCTTTTAAGTTCATTTGTACCTTGGAGACTAGCTGTTCCAAGTCCTTTAATATGTCGGGTCCTAACATAAGTCTGTCTACTTGACTATCCCAAGTCACGGGGGTTCGACATTTCCTGCCATAGAGTACTTCTAAAGGACTCATTTTTGCTGAGGTTTGATAACCGTTGTTGTATGCAAACTCCGCGAGGTGCAACTAATCATCTCACTTGGTGGGGTTTTTCATGACATACATCTTCAACATGTCCTCGAGGATTTGCTTTACTCGTTATGTTTGTTCGTCGGTCTGGGGATTGTACGTGGTACTGAATTGTAACGGGGTCTCCAAACCGGAGAACAATTCTCTCCAGAAGTTACAAGTGAACTTCATGTCTGGATCGGAAATGATTGCTTTGGGTATTTCGTGCAATCGAAAGATCTCTTTTAAGAATATTTCCACGTTGTGAACTGCTTCGTAGGTAGATTTCATCGGTATAAAGTGGGCTACTTTAGACAGCTTGTCTACCACTACAACATGGAGTCATTCAGTTTCTTACTCTTGGGTAAGCCTGTAATGATGTCTGTTAACACCTAAAAGTGCTCATTACCTCATCTCCCTCACCACATGACTCATTTGTCTATTTTTCCCACCATCTTTGCCTCCAAAACCTCAAAAAACCATTAAAAAACCACCAAAAGGCCAAAAAAACTCTTTTTCCCCCAAAAATAATTTAAATTTCCTCAAAAGATAGCGAAAACCCTCTAAAAGGGCCCTAAATTCCCAAAAATCAAATAAAAGGGAATAAAAAATATAAAAAAGAGGAAAAAGAGGGAAAAAGGAAGCAAAAACCCTAAACCATTGACCTAAACCATATGGCGCCAAAACCCATAGGTCAATACTTGTAGTGCTCTGGTTTTTACAGCAGAGCACTGTGTAAAATTTCAGGTTTTTATTTTCTACGTTTTAAACTTTATCAGTTTAAGGAAGTGAATTTCTAAGAATTTCTATGTGCCGAAGTAATTTTTAGTGTACTGTGGTGATTTTACTAACCTTACATTCGAAATTTGAAATAAACAAACATATCGTTATTTTCTTTTCAACAGCATAAGAATAGGTTTCACAACTTAGTAAATCCGTAAATAGCAGTAAATCAGTAAATAGTAAGTTTGCATGTTTACAGTAAGATTTAGCATAATAGTAAATAACGGAAATTACCTGATGCTGATGCTAACCGTAAGTTGTAGCAGGTTGTGTAACCCCTTAGACAGCCAAACTGAAGTGTCCACCCTACCGACCAGCTATAATCTTGCTGGCCCTTGGAAATCAAAGGATTTCCAAGCCCCCGAGCCCACAATCTGATAATCCCGAGAGCAGTCTTTCCTTCTGTCCTCCAAATCCTTCTGTTCGCCAAACTTCCTTTCTTTCCCAATCCAAAAAAGAACCCCCCCAACCTTCAACCTTCTCCCCCTCTATATACATGTCCATCCTCGAGAAGACCTTGGACTTACTCCACCGCCCCAAACTCCCCCTCTCGAGCCCCTCAAACCTTTACTCCTTTCCCTAGTTCATTCATCCACGTCTCTTTATAAAAATGTATAATTAATTACTCTTATGGAAAATTCATTTGGTTTTGGATTGACGGCAGTAATTATTTATTACGGTGGGAATTATCACCCCAAGGTTATCCGTTCGGGACAAGTTCCATTAAATACAAGTCTATCCGCCATCCTTGATATTTTAATGTTATTAATGTAATTAATAAAATATTATATAATTAGTTGCCCCTTGTCAACTTGGACATGATGTGTCTTAATGATCCACCTTATCCGTCGAGACTACTTTAGTTGAGGTTTAAATTCCAAGATTAACATTGAGTAATTAAATATCCATTTTCCATCACATCACGGTTATTCCAAAAAGGATTATCTTGTTATGGCTAACTTTGAAATGGAATTAATCATGCAACATTAATTTATAAATCAATATTTTAAATCTTACTTATATTGCATTTGTTACGATAGGGATATAAATGTTTGCTGGAATATCATTTATTAATTAATAATAATAATTAAATCACCCTTTGACAATAGTAAAAGGTGAATCGATCATAGTATTCTTAATTATTTGTTTATCACATGGGTACCCTATCATCAACATAGCATCCTTGTTATTATAAACAAAGCACTTGTGAGGGCTTAAACAATTTTACTAATTAATCAGACACTATCATTACCCTATTCACAACAGTTCTTCTATGACAATGTTAACTGACGATACTTGTCTTAGTTTATTATTACAATGTTTTCATATAATTACTAATTCACTTATTTACATATTGACAACCTAACCATTCATTACCTAAGTTGATTGATGTATCCTTAACTGAGTTATCTATGACATTTATACTACTATTCGAGCATGACAAGTATGTTATACACCAGTAATATTGTACACGTACAAGGTGTGCATGCATGGCCAGTGTATGCACATGTCGGACATGTACTATAAACAAACCCCATTCCGCCTATGCATACTTGCTAACTAACAATAGTATCTACCCCCATGCAGAAGAGCAAGCATAATCTATAGTATAATTACTTTAACATCCTCGGTTATTTAACAGTTAACCCTTTACGATTTAACATCATTGTCTTTATGTTTACATTAGTTTAATCAATCAAGTACAGGAAGGGTGCCTACTTCCACTAACTCGGAATCAAGGAATACTAAACCCCCCCAACAGTACTAACTAACACATCCTCCCATCATAACCTACGTCCAGCATCCTCCCTATCCTCCCTCTGCTAGTACAACAGTGGGTGTCGGACTCACCGATCTGACCACATAGAACTTGAGAGCGATAGCGTCGGCTGAACAGCGGACCTATCCTCCCCTAGCAGGCATCCGACAATCGTCATCACAACAACATGGGGAGCGTGTCTCAGCACGGCCCTCCCACGACCTCGGGTCTCATGGAAACATAGGGTGGGAAACACATCCATCCCTCTCAACATACTGGGCCTACGCCCTCATCAACTCATACTTGCTGCTATCGGGATTATCAGTTTGTGTTATCGTATCCTCACTTTGGCTGCTAAGGTTTGCTGTATGAACATGTTTTTCCTTTCCAATGTATATCAGATCAAGTAACTGGCTATCCCATAGCCCTTGTGTCCTGTAGGTTAGTGTTTTGCAAAATACAATTTATAGAAAGCATTTTCCATTGATCGCCAATTGATCCATTTTATCATTTCATTTCATGTAACCTTTTTGCTCATCATAGATACATATAACATTTCAATAATTCATATAAGAAGATGGTATCCACGTACCGAATCATATATTTCACATTTCATTAAGGAAAACATATAATCATATACTGCAATCGTAAAATAAGGAAATCATATGATAATCATAACATCATAACTGCATAACATAGTAACATCATAATCATGGCGAAATCATAAGACAGAGTAACATCATATAATGAGGTCCAATATAGTTTACTCAGTCGAGCTGAGTTCGACAAAATATATATAGAAAATAAAGTATGGTGTGTCTAACTAATAAATATGCCGAATCAAAATATGGGCATTACATACACCCACCCTTCGGGAAACTTCGTCCCGAAGTTATGGTCGAAATAGTGAGGGAAAATCTCGACGCATGGTCTCTGCGTCCTCCCAGGTAGCAGACCCGGGGCTATACTTGTCCCATTGGACCTTAACTTGGTCCACATGGCGACTACGGAGCTGTCGAACCCTACGATCAAGTATACGTAATGGTTCGACCCTGAAGGTTCCCTCGTCCGAGACCTGCAATTCCTTCCAATGAATTTTGTGAGTCTCATCAGCTATGTAATGTCGTAATACAGAAACATGAAATACATTATGAGTTTTATGCAAGTGGGGTGGCAGCGCGAGACGATAAGCAACTGGTCCGATTTTCTCAAGAATTTCAAATGGACCTATAAAGCGAGGTGACAACTTGGTACCCTTCCCAAACCGAATGGTACTTTTATTTGGTCTGATGCGAATAAATACACGATCCCCTACTCCATAAGTTCTATCTGATCTGTGTGCATCAGCGTAACTCTTTTGCCTATCCTGTGCTTCCTTCAGCCGCTGCCTAATCTGTATCACTTGCTCCTCCATTTCCTGAATTAATTCAGGCCCAATTAAAACTCGATCCTCTAACCTGTCCCAACTGAGTGGTGTCCTGCACGGCCTCCCATACAATGCCTGATATGGTGGCATACCAATGGAGCTGTGATGACTATTGTTGTATGCAAACTCCACTAAAGGAAGATATTTCTCCCATTGTGTCTGCTGATCCATAACATACATCCTAAGCATGTCCTCCATCACTTGATTCACCCTCTCAGTCTGTCCATCTGTCTCGGGGTGATAAGCTGAGCTTAAGTTCAACTGTGTCCCTAATGCTGACTGCATGCTTGTCCAAAATCTGGAGGTGAACTTAGGGTCTCTGTCAGAGATTATCTTTTTAGGAACTCCATGAAGACGTACAATCTCATTTATGAATACCCTTGCCACATCTGTCACATCATAGGTGTCTCTGACTGGAATGAAGTGAGCACTTTTGGTCAGTTTGTCAACTACCACCAAAATAGCATTATGTCTCAGAGATGTGAGTGGTAATCCTACAACGAAGTCCATGGAAATGACTTCCCATTTAGTCATAGGAATATCATGCGGTTGTAGGAGACCGGCCGGATGATGATGATCTGCCTTCACTTGTTGACACTCAAGGCACTTCGAAACAAAATCCACTACATCCATCTTCATACCTGGCCAAAAGAAGAGTTGCTTCATGTCAGCATACATCTTCTTCACTCCCGGGTGGGCACAGTAATGTGATCTATGGGCCTCTCTAAGGATTGTTTTCCTGATATCACCTTCCTTAGGAACATACATCCTTCCCTGATACCGCAACAATCCATCTTCCTCAAGATGGTACCCATCATACTTCAATTCCTGTTCCTTTCCATTCTGAATAGCTGAGGTTACTTTTAGATACCAACTATCGCCCAATAGTTGTCCTAGTACCCTTTCCCTCAAGTCAACCTTCAAGGGAATTAAGGAGAAAAGTCTCGGCCTTCGGCTTAGAGCGTCTGCCACCACGTTCTCCTTTCCTTTGATGTAAGAGATACCAAAGTCATACTCACTCATGAACTCACTCCATCGCCTTTGCCTAGCATTCAAATCCCTTTGGGTAAATATGTACTGCAAGCTCTGATGGTCTGTTTTAAGGGTGAAGCTTCTACCAACTAGGTAGTGCCTCCATAATTTTAGTGCCAACATTACTGCTGCCAATTCTAGATCATGCGTGGCATACTGCTCCTCATGAGGTTTCAAATTTCGAGATGCATAAGCTATTACCCCACCTTCCTGCATCAACACCGCCCCTAATCCCTGCTTCGAGGCATCGGTGCATACCATGAAATCTTTATCCATGTCTGGTACCCGCAAGATCGGTGCACTTGTCAACAATCTTTTTAACTCTGTAAACGCGGCATCGCATTCATCGGTCCATTCATACCGGATTCCCTTGCGTTGCAAGGTGGTAATAGGTTTTGCAATTTTAGAAAATCCTTCCACAAACCTCCGGTAATAGCCTGCTAACCCCATGAAGCTGCGCACCTCATGAGCATTCCTTGGAATTGGCCAATCTTCAATGGCCTTTACCTTTTCTGGGTCTACAGAGATCCCTTCACCAGAGATGATGTGCCCCAAGTAGTGAATCTCTTTTTGGAAGAAGGAACACTTTGATAATTTACCATAAAGTTTATGTTCCCTTAGGCATGTCAAGACTAACCGCAAGTGTTCCTCATGCTCCTTCTCATTTTTAGAATAGATAAGAATATCATCTAAGAAGACCTGAACAAAGCGGTCCAAGTATTTTCGGAAGACCCCATTCATGAGGCTCATGAATACAGCTGGAGCATTGGTCAAACCAAATGGTACCACTACAAACTCGTAATGCCCAAATCGAGTTCGAAAGGCAGTCTTAGGAATGTCGCCTTCCTTGATCCTCAACTGGTGATATCCTGATCGCAAATCAATCTTTGAGAAGACTGACGCACCTTTCATTTGATCAAAGAGGTCATCAATTCTTGGTATGGGATACCTGTTCTTCACGGTGGCCTTGTTCAAATCTCTGTAATCTATGCACAGTCGCAGAGATCCATCCTTCTTCTTAACGAAGATCACTGGTGCTCCCCACGGTGAGATACTAGGTCTAATCAGTCCCAAATCTAGCAATTCTTTTAACTGGATCTGTAACTCACGGAGCTCTGGAGTTGTCATTCTATACGGAGTCTTTGAGATAGGTTCTGGATCTGTAAGCCAAACCAACTCTGATAGTGTTAGTATCATTTATTTAAAAATTAATTAAATTTTGTATACGTTATATAATGTTAGCATTGCTTTATTTAAATTTGACGCACCGTCCAATAGTGTTAGCTTACCGTAACATCATATAATGAGGTCCAGGTATACGGAGTCTTTGAGTTGGTTTGGCTTACAGAGTTGGTTTGGCTTACCGTGACCTCGTAAAGCATATGTGCTCGATAGCTTAAGGCATCCGCAATCTTGTTTTCCTTGCCTTTTATATGCTTTAGTTCAAAATGGTATTCACTAAGGAAGGCTAACCACCTGGCCTGCCTGGAATTTAGGTTGGTATGGTTGAAAAGGTATTTCAAGCTCATGTTATCAGTAATCAACAAAAATTTCTTTCCCATCACACAATGTCACCACATCTTCAGAGCATGGATGATGGCAGCTAGTTCGAGGTCATGAGTAGGGTAGTTCTGCTCATGTTCTTTTAGTTTCCTTGATTCGTAGCATATGGTAAAATTGTCTTGCATAAGGAATCCCCCGAGTTGTTCCATGCTTGCATCTATGAAAATGACGAAGTCCCCATTGGGATCCGCAATACACAGAATCGGTGCACTAATTAGTAGTTGCTTTAGTTTTTGAAATCTTTCTTCGCACTTATCCGTCCAGATAAACTTATTGGCCTTTTTCTGCAAGGCGCCCATGGGACATGCAATCCATGAGAAGTTCTCAATGAACTTCTGGTAGTATCCGGCTAGTCCTAACAATGATCTTATAGCGAATACGCAAGTAGGTGTAGGCCATTCCTTGATCGCTTTGACCTTTTCGGGGTCGACGACTATTCCCTTCTTGGAAATGATTTGTCTTAAGTATTGAATCTGGGGTTTGTAGAAATTGCACTTACTAAACTTGGCGTAAAGCTGGTGTTCTCTTAGTATTTGTAAAACAATTCGGAGGTGCTCCTCGTGTTCTACTTTGTTCTTGGAGTAGATCAGAATGTCGTCAATAAAGACTAGAATGAATTTATCGAGGTATTTACTAAAGATATTGTTCATCATGCACATAAAGTTGGCCGGTGCGTTTTTCAATCCAAAGGGCATCACTACGAACTCATAGTGGCCGTAGCGGGTTCAAAATGTGGTCTTGTTGATATCCTCATCACGGATCCTCACCTGATGGTATCCGGATCGTAAGTTGATCTTCAAGAAGATCTTTGCCCCTCCGACTTGGTCAAACAAGTCGTCGATCCTAGGGAGTGGGTAGCGGTTCTTAATGGTCATCTTGTTGAGTTGGCGGTAATCGATGCACATTTGCATCGTCCTGTCTTTCTTCTTGACGAAGAGTATCGGTGTGCCCCAAGGGGACAGACTTGGTCGAATGTATCATTTATCTATTAACTCTTGTAACTGAAGCTTGAGCTCCACCAATTCTAGTGTGCTCATGTGGTACGGGGCTTTAGAAGTTGGCACTGGCCCGGGCGTTAGCTCGATGGAAAAGTCTAAGTCTCGTTTTGGTGGTAATCCCGGTATTTCTTTGGGGAATACATCCTTGAATTCCACAAGGACTAGGAAGTCTTCTATCTTTTGTTCGCTATCATTTTCTATGTTTTGGATATTGATGGCAAAGAGTTTGCAACCTTTCCTGATACATTTCTTTGCTTGTAAGGCAGAGATCTGTCATACCGACACCTTTTTAGGGATACCCTGAATCGTTTTCTGATTCCCTTGGTCGTCCCTACAGAGTAAGTATTTGTTTAAGTAGTCTAGGAGGACATGGTTTTCTTCTAACCAATCCATGTCGATGAGTAAATCGTATGACCCTAGGGTTAGAATGTTTAAATCTAGCCTTGTTTGGAATCCGTTTAAGTCTATCTCAGAAGTTTTAACCAACTCGGAGACCTTTCGCTTGGTACCGGTGGCTAGTAATTGTGTTGATGTATTTGTAACTTCAGAATGTATTTCATATATGTATATTGTATTCGTATAGAGATGTTATTTTTCCTCTATATGGAAGTGTCGTCATTTATATTGTAAGTGTCGTAACTTATACTTGATGGGTTATTAGACCACCTTGATGGGGTCGGCCCTGTATGATTCATGTGGGTAAAAGGGTTATTAGACCAGCCTAGTGGGGGTCAGCCCTGTCATCATTATGTTATGTGGTTAAGTTGAGGCCGACCTAGTAAAGGTTATTAGGCAAGTCAAGTCATGTATAAATAGAGTGCGGGAGGCACTCTATTTGATCATTCACTTTCTCACTCATACTTTCATTGGAGAGTGGCGCACTTGTGGAGGAGGAGACGCTAATGCTATTAGAAGACTATCTCTTATGCTTGGGTTGTATCATTGCTCTATCTATCTCTAGGGAAGTTGTGGGGTTTGTCACCTTTATGGTTTTCCCCAGTGAAACTCTATGTGTCTATTGTCTCTTGTGTGCTTGCATTATTATGTCCATGATTGATATGTTGTAGATATGCTATACATGTTGTTCTCTCAGTTAAGATCCTAGATCAGATTGAAGTAAATTTTGAAAAAATAACATGGTATCAGAGCTAGCTTGAAAGAAGGCACGGTATGGCATTTATGACACTTGTTGCACTTGCGAAGCTAGGGCTTGATATAGAAAAAACCAGTCATCATCGCACTTTCGCTATAAATCCATTTTAGAAAGCTTTCAGGCTCTAAAACGCTTACAGGTCGAAGGTAATATCCCCATGTACCTTGTGTCGAAAGAAAAACTTCTAATTCGTTTTACTTTGTGTTTTATGATCTATACAATCTAGGGTTTCTGCCTCTTCCAGATCTCAGTCATAAATAGATGACCTAGGAAAAAAGGTCACAACCTGGGCTAGGATGATCCAAATGAAATTTAGTAAATAGTTACAGGTAGGGCATGGACTGTATTTTCTCAGGTAAGTTTTTTGGAGGCCTAAGTTGAACTAGTGACACGTGGAACGCCATACAAGTTCGCTCTCTTGTTTTATCCCATAAACAGGTCACGTTTCGACACTTGCTATAACTCTCTCTCAGAGAATCCAATTGAGGTTATACCTATGGGGTTGGAAAGATGACAGGTCGGGATACCACAGGTCGAATTTTCAAACCCTGTGGGTTCGCAATTTCAAAGTTACACCATAAACAATCAGGTGCATATTTCTGTCAAAACAGAATTAGATTTTGAGCACCTTCATTCATGGCTCTGGGAATTAGGGTTTTGGAGAAAGTTAGTATTTTTGTAATCGGAGACCACGGCTGAATGCTACTCATGGAAATCAAAATTTAGAGACCAATATCAAATTTTTTGGTTGGGTAGAAGGTCGGGCTTGATCAAACCCTAGTTCACGACTTTGATCGGAAAAGTGAAAAATTAGGGCTTCTACAGAAATGGGAATTTTTGAAATCTGTGACCATAGCTGGAAGCTCCTTGGAAAAATTAAAGTTTAGAGATTTAGATAAAACTATTTGGTTGGGTGAAGCTCTGGGAAACTCAAATGCTAATTGAGGGTCCTCCCCAGTGAATCCGGAAATCTAAAAGGCAATTTTGAGGGGTGAAACTTTGCAGTTTTCAAATTCTGAGTATACCAGCTTGACCAGCTCAGAAAGGTGCATCTTTCTATCCTTTCAGAAGTTTGAAATTCAAAGTTTGAATTTTTAGGGTTTCCCTGACAAACCCTAATCCAACTCTAGATCCAGTTTCTGCAAATCAAGTGGATTGAGTTAATCCTAGAAGAGAATGGATTGGTCACCTGCATAAGTGAAAAAGTTCCAGTTTCAGAGGGACATGAGGCTAAGGCCTTACATAAGAAGATTGCAAGCATACTTGACAGGTATGACTTGCAGGTATGTTTCGAGATCTATTCATGATTAAGTTTATGGTATGTTTGTCTTCATTAAGGTTAGTACAATCCTTATTAACTTTAGACTTGTCGTATCATCTTAATAAAATTATGAATGCAGATATTCATTGATTAGGGTTTTGACACTTATGATTGTACTAATGCATTGTGGTGTTGTATGAGGTTGATGTTGTCCGCTAACATGAAAGGTACATCAAGAAAGACAAATCATGTTCTAGTTCAAGAACATATGACCATGGTGACATGAGGACAAAGATTCATCCATTGTCATGAATCACATAGAAGATCTACTTACGAGGTATGTATAACTTGGTTCTATAACGGTTAACCTATGAGATATGCAGGTTACTGGCACAAGTCATTGAAGAGAACAAGAAGACATTGCTAGACATAACTAAAAAATATGATATCCAGGTATGTTTTTCCTATATCAAGTTAGAATCCTACCTTGTGTTAGGATCTTATACTGTTGTATGGTTGATAATGATTATTCATGAAGTTATAAATGTAAGTAATCAATGGTTTATGCATATTATGTCTCTTACCTTGATTGATGATATGACTAACCAGAAAAGTCATTGGTCAAATAAGAATATGCATGAGTAAAAGAAGTATTCCTTGAAACCTTGAATACTAATGTTTATTATCTGTGTTTGAAATGATCATGACTATACATGTTTAAGATTATTGTGTCTTGATATTATTGACATTATACTAATGAATGTATGTATGAGACCTCGAGGATAACACAATGATGATACTAGTAAGTATGCATAAGTGATCGAGGATGGATATAAGTTCAAGGACAGGTAATCCAGGAAGCAAAGATCAAGAGTGAGCACACTCCAGTAGTTCCTACAAGGAAGCAAATATTGAGAGGGAGTCCACCCTACAAACCAAACAAAGATAAGTATTTGAATTGTCATTTCTTGCATATTTTTTTGTTTAAATAATATTATTCAATGATGTATATTCTTATTTTCCTAGACTTAGGGTGTGCATTATGCATATTAGGATAATTGCATTAATGAACAGTATACTACTAATATGCATGTGATGGGTAAGTGGCCTATGGCACTGTACAACATTCCATTTCTACTTATCTAGAATGAAACCTCTTTGGTGACATGTTGGGAGTTGTGCACACTCTTAACAAATGTTGTGGTAGAGATTGGAAGGCATCTAGAAAGTTACGGGATATGGATAAATGTTGTATTGTAGCATTGGCTAAAATAATTGCATTACTGTATGACATATTTCTTTATGTGTAAGAATTTGTTCTGAAAACTATGAGATGTTTCTAATCATGCAATTTAACTTGCTTTGTAGGAAAGATCGTATACAATCACCTACAAAAGAAGGACTACAAAATTTGTTCTAGCAACGAAGTTCAAACTATCTATTGAAGATATTGAAGAATCTGAAGTTCCAAGGAGACAGGATACAGTAAAAGGATGCCATGGTCGAGAAGTACCAATCGATCATGTTTGGGATGTGGCCCCAAGACTTGAAGGGAAGCTTGTTGTGACTTCCAAGTGGATCTATAAGATCAAGCATGCTGTAGATGGTAGCTGTTGATGTATATGTAACTTCGGAATGTATTTCATCTGTATATTATATTTATATTTATTGTACCCTTATAAGAGATGTGTTATTCCTCTATAAGGAAGTGTCGTCATGTGGATTGACAAGTGTCGCAAGTGTGTGTACTTTCCGATGGGTTATTAGACCACCTTATGGGGTCGGCCCTAATTAATATATAATATAACGTGGATGTACTCAAGTAGACAAGTCGGCCCCAGTAGGTCACTGGGCAAAAAGGTGAGTATAAATAGAGATAGGAGATCTCTATTTTACTCATTCGGAAAAGCATCTATCTCTCTCTCTGAAAAGTGGCGCACTAGTGAGGAGGAGGAGGATCATCTGCTAGGAGACTATCTCTGTATTATTTGGTTGTATTTTGGTTGAGCCATTGCTCTCTCTATCTCTGAGGAAGTTGTGGGGTTTTTCACCTTAGGGTTTTCCCCACGGAAACTCTGTGTCTCTTGTCTCTATGCTTTTGATTCTTGTGATGCTTGTGATGCTTGTCATATTATGATTGTCATGCATTGATATACTGTAGATGTTATTCTCTCAGCAAAGATCCTATAGTATTGTGATTTAATACTCAAAATTTAACAGTAGCATGGAGAAATACAAAGTAAGGTTGTAGCTCGTGGATCCTCCCATAAAGAGGAATTGACTATGAAGAAACTTTTGCTCCTGTAGCCAGATACACCTCAATCAGATCCGTACTTGCTCTGGCTGCAGTGATGAAATGGAAGATACACCAGATGGATGTCAAGACAGCTTTCTTGAATGGTGTAGTCGAGGAGGAAGTGTATGTGGAGAAGCCACTTGGTTTTGAGACACATGAGACGAAGTCATATGTGTGTAAACTGAAGAAAGCCTTGTATGTCTTGAAGCAATCTCCTAGGACTTTGTATGGTAGGATAGACAACTTTCTATCCAATTTGGGCTTTACCAAGAGTAAAGCAGATTCCAACCTTTACTACAAGGTTGAGGAAAGCAATCATGTGATACTACTCTTGTAAGTGGATGACCTGTTTGTAATAGGAGAGGATGGATTGATTGCCGATACCAAGAGGAAGCTTGATGCTGAGTTTGAGATGAAGGAATTGGGGATGATGCACTATTTCCTAGGCATGGAGGTGTGGCAGAGTGCAAATGGAATCTTCCTTGGACAAGGGAAGTATGCAGTATTGATCCTGAAGAGGTTCGGGATGATGTTCTGCAAGGTCATGACCACACTTATGACATCAAACCTGAAGCTTCTGTGTGATACTTCATCTGATCCGGTTGATGTCACGATCTATCGTCAGATGATTGGGTCTTTGATCTACCTGACGAATACGAGACCAGATATTTGCTTTGCAGTGAACACATTGAGCCAGTTCTTGACAGATCCGAGAAGTGTTCACCTGGTTGTTGTAAAGCATCTTCTGAGGTACTTGAAGGGTACAATTGATTACGGGCTCAAGTATGATGCGAATAAAAAATTTAACCTGCAGGGTTATGTTGATTCAGACTGGGCAGGCATTGCTGTAGATAGGAAGAGCACATCTGGGTGTTGCTACAGTATGGGATCAGGTGTGACCTCTTGGTTTAGTAGGAAGCAGTCCTGTGTAGCACTAAGTGCAGCCAAAGTAGAGTATGTTGCAGCTTGTTCAGCTAGTTGTGAGGCACTATGGCTCCGGAAGCTACTATCTGAGCTATTTGATCTCCCGTTGGAGGCTAATGGTATATTTTGTGACAACCAGAGTTGTGTGAAGTTGTCATAGAAATCAGTGTTCCACGACAGGTCGAAGCACATTGAGATCAAATATCACTATATCAGCGATATAGTGCAAAGAGGAGCAGTGAAGTTCCTGTATGAGCAGGTTGCAGATGTGTTGACGGAACCACTAGCCAGAGTGAAGTTTGAGTACTTCAGAGAGAGGCTTGGTGTTCTTCAGATTGACGACACTTCGAGGAAGAAGTGATGGACACATTTGCAGGAGCCATTCCAAGCATGGTAAGAGGAGGATCCTTCCCATGGCTGTGGATGTAAGCACTGGATGATGAGCATCAGGATGATGCTCCAGTTACTGCTCTATATATGCATCATGTTGGATGCTTGTTATGATCAGTTGGATCATGTATATGTATATGCATCATGTTGGATGCTTGTTATGATAAGTTGGATTATGTATATGTATATGCATCATGTTGGATGCTTGTTATCATCAGTTGGATTATGTATATGTATATGCATGACGTTGGATGCTTGGACCATGTATCCGTATAGGTATCAGGTGGATAGGATTGTATGATTGGGTAGATCATGTATGTTGATTTATATCAGGTGGATACATTGTATGATCAAGTGGATTATGTATCTATGTATGTATCAGGTGGATACATTGTATGATCAGGTGGATCATGTATGATGATATGTATCAGGTAGATACTTGGTATGCATCAGGTGGATGCATTGTATGATTAGGATGATCATAGATGACGAGCTTCAAGATGTTGCTCCAGATGACATGCATCAGGATGATGGAGTGATGATGATCAAGATGATCATGTACATCAGGACGATGTATGGCGAGTATCAGGTTGATACTCTATGGCCGTGGAAAGGTTGTGCAAGGGTAGCATGTAATAAGTCCTGGAGATCTAGACAAGATGAAAAAGGCCTCGTATGCTCTTTAGAGATCTTGCTTGGCAAGACACTCGTTTAAGGTTTTGCTAGACCACATGTAATAAGTCATGGAGATCTAGACAGGATGAAAAAGGCCTCAGATGCTCTTTAGAGATATTGCTTGGAAAGACACTTTTTTAAGGTTTTGTGGGGACCACATGTAATAAGTCCTAGAGATCTGGATAGGATGAAAAAGGCCTTAGATGCTCTTTAGAGATCTTGCTTGGCAAGACACTCTTTTAAGGTTTTGTGGTAGGGGTCACATGTAATGAGTCCTGGAGATCTGGACAGGATGAAAAAGGCCTCAGATGCTCTTTAGATATCTTGCTTGGCAAGACACTCTTTTAAGGTTTTGTGACAGTCACGTGTAAAAGATCCTAGGAGATCCGATAGGTTGAGCTGTGTGCTCGTAAAATTCCTGGGATGCTCTTTCGAGGTTTTGTTAACGCACGTAATCAGTCCTGAGGATTCTACAATATGGCCAGTGATGATGAAGACCTACAGGTGGTGGGCCTATATCTTGTATGAAAAAGGACTGGCTCTGTATAACTTCCTATGACGAGTAGTTTAGAGATTGATTGAGATAGCAGCAGCAGTGACGATGACGATGATTCGATGTCGATGATCCAGTGACGATGATCCAGAGAAGAAGACTTGTGCTAGAAGATCTCTGTCGAGAAATACCTTCCTAGTTAAGAGGGAGTGTTGATGTATTTGTAACTTCGGAATGTATTTCATATATGTATATTGTATTCCTATAGAGATGTTATTATTCCTCTATACAGAAGTGTCGTCATTTATATTGTAAGTGTCGTAACTTATACTTGATGGGTTATTAGACCACCTTGACGGGGTCATACCTGTTTGATTCATGTGGGTAAAAGGGTTATTAGACCACCCTAGTGGGGGTCGGCCCTATCATCATTATGTTATGTGGTTAAGTTGAGTCCGACCTCGTAAAGGTTATTAGGCAAGTCAATTCATGTATAAATAGAGTGTGGGAGGCACTCTATTTGATCATTCACTTTCTCACTCATACTCTCATTGGAGAGTGGCGCACTTGTGGAGGAGGAGAAGTTGTTGCTATGAGAAGACTACCTCTTATGCTTGGGTTGTATCATTGCTCTATCTATCTCTGAGGAAGTTGTGGGGTTTGTTACCTTTATGGTTTTCCCCAGTGAAACTCTGTGTGTCTATTGTCTCTTGTGTGCTTGCACTATTATGTCCATGATTGATATGTTGTAGATATGCTATACATGTTGTTCTCTCAATTAAGATCCTAGATCAGATTGAAGTAAATTCTGAAAAACTAACAAGTTGTACCAGCCACAGTTTCTCGTGAGGTTCTCGGTTCAACTTACAAGTGTCCACTAACTTAGGGGAGATATAACTTCGGCAAGCACCGGGATCTATTAAAACTGAAATGTCAGTGTTAGAGATATTACCCTCTATTTCCACCATGGTGGCTTGGTGATCTGCTTGTCGACCATCGAGAGCGGCATCAATCCTTGGTGTCTTTTCCATGTCTCCTACGGTAGGTTCTGCCTGGACGTTGTGTAAAACTCCGTCTGTTTTACTGGGGCAGTCTCGGTAGTAGTGTGGCCCTTGGCATTTCTAACAAGAAACAGTTGGTGGGATAGCTTTTGTCCCTTTGTTGAAAACTGGCCTGTTGACAGGTGGTGGGGGTGCACTTGGTCATGCTTGAGGTCGGTTGAAGCCTCTATTTGGTGGAAAAATGTTGTTATGTTTCCAATAAGGTGGAGGTCTAAAACCCGGTCTGCGGTTGTCCGAGAAGGTTCTGAACCTATCTTTATTCCTATTGATGTTGTCGTTCCTTCATTGTCCTTGTTCATAACATAGCCTTTCTTTATGTAAGATTATATCAAGGGTTTTGGGCATGTCAAACTCTATCTTTTCTCTAATGTTTGGTGGCAGCCCTCCCAAGAAATGTTGAATCTTTACCTTCTCATCTTTAATATAAGGCACATAGTGCAGCAAGTCTAAGAATCAGTTTATGAATGCTTCCATAGTCAGGGAGCCCATTTTTAACTCGTGGAATTCTTTTATTTTCTTGTCAAAGAATCTTTCAGACATATACTTGTCTTGGAATATTCTGCTGAAAGTATCCCAGGTTATGTCTCTCAGTTCTTGTCCTTTGGTGTGTTTCAAGTCCCGCCACCATCTGGCAGCTTTACCATTTAGGTTGTATATGGCTAGTCGGGCTTGCATTTCACTGGAGTAATTGTGAACTTTGAAGTATTTATTCATCCCTAGTAGCCACTCCTCAACCTTTTCCCCAAAGTTAATCTCTCCATCATATGTTGGGGATTCTATCTTTTGGAATTCCCCTTGGAGGCTGTCGTCACTTTTTCTCCTTTTCTTGCAAAGAGGTGGTGAACCTTTATCATTGGAAGAGCTCTTACAGTCTTCTTCCATTGGTTCAAGTATGTGTTCTCCCTGCTCTTCTCCTTTAGGGCTGGAAGTAATTTTTATGTGACTGTTTCCCTTTTTAAAAGTGTTGACTGAGAGTATGGGTTGTCCATGAGGTTTTGCCTTTGTTAAAGTCTGAAGCAGTGCCTCATTTATGGCCTACTGCTCTCTTCTTTATTGCATGTTTTTGTCTCGGAAACTTTGGAATTCGGCCCGTAGATTCTGCATGGATTTCATTAAATCCGAGTTGAGTTCCACCACAATTTATTTCTCTCGTGGTGGAGAGTTCAAATTTCCATGTATGCTGCTTCCCCCTTTTGCATTCATTTTTAGACAGTGACTGTACCTGAAATGTTATATAAGTATAAAGAGTAGAAAAATCATGTAAGTTTATTTTCTCATAAAACAAAATAAAAATTTAAATGTATGTTTCTGTTTACCGTGTATCTGCAGCGGATGTTTGTAATGATCCCAATAGGTCACTTAGTTTTGTCACTAAGCTCTGATACCACTTGTGATGTCCCTAAAAAAATAGTAAAAATTTAAAAAATTTCCAGTACTAGATTAAACTGGTAAAGATATGAAGAATAGTAAATTAACTTCAGTACTGATAAGTACCTACTGCACTGGTATTTGTTTTCTATTCTTTGAAGTGTCTTAGTCTCATAAGTATCATGGTTTGCTGATTATAAATTCTACAGTTTTGCGGAAGCAATATAATGAATATAAATGAAACTCTGTCGTAAGTGAACAAGTGTTTAAAGTGTAATAATACAAATCCTCTTCTTACAGTTTTCAAGAGTTTGTGTGCATAATTATAAAATTATAATTGACCATTTAGGTGGGATGGATCCCTAATGATAGCGGCTGATGACCCGTGATGAGATGCATGTTCTTTCAAGGGCTACGTACCCCGGCAGAGCTGCCGAGAGGTAGGGTGTAAGAAATGGAAATTTCTGACTTACTTAGCCAGTTTCACTAATGCATTCAATTTGTACTTGGTTTGCAGGTATACCTATGAGGCATTTACCAAGACATCCTAATCCACCTTTCTAGCAGTTATTTAAGTCTCAAGTGTGAGGGATTTGAAGGTTGACACCTTTTAAAAGCCTTGTTGGGGTTTGTAATACTTGTGAAATTGCTCAGCTTGTTAACCTTGTAATTATTTAAAGGTACTATGTAATCTTTGGGGTCATTGTAATATTGATGGCATTTGTAATACTTGTTGATTTCGAATGGTTCTATTACTATAGAGTTTGGGTCAACATTGAAATACTTGGACTGGGTGGATTCATTGAATGTAGCTCTACGATGGCACATGGCCAGCGCTGCCACCTGTGCTGAGGGTTTCCTCTAGAGTTCTACACCAACAAGGAAGCATTATCGTGGTTCACTTCTCCTGCCTACTATGGGTGCATTGTGGGTTTCGTTACTGACCTGAGTTGTGGCTCATGGTTAGCACACCATATGGAGTAGAGATGGAACCTGAAACATTCGAAGGTAATCCCCCCCAAGTTCACACTACATTTTTTTCTATTGCATATATATATATATATATTGTGATATAGAGTTCTGACTTCGTATGGCATGTTTGGTTAATAGGTGTTGGCTGGCGTTTCTCTTCTATGTGGCTAGGACTCGACAGTGGTGATGTTTGAAAAATGGTAAGTCCAGAATATGCCATTTCTTATCTCCTCCTTTCACCTCTATGGATTGTACCATTGGTGTTTGCTTTTGAGGAACTCTGTGAGCCCAATTGGTTTTTTCTGCAACAAGTTGTTGGGTTCCTTGAGGTTGCTGTTGGCTTGGCCCGGTGTATGAAGACTTCTTGTATTTAATATTTTGATGATGGAACTTCTGAGGGTCTCTCTTCTTTTAGTAGGGATCAATGGATTGGCCTCGGTTGTTATCTCTATATTTTTACCTATGTGAATATGGGATTCTGACAGGGTATTTCTTTTGGTTTCCTTCCTGTATATAATCATGGGTATCATCTTTTGAAGTTTGAAATGTAATAATAGAGGACATATGCGCATTCATTTCTATGAGTCTTAAATGGTTGTATGAAGAGACCTTGGCTACTGTATGTTTGAATGATGCCTTTGTCAGTATAAAAACTGAAATGGAAAAATTGCTTGTCTGAATAAATGGAGTCTATATTAAATGTGATACATACCCTGGCTTTGTCTTGCGTATTTCTTTCCTATGGCGTAATTTATCAGAATGTATACGTTGTTATAGTCTTATCCTTTAGCTAGACGATTGGGTTGTTAGATGATAGATTTGTATTTCGTTGATACTAGTGATGCTATTATCCTGAGTCTAATTTTGTCATAAATGATCCTGGGCAAGATGAGATACTCCAGGGGTTTGATACCTAGACCTGTGGTTTATCATTTTTCGAAAAGTATGGGTGCCTGTCCTAGGTTATGAGTTTTGAACCCTGAACTGGGGAGGTGCCCATTTAGAGTTTTCAAGCTTTATGATGTAATCTTAAGCTTGTGTTTGTACTCATGTGTAGTTGTGGCCTTCATAAGTCTGCTATGTTTGAGGTTAAGACTTTAAAGTGGAAAATAAATCGTGGTTGTTGAAGTCTGTCTGTGGTATCGATTGCATTTGACTTCTGTAAGTCTTTAAAGAATGAAATCCCAATTCCTCCTATGAATTTCTATTTTTCTCTTTACAAATATGAATGGTTGGATGACATAGAATCAGTTTAAGGTTACTGTGTATTTCAATAAATTTGTTGTGGTGTGATGCGCCCTTTGATTGGATATGGGGTTTGATCCATGAAACCTGGGATTGGCACCCATAATTAAAATGCAGATGACGATTGAATTATATGGGAATATATGTTTGTATATGTGAACCTATGTTTTGGAATATGAATCTCTGTAATACTTGATGCATTTATTTTTTATGTAAAGTTTGACAAATGGTTGAATCGTATGGGTGTTTTGATAAATGAAAAGTGCAGTGTAGTTGGAAGTTTCAATGTTTGGTTTTTATTTCTATTTGGTGTTGTTCCCAGTAGGCAGGATAATAATTTAAAAGAACTAACGGTTATAGATGAAACCCCGCCCTATGATTAGGGAAAAATAATTCAAGCATAAAACATATATCTACAACCAGGAAATTATAATAACCCTAACCTAGAAGACAAAAATAAGTTGTCTAGCAAAGGCTAGCTCGTCTAGACCTGCTAGACCCACCACTGGGTTCTAGGCAGAACCTTGAAGTTGATAATATTGATAATGAACAATGCTGTAGTATTTATTCTCATTATAGAATCCTAACTTTATTATAACTGGAAATTTGAAACATTAAATACTCCATACTTGGCTGGTTGAGTACTTGGTCCCTTCCTGTGGAAACCTAGTAGCTTGGCACTTGAATCCTTCATGTAGTGACCTACACAGTCAACAATGGTTAATGCAGAGCCTGTTGTGTCTAGCTAACTTGTTAGGGCAATTGCCTTTAGCTGGATAAGTTTGGGGCTACCGTGTTCCTCCCAACCATGATCCTACAACTGTTATGGGTTCTGTATGGATCCCCCTGAGCTGGATTCCAACATGCAGAAGAGAGAGAACCTAGATCCACTGTTGGTTCAGATCTGCGAATTATTAGGTGAGGCTGCTTCAGTTTCTTGGAGCAAAATACTTTTCTTGGATTACCATAAGAGAATGATAATGACCAAGAATGATGGATGATCCCCAAAACATGGGATCTACCCTCTTTAAGTAGGGAAGTCTGGAATTAGGACTGTTGAAGTAATTAGTTTCTTTAAATTCAATAATTAATAATTAAAAGATATTATTTAATTAAATAGCTAGTCCTCTTGAACTAGGAATTTTCCAGCTGTTTAACTATAAGTGATTTTGATTTATGCTCTTAATAATAATTATAATAATTTAATAACAATAATTATAATAACAACAATTATACTAACAATAAGTATACTAACAATAATTATATTTCACTTAACTATTAATACACAGCTTTATAATATAAAATAATGCATAAATCATATATACTAATTATATTCCATAATTAAATAATGGCACCATTATTATTGAAGCCCTTAATAATAATATTAGCCTTGAGGCCTTTATACATGTTAGTCGTAAAAGACTACTGCTAATTATCTTTTATTTAGTTCTTTGTCATCACATGACAATTCTTTTAACTTTTAAGGACAAAGTCCAATTCTTTGGATGGTCTCGGTCAGCTTGGTTAGGTACCTCTAGTCTCTCTCTTGCATGTCGGATTCCCTCATTTAACATGGTAGTTCCCGCAGTAGGTGATGATAGATAAAAAGATGAATCATTTAATCAAATTAAATAAATGTGATAAAAGTAAAAGTGCTATTTAGAGTCGTTCCGATTCAACACTTTGAGATCCAGTAACCCAAGTGCTCTTCAGATCCTTTTAACTCAACACTCTCACATGGGCGTTATGCTAGTGCAAATCCAGAGTCTCTGCTCAACACTAATGCTAGAATGTGGTTGTGAGGAACATCTAGAATATTTAAGTTTTCTCGGATCTGGTATTCGTTTATCAAGCTTGGAGTGCTCCAGGGCTTATGCGCAACACTTAATGTACATTGGGGCTTACTCCCAGTACATAATATTTCCTCTGGGTACATCGGGGCTTTTGCCCAATATGTAGGTAATCCGTGTGTTCCTGAGTCCATGCTCAACACACCATATAAGTCAATCATGTCATTCACATCACTACACAGTATGTAAAAAGATCATCTCAGTGTATTAGGGTTTTATACCCACATGATATGGTAAAAACATGAATCAAAACATTGGAGCTTCCTTGCCTAGTATATAATCAAATAATAAAATTCAGTCAGGGTCCATGCCCAATATGATAGTCTACAAAAGAATAAATCATATGCACTAGGGCTTATGCCCAATAATTAGAATAAATCATGTGTGTTGGGGCCGTGGCCCAATATAACATCATAAAATAGTCAGTCCAAAATTTGGGATATTACATCCCTCCCCGCTTAGAACAACACCGTCCCGGTGTTTCTAGGGACTAGGAATGAAGTCATGAAACTAGGCGGGGTATGCCTCTTTCATGGTCGCCTCATTCTCCCAAGTAGGCTCATCTGGTCCAAAGTGCCTCCATTGCACTTTCAATTGAGTAATGGTCCTCATCCTAAGCTGGACCTCTCTCTTGTCCAGAATGTAGAGTGGTTCTGGCGTGAACTCCCCTTTGGGATTCACCTGTAATAGGGACCAATCAATAACATGTTTAGTATCGTATATATATTTCTTTAATAGTGAAGCATGAAAAACATTATGAAATTTTATATGAGCTAGTAGGGCTAACTCATAAGCTATTGGGCCCTTCATGATCAGTATTTAAAAAGGTCCACAAAATATTGGGGCTGGTTTCCCGCAACGTCCCAAGCTCAACGAGCTTCATTTCTTCTTTATTTTTAGAAACACATGTTCACCGACTTGGTACTCCTTGCCTTTTCTTTTCTTGTCCGCATAACTCTTTTGGCGGTCTTGTGCTTCTTTTAAGTTCAGTTGTACCTTGGAGACTAGCTGTTCCAGGTCCTTTAATAGGTCGGGTCCTAACATAAGTCTGTCTACTGGACTATCCCAAGTCATGGGGGTCTGACATTTCCTACCGTAGAGTACTTCGAAAGGACTCGTTTTGGCCGAGGTTTGATAACCATTGTTGTATGCAATGTCCTTCCGTACAATATGTATGTTGTTGATAGCCTTCTTCCGAAGTGGACAGTTTGATGCATAGTCAGGTCCCTGACATTCCCAACACTTAACAGGTTCTTTCTATTCATTACTTTTAACAAAATTTTTAGGTGGATCACTGTTCTTTACAGCTGTAAATTTTGACTATTTATTAACTGTTGCATTATGTAATGTCCCCTCCTATCATACCAGCATGATAGAGAGGATCGTGCTGCTAAACCGAGCATCTAGCCCCATACCCATTAAGTAAAAACTCATTGATAGAAAGACATATACATGTGCATGTTATAGAAACACAGCGGAATTAAAATCATGTTTAATATCTAACATACATTCAACATTTATGTGACATCCATTAAATAAAGACATTGCAGAATTTATAAAAGAGAATACTTATCTTAACAAAGTAGTTCCAAGCAACTAGCTATGCATCTTCAACGTTCCACCCAACCATAGGCCAGTTGTGCTTATCAACCTCTTGATAAAACTGCCACCCCCGAGATGGGCATGATTACTACAAGGAACCAGGGAACAACAGACTCACACATAGCCAAGCATACACCAAGATGAGCCAAGCCAATCTACAATTGGGTTTATCAGGCTGCTAGGAAATGGAAAGGAAGAATTGCTAAGCTAGTGTGCTCAACCACAGAGCTATGGATACCTCTACAAGATCTATTTAGCTTGGCACCCACAATGCCTACACACCCCACTCAAGGAAGTATTCCCTTCACCAATTCACAGTCCCTCAGGCCATACCTTCCAATTCTAGAGTGTCCCAGGTGTGCATAGAAGAGTAGCTAGCCCTCTTGATCTTCTTGAGAGGTTATTCTCCCCACTAGGTTTATCAAGCCAATTTTGTCCACTACCACTCCAAAACTCTTGCTCACAGATTCAAACCAAAATAGGGATGCACATAACAACAGAAGTATAAGTGTTGGGTATGAAGAAACATTTCTACAGTGAGATTCCCAAGGATGGGGTTTTCATTAGCTTCAGAAAAACGTGGGAAACCCAAAAACGAAACTGGAAGATGGGGAACAACCCTGGGAAGCCAAATCCATTTTTAGAAAAACGTCCATGGACATTCTGGGGCAAAAACGGCCTTCATAACAGTCCCAAATCATGGCCCTTCTCTCCCAGCTACTGTATATGCAAAAACGAGCTCCCAAGCATGGAAAATGCAGAAAAAATGGTGAAAAACGTGATGGGGAAAGACCCAGTAGTTCAGACTGCGTGAGAGAGGAAAGATTGACTGTTCAGAATGGATTTGGGCACCATTTCGTGTGTGTTTTCTTGCCCAAGGAGACAAAATACGATTTCCCAGGTTGATGGCTTGCCCATGCACGAAATTGGCTGCCATACCTCTTCATTCCCAAGGCATTAACTACCTCAACCAATTTATGAAAGAATTAAATGATTGGGTCCATAACCCAAAAAGGGTAGTTGGTGGTTTATGGGTTTTCTCATTGACACATGGATTAACACCATTGGCTCAAGGGTTGAATAATTTCCCTCCCTATTCCTTGTAGAATCATGCCCCCATCTGTTTGTTGCATTGCATAGCTAGTTGTAGGTATTTCCATTAAAATTCGTATTTACATGATGTCTTATTTACATTGTGCCTATCTAACACAAGAACCATAGGCATCTATTTCTTTAATTGTCGATACATAAAACGCTAAATCAATGGTGGGGCCTTGGCCTTGATCTCCTCACCATGATCAAATTACAATATTTACATCATTTGCGATTTAATACAAAGGGGGTCAAAATGGGGACATTACACATTACTTCCTGAAAACTTCCTATTAGAATAATTATGGGAATTATTATTATTGAAATTAAGATTAAAAGAAAACTGCTTTTTCCCTTGCTCAAAGTTGTTAGGCCTTTTTTCCTTCTAGCTTGGTATGCCTTCCCTTCTCTTATTCTATTCAAAACAGATATTCACCTTTCTCATAGCCCCTTCAAGAGTTCGAGGACTATCATATTCAATTATGTGCTTTATGTGAGAGGGAAAACAACTTAGAAACCTTTGAACCTTGGGATTCTCTTCAACAAAATAAGGCACATATCTTAATAAATTCAGAAACTTGCTGCACAACTCTCTCATATCCATGGAACCAAGCTTTAACTCATAAAATTCCTTAGCTCGTTCCTCATAATATTGTTATGACAAAATTTTTCTTTTAAAGTACTTCTTGAAATTGCTCCAATTTACACTCTTCTCCTTTAAACCTTTAACTCTTTTCAGATCTTGCCACCAAATGTTTGCTTTTCCAGTTAAATTATAAATTGCCATTTTAGTTTTTAGGTGACTTGAGTAATTATAAATCTGGAAATACTTGTTCATTCCGGATAGCCATGCTTCATCTGTCTCACTCTTCTCTGTTTCTCCATTGAAGGTTGGAGGTTTGATCTTTTTGAACTTGCCAGAAATTTCTTCATAGGGCCTATAATTCTTTTTCTTAGTGTAGCAGTCACTGTCACTACTATCACTAGAGTACTTATGCTTTTTCCTGTGTGCCCTTTCATCAGATTTAGAAGACGAACTGCTGTCATAATCAGTTAATTTTATCTTTTTACCCTTACATTGATAGGACATTGTTTCAGACTCAACATTATTTGTTGTTTCATTATATTGGTCATTTTTATGAAGATTACTCAGCAGGATATGATTCAGTTCTTCTTGATCTTTCAGAATTCGTTCGTTTTATTCTTTAACTAACTTTATCTCGAATTTTAAATCTTTTACAGTCCTTAATAATTCAGAGGAATTATCATTCAATTCGACAAATATGCCTTCAGGATTAATGTGTCCTTGTGCGTTATTATTTTGTTCATTATTAAGAGACCTGTCTTCTTCCGACTCTGTTGGCCGTTCCATACCTGGAGACTCAAATTATAAAATGTTGAAACTGAAAAACAAAATAATTTAAATCAGTAATTTGTAATTCTGTCATAGATTTTTATTTTGCATGCATGAGCCACTTCAAGCCTAGTATTTGAACTTGTGCTCTGATACCACATGTAAAACCCCCAAAAATTAACTAAAATTTAAAATTTTCGTATTAGCATAAATTGCTATGGTTACGATGCAAAAGTTCTAATTATAACAACATCAGGCTAAACTCTAAATAATAATTCAGTGATGACCACTTTCCTAGGCTGCTTGTTTAGTTTACTTAAAATATACTAACACAAAGTTTCAGCAGTTAAACATTCAGTCTCGAATTATTGTGATCCTCAATTAGCATTGAAATAGAAATGTCATAAATTGAAATTAACCTAGTTGCTAGCATTGTATACTATCTTTGTCAACGACACAAGATCACTTTACTTTCTAAGTTATGTTTTTTTATTCTAGCACTAAAATAATCATTTTGATGTACTGAAGGGGTCCTTGACTCACCCTGAGGCTTACTTAGATATCGCTAGCTAACGCTCCTGAATACCATTGCAAAGAACAAGTATTATCCAAAAATTCTACTGGCTGCTTGCTTGTATAATTTTCAATTATCCTACAGCACAATACTGATTTTGTAATTCAATGAGTTATCTACACTTATATTCTTTTCCAGGTACTTTAATTCGATGTTCTTATTGTCTTTATTATAAAGGATCTCCAGGTTAAATGCTGATAGTTTTGAGTATAATTTCATACTATTGCTATTGAGGCTTTTGCAAAGCTTATAAATCTATGTCCTTCAGTATTGACTAAAGTGGAAAACCTTGTCATATTACTCTATATCAAGGATGGAATTACATTACTTATATCTAGCAATATATTAGTTCTATGAGATACACATGATAATAGAAATGCGATTATTTGTTCTTCACTATTAACTTTAGTGAAGGCATTGTCCTATCAATTTAATTTTAAAAACCATATTTACACCACTCCAATATCTACAACATAGTTTTCATTTTATGATTTACATAATACTTTGGAAAAGGTGTTTATACATAGACAATGGAATGGAAAATACTAAGTATCGACCTAGTACAAATATAGTACTTACTATTAATGCCATAGTCCCGAATTAGAGGCTTATACATAACTCAAGAAATTAGTAATGTTTTTCAATGATTAGCAACCGATGATAAAACTAAGGATTGGGATCATACGACCTTTCTTAACCATGGACTATACTTAGCAATACATTGATGGTTGATGTAATAACTCTTCGAAATTTGCGTTGGCAGGAACATGTCTCCAAAGTGGTGCATTTAAGACTTCCATAATTAACATTGTAGTGGACCTCCATATGTAAGCCTTCGTGGCTAGCTTCACATGTTCATGCTGTGGTCGTAGTGTTGATACAATGTGTTGTACAAATGAACCAACGTCGAGTTCGCAAGATGTGGTAAGAAATGCATAGCTGGAAACTGCATTGGCATCTAACTCGACTGTGGTGAAATATGTTTTAAATGCGGTTTTATATGTGCTAGTACCTATTTTTCACAGCGTTGGTATGGAGGTGAAATGAAGGGATAGCCCTAAAAATTTTGATAACTACGTGCTAAAGGGACAAAAAAGGATGAAAGGGGAGCATATTACTATGGTTTAAGGGAATATTGTGCGAGGTATACCGCAAGAAGGTCCACACCATCGGATGGGCGCAAGAGAGAGATCTACAGCTATCATTGATAATTGCATAACCAAGTTGCGCAAGGAATAGAGGCATGAGTGGTTGTGATGGGTAGTACCATTGGACAGATGGCATCTAGAGGAAACATCACAAAGGCTATAAGAGGTGACTGGTATCATTTTGATAGCATTGTGATGGCACCAAGATGTAAAGGCAAGTGTTCGGCCACGTGGACGATCTGGAAAAGGAAGAGTGGTAGCCTATGGTCAAGGCCAAGGGTCCCGCAGTAATGAATGCAATGTGACTAAGTAAATGGATGAGATTATCCCTAAGTAGATTGAAGGTCCTAGATGATCGTTGCATTCAAAAGATGCACGCCATAAAAGGAAACGGTGGAAGTGATGGAGAAACCCACCGAACAGGTGTCAGAGCTAGAGTCTATCGCGAAGCATGGAGGTGGTATGTACCACTACGTTGGGGTGTTCGCAATACCACTCCGCGGGAACGTGGTGCATGGAAGACAACAGAGAGATGGTAGCTGTCAAATCAAGCGGTTAAATAGAGGCCAAGTCTAATGACGGAGATCAGCGCGTGTGGAACCAACGATAGAGATCGTTAGACAACTGATAGACAAGATTAATGGATAAGGAAATCAGACTTATATATATATAGTCGTCGGTGGTTAAAGGTGATTTTTTTACCAAAGCCCGTCTAGACCAGAGGTTTCAGGTCGCAGGGTGACGAGATTTTCTGAAGCAGCCAGTGTAGGAAAAGACCTCAGCTGTCATTAATAGACCCTGTTGAGTTTGCCCCTTTGGTGATATCAGTGCACCTACCACAAAATGACCATTCTGAGTTTCTCCCTAGGCACGTCGATCGTCTCCTTGTTTCGCAAAATCCCCCCCCGAAAGTAGGAAAACCTCAGTGAAGGTTGCCTTACTAACCCTTATGGGTGTTCAAAGGAAAGAATTATCCGCCCAGAGACAAAATTAGACTGATACCGGCCTCCGAAGTGGGATAGTATCTAACCAAAGGTATCCACCCACAAGCGATAGGCTCGTCCTGTACTAGTGACTTCAGGCCTCGGCCCCAGATAGGGGGCAGGGACTGAGACGAAGAAACAATGAAGACATCGACCCTAGCCATACAGGGGCAAGGGTATTGTTCTAAAGGAAATATAAACATGCTAGTGAGAGATTATACTTGTATATAGGTCTCTCGTTGATCATTTTCCATTTGTAGCATCTGTCAAAGGTACATTTCCCTCTGAGCTAGGGGTTTTTTCGAAGAGGCTCGTCGTTATTGATCAGATGGGAGTTTCCTTAGTAGGAACCACCAGAACCTCGGAAGGTAAAGCAAGTCAACCACCAAATTTGGAGGCACAACGAGCACTGGGATGAGGCTAGTAGATGTGTTGGATGTGGTTCGGTTGACGATCGAGATATAGGCCTAAAGCAATGTGTGATAAAAATACGGGAAGAAAGAGAATTACTCATGGAGACTATTGGGTAGCTCGAGTTGGCTGCAAGGATGATGTGACTCATGTCCTTTGGCATGTGGAAGAAAACGTGAGGCTAAGTATTGTGATGTAGATGAGATCATAGGGATAGGCGACTTAAGGACACCTTTCTACCACCCCAAATGATTGTCGATGCAAGGGAAGCCACATCAGCCTCCTTTTTTGTTGCACCGTCTATCTAAAAAACTTTTCCAAGCGTGTTGCATGTCAGCTCGGACCTTGGGCATCATGGTTACTTGATTGAGGAATCCGATCGAGTTATCAAAGAAATTATAGCCACACGTAGCCATTGTCATCATCACAGCAGTTATGGATATGGTTTTCACGTCCCTTGTCCAAAGTTGGTATATGGGAAAGATGGTGCACCTAGCAATTCGAGCACTTTGTCTATTGGAATTGGATCATGGAGAAAGGTCAGGAGTCCGAAGTGGTGTTCATGCCAGAACAAACATGGGATGAGGTGGAGGAAAATCTTACTCCTCCATCTCTTATGGTATTTGACCTCATAGAATCCAGCTCTTCTAGCGAAGATGAGGAGCCTGATAGACAACAAGTGTCCAAAGGAATCCGACGACGAAGGAAGGAGGAGACCCTTGAAATCAAGCGAGGCGGCCAGCTGGATACATAAATTATTCATGATTTTGTGATCTCCACTGAGGAAGTGGCACCTATCCTCCCAGATGATGCATCACAGACTGACAGCTCATTGAAAGTTTAATATTTCTTTAACTCGCAAGGTCATTTGCGAACCCAAGGTTAAGGTGGCGCTCTGTCTATGATATTTCGTTCCTTGTCTTAATCAGTCTGTTTGGAACTTGACACGTATGTATATTCTTGATTTTTTGGGTCAATGAGGTGTCACTCAGATATTACTGTTTTGGTTTAGGCGAGTCGAGCAAAGGGCTCCCATCATCTATATATATGCGATGTAATAGAATGATAAAGGGTTGAAAAATATTGTTGAAAACTTTTATGGGAATTTTTGTGTATTGTTCTGTAAGAAATTTTGAGCTATGTTTTGAATAAAGATTTGCAGAGGTGAGCCAATGTTTTTCAAGGATTCGTGTGTAACTGGTCTTGTAGTATGTTCCTTATTTTTCCATGTGAATTGTGTATCTCTCATTGTTAATTCTAGTCTGTAACATTCTTTCATACTTGGTGCAGTGTGATAGCTAAGTAGAATTCATAGAAATTATGCTCTACTTATCTTTTTCCAAGTATTCCACCATTACTTCTCTGCTAAAATTGATATAGGATTCATCATTGTATGCCTTATGTCAATGGATTGTTTCTTTCTCTTATGTTTCACCAATTAAATCACTTTGACTATGAGCTATTTTCTATCTCGCCCCTGTGTTAATGCATTTGTGAAGCATTTGTAAATGAATTTTCAGAATTTGTTTGAATGTGACTCCATTGCCCAAATAAAGATTCGTATGTTTCATCCAAGCTACATTTAAACCATTTTGTTTCCAATGGAAATCTGATCTTCTGTATTGTTGCAATTGAATATCTTGAATGATGAATGCTGGTGCATGTTTTCATTGTTGACAACTTTGATTATTCCAGTCTTTCATAGATTTGTAGAGAGAGACCTCTTAGACTAAGTTGGGTCAATAGATTATGTCTAAATATTGGTTAGTGGTTACCCAAGTTTTCCCTTTCCCACAACCTAGGGGGTCATTTTGGGTGTTAACAAAATGCATTAGGTATACGTATACCTAAGAATTGTGGTGGCTTCATCCTGATCGTTGGGCTTGAAACTTCTTGGGTTTTGGAAAAACCCTACTACCATATCGCCGATTTCGATGCTTCTGGAATTCATTTTTTTTGGAGTAGTGGCAAGGGAGGCCGACAAGCCCTCCGGGTTCCCAGGGTTGTAACCTGCATTCCTGCTTCGGCTCTCCAGGGTTTCATGGAATTTTTGAGCCGACTGGGAGATAATTATATGCATAAAAGAATGTGAGGAGTGGTCTTCCAGGTTGTGAGGTACTCAGGTCTTGATGCCACAACCTAACGATGTATATTTTTGACTGGATAATGTTGAGATTTTTTCAAGGATTGGATTTGGCTTAGATTTTTGCTTGCTCAGATTCTGAGTGTACTGGTCTAGTATTACTTGACATGGAGCTTGTGGAGTGATGCTCCAGTTGCCTACTATTCTGGAGGAGAACGATAAAACAATTCTACAAGGTAATGTACCAGGACTTCTTCTCTTTGTTTGCTTGTTAATACTTGATGCAGGAGCATCGGAGCCTAGGCAGATCAGTCAAAGTTGATCGACAGGAGGGAGACAACCAGCAGGAGTGCCCATGACCACTGGTACGAAGAGCAGGTTGACTTGTCAAGTCAACAAGTTGAGCAGAAGCAGTCGGTGTGCGACCGACTGGAGCAATGCAACAGATGTTACGAGAGGTCAATAATCGACAAGAAATGGTTGATAGATGACAAGGGGAGTAAGGAGTTGAGTAGTCGACAAGTGGTCGAACTACGATGCGATAGGTTTGGTGGAGCCAAGCGTGGAGGAAGGGGAGGACTGGAAAACCATAGAAGATGATAAGTAAGCCGACAACAAGGTCGAGATGTGACCGACTACTGTAGCAGGGTCGGAAGGGAAGAAAGTCAAGGAACTAGACGTGGTAGCCATTCAGGGTTACTAAGGAAGTTAATACAGTTATTGCAAACTTAGGTGAAAGACATGACAAGTGATGTCATGGAGAGATGCTGTGTAGCATGATTGGGAGCTGACAGTTGAAGTTCTGCAGGGTTTGGAAGGATAGGCGGACAGGAGGATGCGTCTCTCGGGGATTGCAGTAATCTCGGGAACAGTAGCCGCAAGGTAGAAGACGAAGGGGGGAAATCAGAGAGAGGATCTTCAATCTTTGATCAGCAACATCAGAGAGAGCAAAGCCGAGTGGTGAAGAGTCACACAGGCAGCAGAGGAAGAGAGTTGAGATCGAGCCATAGCTCAGAGTTCCAAGGTGAACCAGGAGAGGGTGAGGTCGACACAGAGGGAGAACACACCACAGTTACTTCTGAGTTGTAACGGCTGAGGCCGATTGTAGTTAGTTATTTGTTTGCAGTTACTCCACATTATAACCGAATTCAAAGAAGTAATATAAGCCACTTTTGGCATTCTGTTTTACACCTTGTTCATGTAAGCATTGTGGTATGTGTCGTGTGTATTGTTAAGCAAGAAATTATTCCTGTAAGTTGACTTGCGTCAGTTGGTATCAGATCCCGGAAGAAAGTCCGATTGGGAAGACGACTATACCAACCTGAATTGCATCGGTTGGTATCAGAGTAGAAGAATTCTTCAAGTTCGTGATATTGAGCTTGCAAGTGAGTTGAACAGCTCCAGCTGCGGTTTGGTAGAGTTGTGCATGACTTGTTTAAAGTTTGGTTGAGATTGGACGTGTGAGAATTTCAATAGAGGTTGAAAATGGCTCACAGAGGCATTAATGTCTGAGGACAAAGAGTGTCTGCCGCAGCAGCCGTCACCGTGGATCGTGAGATGTTCGACAAATGCGTCCGAACGATGCGAACTTTGACAAATGAAGTCACAGCGATCAAAGAAATCTAGAGGTGTGGTTGTATTCCTAAGGCATTAGACCACAGCAACAAGGAAGTCAAAGAGGTGGAAGCTCAAGAAGAAGCTACAGAGGAACCAGAAGAAAAATTGACCAAAATTCTCATAGATATGAGAGGTCGGGCGAAGATAGACATGCGTACGTACTCGAGAAGCCTAGACCCAAAATATTTGATCGACTGGTTCAGAGAGATGGAGAAATACTTCAACATAGAGCAGATCGAGAACCCTAAACGGGTTAATACTGCATGTTTGAGGTTGAAGGGTCATGCCTCGTTGTGGTGGGACAACATAGAGGCTGACGAACTCAAGAATGGAAAGGAGAAAATAAGGTCTTGGGACATAATGGTTGCCAAGTTGAAGGAGAAGTTCTTTCCGATTGACTATGTGCTTTCCTTGTTCAGGAAGTTGCAGAACTTTTGACAGAAAGAGATGAGCGTGAAGGAATACATGGAGGAGTTCTACCGATTGTCGATTCGGTCAGGACAAACTGAGGAAGGAGAAGAAGTTGTCGCCAGGTATGTGAACGGCTTAAAATATGATATTTAGGATGAACTCAGCATGTCAAGATTCAGAGTAGTTGGCGAAGCCTACCAGCTAGCTCTGAAGGAAGAAGAGAAACTGTCAAGAAAATCCGTAGCGACCAGAGGTAGGATGACTGGTCGGGGTGCAAAAACTAATTCCATGAAAGGACAATGTAGCGGGTACAAGAAGGAAAGTGTCGAAGATAGACGACATGCGGAAGGGACATCGACATGGGAGAAAGCCCAAGAGAACCGACGCGATGGTTGTGAGAACTGCGGTCGAGGTGCGTATAGTTGAAGTGGTCCATCCGACAAGAAAGGAGCTAACAGATCAGCCATAATTTGTTACAAGTGTCAAGGAATAGGACATAAGGAATATGAGTGCCCAGAGAACCTACATGCTGCAGAGGAGTCGAAACCCAGATGTCGAAAGGATGAGCAAGTCGATGAGAGGGAAGAATCGGCATCCGACAACAGTGAAGATGAAAAGAAGAAGAACCAAAATCTGACGGTTAAGAGAGCCTTGATCAAGAAAGATCAACGCGACCCGAAGGAGCCGGCACAACGGAAGGCAATATTTCAATCGAAGGTGCGGATCGGGGAATGGTGTTGCAAAACCATAGTTGATGGTGGGACCACGGAGAATCTTGTGTCAAAAAAAGTCATCGACAAGATCGGGTTGAAGTTTTGAGAAGAACCACATCCCTACAAGATCTCATGGTTGCAGAAAGGATACCTTGTCAAGGTGACCAGACAGTGCCTGATCAACTTTCGAGTTGAAGGATTAGAGGAAAGTGCACTATGCGATGTAGTTCCCATGGATGCATGCCATATGTTCTCAGGAAGACCATGGCAATATGATCAGAAAATGATCTACGATGGTTGAGCCAATACAGTCACAGTATGGAAGAATGGCATGAAAAGGACTCTTAAGCCTAGGTGAGAAAAGCAAGTCGACAGTAAGCACAACGAGAGCCATATTTGGAAGAAACGAGTGTTGATGAGCACCGCAAAGGAGTTCCTCGTAGAAGAGGAGAGACAGTCGGGATGTTTTGTGATCATTCCAAAAGGACATATGTCGAAAGAACGACCAGAGAGGAGGATATTCCGGTCAAAATCAAGGAGTTGCTCGAAGAGTTTAGTGACATATTGGCTGATGAGAAATCGATGGGATTGCTGCCGACGAGAAGCATATCCCATCAGATCGACTTGATTCCAGGGTCGAGTCTGCCAAACAAAGCACCATATAGGATGAGTCCAATAGAGGGACAGGAACTCAACCGATGGGTCTAAGAGCTATTAGATAGAGGGTTAATTGGAGAAAGTTTGAGCTCGTGTGCAGTACCAGTGGTATTGACACCAAAGAAGGGTGGAGAATGGAGAATGTGTACAGACTCCAGAGCCATCAACAAGATCACGATCAAGTATCAATTTCCATTCCTGAGAATGGATGACTTGATGGATTTCCTGAGTGGAGCGACACACTTCACGAAGATAGACTTGAAGAGTGGTTATCACCAGATTAGGGTCAGAGAAGGAGATGAATGGAAGACAACATTCAAGACAAAAGAAGGGTTATATGAGTGGTTAGTCATGCCGTTTGGGTTGACTAATGCACCTAACACATTCATGAGATTGATGAATGAGGTGTTGAAGCCATTTTTGGGAAATCTTGTCATAGTCTATTTAGACGACATTCTAATTTTCAGTCGAACCAATGTTCGACAGGCATTGTAGAAATTGTAGGAAGAGAAGTTGATGGTGAACCTGCAAAAGTGTTTCTTCATGAAGAAGGAATTGGTGTACTTGTGGTTTGTAATCTTGAGTAAAGGGTTGGTGATGGACCTAGAGAAGGTGAAGGCAATAGTAGATTAGCTGAAACCGACAAGTACGATGGGAGTGAGGAGTTTCCATGGACTTTCCAGTTTCTATCGGAAGTTCATTCGGGGATTCAATCGAATTTGTGCACCATTGACAGAATGCATTACAAAGGGTGAGTTCAAGTGGACAGACAAAGCCCATAGAGATTTTGACGAGTTGAAGGAAAAATTCACTGAGAGCCCAATCTTGGTGCTCCGAGACTTTGACAAATTTTTCTAGGTCAATTATGATGCGAGTGGAATGGCAATTGGAGCAGTGTTGAGCCAGGAGGGTCAACCAATTGCATTCTTTAGTGAAAAGATGAATGGGGTGAAGTAGACGTATTCGGTCTACGAACAGGAATTTTATTTTATCATTCAAGCACTAAAGAAGTGGAGGCATTATTTTTTTCCCAAGGAATTTATATTATACACAGATCACCAAGCGCTGAGGTATTTGAACACTCAGTCAAAATTGGATCAGCGACACATGAAGTGGGTGGAGCTACTTCAGAGGTATACATTCATGTTGTGACATAGGTCGGGCACGTCGAATAAATTTGCCGACGCATTGAATAGGAGAGTTGCACTACTGAACATGACAACAGTTCAGGCAACGGGGATAGAGTTGTTAAAGCCGGAGTATGAGACCAATGAGGATTTTGCAAAAGCATGGAAGGCTTGTCGTGAACCTTGGAGTATCGACAGGACTCCATATTTGAGTTATTTCATTCAAGAAGGCTATCTGTTCAGGGGAGGTCAGTTGTGTATTCCCAGAGGATCAGTAAGAGAGAACCTAATCGAAGAATTTCATAATGGTGGGTTAGCAAGGCATTTTGGCATCGAAAAGACCAAATCATTGGTTGAAGAGAAGTATTTCTAGCCAGTGATGTCGACAGATGTCGGAAAGTGGGTTCGCCAATGTCAAGTTTTCCAGTTGGCAAAGGGAAGGAGTTAAAATATAGGGTTGTACACACCATTGCCAGTACCAAATAACCCTTTGGAGCATCTTAGCATGGATTTTGTGTTAGGATTGCCGAAGACTCACTAGAGAAGTGACTCAATATTTGTTGTAGTCAAAAGGTTTTTGAAGATGGCGCATTTCCTTCCATGTAAAAAGACGAGTGACGCCATAGGGATTGTTGTACTATTCTTCAAGGAGATAGTCAGATTGCATGGGTTGTCAAAGAGTATCACGTCAAATCAAGATACCAAGTTTATGGGGCATTTCTAGAGAACCGTATGGAAGAAACTAGAAACGAAGTTGCATTTTAGCTCGGCGTGTCATCCACAGATAGACAGACAGACCGAGGTGGTGAACAGAATTTTGGGAAACCTTCTAAGATGTTTGGCAACCAACAGACCCAAGCAGTGGGAAAATGTGTTGGCACAAGTGGAGTTCGCTTACAACAATTCTGTGAATCGGTCAATAGGATTGAGCCCATTCCAGATTGTTTAGGGGAGAATCCTACACGGAGTGGTGGATTTGGTCTAGTTATTGACAGAAACCAGGAAGACCGCAGATGTAGAATCATTCGCAGAGCATATGCATGAAGTTCATGAGAATGTGTGGAAGCGCATAGAGAAGAGTAACGCGACATACAAGTTGAGGGCTGACAGGAAGAAGAGGCTATAGTCGTTCCAAGAAGGGGGCTTATTCTATGTGGAAGGAGAGATTTCAGACAGGTACATACAACAAGCTAAAGCTGAAGAAGATAGGACCATGCAGAATTATGAAGAAGATTTCTGACAATGCTTATGTGTTGGAATTGCCGAAAGACTTGAACATTTTAGCAATGTTCAACATTTTAGATCTGTACAAATTTGAAGAAGGGTCAAGTAGTGGAAGCAAGGAAGTGATAAGCATCGACTGGACGGACCAAATTCCAAATCGACACAAAGAAGAGATCACAGAAGTAATCGAAGAACGCGAGGTTGGGCAAATGCGTAGTGCATAGAATAAAGAATACTTAGTGCAATGGAAGGATGATGAGTTGCAGGAGGCGACATGGATTTCCAAACAAGAGTTCAGGAGACTGACGGGGCAGTCAGATTCTTTTCACCTGGGGAGTCTGACGTAGGAGCATCGGAGCCTAGGCAGATCATTCGAAGTTCATCAATAGGAGGGAGCCGACCAGCGGGAGTGCCGATGACCACTAGTATGGAGAGCAGGTTGACTTGTCAAGTCAACAAGTCGAGTAGAAGCAGTCAGTGTGCGACCGAGTGGAGCAGTGCAACGGATGTTGTGAGTGGTCGAGAATCGACAGGAAATGGTTGATAGATGACAAGGGGAGTAAGGTGTTGGGTAGTCAACAAGTGGTTGAACTACGATGCGATAAGTTTGGCAGAGCCAAGTGCAGAGGAAGGGGAGGACTGGAAAACCGCAGAAGATGAAAAGTAAGCCGACAAGAAGGTCGAGATGTGACCGACTACTGTAGTAGGGTCGAAAGGGAAAAAATTCAAGGAACTGTACCTGGTATCTGTTCAAGGTTGCTAAGGAAGTTAATATAGTTATTGCGAGTAGGTGAAAGATATGATAGGTGACATCATCGACAGAGGTTATGTAGCACGGTTAGGAACTGACAGTTGCAGGTCTGAAAGATTTGGAAGGATCGATGGATGGGAGGATGCGTGTCTTGGGGATTCCATTAATCTCAGGAACAGTAGCCACAGGGTAGAAGATGAAGGGGGGAAATTGGAGAGAGGATCTTCAATCTTTGATCGGCAGCATCAGAGAGAGCAGAGCCGAGTGGTGAAGAGTCAAACAGGTAGCAGAGGAAGAGAGTTGAGACCGAGCCATAGCTCAGAGTTCCAAGGTGAACTAGGAGAGAGTGAGGTCGACACACAGGGAGAACACACCACAGTTACTTCTGAGTTGTAACGGCTGAGGCCAATTGTAGTTAGTTATTTGTTTACAGTTATTCCGCATTGTAACTGATTTCAGAGAAATAATCTAATCCACTTCTGGCATTCTTTTTTACACCTTGTTCGTGTAAGCATTTTGGTATGTGTCGTGTGTATTATTAAGAAAGAAATTATTCCTGTAAGGTGACTTACGTCAATACTTGATAGAATATAGTTTTGGTAAATCTTTTGTAACATATTTTAACCCTTTCGCAATGCATGTTGTTGGAAGGTTCTACTTTCACAATAATGGTGGTCGTCTACAACCGAGGATACTAGCTATCTGGGTAAGCCTTAGTATTAACCTCAAGGGTTTGCCGACAGTTACATAGAAATGGTTTTTAATTTGTTTAGTTGCATTCAGGGTTTTAGAGGTATACACAGTCGTGTAGAGGGTGGTAGTAACCGTCGTTTTTTTTTTTAGATATGAAGCTAAGATATTTGGGAGCTTTGCTCCTTGAGCTGTAGCTCAATGTTTAATGTTAAATTTTGAGCATTAATTCACAATACTCTAGTATCTTCACTGAGAGAATAACATATACAATATATCAATACATGAAAATCACAATAAGCATCACAAGCATCACAAGAATCAAAAGCATGAGAGACAAGAGACACAGAGTTTCCATGGGGAAAACCCTAAGGTGAAAAACCCCACAACTTCCTCAGATATAGAGAGAGCAATGGCCCAACCAAAGTACAACCAAAATACACTGAGATAGTCTCCTAGTAGCAAATGATCCTCCTCCTCACTAGTGCGCCAATTTCTGAGTGAGAGAGATATAACTTTCCAAATAAATTAAATAGAGATCACCTGATCTCTATTTATACTAACATGTTTGCCCAGTGACCTTATGGGGCCGACTTGTCTAGATAGGTACATCCACATTATAATATATATATTTCAGGGCTGACCCCACACATGGTGGTCTAATAACCCATCAGCAAGTACACACACTTGCGACACTTGTCAATCCACATGACGACACTTCCTTATAGAGGAATAACACATCTCTAATAAGGGTACAATAAATATATATGAAATACATAGATGAAATACATTCCAAAGTTACATATACATCAACACTCCCTCTTAACTAGTAAGGTATTTCTCGACACAGATCTGCTAGACAAGTCTTCTTCTCAGGATCATCGTCATTGTCATCGTCACTACTGCTGCTATCTCAACCAATCTCTGACTCCACTCGTCATAGGAAGTTCTACAGAGCCAGTCCTTTTTCATACTGGATGTAGGCCCACCACCTGCAGGTCTTCGTCATCACTGGCCATACTGTGGAGTCCTCAGGACTTATTACGTGCGTCACAAAACCTCGAAAGAGCATCCCAGGCTGTTACGAGCACATGGATCTACCTATAGGATCTCCCAGGGCCATATTATATGTGAGCTCACCACAAAACCTCGCAAGAGCATCCCAGGCTGTTACGAGCATGCAGCTCTACCTATAGGATCTCCCAGAGACAGATTATATGTGGTCACCACAAAACCTCGTAAGAGCATCCCAGGCTGTTACGAGCACACAGCTCTACCTATAGGATCTCCCAGGGACAGATTATATGTGGTCATGGAAAAACCTCCCAAGAGCATCCTAGGACTTATTACGGGCACACAGCCCAACCTATCAGATCTCCCAGGGACATATTATATACCATAGGACAAAACCTCGAAAGACCATCTGCCAAATATCCCAAGGCCAGATTATATGCCATAGGCAAAACCTTGAAAGACTATCTGCAGATCTCCCAGGGCCAAATTATATGTCCTCCCAAAGAAAAACCTCGAAAGAGCATTTCCTAGATATCTCAGGGCCAAATTATATGCCATAGGCAAAACCTCGAAAGACTATCTACAAATCTCCCAGGGCCAAATTATATGCTCATCTGCACAACCTAATCCACGGCCATAGAGTATCAACCTGATACTCACCATACATCATCCTGATGTACACATGATCATCCAGATCATATCCTGCTGCATGTCATCTGGAGCAACATCCTGAAGCTCGTCATCCATGATCATCCTGATCATACAATGCATCTACCTGATGCATACCAAGTATCTACCTGATACATATCATCATACATGATCCACCTGATCATACAATGTATCCACCTTATACAAATACAAATACATGATACATATCACCATACATGATCCACCTAATCATACAATGTATCCACCTGATACATATACAGATGCATGGTCCAAGCATCCAACATGATGCATGTACAAAAATACATACACATGATCCAACCAATCATATCCAGCATCCAACGTGATGCGTACATACATATAAATGATCCAACTGATCATATCCAGCATCCAACATGATGCATACATACATATATAAATGATCCAACTGATCATATCCAGCATCCAACATGATGCATACATACATACATAAAAATTATCCAACTGATCATATCCAACATCCAACATGATGCGTACATACATATATAAATGATCCAACTGATCATATCCAAGCAGAAAGCAGAACATCATCCTGATGCTCATCATCCAGCGCTTACATCCACAGCCATGTGAAGGATCCTCCTTCCAACATGCTTGGAATGGCTTCAACAAATGTGTCCATCAATTCTTCCTCGAAGTGTCCTCGATCTGAAGAATGCCAAGCCTCTCTCTGAAGTACTCGAACTTCACCTTGGCTAGTGGCTTCGTCAGCACATCTGCAATCTGCTCGTTCGTCGCAACATACAGGAGCTTCACAGCTCCTTTCTGCACCATATCCCTGATATAGTGATATTTGATCTCTATGTGTTTCGACCTGTCATGAAACACTGGGTTCTTAGACAGCTTCACACAACTCTGGTCATCACAGAAGATACCAGTAGCATCCAACGGAAGATCAAATAACTCAGACAGTAGCTTCCGTAGCCATACTGCCTCACAATTAGCTGAACAGGCTGCAACATACTCTACCTCAACTGTACTCAGTGCTACGCAGGACTACTTCCTACTAAACCAAGAGATCACACCTGATCCCATACTGAAACAACACCCAGATGTGCTCTTCCTATCTGCAGCACTTCCAGCCCAATCTGAATCAACATAACCCTGCAGGTTAAACTTTTGATTCGCTTCATACTTGAGCCCATAATCCACTGTACCCTTCAGGTACCTCAGAACATGCTTTACAGCAACCAGGAGAACACTCCTCGGATCCGTCAGGTACTGGCTCAATGTGTTCACAACAAAGCAAATATCCGGTCTCGTGTTCGTCAGGTACATCAAGGACCCAATCATCTGACGATACATAGAGACATCAACCGGCTCAGATGAAGCATCACATAGAAGCTTTAGATTCGATGCCATAGGTGTGGCCATGGCCTTGCAATCCATCATCCCGAATCTGTTCAGGATATCTACTATTTACTTCCCTTGACCAAGGAAGATACCACCTGCATTCTGCCACACCTTCATACCTAGGAAATAATGCATCATTCCCAAATCTTTCATGTCGAACTCAGCAACAAGCTTCCTCTTCGTATCTACAATCAATCTGTCATCTCCTGTTACAAATAAGTCATCCACATACAGGAGTAGAATCACAGGATTCCCTTCCTCAACCTTGTAATAAAGTTTGGAATCCACTTTACTCTTGGTAAAGCCCAAACTAGATAGGAAACTATCCATCCTGCCATACCAAGTTCTGGGAGCTTAATTCAATCCATACAAGGCTTTCTTCAATCTGTACACATATGACTCCCTGTCATGTATTTCAAAACCGAGTCGCTGCTCCACATATACTTCCTCTTCAACTACACCATTCAAGAAAGCAGTCTTGACATCCATCTGGTGTATTTTCCATTTCATTGTTGTAGCTAGGGAAAGTACTGTTCTGATGGAAGTATACCTGGCTACAGGTGCAAAAGTTTCTTCATAATCTATTCCCTCTTTCTGAGAGAAGCCACGAGCTACAATTCTTGCTTTGTATTTCTCTACACTACCATCTGCAGCATGCTTGATTTTGTAAATCCATTTGGAAGTCACAACAGACTTCTCTTTAGGTCTTGGGACAACATCCCAAACATCATTCTTCATTATTGATTGGTATTCCTCAACCATGGCATCCTTCCATTCTTTCTTTTCCGCTTCTTCTTCATAACTGGAAGGCTCTTTGTTCATAATGTCACAGAGTAAAGCAACATAGCCGGTATGTGATCCGGTTCTCTTCTTTGCTCTGTGTTCTTCTTCTGGAATGCCAAATCTTTCTGCATCTTTAATGAGCTCTCTAGCCCATGCAGGTTTCCTCTTGTGAGAGTTATCCTCATGGGGTGGATCTACAGGTTCTTGTGGATCTTGAAACTCACGAACAACTTCTGAAACTGCTTCAGTCATGCTAGTGTCTTGAAATCTAGTTTCCTTAGGTTCTTCATAAACTTCGATAGGTGCCTTCCTTGATTTGATGAATGCTGAGTTTTCATCAAATGTTACATCCCTGCTGACATCAATCTTCTTGAACCCTGGAAAGTATATTCTATAAGCCTTCGAGCTTTCACTGTAACCCACAAAGATACCCTGCTTTCCTGAAGGATCTAGTTTGGTCCTTTTTTCCTTTGGGACATGAGTGTATACTGGACAACCAAATATTCTGAGATGGTTGACTTTAGGTTTCTTACCAGAAAAGACCTCTTCTGGTGTCTTGTTGTCCAATATTTTGTGCGGTATTCTGTTCTGCACATATACAGCTGTTCTAGCTGCTTTTGCGCATAGATGCATAGGTAGATCCTGGTCATGCAGCATTGCCCTTGCTGCTTCCATGATAGTTTTGTTCTTCCTTTCTGCAACTCCATTATATTGAGGATTATAAGGAGTAGTCAACTCCCTCTTAATCCCTGAATCACTAAAAAGCTTCTTGAAGTCACCTGAGATGAACTCTCCACCATTGTAGGATCTGAATGTTTTGATCTTCTTGTCAGTTTGATTTTCCATCAAGGTTTTGAATTCTTTGAACTTATCAAACACCTCATCTTTGTTTTTCAAGAAGTATACCCAAGTCTTCCTGGAGAAGTCATCAATAAATGAGACATAGTAAACATACCCACTAAGAGAATTGGATGGCATAGGACCACATACATCTGAGTGGATGATTTCCAAGATATCTTTGGCCTTGCTTTCACTGCTTGGGAAATCCTTCTTAATGTTCTTACCTTTTGCATATCCTTTGCAAACACCTTCATGTTTGGTCTTGATTTCAGGAAGACCTTCTACAGCCTTGCTTGAAATTGAAAGTTCCCTATAGTGCATATGAGCAAGTCTTCTATGCCAAAGTTCACTTGGCTCCATGGATTCATGCACCATGGCATGTTCAGGTTGTGCCTTCAATTTATACAATCCTCCCTCTTGCTCTCCAATCACTACTGCATCATCTATGGTCTTTCCCTTTGGCCAAATTAGGACTTGGCCATCCACAAATGTAAGCCTCGTACCTTTTGCATCCATTGCAGAGATGGAGAGTAAGTTGTTCTTGAGCCCAGGTACATAAAGGACTTCTTTCATCTTCAAAGATTTTCCAGAATCTAGGTTGTAGGAGGCTTCACCACTTCATTTGATTGGGTATTGATAATCATCCCCAAGTTTCACCTTATGGGGTGATTCATGTTCAGAAAGATTCACAAAAGATTCCTTAAACCCAATCATATGTTTGGAAGCCCCACTATCAATCAACCAATCATTACAACCATGAGAGATAGTACATGTGAGAGCAGAGATTAGAACATACTCTTCTTCACTTGATGAGTCATCATCACTACTTTCTGCCCTAGCCTTCTTCTTTCGAGGTTCATCATCCTCGGCAGCATGCGCACGGAACATTCTTTTGTTGCCCTTCTTCTTCTTGCTGAAGTTGTTGTTATTATCCCTTTTGTTCTTGGGACAATCTGAAGCAAAGTGACCCTTCTCATTGCATGTGAAGCATCTTAGATCCTTCTTATTCTTTTGATAGGATCTTTTGTAGCGAGAGTGCTCCTTCTTGGGCTTGCTTCTTTTGGTGTGAGTTGCGAGAGCTTGATCTTCACCTTCCATCTTTTCCTCACAAGCTACAAGTCTAGCTTCTTCTTGAGAGCATTCCTCCCACAGTTTACTGAAAGAGATCAATTTCTTTCTTACACAGATTCCTTGAATAAAGGAGTCCCATGACCTAGGTAGGCCATTCAGAGTGGTCATAACAACTTCACCATTTTCCACTACTTCATCCACAGCTTCAAGTTGCTCCTTGATCTAAGAGACCTTGGAGAAGTAAGATTGAATGGTTTCTCCATTCAACATCTTGACCCCTTTCAATTGATTTCACAGAGTCATCTTCCGATTTATGTTCTTTCCTTCAAATAGCTTGGTCAAAGAGTCAAACATCTCCTTGGGTGTCTTTAGAGAAGACACATGGGGTATGAGATGGTCTTTGATAGAATCAACAATGATTCTCTTTGCCTTGACCACATTCTTCTTATGCAATACTTTGGCCTCTTCATCCTCTGGGATAGGGATGTCTTCTTTTATATATGAGTCCAACTCATTCTCTTCCAGGATTAACCCAATCCTATACTTCCAAGCTCGGAAGTTATCAGCCCCTTCAAGCTTATCCTCAAGCTTGGTGCGGTGAGACATCTTAAAGAGTACTTCAAATGTAAATAGAAAAGATTTAGGTCTTACCACTTGAAATGCTGAAAAACTAGATCTCGTCCTGGATTAGGGTTTGTCGAAAAAACCCTAAAAATTCAAAATGTGAATTTCAATTTTTTGAAAGGACAGAAAGATGCACTTTGATGAGCTGATCAGCCTGGTGCATTCATAATTTGAGATCAGCAAAGTTTTACCCTTCAGATTTTCCTTTTTGTCCTCCCAGGTTCACTAGGGAGAGCCCTGAATTAGGGTTTGCGTTTCCTGGAGATCTACTCAGCCAAAAATATTGATTCAAAGCTCTAAACTTCGAGGTTTGCAAGGAGCTTCCAGCTATGTCTTCAGATTTCAGAAATTCCTATTTTTGTGGAAACCCTAATTTTTAGGGCCAAATCTGAAAATGCTCGGAATTGAATTCTGATTGGACAGATAGATGCGCCTTGATGAGTAGAGTCAATCTACTATACTACGTTTCCAAAATATGTGGATAGAAACTCAATAAACAAGAAACTCAAATTTTCGTCACTGCAAAATGTCTTCTTCTCGGGTTAGCTCTGATACCATGTTAAATTTTGAGCATTAATTCACAATACTCTAGGATCTTCACTGAGAGAATAAAATATACAGTATATCAATGCATGACAATCACAATAAGCATGACAAGCATCACAAGAATCAAAAGTATGAGAGACAAGAGACACAGAGTTTCCGTGGGGAAAACCCTAAGTTGAAAAACCCCACAACTTCCTCAGAGATAGAGAGAGCAATGGCCCAACCAAAGTACAACCAAAATATATTGAGATAGTCTCCTAGTAGAAAATGATCCTCCTCCTCACTAGTGTGCCACTTTCTGAGTGAGAGAGATATAACTTTCCGAATGAATTAAATAGAGATCACCTGATCTCTATTTATACTAACCTGTTTGCCCAGTGACCTTATGGAGCCGACTTGTCTAGCTAGGTACATCCACATTATAATATATATATTTCAGGGCCGACCCCACACATGGTAGTCTAATAACCCATCGGCAAGTACACACACTTGCGACACTTTTCAATCCACATGGCAACACTTCCTTATAGAGGAATAACACATCTCTAATAAGGGTACAATAAATATATATGAAATGCATAGATGAAATACATTCCGAAGTTACATATACATCAACATTTAATGCTACCTCAACCACTGTAATCAGTGTTTTTCGCTGAGGTTCCGAGTTGTATTTTTAATACCACGAATTTGTTCAGTGGGTTTTGAACTAAAGGTTCAGTGTAATTCTAAATGGATTCAGTCTTTTTATAAAAACAACTTCTTATGTAAGTGACAGTGATTTTATTATTGCGAAAGCTTAGGGCTTAGCTCGACAATGGAAAATGTGATACGTGTGAAACCATAACCTTAAGTCTTCAACCCTGTTGCGTTTTAATTTATACTTTCGGTCTAGGGTTTGTGTTGATATTACAATGATTTTATAAAATTGTTGTTTGCATTCATAGTTGATTTTGGAAAACAAAGGACTTGTATCGATTTCAAGGTGTTTGGAAATCTAATGTTCAGATAAGAGTATAATGTTATTGCAGTAAATAAATAGATTGTTTAATGATGATCCTTTGAATTTCAAACTGGTTATATTTTCGAAATGATATGAATTATGAAATCCTGTGTAATATATAATAATGGTTTATAGTGATAATATTTGTATTACATTTCGTTTAATGTGTGAGAACTAGAATTATGTGGAAAAGAAGACTTGATTGAAATGTTGTGATTGTAAAATTAAGTTTTTACTTGACCATACAAATCGTGTAGTGAGAAGTTAAACGTACTCTGTTGGAGAAATATTAGAGCAGGAAAATACTATATGTCTATTGTAATTATAGTATTCATTTGATTTGTTTGTAAGGGTTATTCTGATACTGTTACTAATATGATATTCGGTCTATCTTATATATATTTCTATGATAGATAAAAAGTGATACGATAAGCTTGTTCCTCAATATTAAAGTAGTGTTTGTAAACAAAAGAAAGAGTTTATTTATAATCATAATTTAGTGAAGTATTTAGCAGAAAATCTAACTTTTGTTTACTTTCAAAAGATATATTTTAAATAAAACAATGCTACAGATTTGAGAGGTGATAACTCTGTTTATGAAACAATCATTTAATTTTATCTAAAGCATGTGATCCTTTTGTTCTACCCTAAATACCCCTTTCTGTACTAGAGTATGGTACTGTTATGGTGTGTGGAAAAATGCAGAAAGGTGATTTTATAATCAATCATTCTATCTTTTCTAAGTACATCATTCATACTGCATTTTATTTCATCAATACAATTTAGATAAATAAAATAATCATTAACTTAAGTAGAATCTCTTAGTTTAATGGGAAAAATAGATAATCATTGCATTCCTATTTCATTAACTAATATAACAAAAGTAGAAAAGATAATACAATATGAACCTGAAACTATAGAAGAAGAAACAAACAGCCAAAGGAGCCCGTTCCACCCAACCAACTCCTGAAGACAACCAATCTACTTGCCTTAGGACCCCCGATCTTGTTCACTGAACCACTAGGATGAAGATGCTATGTGGAATATTGGAATAAATTCCCTTGCAACTCAGCAGTAATACTTAGCAGTAGTATTTTCTGACTTTAACAATATTGAACTCAGCAATGTGGTTACACTAGTTCAGAATGCAGTCTTAATTCACTCAATCACTTCTAACTTTTCCCTCATCAAATCTATTGTGCTCATAAATTATCACAAGGTAAGAATGAATAGCCTCCTACTGAATTTGATGGATAGATAAATAGCATGCCTAGGTCTTTTGGTCAGTTTATTTCAGTAAATGAGCAACCTTCTCACTTCCACTTTCTTGGGGAACATGACCACAAAAGTAGGGAAGTTGCCCCCCTGCAACAGTTAGAAGTGAGTTGAGGATGCTGCCAAGTGTCAATTTGCTCTCTACCAAAGTCCATTCCCCCTAGTGGGTCAGTGAACAATCATTCAACAGTCTCCTTTGGATATTTGTCTCCACTTTTATTTATTAATAATAAAATATTCAAAATAATTAATTACAATCATCCATGACCCCACTTGATCAATAAGCATAGAACTTTACAATAAAAATAAAACATAATGTTTTCACAATAACATAAAATGTCTAGAACTTGGGGTATGTGATACATCTTCTTGTTCATGATTGTGATGTGTTCCATCTTCGGCAGATGCCTCTACTCCTTCCATTTCCTGCAGAATAGAAATTTATATTTCTATACAGAAACAATTTAAACATAGGTTAGTATTTTTGTTTTCCTGTTTTATATTGAACACGTGAGTTGATCCAATGTTAAGGCCTATTGTTTGTAAGCTCGCTCTGATATCACATGTAACAACTGTAAAATCCATAAATAAATAAATAAAAAATTGTAACAGGGGTTTGAATCGATTTAAGACCTACCACGTATGAAACATAGCTTTCAAGGATATTATTGATCTTTAGAACTCAGTTAGAATGATAGTAACTTAGCCTATGTTAACTAGTATTAGTTTTTATGAAATATGAAACTGATGTTTTGAAAAATGATATCTCCAGTAAATATTTGTGTACTACTTCTCTAGCATACATACTTTAAGCCAAAAGATGAATTACTCGCTTCATACTTTGATGTGTTGTGTCGGCCTTGTTGATTGTTATGATTTGTGTGGTTGATTTATGTTCCTAAGGTGGTGCCTTTGCCATGATTTTCATTTAAGATCTCTAATTAAAGTCCCTTCTATTGATGTTAGAGTTATAGTGTCTTAGGTATTTCTTAGCTTCATATGAGCTAACGCATGTCAAAAATTCTTGGTTGCAGGTGTATAAAAGGGAAGGCTAGTCCCTTGGTTCCTAAAGGGGATCTAGGTAAGTAACAACGTAAGGCACCTATACAACAGTAATCCCTAAGTAAGGTTTTGATGCAATTTTTAAATCCCGAACTATAGGAAGAGGGTAAAAATGTATTTCTAAGTGGAGGTAGGGGAATTTAAGAGCCAACGTGAAGTCTCATGAGTGCTTTCTAGGATGGATCTAGGATATACCCTAGAACCAATGCCAAACTGGTGTAGTCTTTTGCATTTGTCATTCGATGAGGAGAGCGAACCCTCATATCTCGGCCTTTTCCAACACTAGGGAGGTGCTGCGCTTGACCATGCACAGGGTCCCTTGCAGCAACTTCGAAGCTTTGCAGGTAAGTTCTGGAATTCATGGAATTTTGAATTGTAGGGTGCATAAGTTATTTATTTCACCAAATTCATGTTTTAACCTCAACTTTCGCTATTGCATACTAGGAGGGTTTGCTCGATATTTAACGTTGGGGCTTGACTTTGAGGTTAAAAAGGGCTTGAGTCGTGGAAGATTCGGCATCGAAGGTCCTGGTAAGACCTGGGCACCCTGGAACTCTACAGTATTTTTCCATTGATGTGGTGTGAATAAATTTGATAGCTGGAACAAGGATGTATGGATTCGTTTGGAGTTACAAGGGTTTTTATGAGCCACCCTCTGTTATATGGTAATTAATTTTGTGTTTTTGTTCTTCCAGCATTGATGGCTGAGATGTGTTTAGTTTTTATAAGCCTACAGGAAAGAGATATTTGAATACACAGAGTTTATATTTATTTTGAAATCCCTTTGTTTCCAGACATTAGATTCTGTGTGAAATGTTTTTTAAGGTCTTCTACATTATTGATACTCTTACTGTATAAAAGATTACCTCTATTCTCTATGAATTTTTTATAACTAATGGCTAAGACTTGCCACGTCTGCATTTAGAATTTAATGTTTGCTATTCTGGTTTTTAAAAAAGAGCTATGGCAATTTATTTTGAATATCAATATGAACTAGGGTTTTCAGTACTATTAACAGAGATTTATATTCAAATGAGACCGTCTTCGTTTACAGGGTAGGCACCATTTATTTCTCTGTACTGTATTTTATGTTAAACTTATGCTTGGTCTATTTGTTTATGCTTGGTTAGTTGTAATCAACTAAAGGATGAGACCCCATCCTATACTCTACGAAATAACTCTCCAGTACTTAGATATGCATAAACTCTGTTTGTTTCGCTTTGGTTGAATGAAAATGAGACTTCTGTTTGGCTTGAGTTGCTTGGTTCTTAATTGGAGTTGTGTGGTCTTAGTTTCATTAAGGGCTATGAGAACCCTAGTCTTCCTACTGCATCTAACCTACATAAATGGATTTAAGTTAATATGTTTTGGTTGGATGGTTTCGATGGTAATGTTTTTAAAAGAGAACAAAAATAAACTAGGATTTATCTAACCTATTAGTTCCTCGGTATGTTCTATTCCATAAATGATGAGTAGTATTTCCTTATGAAAATGCTATCTGTTCTATAATTGTTTTCTGTAAGTAAATAATAGCATTTTGGGAAGTAATTCGGCCTCTGAGCCTGTCTTGAGATATACTTATCTTTTCTTTCAAACTGTCTGTTTATAATATATATATATATATATATATATGAGTTTATTTATTCAAAAATTCTTATCTCGATAGATTAATATACTATTACTCTTACTTTGTTTGATAATAGCATTGTTTTAACCATACATTTTTAGTACTATGCTTATCTATGTAAATAATATTCTATAAAAGAATTGAGCTACCTTTTCAATTCGTAATTAAATGAACACTATGATTAAACATAGACTAATAGATTATCATCACTATTCTTTCTATATTATAACTATCAAAATAAATATAGACTTTTGTATAGAATAATATTATTGGTTATGCATTCAAATCATTTGAACAGCCAAATAAATAAACTAATAAAAAGAACATTAAGAACCTCGTAACTTGAAGATGAAAACAAAATCCAAAGAAGGTTGTTCCTCCCAACCATCTCCTGAAACCGCCAATTTTACTTGCTTCAGGACCCCAAGCATGTTCACTAAACCACTAGGACGAAGATTTAGTGTAGAAGCTTTTTCGGTTCGCTCTGTCAGACTTAGCAATTAATCTTGCAGTCAAACTATTCTCTTATGTGCCTAACTTTTTAGTGTGCAACAAATCCACAAGGTTCTAACTGAGCCTCCTTCCCATTTGATGGATAGATATATGCCTAGGTATTTGGGTCAACAAGAAATGAGCCACCTGCTCAGTTCCTCTTTTCTTGGGAACATGACCACAATTTAGGGAAGATGCCTCTTGCATCAGCTAGAAAGTAAATGTTGTTGCTGCCACTTGTCATGTTTTCCTTCTACACCTTATCATTCCTCCTAGTGGGTCAATAAACACTCTTCAACAATCCTCTTTGGATAGGTGTCTCTTATTTTATTTATTTAATAATAAAATATTTAGTTACAGTAATCCTAGACCATCCTTGGTCAACAACACAAAACTTTACAATAACTTTTAAAATAATGTTTTTCCACAGCATAAAATGTTTTTAGTTCTAGGTGGGTTACAAATATGAAGGGGACGTTCCTGGAGATTTCCTCGGGTCTTTGTCCCCTTGATTGACAAAGAAAATATCCTTCTAATTTTCCACGTAGCAATTAATACTCCTATCTCTTTAAGAGCTCAATCTCTAGACCTGGGAGAATTTTCCAAAGTATGGAACCCTTTTTTCATATATATATTTGGGTCATGATCAATGGAGGGCAGGGCGCGACGGTGTGTGAAGTAATGCTACTTGCAATAGTTATCTCTCTACAAAATGTGAGCAGTGCCACAATCTGCTCGTTGCGTGGATGTTTGATCTCTGCATAGAGTCGAACTCTGCTTTCTTTGTGAAGGATATGTACATGGTATATGATAGGGGTTTGATGAACAAAGTCGCACTGGAAGTGATCCCTATCTCGCGTTTGATAGATATACATGTCATCTCTATTGTAATAGTCTCCGCACAGAGGTAGCAATCTCAACTTATGTGTGGGTATTTAATATGCTTCTACCTGCTCAATCGCGTCTCTGCATAGAGGTAGCGATCTCAACTTATGTGTGTGTATTTAATATGCTTCTACCTTCCTGATCGCGTCTTTGCATAGAGGTAGCGATCTCAACTTAATTGTGTGTATTTAATATTCTTCTACCTGCTCGATCGTGTCTCTGCACAAAGGAAACTATCTCAACTTATTTGTGTGTATTTAATATGCTTCTACCTGCTCGATCACATCTCTGCACAGGGGTAGAGATCTCAACTTATTTGTTTGTATTTAATATGCTTCTAACTTCTCAATTGCGTCTCTGCACAGAGGTAGCGATCTCAACTTATGTGTGTGTATTTAATATGCTTCTACCTGCTCAATCGTGTCTTTGCACATAGGTAGCGATATCAACTTATGTGTGTGTGTATTTAATATGCTTCTACCTGCTCGATCGCATCTCTGTACATAGGTAGCGATCTCAACTTATGTGTGTGTATTTAATATACTTATACCTACTCGATCACGTCTCTGCATAGAGGTAGTGATCTCAACTTAATTGTGTGTATTTAATATGCTTCTACCTACTCGATCACGTCTCTGCATCGAGGTAGTGATCTCAACTTAATTGTGTGTATTTAATATGCTTCTACCCACTCGATTGTGTCTCTGCATTGAGGTAGAGATCTCAACTTATTTGTGTGTATTACTTATGCTTTTTTGCTGCTCGATCGCATCTCTGCACAGAGGTAGAAATCTCAACTCATGTGTTTTAGTTGGAAAATTCAACAGAGTTTAACCTCTGTATATGTGCTCGACAGAGCTTTTGATTGAACTCTTTTTTTAGTTTGATAAAATTCATATATATATATATATATATATATATATACACGAACACACACACACACACACATATATATTTCGTGGCTTGTATAGAGTTGTAAACCATGCGAAATCTGCATTTTTCTTGATAGAAGTTTCCTATAAAGCTTTGACAATAGATCCATATATATATACTGATATTGTTATATTTATGGTTTGATAGAGTTTTAACTCTATATATTGTAATGTATGCATACAGATGAAGAGCGCATCCATGGTTGGCGGAACCCTGAACTCCATATTAAAGTTGAAATGATATATATATATATATATATATATATATAAGTGTTTCTTAGTTTTAAAGTTTGAGGGAGAGTAAGAGAAGGGCGCATCCATGGTAGACGCAACCTTGAACTCTATAACGAAGTTAAATTAACCTATATATATCTGCTATAAATTTTGTGAAGGGCTCAAGCTTGGGATGGGCGACCTGTGGGCTGGTGCAAGGTAATGATACCCAATTATGACATGTTAGTTGCAATGACATTCTAGAAAAGCAGAAATATTATCATTAAAATGAATTATTAGAGGTACCTACAAAACGTTTTTGGATTAGGTGTAAATAGATGAAACGTAGAAAAATGGATGACCTTCCGGAATATATAACTTTTATTTATATAAGCATGGTATAACCACCCCAAAATGTCATTATTCGAAGATTGGTATGTTATTGTTTTTCTCAAACATAATGCACATGTTTTTGTTGAGCCACCCATTTGCTATGTAAATTTTCAATCTACAAGAAAAAAAATATGTAGAGGCGTAGGCAACAGAAGAATCTTGTGCAAAGCTATTTTTCCAAAATTTTAAAAGTCAATTTTATATTTTTTTTTAAATTACCGAAGTCAGTGAATCCCTAAAATGACATGGTCAAGTGTTGAGACACCATATCATGGTCTAAAAATAATCAAAATACTTTTTTTTTAGGTTGTAGGTATTTTCGTGCTCTTGTGCGGGTTCTCTTCCATTTTTGAAATAGGTAATACAATCAAAAGTTATAGGCCAAATAAATTACCTATGTTTTTTACAAATTTGACATGAGTGTAGTTAAAAATGAATTAAAAATAGAAAACAACAACATATCTATTAAAAAATTATATATTTAGAATCTGGACATAGAGCTTGACAAGCATGTGTAATTTCATTTGCAGTGCACTCGTGGAGCTTACGTGGAACTAGTTGTGAAAAACTGAAAGTTACAGAATTTGATGTTTTATGCCATAAATCGGGCATAAATCAGACTGAGCCTCAAGGTGCAATCTGAAGCTAATTCCAAGCCTGCAATGGTGTCAAAAACAATTTGAATTCAGGCACGTGTGCACGCAACTACGCGCACGCATGACGTACAACGCGCACGTGTAATTGTGCGCACGCGTTAATAACAGTTCACACGCATCCTTGTGCGTACGCGCTATTGTATGCATTTGTATGGTTTATTTAATTTCCTTTGTCAAGGGGATACATGAAGTTGATGAAGATGTGATGATGAAGAAGATGACGATGATGGAGATGTTGATGAGGAAGGGGGATATGACAATGATGTTGAAGATGTTAATGATGATGAGATGATGGTGATGGTGATGATGATGACAATGGTGATGAATATGATGATAAGGATGATGAGGATGATGGTGATGATGATGACGATGATGATGATGGTGATGAGGATGATGGTGACGACGATGATGATCATGATAGTGATGAAGATGATGATGATCATGATGAATATGATGATGATGATGATCATCATCATCATCATCACCATCACCATCATCATCAACATCTTCATCATCATTGTCATCTCCCCCTTCCTCATCAACATCTCCACCATCATCATCTTCTTCATCATCACCACCTTCTTCATCATGATCATCATCATCTTCATCACCATCGTCATCAACATCAACATCTTCATCTCCATCATCATCATCTTCTTCATCCTCATCGCCATCATCATCATCATCTTCATCATCATCATCATCGTCCTTCTTCCTCATCTTCATCAACATCTAGGTCATCATCTTCATCGTCAACGTCATCATCATCATCATTATCATCCTCATCATCAACGTTGATGGTGATGATGATGAAGATGATGATGATGATGTTGATGATAAGTACATTGATCATCAACATCATCATCATCTTCATCATCATACTCATATCCATCATCATCCACCACCACCATCATCATCATCATCATCTTTGTCATCACCCTCTTCCTCATCATCATCATCATCTTTGTCATCACCCTCTTCCTCATCATCATCATCATCATCATCATCAATGATGATGATGACGATACGAAGATGATGATGGTGATGATGAAGAACATGACGATGACGAGTATGATGAGGATGATGAAGATGACGATTATGATGACAAAGAAAATGATCATCGTGACCATGATCATATGATGATGATGATGATGGTGAAGCTGATGAAGATGGCGATGATGATGAATAATGAAGATGATGATGATTTTGATGATGATGATCATATTCGTCATCATCATCATCATATTCATCATCGTACTCATATTCATCATCATCCACCACCATCATCATCATCATCATCATATAATCATCATCATCATCATCCTTGTCCTCACAATGATTATGATGATGAAGATGATGACGACGTTGATAATGTTGATGATGATGATGATGATGATGATGATGATAAGGTTGATGTGTTGTATATTCGTCATCATCTTCATCATCAACATCATCATCATCATCATCTCCATTAAAGTCATCATCATCATCATCATCTTCGTCACCATCGTCGTCGTCATCATCATCGTCGTCATCATCATCAACATCATGCTTGTCCTCACAATGATGATGATGATGATGATGATGCATGTCGTGGTTCATGTTGTGGATGATGATGATGATGTGTTGCATATTCGCCATCATCTTCATTATCATCATCATCATCATCATCATCATCATCATCATCTTCATTAGTCATCATCATCATCATAATCATCATCAACATCATCATCATCACCATCTTCATCATCATCATGATCTTCATCATCATCATCATCATCATCATCATCATGACGAAGATAATGATGATGATGATGACGATGATGATGACGATGATGATGACAATGAAGATGGTGATGATGATGATGATGATGATGACTAATGGAGATGATGATGATGATGATGATGAAGATGATGACGATATGCAGCACATCATCCTCATCATCATGATAATCTTCATCATCATTAACACCATGATGATGATGATGATGATGAAGAAGATGGCGATGACGAGTATGATGAGGATGATGAATATGATGATTATGATGATGAAGACAATGATCATCGTGACCATGATCATATGATGATGATGATGATGGTGAGGATGATGAAGATGGCAATGATGATGACCAATGAAGAAGATGATGACAAATATGATGATTTTGATGATGATGATCATATTTGTCATCATCTTCATATTCATCATCGTACTCATATTCATCATCATCCACCACCATCATCATCATCATCATCATCCTCATCCTCACAATGATTATGATGATGAAGATGATGACGATGATGATTGTGATGATGATGATCATGTTGTTGATGATGATGAAGATGATGATGATGATGATGAGGATGATCTGCTACATATTCGTCATCATCTTCATCATCAACATCATCTTCATCATCAACATCATCATCATCATCAGCATCATCATCATCATCATCATCATTATCATAAACTCCATTAGTCATCATCATCATCACCATCTTCATCATCATCATCGTCATCATCATCATCATCATCATCATCATCATGAAGATCATGATGATGATGATGATGATGATAAGGATAATGGTGATGATGAGTATGATGAGGATGATGAAGATGACTATTATGATGACTATCATCATCATCATATGATTATCATCTTCATCATCCTCATCATCATCCACGTCCTCATAGTGATGATGATGATGATGATGAGGAAGTTGATGATGATGATGAAGATGTTGATGATGTGCTGCATATTCCTCGTCATATTAATCATCATCATCATCACCATCATCATCATCATCTCAAATTATTCATCATCATCATTGCACTCATATTCATCATCATCCACCACCACCATCATCATCATCATCATATCATCACAACTAATGATGAAGATGGTGATGATGAATATGGCGATGATGGTGACTAATTAAGATGATGACGATGAATATGATGATTTTGATTATGATGATCATATTCGTCATTATCATCATCATCATCTTCATTATCATACTCATATTCATCATCGTCCACCACCACCACCATCATCATCATCATCATCCTCCTCCTCACAATGATGATGATGATGATGATGACGACGATGATGATGTTGATGACGATGATCATGTTGTTGATGATGATGAAGATGATCATTATGATGAGGATGATGTGCTACATATTAGTCACCATCTTCATCATCAACATCATCATCATCATCATCATCATCATCATCATCATCATCATCTCCATTAGTCATCATCATCACCACCATCTTCATCATCATCATCATCGTCATCATCATCATCATCTGCATGCTCATCCTCACAATGATGATGATGACGACGATGATGAAGATGATGATGATGATCATGTTGTGCATCATGTTGTGGACGATGATGAAAATGATGATGATGTGCTGCATATTCGTCATCATCTTCATCATCAACATCAACATCATCATCATCATCATCATCATCATCTCCATTAGTCATCATCATCATCATTATCACCATCTTCATCGTCATCATCATCATCATCACTATCTTCATCGTCATCATGATTTTCATCGTCATCATCATCATGACGAATATGATGATGATGATGACGACGATGAAGATGGTGATAATAATGATGTTGATGATGAAGGTGATGACGAATATGCTGCACATCATCTGCATCATCATCATCACCACGATGATGATGATGATGATGAAGATGTCTATGACAAGTATGATGAGGATGATGATGATGCCTATTATGATGACGAAGACAATGATCATCGTGACCATGATCATATGATGATGATGATGATGGTGAGGATGATGAAGATGGCGATGATGATGACTAATGAAGATGATGACAACGAATATGATGATTTTGATGATGATGATCATATTTTTCATCATCATCATCATCTTCATCATTGTACTCATCATCATCATCATCATCATATCATCATCATCATCATCATCATCATCATCCTCGTCCTCACAATGATGATGATGATGATGATGATGATGACGATGATGAAGATGATGATGATGATGATGATGATGAAGAAGAATATGATGATGATGATGATGTGATGCATATTTGTCATCATATTCATCATCAACATCATCATCATCATGATCATCATCATCATTATCATCATCTTCGTTAGTCATCATCATCATCACCATCTTCATCATCATCGTCGTCATCATCATCATCAGATCATCATGACGAAGATGATGATGATGATTATGATGATGATAAGGATGATGGTGATGATGAGTATGATGAGGATGATGAATATGCCTATTATGATTACTATCATCATCATCATCATCATCATCATATGATCGTCATCTTCATCAACCTCATCATCATCCGCGTCTTCACAATGATGATGATGATGATGATGATGAGGAAGTTGATGATGATGATCATGTTGATGATGATGATGAAGATGATGATGATGTACTGCGTATTCCTCCTCATCTTCATCATCAGCGTCATCTCCAAATTAGTCATCATCATCATCGTACTCATATTCATCATCATCCACCACCATCATCATCATCATCACCACGATGAAGACGATGATGATGACCATGATGATGATGATGATGTGCTGCATATTTGTCATCATCTCCAACAACATATTCGTCATCGTCATCATCATTGTCATCATGATACGAAGATGATGACGAAGATGTCAATGATGGTGATGATTATGAGGAAGATGGCGATGACGAGTATGATGACGAAGATGAAGATGACTACTATGATGACGAAGACAGTGATGATCATGACCATGATCATATGATGACGATGAAGATGGTGATGATGGTGACTAATGAAGATGATGATTACGAATATGATGATTTTGATGATCATCATATTCGCCATCATCATCACCTTCATCATCGTACTCACATTCATCATCATCCACCATCATCATCATCATCCTCATCCTCACAATGATGATGATGATGATGATGATGAAGTTGTTGATGATGATCATGGTGTTGATGATGATGAAGATGATGATTATCATCATCATTATCATCGATGTATACATCATCATCATTATCATCACTGTATACATCATCATCATTATCATCGCTATATACATCATCACTTTATACAACATTAATATATCTACTATATCCCCTGCACTCTTTTGCATGAAAAAAAAATATATCTACTATGTATTTAATTATTGTTGATGTAATACATATGTTTCTAATTGAAAATTAAATTAATATTTTGAAATGAAAATACACAAGTTTGTAAATATACCCTTAAACCCTTAAACACCTAGATGCATTTAAATGCACTTAGGGATTATGGGTTAGAGGAGGTCCTAAAAACCTTTATGGGGGAGGGGCTCTTTATGGGAAGGGGCTCTATGCATAACCCAACACATTTATATATGTTGGGAAATAAATATAGTGAACGTTACCCACCAAAAATTACAACGTTCAGCAAGGACGTACAAGCGCCAGATGCGCGCACGCGCCTCTGGCGTGTGCACGTCCCTGTTGAACATAAAATTTAGAAAATCACCCACGTTCTTTCTCCCGCATTTTTTTCCTCATTCATCGCGTTCTCTTCATTGGTTTCACGCATAGTATGACAAGCATCTACATGGTAAATTGAATTCATACACCATTTGGTGCTTCCTTCACCATTTGGATAAAATACACAACCTTTAGGGCTCTATTTGGCTCTTTTTATTGATTACACACCTATTGGGCTCTATTTGGATCAATTGAGTGAATACACAACAGTTGGACTGTATTTGGCACCTTGGATTGAATTCTCATGCTACTTGGACACACATGAAGTCTTCTTACATATAGTGGACACATCAAAAGAGCATTTGACATTTGAAGCAAAGAGAAATCATAATCCTTCAGGTATGGTGATAATTTTATCTTGTTAAATGCAATTTAGTCTTCATTCACTTGTTTGAATGGCATCTATTTTGGTTTTTCCTCATGAATTGTATGATAGATCTATATTTAATCTTCTTAATATTCAACATAGACAATAAAAACATCTTACCAAAAAAAAACTATGACATGCACCAAGCAATGCTTTCAACCTTTCATGAAGATAATAAAAAAAAATTACTTGCATCACCACCAACAACATTTCATAATCACATTCCTCCATCTAGTAGACAAACATTTGTTGAATTCCTCATGGTTTCACTACAACAACTCACACAAAAACCTAAACAATTGAAAACTCTTAGTCTTTTGGGGCTATTTTCCCTCATCCATACCATGAAAATGAAGTGATATGAGCTTCTCCCTTGTAGGGAATTTGCTCCTACTAACATCCCATACCACCATGTAATACCATCCTACTAAGTTCCTAGAGGTGATGTTCTAACTTTATATGTAGGGAATTCCCAATAGCTTTTAAGATTATATATGAAAACATTCTCACTATCTATGTTGTTGTACATAATCAATTGCTACATCGAGCTTTAATAACCATGTACATCAAGTTTTAATATCTTGTTTGTTTTTCATTCTTGCAGGGGTCATATTTTCGCTTTTCCAAAAAATGCATTGAATATGGGAAACAGACGTAATAATAAAAGAAAGTCTATAAGGACCCAGCTGCCCCCTGAAAATATCCATGAGATGAGAGAAAATGCCAGGTTATACATGCAAAACCGTAGAAATCAAAATGTTAGTGCCTTAGATCCATCAACAAGCAATGACAAAGTGGTTGAAGTCAATCAAATCTTGCCTGATGTCGAGTATGAAGGGAATGATGTTGAACAAGTTCTTAACTGGAAACCACCCCAAGAAGAGCACCCACCTGAAAAACACACTCCATTGCAGGACCAATTTGTGAATGAAGGGCCACAACAAACCATTGACGAGACTCGTACTTCCTTGCCTCGACTATCAACCGGACGGCGAAGAACTCCCAGACGTATTCATGTGGATGAAAGTTCATTTTCAGGACTTAAAGGTAAGATGCCCAAACACACTATTGATTTCCATTGTAGCAAGTTAATCAAAGATTTTTTTGAATCCAAAAGCGATGCAGAAAAATTTCAATTGTTTCTTGCTTTGTTAAAATCACATTGTCTAGCTCATGTTATGAGAATTTTGGCCATAAAGGTAGTTAGAAGTTCAAAGGCCAACAATCATGTTGTTAGAAATCTACAATCTACATTTAATTTGATTGGAAAAACTTCTCGTACAAAATATTTTAATGCGGTCCGTCGTGTATTGTCAGAATCCATTGTAGACAAATCCACAAGGCAACATTGCCTACTATCACACACATGTAAAATCTTTAAAGTAGATAGAAAGACTCTTCAAAAGTATTCTACCATTAGAGAAAAACTTGAGACCCCGGGCCAAAAATATTGTTGGGCCTTTGTTGGTAGGTTACCTCATTCAGACATGAAGCTCATTGATGTTGTTAAAGAACTAGTGCAAAAGTTTTGGCATGATAACACTAGACCGTCATTGAATCAAAGAGATGTTTTAAAGTTGAGAAAATGTGTTAGGGGGGGTGAACCCCATGTCAAGTACTTCCTTGACACGACACAAACAGAACTCTATGAGAGGTTCAAGAATGAGCACACACAATTGAACTTGGGCCAAAGGTCCTTCGAAAAATGCGAACCCTGGTATGTTAGAATTTGCATTGATCGCAATACATGTTGTTGTAGATACCATGTAGAATTTGAGTACTATTATGATACATATAGACATATATTTTGTGGTTTGCATACTAACATTATGCCGGATTTCCCTTCGTTACAACCACCAAATGCATCCAGAGAATTTATACATAGCATAATGTGTCGAAGGCCTAAAGGACAAAAATATTTTAAAAGATCATGTTTATATGGGACATGTTCTAGTTGCAGTGGATTTGCATTATTGAGTTGTTGCATCCATACAACCGCGAAGCACGAATTTGGGAGGATGTCAGTAGAAATGCAGAACTTCCAGTACATAACATATCAAGTAGATAGTTCGAAGGAAAGAAAAAAAATTTCATTGGTGAAGTCACAGGTAATCTAAGTTTGCATGCTTTCATACTGTATTTGTACATATATGTTCAGATTGAAAATGTCACCTTGTATTAATGCCCTTGGTTTTGTGGCACCAAGTACAAATTTGCAAATTGATGAAGGAATTCTACGAAAAGACCGAGCATTATGTACAACACGTCCATGTAGCATGATGGCAGGATGAACAATACAGACAGTGCAGAGACACCTTTCCCAAGGGAACAATATTGTCGGTTGTGGACTTTGCATAAAACTACACCCTACAGCCACAGAATGAGATTCAAAGTCAATACTACCATTCAAACCAAGTTAGCATAATGGTCCATATCACGTACAAGCACGCGCCAGAGAGCAGCAACGACATGAGGATAATATTGAAAGAGACCAACTTCTACATCAGTGACGATAGGTGCCACGACCTGCATTATGTGCAGCATTGCTTCAAAATTTTCTATGATCAGCTAAAGGAGAGAGGTATACAGATGGATCGACATTGGATATGGTCAGATGGTTGTGTAGGCCAGTTCAAAAATGCACGTGTTTTCCAGTGGTTGAGTATTTTACACAAGACTTACGATGTGTTGTATGTATGGAACTATTTTGAGATTGGGCATGGAAAGGGAGAGCACGACGGGGCTGGAGCATGTCTCAAAAATTCCCTACGAAGGGAGGAGATGAGGTGCATGGGAGGCCCTCATATTCGGAATGTTGAATCCACAGTTCAATGGTGCAAAGAAAAAATGTCAGATCAAACCACGGAGCAACACATACCAACAGGTAGAGGACATGTTGTCAGAAAATTTTGGAATGTAGGTTATATAGATCGATCCCATTCTTATAGTTGCAATACTGTGCAAGGCACTCATGGATTTCATTCAGTTTGAAGCTCAAACAACCCCTTATTTGAAATATGGACGTGAAAATTTGCTTGCTTTTGTGGGTCTTGCAGCAGTTGTGAGTGGGATGAGTGCAAATCAATGGATTGGGTTGATGAATGGGATCATGTATCACTTGTAGTGGACCCACATGCAGTTGCTGAAACAATCCAATTAGAGGAAGGCCAGTCCTCTATTTTGAATGAATATGATCATATATCTAATCTTGTACAGCCAGGTAAACATTTCTGCATGCATATCTCGTTTCCCTCATTATTTTTGTAATTATCCAAGTTATCAAACCACTACTTGTTGGAATATGACGTTAAAATGCATTTTTGCAGAACACATCTATGCAGTTGTCGCCCTGACAGATAGTGCAATTGGGACGAATTATTGGTTGGCACGATGCATCCAGGGGAAGAAAACCCTCCTCGCATCATTAACGGATAGTGAAGGAATTACCTTTCGAACTGGCTCGATGGTTGTTCAGGGGGGATATCTTACAGTGGATGGAAAGGGACCAAAGAGCAATGGCCACACATACACAGATTATAGAAAAGGGTCGTGGGTGTATCACTTTACACACTTGATCGTGGGTACAAACATCCAACTACAGACAATGTCAACGAAGTCATCAAACAAGGTACGCTACTTACTACCTCATGGAGAGCATGAGAGGTTGTTCGAGACAATAAAATACCGAGAGGATCCAAAAGGCCTAATTGACTGAGGTACATAGTATAGCCATGTGATGGTTTATTCATGCACGATTAATGTTATTCATGTTAGATAGTTTATTTGATATCATTATCTTATATCATTTATTTGATGTCTGAGTTATGATTAAGTTATGATATATAGACGTGATTGTTTATTCATGCATGATTAACCCCAGAAGCACTAATATAACCCTACAAACATAATGTAGCCCTAGAAATGCTAGAAAGCTAAACTAACCCTAGAAACATTAATCTAACCCTCAGAAACTAATCTAGAATCCTCTAAACATAATCTACCCCTAGAAATCCTAGAAAGCTAAACTAACCCTAGAAACACTAATCTAACCCTCAGAAACTAATCTAGAATCCTAGAAACCTAATGTAGCCCTATTAACCTAATCTAGCCCTAGAATCCGTGACCCACCCCACGTACCCTCAATAGGGGGTATTTGGACTCCAAGTGGGATAGGATCACTATTAGAAGGTTTTGTCATGTCACACAAGTACACCACTAGAGAAATCAACTTATAGAATCCAAGTCTACATGTCTATCTTGGAATTTCGATCCTCAAACCCTAGGTCTTACCAAGATGCCCGCAGCACCGAAATCTGGATATTGCCCCCATTTTCTCTACCACTCTCTCCATTTGGAGCTTTAGGAATTGTTTCAATATTGGTCTAGTACACGGATGAATATGAGGATCATTTGGGAGCTATCATTGAGTAGCACTAACATGTTCATCATTGTCACCCAATGGTTGGAAATGTCCTTGAGGGAGGATTTAGACCTGCCTCACCCATGTTAATGCTTGAGTTTTTGGAAATCCCTCATCACTATCTCCATCATCATCTTCATCATCACCATCACCATCTCCATCATCATCACCATCTTCGTCAACATCATCACCATCTTCGTCATCACTGTCATCTATAGGTCCCTCATCACCGTGTCCATCATCATCACCATCTTCATCATCACCATCACCATCACCATCATCATCAACGTCTTCATCATCATCACCATCATCATCATCATCACCACAAGTGCAAAACCCTAGTTTCCAAGATGGACATACAAGATGACACCGAGGCCATCGGACTAGAGGGGAGGGGCACCCCTAGCACAATCCCGGTGTACTGAATCCAAGGGAGTCGACGGTTCGTCGATCCGAGCCACGGTCTTCATTATATGGCTCGTTCCATCTCGCATCCAGAAGGCCTTTAGGGACACCTATTGGATAACTGCCAGGGGCATGGAACTCCAACCGTGCAAAAAAAATGGGTTCCGGGGAGTCATGCAAGTGTGTCTAGGTGGGTTCCAGCTGGGAACACTAGCCATAGGTTCCCGGTGGATGATTTTCCAAAGTTGACCCCGTGTGCAAAAATTGCACACTCCCTCACTGAGCAAAACCCTAGTTTCCAAGATGGACGTACAAGATGACACCGGGGCCACTGGACCAGAGGGGAGGGGTACCACTAGCACAATCCCAACGTCCTTAATCTAACGGAGTCAATGATTTTTTGATCTGAGCAATGGTCTTCATTCTATGGCTCGTTCCGTCTCACATCTAGAAGGCCTTCATGGACAGCTGTTGGATACCTGCCGGGCACATCGAAGTCCAACCGTGCAACAAAACTGGGTTCCAGGGAGTCATGGAAGTGTGTTTAGGAAGATTCCGGCCGGGAACGCTAGCCACAAGTGCCTGATGGATGATTTTCCAAAGTTGGCCCCTGTGTGCAAAAATTGCACACTCCCTCACTGAGCAAAACCCTAGTTTCAAAGATGGACGTACAAGATGACACCGAGGCCACCAAACCGGAGGGGAGAGGCACCCCTAGCACAATCCTGGCGTCCTGAATCGAATGGAACCGATGGTTCATCAATCCGAGCCATGGTATTCATTCTATGGCTCGTTCCATCTCGCATCCAGAAGGCCTTCAGGGACACCTGCTGGATACGTGTCGAGTGCTTGGAACTCCAGTTGTGCAACAAAACCGGGTTCCGGGGAGTTATGCAAGTGTGTCTAGGCGGGTTCCGGCCGGGAATGCTAGCCACAGGTGCCCGGTGGATGATTTTCCAAAGTTGGCCCCTGTGTGCAAAAATTGCACACTCCCTCACTGAGAAAAAACCTAGTTTCCAAGATGGAAATACCAAATGACACTGAGGCCATTGGACCGGAGGGGAGGGGAACCCCTAGCACAATCCCAGCGTCCTGAATCCAATGGAGTAGACGATTCATCGATCCGAGCCACGGTCTTCATTCTATGGCTCATTCCGTCTCGCATCCAGAAGGCCTTCAAGGACACCTGCTGGATACCTGTCGGGGGATTGGAATCGTTCGTTGTGTTCCATTAGCCTTTTGTTTAGCATTTCATGCTCTGATAAGTGGTAATTTACCTCTATCATCGAAAACTTGGGTCTATAGGTACCTTCCCTTTCATATTCCTCATTATCCACAGCTAACACAAGTTAGAGATGCCATTCAAACCCAATTGAAAGCTAAGGAAGTGGTTTATGTGACGTCATCTTTGGGAATAAATGCTTATGTAAACCAACAGAAGCTCAAACAATACTCCCTGCTTTTAAACACATTCTGGAGAAAGCAAGAGGAAAAGTTCATCAAAGCGACTTCATTCATCTATATTCTTGTAATGTACACATAGTCCATCCTTATCTTGATAAACAAGAGTTTTATAATAGCTTGAACTTTTTGGGCGTGGTTATCTCCCTCTATTCGGTTGTCTAACTGGTTGACAAGCTTGCCTGAAAATCTGTACTTTGAACTTCTTTGTTTTATTGATGAAAATTGGAACGGATTCTCAAGTCACCTACAAAACGCTCCTTTGTTGAAATTTGTAAGTTCTTCCAATGACATAGATTTGGCTAGTGTATCAAATGCTGCCGCCCACATAAGAATTTATCTTTCGTCAAAGGAGTCGAACATATTGTGGCTAACCAAATGGTCTGAGGAGCTTGGAAGTGCCGCCAAATATTATTCCATGCCTAAATCTACCCAGAAGACAATTATGAATTTAGATCCTCGAGAATGCCTGAATCTACCCAGAAGGAAATTATAAATTTAGATCCTCGAGAAGGTGAGAAACTGTATGAGTGGTTGAATTAGTATCCTAAAATTACAGAGCTTTCTATCTCAAAGTTTGTTAAGTGGCTCCTGGATGTAGTATCAACAAACAGTAAACTTGTTGTCACCACTAGAATGGCCCTGGTGTGCCCGACTAGAATGCCCATAGTGTCAGAATCGTGGCTAGGGTCGCGAATCCATCAATTTCGATGGATCAGGGAGGCCGAGTTTCAGCTAGGGGACCCCCCATAGCGTGCCTTGAAGGCCCAGAAGCGGTGCCAATGGGCCATCTCTGAAGCTAGGGTTTTGCTCAGTGATGGCCATTCCAAACTCGCTAAAGGGGTGCATTTCTCGTCCGGAGGCCCCCGAGCATGTGTGGCCACCGTGGATAGGTCCACAATGGCCATCGTGACCTATGCGAGCTGATGGAATCTAATTCTGCTCGTCGGTTTAGGATCTATGGCCCCAAGGCAAATCCCCAAAGTGTCCCTGAATGGCCCCGGGGGTGCCTGACTAGAATGCTCAGTGATGACCATTCCAAATTTGCCCTGGGGCCACGGATCCCAAACCGGCGAGCGGAATTGGATTTCGTCAGCTACCACATGTCCATGTGGCCATTTTGGACCTGTCCACAGTGGCCATGCATGCCTGGGGGCCTCCGAACGAGAAATTCACCCCTTTAGCGAGTCTGGAATGGCCATCACTGAGCAAAACCATAGCTCTGGAGATGGCCCATTGGCACCGCTTCCAGGCCTTCAAGGCACTCTGTGGGGGGACCCCTAGATGAAAATCGGCATCCCGGACCCACCGGAATCGACGGATTTGTGAACCGAGCCACGGTTCTCGCGCTACGAGAATTCTAGTTGGGCACCACGGGGCCATTCAGGGACACTTTGGGGATTTTCCCCAGGGCCACGGATCCCAAACCAACGAGCGAAATTGGATTCTGTCGGCTCCCACAGGTCCATGTGGCCATTTTGGACCTGTCCACGGTGGCCACGCACGCTCGGGGGCCTGCGGATGAGAAATACACCCCTTTAGCGAGTCTGGAATGGCCATCACTGAGCAAAACCCTAGCTTCGGAGATGGCCCATTGCCACCGCTTCTGGGCCTTCAAGGCACACTGTGGGTGGTACCCTAACTGAAACCTGACATCCCGGACCGACCAAAATTGACGGATTCGCAAACCAAGCCACGGTTCCGGTGCTACGGGCATTCTAGTCGGGTACCACGGGGCCATTCTAGTGGTGACAACAAGTTTACTGTCTGTTGAGTCTGATACTACGTCCAGGAGACGCTCAACAAACTTTGAGATAGAAAGCTCTGTAATTTTAGGATACTAATTCAACCACTCATACAGTTTCTCACCTTCTTCACAATCTAAATTTATAATTTCCTTCTGGGTAGATTCAGGCATTCTCGAGGATCTAAATTTATAATTGCCTTCTGGGTAGATTTAGGCATGGAATAATATTTGGCTGCACTTCCAAGCTCCCCAGACCATTTGGTTAGCCACAATATGTTTGACTCCTTTGACGAAAGATAAATTCTTGTGTGGGAGGCAGCATTTGATACACTAGCCAAATCTATGTCGTTGGAAGAACTTACATATTTCAACAAAGGAGTGTTTTGCAGGTGACTTGACAATCCCTTCCATTTTTCAGCAATAAAACAAATAAGTTCAAAGTACAAATTTTTAGGCAAGCTTGTCAACAAATCAGACAACCAAATACGGGGAGATAACCACGCCCAAAATGTTCAAGCTATTATAAAACTCTTGTTTATCAAGATAAGGATGGACTATGTGTACATTACGAGAATATAAATGAATGAAGTTGCTTTGATGAACTTGTCCTCTTGCTTTCTCCAGAATGTGTTTAAAAGCAGGGAGTATTGTTCGAGCTTTTGTTGGTTTACATAAGCGTTTATTCCCAAAGATGACATCACATAAAACCACTTCCTTAGCTTTCAATTGGGTTTGAATGGCATCTCTAACTTGTGTTAGCTATGGATAACGAGGAATATGAAAGGGAAGGTACCTATAGACCCAAGTTTTTAATGATAGAGGTAATTACCACTTATCAGAGCATGAAATGTTGAACAAAAGGCTAATGGAACACAACGAAGGATTCCAATCCCCCGTTAGGTATCCAGCAGGTGTCCCTGAAGGCCTTCTGGACACGAGACATAACGAGCCATAGAATGAAGACCGTGGCTTGGATCGACAAACCGTTGAATCTGTTAGATTCAAGACGCTGGGATTGTGCTAGGGGTGCCCCTCCCCTCTGGTCATGTGGCCCTGGTGTCATCTTGTACATCCATCTTGGAAACTAGGGTTTTGCTCAATGAGGGAGTGTGCAATTTTTGCACACGGGGGCCAACTTTGGAAAATCATCCACCGGGCACCTGTGACTAGCGTTCCCAGCTGGAACCAGCCTAGACACACTTGCATGACTCCCCGAAACCTGGTTTTGTTGCACGGTTGGAGTTCCAAGCCCCCGGCAGGTATCCAGCAGGTGTCCTTGAAGGCCTCCTGGATGCGAGAGGGAACGAGCCATAGAATGAAGACCATGGCTCGGATCGACAAACCATCAACTTCGTTGGATTTAGGATGCTAGGATTGTGCTAGGGGTGCCCCTCCCCTCTGGTCCGGTGGCCCCGGTGTCATCTTGTACGTCCATCCTGGAAACTAGGGTTTTGCTCAGTGAGGGAGTGTGCAATTTTTGCACACAGGGGCCAACTTTGGAAAATCATCCACCGGGCACCTATGGCTAGCGTTCCCGGCCGAAACCCACCTAGACACACTTGCATGAATCCCCAAAACCCGATTTTTTTGCACGGTTGGAGTTCCAAGCCCTTGGCAGGTATCCAACAGGTGTCCTTGAAGGCCTTCTGGATGCAAGACGAAACGAGCCATAGAATTAAGACCGTGGCTTGGATCGACGAACCGTCGACTCCATTGGATTTAGTACGTCGGGATTGTGCTAGGGGTGCCCCTCCCCTCTAGTCCGATGTCCCCGATGTCATCTTGTATGTCCATCTTGGAAACTAGGGTTTTGCTCAGTGAGGGAGTGTGCAATTTTTGCACAGGGGGGTAACTTTGGAAAATCATCCACCGGGCACTTGTGTTGATGATGATGATGATGGTGATGATGATGAAGACATTGATGATGATGGTGATGGTGATGGTGATGTTGATGAAGAAGATGGTCATGATGATGGGCATGGTGATGAGGGACCTACAGATGACCATGATGATGAAGATGGTGATGATGATGGTGATGGTGGTGAGGTTGATGGTGATGGTGATGATGGAGATGGTGATGGTTCCGCCTTGCATCCAAGAGATGGAGATGGTGAAGATGATGAAAGTGGTGATGACGATGAAGATCGTGACATTGATGATGGTGGTGATGGTGGTGAGGTTGATGGTGATGGTGATGGTGATGATGGAGATGGTGATGGTTCCATCTCGCATCCAAAAGATGGAGATGGTGATGGTGATGAAGATGGTGATGATGATGAAGATGGTGACGTTGATGATGATGGTGATGGTGGTGTGGTTGATGGTGATGGTGATGGTGATGATGGAGATGGTGATGGTTCCGTCTCACATCCAAAAGATGGAGATGGTGATGGTGATGAAGATGGTGATGATGATGAAGATGGTGATGTTGATGATGATGGTGATGGTGGTGAGGTTTATGGTGATGGTGATGGTGATGATGGAGATGGTGATGGTGATGAAGATGGTGATGATGATGAAGATGGTAAAGTTGATGATGATGGTGATGGTGGTGAGGTTGATGGTGATGGTGATGGTGATGGTGATGGTGATGGTGATGATGGAGATGGTGATGGTGATGAAGATGGTGATGATGATGAAGATGGTGACGTTGATGATGATGGTGATGGTGGTGAGGTTGATGGTGATGGTGATGGTGATGATGAAGATGGTGATGGTTCCGTCTCGCATCCAAAAGATGGAGATGGTGATGATGATGTAGATGGTGATGATGATTAAGATGGTGACGTTGATGATGATGGTGATGGTGGTGAGGTTGATGGTGATGGTGATGGTGACGATGGAGATGGTGATGGTTCTGTCTTGCATCCAAAAGATGGACATCATGAAGATGATGAAGATGGTGATGATGATGAAGATCATGACATTGATGATGATGGTGATGGTGGTGAGGTTGATGGTGATGGTGATGGTGATGATGGAGATGGTGATGGTTCTGTCTTGCATCCAAAAGATGGAGATGGTGATGGTGATGATGATGAAGATGGTGACGTTGATGATGATGGTGATGGTGGTGAGGTTGATGGTGATGGTGATGGTGATGGTGATGATGGAGATGGTGATGATTCCGTCTCAAATCCAAAAGATGGAGATGGTGATGGTGATGAAGATGGTGATGATGATGAAGATGGTGACATTGATGATGATGGTGATGGTGGTGAGGTTGATGGTGATGGTGATGGTGATGAAGATGGTGATGATGATGAAGGTGGTGACGTTGATGATGATGGTGATGGTGGTGAGGTTGATGGTGATGGTGATGGTGATGGTGATGGTGATGATGAAGATGGTGATGGTTCCATCTCGCATCCAAAAGATGGAGATGGTGATGATGATGTAGATGGTGATGATGATGAAGATGGTGACATTGATGATGATGGTGATGGTGGTGAAGTTGATGGTCATGGTGATGGTGATGATGATGAAGGAATTGATGATGATGGCGACAGTGATGAAGATGATGACAATGATGATGAAGATGGTGGTGATGATAGACACGGTGATGAGGGACCTACAGATGACCATGATGATGAAGATGGTGATGATGATGGTGATGGTGGTGAGGTTGATGGTGGTGAGGTTGATGGTGGTGAGGTTGATGGTGGTGGTGATGGTGATGATGGAGATGGTGATGGTACCATCTCGCATCCAAAAGATGGAGATGGTGATGATGATGAAGATGGTGATGACGATGAAGATGGTGATGGTGATGATGATGGTGATGGTGGTGAGGTTGATGGTGACGGTGATGGTGATGGTTCCGTTTCACATCCAAAAGATGGAGATGGTGATGATGATGAAGATGGTGATGATGATGATGATGGTGAGGTTGATGGTGATGGTGATGGTGATGATGGAGATGGTGATGGTGATGATGGAGATGGTGATGGTTCCATCTCGGATCCAAAATATGGAGATGGTGATGATGATGAAGATGGTGACGTTCATAATGATGGTGATGGTGGTGAAGTTGGTGGTCATGGTGATGGTGATGATGATGAAGGCGTTGATGAAGATGGCGATGGTGATGAAGATGATGAAGGCGTTGGGGAATTTATTTATATCCAATGTATTTGACTCTAAGAACCTCTCATGTGTGATTATAAAAAAATCAAGATTCCCTCAACCCCAAACATGCCCTTTCAAAGAATTTTTTATCTTTGAGTGTGGTATGGGTGCCAACATGAGGTTTTGTCTACTAAGGATGGATCTTGGCGTCTTGACCATGGTTAGGGTGATGACAACGAGGTTCATATGAATCTAATGAATCTTCCATGGATCACGGGGTAAAATGATCTCTCAAGTATTATTGCATGTGAACTTGCACGTACCAAGCTACAACAAATCTTTCACAGGAGTGGATTTGTCTATGTGAATAGATAAGTGAAAAGCTTTTAGCAACAAGACCTATCAATTTTAACTTGGAAGTATGGGAAATGTTCAAAGTGGGATTGAGAGGCTTGATGGTGATTGTAGTAGTGGGCATGGTATTGGTGAGAATAATGTCATGATAGTGGAATTAAACATTAAGATGGTGACCCTAGAGCTTGGGTCGTAGCCTAGAAAAATGAGATCCTAGCCTGAAAACCCTAGTCGGTAGAGTAAACCCTAGTTTGTATTCTAATCACAATGAAACCCTATTATGTAGCCTAAGATCTAGCCCTAAATTATAATACATGTAAAGATTAAATCATTTTCATTGTACATATATATTCATGTGCATACATTTGAATCCAAATAACTATACACATATATGCATAGTTTCTCATCTATATAGCAAGGTTGCATACAACTAGAAAACCGTTGTACCTAGCATCGGATACCTAATTTAGAAACGTAATGGTTTGAAATTGGTTGTACCATGAAGATTTTTATATGGTGGATATGCACACCTATGGAAACCTTCTCAATGGATGGAAAACCTAATATTATCATAACATTAGTAAAGCTTACTCCAACATGTAGTAATGCTTACATGTTCTACTATTGATGGCCCACTAATGGATGCATGCAACTTGATGAGGGTGTATATGTGACTCCATTGATGTAATGCACTTGTCTTGAATGTATTTAACAAGTGTCTGAGTGTCCAATAGATGAATTATGATGTCCTAATACCTCTCTATCCCTTCCAGAAAAAATTCGACAACATTTGGGGTATTGGGGTAACAAGTTGGTGTGTTGAGGTGGATATAGCCTCAAAAAAGCACCTCATAGTAGTCATTTATTGTAATGTCAACTATACATGTGTTTAATTCAACTTGTCTACATAAAATTAGATCGCTATCACATAATGATAAATTAAGGAAGTCCTAATTGTAAATGGTAGTGGATGTGATGGTCATCAAATCAAAGGTGGCTATATCCGTGAGTGAGAATTAATGAGCTAGCTATACATCATGCTCAAGGTTGTCCTATTTGTATGGCGACAATTGATTAAGAAATGATTCCATAACTTGGTTATTAATTTGTTGCATGATCTTAAGTGGACAAAATGGTCAAAATAAATACTAGTGATGACATTTCATTCTGTAGAGTATGGTCATTTTGGATCTCATTATGTAGAGCTATTAAAAATCATGTTGGATCTCATTTTAACCTTTTGACGACAACGGACATTTTATATTTTTAAGTATTCTTTTCCTAGTACTCAAGTTCCCAATATATATCTTATGTGCCATGAGGTGTGATTTGTCCATCTATTTATTCCGTTTGTTTTTAGATTAATTCTCACACATGATTTTGTTTGAGTTAGCCTATGTTTATAATTTTTTCTTAACATAGATACCATTAGAATCTTTTACATGTGGAAAGATAAACCAAGTTGAACTATGATATCCAACTTCTCTTCTAAGATCTAGGTAAAACCAAAATTTACACAACATCACATCATGATACACACAACATGAGACAACCACATTAGACAACGAGATATATAAATCACATAACTGAAAATCCATGTACATCAAGGCTACAAAAATAATACAAACATATACAATTTCTGGCGAATAGTGGAACATGGTTCCCAATGTACGTACAATGGCAACTCGTTCCCTACACAAAATGCGACAACTCATGCCGTAGATACAAAATACATGGCAACTCGTGCCATAGATACAAAGTACATCAAAAATGGTGCACAAAAGTGCCACATCGTGGCTAATGTACATAACATGTGGTCTGCCAAGCATTGTGACCACTGCCATCACTCCCAGGCGCAGATCCAAAGTCGATCTTCCTACTCTTCGAGTTGTCAATGCCTCAGGTCTTGTCTCGTCTAGGACTAGACCATCTCTCTAAGCTCTGGAACAAATGAGATAAGATACCATCATTTTCAAGCATTTCCAACATTTACCACATTTATAAAACAAATGTAGAATTCGAATCTTAAATAAATCACCTCTAACATGAGTGGGAAACATTGGACAGGTATCCTGGATCTGCGGAGCCTCTCAGCAATTCCAGCCTACAACATTTACAACAATCATTTCATTGAAAATTCATAATTACTTAAATTAATTTTTGTTAATGCATCAAAATATTTTCATAAATTAGCTTGATTCTCACCGTGAACACCTCAACTATGGACATGGCTGGGATTCTGGGCTAGCAGGTGGAGCAGATGGCCGGACAACCAGCTCTGATGCAGTGATGGGGGGGGGCGCAAATGTAGTGGCAGCCACTATAGGTGCAACCACTGGAGATACTGATGAGGATATTGGAAGAGTAGATGCCACAATAGTGGCGGGAAGTGGGGATGATATGGTGGGAGAAGACACAGTGGTATGGGGTGGAGGAGGATTATGTGGACGATGAACCCTTGCCAGTTGTATGATAGAGGGTATCAAACGAAAAGGGCTAGGGGGGATGTTGAGGGATGGTGCATGGGAGGGCAGTCCTACATGGAGGGAGGAGGATGGAAAAATGGGAGGTTGTGGATGAAGAGGTGAAGGTGGAAGGAAGGGTGGGCATGGACGAATGGGGGAGGATGGATAGACATGGGGGCATGGATAAATTGGGGAGGATGTATGGACGTGGGGAGGGGGGGGGCGAGTGGGGGAGGATGGATGGAGGGGGGAGTATGTCCGAAGAGAGGGGGCTGGATGGAAGGGAGGGGATGGACGTAGGGAGGGGTCTAGACGAAAGCGAGGGAGAGGACTCATGAGAGAGGGTGGATACATAGGACTAAAATGGGGAGACGTGACTGCTGGTGGCACCTACATATACATTTGTAATATCACAATTTAGTAAACAAACAATAAATTAGACCATAGTAAGTAGTAACAAATCAAATTAAAAGCATGCTTATAACTACACATTGTACCTGCGTATATGGTGATATACCAATCCCTGGCAGGGGTGGTTGATCACCATAGTCACGGAACACATGTGGACAACAAAATGCATGCATGTTATGAACATGTTAAACAAGTCGTTATCTAGGAAATCAAGATATTCAAAAACATTGTACGAACTATCCACGTGTATTCCATAACTATAAATACTTAGTAATATAAATGACATAAGTAATAACAATATAGTGTCAGGTACTAAAAATACCTCCGTGTGGGGTGTCGCAATTTCAGATGCAACTGCCATTACTGCATCTAGGTTGGGAGATCCTACGTTCTCCCATCTTGGTGTATCAGCTCTGAGTAACTCTACATTGAAATAATAGTTTATGTAAAACAAAAATACTTTACAAGTTACCAAGTGATGATTGAAAACACATTAAAAAAATTGCTGACTTGATCCATATAACAGCCCTCGATCGGGCCAGGGAAAGTGTGCCCACAATGGGGACAAAGATGTGGCATTGTCCCCATGGAACTAGAATGCCCAGCAGGCCTAACATCGGTAACAGGTCTATCCTGACCCTGTCGTGAAGGACCTGCACCTGGATCTCTATCAAGCTCACCCGAGCTCTCCACTGTAGTCGTTGCTACAAAGGAGGTGTGTGTGAGGAGTCTACTTGCAACATTCCTCATTGCCACCTCGATCTGATCAAGCTTGTGGAGAAACTAAGGTGGCTAGGGAGAGGGGTTGGGGTCGCACCTCGGAGCTGGTGGCCCTCTCAGTGGGTTCCTCCTAGCAGCAGGTCGATCTTGGGTAGAGCCACGCCCAACACCCTGGAACTCGGTTATGTCAAAATAGTTGACATGTAAACCGAGGCAAAAATCAGCCCACAGTTAGCGAAGGAAGTACTGTGGAACCTCCCTATTATTGCAGGGAGGTTTATCGTACACCATGAACCACCTCCGCATCCAATTGTCCCTCCACGGTTGGTAATGACACCAATCCATGCAGACACGTGGCTTTGTAATGTTCGGTGGTTGGCTTGTTTTTGGATCGGTGAACATACTATATAATTGGGCTTTTGTAATGTTCAAATCTTTTATTGCTTCCTTGGAGATGCCCGTGGAGTAGTACTCCCACATCCTAGCTCTAAATTGAGTCATGTCGGTCAATTGCTAGTGTGCATAGATGAGGGAGTCAATTGAGTTCTCAATTGACATGGCAAGAGACAATTGAGATGGTTCCCCCAAGTTTCTAAGTTCGTGAGTGTGCACTCGCATTTCACTTACATAATGGTTAAGGTCATCTTGTTCAAAATTAGGTTGGGGGTTTTGGTTTTGTTCGGCATTTGGATTGTGTTCACGGTTTTCTTCGGCATTGAGTCCAAGGTTTGGGTTTTCTTGAGTTCCACCAGACTCGAGGTTAACATCGTGTTCACTCATTGTCTCAGTTTACAATCTGCAATAGAAAATTGATTCATTGTTTTCAAAATTTGGGAATTATTTACAATTAAATAAACAAAAAAAATAAAAAAAATGACACAAATAATGGATAAAATGAAAAACAAACGTGATATTTACCTATTAATTGAAGTGTTGATGAGTTTGTGGGCATTGTTGGGTCGTTTTGGAGTTGATTTGGCCTCCTTTGGTGGTTGAATTGACGTGCACGCGGAGGAGGAGGAGGACGCGCTCGGCCAAATGGAAGAATGAGAAATTGTGTTATGTTTTTTATTTTTTATTTTTAACAGAGCCACATGCACACCACTGTTGCGGGCACGCGCCTTGGTTCGGTACCGAACCTAGCGGCGCATGCGCGCTGCCTTAGGTGCGTACGCGCCATTTGATATTCCGCTAGCGCGCCCCCATTGCAACGAAAATGGGGACCATCTTCGTGCGCCCGCCCACATGTATTTCTTAGTTCGAATGTTTGAGCAAGGTAAGGGAAGGGCGCAAACCCAGATCTTGGGTCTTTCCCAATCCTTGCTCACAAATATATTAGGAAATACAATAAGAAGGAAAAATGCCCAGATCTTGGGCATTGCCCAATCCTTGATCACAAATATGTTTTAGCAATGTAATTAGAAGGTCGCATGGCCATATCTTGGGAGTTGCTCAATCCCTGTTTACAAATATATTTCTTATAGTTATCCAATTATGATGTGTGAGAGTTATGGGAAAAATGAAGCCATAGTTGGGGTCTATCCTTGTGCTTAAGCTTGGTTTTGATAAAGTGGAATATTTACGTTTAATAGGGGAAGGGTGTAAGGCTTGCTATAATGTTCAAACTTAAACCATTATATTTATGAAAATATTATATGGGTACATATTGAAGGAAGCACATTGCCCAAAGCACCATAGAATTGAACATTTTAGCATTATGTGCAGACTGGGTAGAGGAAGGGAATAGCCCCAATGCCCATGTAATATATTTCCATACACATAAATATTATAAAGTCTATATATGATTGATGTGATAGCATGGTCGAAGTTTAGTGTATTGTGGATTAAGAGAGTGGGAAGATTCTCGGTAAGTGATCCTCTTTTCTAGTGGATTTGTGCCCACCTTAGGGGTGGTCTCTTAACAAAAAAAAGATAATTATTTATAATAAGAAGCATCACTTACTCTTACTTAGGACAATAGTTAGATTTATGATAATAAAAAGGTAATAGTTGCCATGGTCCACCTAGGACGATGACACATATAACTTAAGGTTACCAAGTAGATTAATTTACTTTTCTTCAAGTCCCCTCAGCACTAAGATGATGCTGTCTTTTATCGTTAGGTTCCCAAAGCTACCATGCCCCTTCAATTCTGGCCCCTAATGGATTCATGCCCCCTTCGTTCTAAGTTGTGTCACTTATTCTAAACATAGAACAGAAACGATTAGGAGAAAATCAAGGCAATAACAAAGAATCTCTTCCATAACTTCTTCCATTCAGCTTTCATGGTCATCTAGTCTCGTTGTTTTAGATGTTCCTCGTAGCGGTTGGGGCAGCGGAAAATACTGGTTAATATTGTCCCAAGCCCATTTCAACCAATCTTGATATTTCTCCTGTGCATTCTCTTCGCCATAGATCCAGTTTCTCGACATAGTTGCTATACGTCTAAAGCAACTTCTCATATTCTTGGTGAAATATTTCCATTTTCTTTTAGTTCTATTTTCTCAATCTCAATACGAAATTGGTTTTTAGGAGTTTTTCTTAAAGTCCGAATATGGCTTTCTTTGCCTGTCTAGTTTCTGGAATATGTCTATTTTCTCTCTTATCTCCTCTTCAATATTTAATATCATGTACTCAAAGTATTACATGGTATTATTCCAGCCATATGTTTCATGAAATGATTTTTGAGCTTTTTGTATTCTCAATAAGTTTTTGGCTTCATTCATTATGGTGGCTTTTGTTTATATGTATATGTATAAAATATCCATGAGATTTAGTTAAATTGATTTGTATGGAGTTTAATCTCCATAAAATCTTGCATTCAAATATCATAAGGCGAATTATGATAAAAAACTAGTTATCAAAATATTTTTCACTTCCCCAATGCATGGTTCAAGAAAATCCAATGTGAATTGTTGTAGGTTGTACAAGAAGTGGTATTTATGGTATCTAAGCCTCTGGCTTGATGTGACACTAGAAATTTCTTTCAGTTCGAAACGGAAACCAAGGAAATTTAATTTTATTATCTAGAGATGAAGCATACATCCCTACCAAATTTTGTTAGAATTCGAAGAAAAATCTATATTAAATATATTTATGTTGAGTCTACGTAACCTAAACTGCTGCTGGAAAACGAGATGCATAGTCACGTTGTAGGTTGTGCAAGAAGTGGTGTTGAAGGTAGCCAAGCGTCATGCTGGATGTGACACTGCAAATATATTTTAATTCGGGAAACAAGGAAATTTAATTTTACTATCTAGAGAATATATAAGCAATTTCCTTTTCTTGTTAGGCCACCCAACAGGGCACCGGAACATGAGATTTATCATGTGTTTTAGGTTATGCAAGAAGTGGTGTCGAAGGTAGCTAAGCCTCCTGTTGAAGTGATACATGTCCGTGGTGGCATGTTTGGTCGGTGAAGGTGGATAGTTATTATACTGAAAATCTATTTGACCTGCAAATTAATATGAAGAAAGTTATGAATCACTAAGTCATCTAAGATTATTGATTAGGTAAAGAGTCTAGATTCTAAATAAAACAAAAACTTAATGAACAGAGCTATATCACAATTATGTTACCATCTTACAATTATTATTTTTTTCAGCAGGAAAAAGTCATACTTTTGATTTTTATATGTGAATCAAAAAGTACATCTTAAGTCTAGGATACAGTCCATAGAGTTTCGATTATAAATATCTATCATTCAAAATCATATATATCGCTACATACATCAAAAGTCTGCTATTTATCATCAACATAATGGATCTGTGAGAACAATCCTAAAAAAACAGTAAACTCATAATAAAAAATACCTAAAAACAATCTGATTTAAGTTACATCATAAAAGTTTATTATGCCCCTCTCAGATAAGGCATCATCAAAATATTCCTCCCATTTAACATATCCTTGTTCACCTGTCAAGGCATCCTTGGAAAGAATATCAGCATCTGTGTTTAGCCCTCATCCTTGGAAAGAATATCAACATCTGTGTTTAGCTCTCTGAATATATGTCTAAAATCAATCGAAAAGAAAGGGTTAATAAGGTATTCTATGTATTTGCACCAATTTAGAAGAGAGACCACTTGCAGATTTGAATTATGGAAAGCCCAATTTATACTAACCATAGAGTCACCAAATACCTAAAGAGTATTTATTCCAAATATTCTTGCCACCTTGCAAAGACACCACAGTCCAAGCAATTCTACTTTGACTTTTGTACCTGATCCACAATTTAACTGGAACTTGAACATATGAGATAAAAGATCAACATATCCCATCTTTGGCTGCCCCATCAAAGAATCCTAATGCATAATTTAAAATATTAAAATATGGAGAAGCTGAACCTTTCTTATGTCATCTATTCTTATATCTTCCTTCATATAATCCTTTACTAAATTGTGTATGGAAATGCATACCTCCAACACAACATGTTTCTTTTCCTGAAAAATACATATTTTTTGTGTACACCATATATATGGAGGAATTACCATATTAATTATTATACCTATAAAAATAATAATTATAATAGGTTACCCAAATCATTGAAAATCAAATTGAGGATGTAACAATTTTATGCCTGCCAAATGTGAGGGGCCAATGTTATGTCATCCACTTATAGTATTTTTTAGGTTGAGTGCTTTTTTCCTTCAACCAAAATCGGTTTAAAACTTATATGAGGGGACTGGTCATAACACGTACTAATAATCCTCCAGTGTAATCAGTTTTTATTTTGCAGTTAGTTTTATTTATTAATTTTTATCATTTTCAGTTTGTATGAGGTTATTTGTTAAATTCTCATATAATTTTATATTAATTTGTTAAATCCTGGTTATTCTAATTTTTTTATATTCTGTATCGCTTGGTTATTCTCAATTTGTCTTAAATGATTCCCCGATATCTTCTCACCATCCATAAGTAAATTTTATTTTTATTTTTTTTAAATTAATAATAAAATAATATATTATATATTTATTTTAGATTGTTATATTTTTATGTTTCTGTACTATTTTTTATTTATATCTGTCACTCCGCCATTCAAGCTGGAAGATGTCTCAACTATATGTAACTCAGATGGATGGAAGAAAATTCATTTATCCTTACCAACCATATCATTGACAATTAGAGAGCTCATATGTATCCATTATACTCGTGATCGTGGTTATGTTTATTTCTCTATTAAGTATAAGTATGATCTTATTTACGTTTTTTTATTATTGCATCAACGGTATTATTGTATCATAGTATTTTCAGAAAAGAATTGAATATAAGTAGTATAAGTATGATCTTATTTACGTTTTTTTATTATTGCATCAACGGTATTATTGTATCATAGTATTTTCAGAAAAGAATTGAATAGGAAGGAAAAATGCAATTCTATGTTTAACTTAGAGTTAATACATAACATTTAAAAAATTATTAAATAAATAATAATTTTATATATGAACACTAGTTTAAAGTTTAAAATTAAAAAATCTATATATTTTAATTAATTAAAATGCATAATAAATTCAAAAATTAAAATAGATTTACTAGTAAAATAATATGATTATATTTATACACTCATTTCTTATCTAATCAAGTTATCAAATTATCTTTCTTTTATATATATATATATATATATTAATTTGTACCTTCTTTTAAATCAAATTTAACATTGAATTAAAAAATGACATGATCATATTTATGTTTCAAAATTTATTAAAACATGAGGTTAAACTCATTTTTAATATGGAAAAGCCTATTATAACTTAGCTCCATATAGAAAAACCAAAATACTAGATTGATTGCAAGTTTATCTTATATATTATAATTTTTTTTTTTGTATTAAGGGAATAGGTAACTAAGATTGGGTTGGTAGTCCCATGACACATGGATCTCTAGGTACAACAATGGAACCAGCCACAATGAAGCATGTGTTATTCAAGGTTTGAACCAATAATCTTTTATAGAGCTTACACGGACTTTGTGAACTAATCTAAAGGGTGAGCAATATATTATAAAATTTCAGTCTTATCAAATCACAAAATTATTCTTTATTTTCAATTATTCATAAATGTGTATGTTTGATCACATTACATTGTTTTGTCACATAACATCATTATATTCACAATTCACAATTCAAAATGACATCATTATATTGACAAATCTAAAGGCCGAATTATATATATATATATTAGAATAAATATGCTGTATTACACAAACGAAATAAAAAGATAGAACTTCAACCTTTATATCGACAATTCAAAAGGCCGAATTCTATATATATATATAAATAAATATGTTGTACTACAAAAACGAAATAAAAAGATAGAAGTTCAACCTTTTCCGGCGTATTAATGCCGCAATCTTGTGGTGATAAAAGAGCTATTTTGTTGCGTTGCATGCATCAAAGTCAGACTTGGCAGCCAAACTACTCTCGAGTGTCCACCCACCTCCCACAACTACCAAGGGCCTCAAGTCAGCCACGTGAACAGTAGCAGGGCGGGAGTCCCATCTAAAAGAGATCTACTGATCTAATATAAGCTCCCAGTCTACTTCATCAATCATTGATCAATGCAACTATGGCTTGATCTCTGTAAATGATACAACCTTACGTACATATTATTGTCCTGGAATTTTATTGTCTTGGAATGAGTTGAATTTATAAATCAAATAGTGATTGTAGGTAGTTAGAAATCCATGCATCTGATGCAAAGTGTTTGTTAGAATCTTTATTTTCTTTTGACATCTTACTTTGTGTGGAAGTTGTCTTGAATAAAAGACATGCTCATAATTACAAGAGGGTTTGTTATGTCTCCTACATCGCAGACTTATATCATTTTCCCCTCATGTTGAAAACTTCCTAAGTCACCTTGTGTCGTGCTCATTGTTCAAGGATACAGCCTGTGTCAGTCATTGTGCAGTTCACCTTGACTTCATGTGTCGGCCACCCTGGTGTCAGTTTGTTTCATCTTGTTACTCGTCCTACTCCACATCGGCTCATACCTGTGAGTGTTCCTCGTGTTGGATGATGTAGGATGCATTAATGCCTCCCTTCAAACAAACTTCTTCCCATCGACCTTAGCTCATTATGCTCTGGGAACGAAGTTTAGAGTTTCGGTTAGTACCTTGGGGATTGCAGTCATCAGTGGCAGTTTCCCTCGCTGTTGAATAAATGGGAATACATCAATGTCTCTTATTTGACAGGTTCCTCAAGTGTTCGACTTCAAGTCCTCTTATTCACACTTGTTGGATCGTACTAGGTACCTTGGGCCCCATTATCATTATCGATGGAAGTCCTCACATTTGTTAAGAGTATACATTAATGACTGGTAATCAAACGATACCCCCCATGTTTGACTTCAGCTCATTTATTCACATGGTTAGGGTTTGTACCTTGGGTTGTTTTGGATGAAGACCTTGGGACTATGATAGCATCACCATGTTTATGTTATCCCCCAAGCTGTGCAATACTGAGCCTTACTCATTTAGGCTCTTCATGAGACATAGATCCAGCTTGTTGTTATGGCTATGATCTCTCTGTTGACATGCATCCACACTTCTATTTTAGTGGCCATGCTCTTTATATACATCTCCTAGTTATGTATCGGAGATCATGTTACACATCTATATGATGTTAATATTGTAATTGCTTGCTGACGTTGATCGTTGTTTCAGGTGTTTTTGTGACTTGGTTCTGCGGTTTCTTGCTACTCCTTTGACTTGGACTTATAATGTATTTCAGCCATCGCTTCCCTCTGACCTCACACATTAGGGGGCATCTGTTATAGTTCAAGTATGCACTTCTCCGTCTCGTGATCACCTTGCCTTGTAGATCACACAAATGGACACAAAGGATTGAAGAGCATGATTACCTTAGATGACTTGTTGCCAGAAGTACACCTCACCTAAGAATTTAACAGTTTCTTCTCTTTTTGCCGCCTGTACGCCCCTCTTTGTACACAAGACCTGCGTACTGTACCCTACTCTTCTCAAGGGAAACCAGCGTACACCTCCAAAAAAGTTGTAAATGCATGTTGTAAAGCTTAAACGTTGCTTCTTGTATGCTGCTCTTGTTGTATGAAACCCGTATGCTGCTCTTGTTGTATGAAACCCGCATACATCTTAAGATGAAATAACAAATATATTAATTTGACGAATTGGGATTAGTTGAAATTGATTTTGCAACTTCCCCAACCTCTCGATCTAAACTGCCTACCTTGTCCCATAAATACAAGGAGGATCCATGAGAGGGGTTACTCACATACTCAATATACTCATGAAATCTCGAGAGATTGCTTTAAGTATTGTTACGTTGGAGGAAAATTCCAAGTCAGAGTGAAGAGTAGGAGCCCAGGATCCAGTTGCAAAAACATCTCTACACGTCAGGTATATTGTACTGATTTCATGTTTCTTTGACAATAAAAAGGTCCAAACACCCTTCCTGTCCCAAATATGATATCTATTGGATTGCATGTCTATTTGGTGTAATTCTTGACTATAGTTGATTTTAGATTGCTTTGTCATTTCATCATATGTTATATGATCAAGATATGTTGAGGAATGTATCTCTTGTATTGCAGGTTCGTCAAACAGAAAGTCATGTGGGAGACCAAGTGAAGGACTAAGCGAAAGATAAGATCAATTTGTTTCATCTTGTACTTGTCCTACTCCACATCGGCTCATAACTGTGAGTGTTCCTCGTGTTGGATGATGTAGGATGCATTGATGCCTCCCATCCAATGGACTTCTTCCCATCGACCTCAGCTCATTATGCTCTGGGAATGAAGTTTAGAGTTTCAGTTAGTACCTTGGGGATTGCAGTCATAAGTGGCAGTTTCCCTTGCTGTTGAATAAATGGGTTTATACATCAATGTCTCTTATTCAACAGGTTCCTCAAGTGTTTGACTTCAAGTCCTCTTATTCACACTTGTTGGATCGTACTAGGTACCTTGGACCCCATTATCATTATCGATGGAAGTCCTCACGTTTGTTATCGGTATACATTAATGACTGGTAATCAAACGATACCCCCCATGTTCAACTTCAGCTCATTTATTCACATGGTTAGGGTTTGTACCTTGGGTTGTTTTGGATGAAGACCTTGGGACTATGATAGCATCACCATGTTTATGTTATCCCCCAAGCTGCGCAAGATTAAGCCTTACTCATTTAGGCTCTTCATGAGACATAGATCCAGCTTGTTGTTATGGCTATGATCTCTCTGTTGACATGGATCCACGCTTGTATTTCAGTGGCCATGCTCTTTATATACATCTTCTAGTTATGTATCGGAGATCATGTTACACATCTATATGATGTTAAGATTGTAATTGCGCGTTGACCTTTATCATTGTTTTAGGTGTTTTTGTGACTTGGTTCTGCAGTTTCTTGCTACTCCTTTGAATTAGACTTATAATGTATTTTGGCCATCGCTTACCTCTGACCTCACACATTAGGGGGCATCTGTTATAGGTCAAATATGCACTTCTCCGTCTCGTGATCACCTTGCCTTGTAGATCACACAAAAGGACACAAAGGATTGAAGAGCATGATTACCTTAGATTACTTGTTGCCAGAAGTACACTTCTCACATGAGAATTTAACAGTTTCTTCTCTTTTTGCCACCTGTACACCCCTCTTTGTACACAAGACCTGTGTACTATACCCTACTCTTCTCAAGGGAAACCAGTGTACACCTCCAAAAAAGTTGTAAACTCATGTTGTAAAGCTTAAAAGTTGCTTCCTGTATGTTGCCCTTGTTGTATGGAACCCGCGTACATCTTAAGATGAAATCAAAAATATATTAATTTGACAAATTGGGATTAGTTGAAGTTGATTCTGTAACTTCCCCAACCTCCCAATCCAACCACCTCTCGATCTAAACTACCTACCTTGTCCCAGAAATATAAGGAGGACCCATAAGATGGGTTACTCACATACTCAATATACTCATGAAATCTTGAGAGAAGGCTTTAAGTATTGTTACACTGGAGGAAAGTTCCAAGTCAGAGTGAAGAGCAGGAGCCTAGGATCTGGTTGTAGAAACATCTCTACACGTCAGGTTTATTGTACTGATTTTATGTTTCTTTGACAATAAAAAGGTCCAAACACCCTTCCTGTCCCAAATATGATATCTATTGGATTGCATGTCTATTTGGTGTAATTATTGATTATAGTTGATGTTAGATTGCTTTGTCATTTCATCAAATGTTATATGATCAAGATACGATGAGGAAGGTATCTCTTGTATTGCAGGTTCGTCAAACAGAAGGTCAAGCGGGAGACCAAGCGAAAGCTAGGATCAAACGTCAAAAAAAGGTATGTCCTTCAATCCCAATCTATTTCCTTTACAATAACCATATGCAGTACAATCTATGTGTTTACCTGTCAAGCCCGCCCAGTTGGTAGTGTCCATCTCCTCACTATAGGGTAGAAATCCCAAACAACAGACTAGCAACTCCACTAGGGAGTAAGGACTTGGTTGTTCTGCTCTAGGAGACTTAATTTTGGTTTTCTTCCAGCCCTTTTCTCAGTTTCTTATTGTCTGAGAGGCCTTATAGGTCTGTGTTATCTTTCCTGTATGCTTGATTCAACTCAGTTTTTGGTTTGCAAAGCCTGTTTGCACTCTACTCAGGCATGTACATTGGTCTCCCCTACATACAGTAGCGTTTTCCTCCTGATGTACACCCCTACTTGCACTGAACAATAGCGTATGCCTCCTGATGTATGCTGGTTGCAACATTGCACAGTAGGGTATGTTCCTGTAGTGGCCTGTTTTGTTGTTAGGGTTTGTTTTTTAAGCTTTGGTTGTTGTTCCATCCTGTTGCTTTGCTGTCTTCATTGACCCCTGAGATCTTTTATGCCTTTATTGAGTCTTGTAAGCCTCTCCAATCTCTTTGAGTTTGTTTTTGCTTGTTTTATCCTTTGCTTAAGTGTCTTTACCGCTTACGAGCCATTTCTTGAAGTCCGTGTGCTATTCTTTTTGGATATAGCTGCATCTCTTTGTTGCTGTTGCCGTCTTACAGACCTACACCTTGATTGTTTGTTGTCTGTTGCAATGTTTTGAATGCTTTCACTTGGTCTCATCCTTCTTTAGGGTTTGACTGTCGAGTTTGAGTCCTTAGGGTTGCTTCCGAAATGTTTCTTGGTTGAGTCACTTGTTGATTGTTTTATCAATTTGTTCAAGTAATTCAAAGCCTCTTAGTCTATGGGTTGTTGAGTCCGTGTGTTGTTTAGGTCATTCTTGGTTCACTTGCTTACTTTTGTTTGGCTTAGTGTTTCTTAGGGTTTTGATACTTAGGAGCACCCTTTTTAGGTGTGCCTTTCTGCCAGAAGTGTCGCTTTTCCCCGTTTTCTTTTCACTTTGTTTCCAAGCCTCAAGTTTTTCTTTTGCAAAAACTTGGTAAGTCAAGTCTTCATCAAGTCTTTCGATTTGTTTGCTTTGAGCCATTTATATGTTTTCCTCGCACATGTTTTATAGTTAGATCTTGCTTTCTTTTGTACAAAGTTCCCTTTCTTTCATAGGTATCAGAAAAAGAAAAGAATTGTTTTAATAGCTCAGTAGTAATATCTTGCTTTATTTTGAGGTAGTTTGTTTGCTTTGAAATATTCAAAAAGAAAATACAAAAAGATGTTTTAGGATTGCTTAGGTTTTCAAGTTTTGAAAGAATTGTAAATGACAAGAGAAAATTTTGTGAATTTGAAAGCGTTATTTTTTCAAGTACTTTATTTTCATAACAGATCATTCCACACACCACACTACAACCTTTGAGTAACAAGTAACACTTAAAAAGAAATTATTAATAAAATTTATTAGCAACATTTTCTTTTTAGGATTACATGACATCAACTAGCTTAGGCTAGAGTTTCAAGCTTAAATCACCTTAAACTACTCGGAATTGGCTTCCTTACTCAAAATTCATAGTAAGACTTTCATTTAGGTAAACCCATCTATATCGAATAGTCTTGGGAAACTCTACTTAAACCATAGCTAAGCACGATGCCATGGGAGACTGGAATTGTTGAGGATATCCCCTCACTTTCCTTTTGAACATAAACCAGATTCGATTCGCGTACGGGAGTCCTTTTGGACATCGGGCCTTGCTACCCTGCCCATGCGTTTTGACTAAGCTGACGACTATCCCCCCAGGTAATTTCGTATTGATGGTAGCCTTAGTATCAGACCTTTAGGATTCTACACAGGTAGAGTGGGCAGTTATTCCCACTTCACCTCGGACAGGCGTGGAAGGTAAACCTCTGGCACTAATACTGGGAAGGAGGTTTGCTAATTCAAGCGCCTGCACCCAGTCGACCTCCGGAGGACGCCACGCCACCGACTGTCGATACTCTGTTAGTCTGTTCTAGGCCTTGATCATCGAAAACTTGCTTCCGAGAGTATTTGCCATTGTTTTCTTGGTTTGATTACTTAGGACCTTTTTAGTGGTGTGCTCTTTGTGTCATTTGTTTCTAGTTGGCCTTAGATATTTCTAGTTTGTTGAGTTGGAAACTATGGAAAGCATCCCAATGTGCACCAATCAAGGGACCCATGTTCAAGGGGCTCCTTGTGCTTTTCCATTCATTGGGAACATTGGTACTCCCTTAATAGCTACCTTGAATCTTCTGGGATTCACTATAGGGCTATCGGTTTGGTTGTTTTCCACTCTGAATGCCTTGCATGCTCTTGATGCTTCTCAAGTAAGCACTTCATATCAAGAGCATTAGAACCCTATGCCCGCTTCGCCAGTAGCATCTTCTCCTCCTCCTTCTACCTCATGTGGTGAAAGTAGTAATACTAGTAACCAGCAGTCTAAAAGGAATAGACGGAGGAAGAATAGAAAGAAGATGACAAAGAAAGGGGGAAGCCACCCAGGCTCTAGAAGTCATGCTGGGGGCATCCACCCAGCCTCTTGACGTCATGCTGGGAGGAAAATTTTAGTCACTGCAAATCATACTCGAAGTATGTCTTCAACCATTGTTTCTTGTGTTGAGGACACGTCATTGATCACTACTGGTCATATTAATGAGAAGTCACCAGCTCCTATGAGTCATAATTGAGACACTGAATTAGCCACTGCAAGTCATGTTGAGAAAGTAGACATTATTAACAAACCTAATAAACAGAAGCTTAAGTTCCCTTGTAAGTTTTGCGAGCGAGACCATCTTACTCATCGGTGCCCTGCTATTCCAGAGTTGCAAAGATTGTGGTCCATAGTTCAAAATTATTCTGCTTCTGAGAAACTAGCCAATGCAAGTCATGCTAGGTGCAAGTTGTCAGCCAATGCTCATCATGCAAAGAGTACTATTGTTGTTACAGATTCTAAGCATATAGGACGCAATCCAAAGTTCCCTTTTCAACTTTGTAAGGGATATCACCTTACTCACCGATGCCCTGCTATTCCAGAGGTGCGGAGAGTGTGGACCATGTCTAAAGGATCCTCTGCTCCTAAATTGTCTATAGAATCCCAATAGCCTGATCAATAATTGGTTGATGAAGTGGTTGAACCAATGCAATCTTTGGTCAACCCCACTCTTTCTACGGAGAGTGAAGTGATCGAATCGATGCAATCTTCGACCAATCCCATCAGTCCTTCGGAGATTGATGCACATATCCTTGAAGTCTTCTGCATTACCAGTTCGGATGTCTCTGAAAATGGGGGCACTGCATCTATGCCGAGTGAACCACTACCAAACTCTGGGATCATTTCCTTTGATTGGAATAGTCTAACTGGGCCTCGCCTTCCTTCTGCTACACCTTTTGAAATAAAGGTTGATATCGGCAACCATGTGGTTCACCGATGTGTTGTAGATGAAGGAGCCTCTGTTAGTATCTTATCCCCTTATGCTTGGAGATATTTAGGTTTCCCTAATCTTGTTATAACTGTTAATTGGTCGTTGACCTTCGACAAAAGACCTAGTGAACCGTTGGGATTCCTCCCTTAGGTACCTGTTACTTTGGTGGAAAAACAGTCTTAGTTGCTTTTATGGTTTTAAAGGACCCTATGGAATTTGATATGATCCTTGTGCGTGATTACCTATATGCTATGCAGGATGTGGTGTTTACGCTCTTTCATGTGATGCATTTTCCTCAAAATGGAAGCATTGTCACTATCGATCAACTTACATTTGTTGATCCCTCTTATTACCCAACTATAGACCAAGTATGTTCCCCATCAATAGGAACTACCATGTCACAATCAAATTATGTGGCATATTGTTCTTTGAGTCCAATTTCTACTAAGAAGAAGCCTCTGAATTCAAGCTTACCTTCTAGGGACTGGGTCCCGGCAATTGACCAGGTGATGACTCCATCTGAATGTTTAGATATGTGTTCCATTTGGGATAATATACTTCCTTCTGATAAATTTTTCCTAGAGTCTATAATATAGTCTGCCATTCATTTGGACATTGATCCACAAACGAGCAGTATTCTACCTTTCCTTCGAGCTCGTTAAAAATAGTAATGGGGAAATGAGCATTCTTTCACTCTTCCTTCAAGCTCATTAAAAACAGTAAGGGGACAATGAGAATTTCGTCCATCTTCACTTTGAGCTCGTTAAAAATAGTAAGGAGGCTACGAGCAGTCTTCCACCTTTCCTTCGAGCTCGTTAAAAACAGTAAGGAAGCCACGAGCATTCTTCCACTTTTTCTTCGATCTCTTTAAAAACAGTAAGGAAGTTACGAGCATTATTCCACCTTCACTCGTTAAAAATAGTAAGGAGGCCATGACCATTTTTCTGTATCTCCTTTGAGCTCGTTAAAAACAGTAAGGAGATCACGAGTTTATTTTTTTGGGCTCATTAAAACTTTACAAAAAAGATATTTATAGCGTTCTTTCACGCTCTTTTTTTACTCTTTAAATATGACAAGATTTCCGAGTATAGTTTCCATTTCAGACTCGTTAAAGGATTTGAAGCGACATCTTCCTGAGTATAAGTTTAACCCTTTTCCAGACTTCTGCAGATTACTTACAAAAAAGGAATACTCTAGTCATGTATGGCTAGAAGAGTTCTCCTCTCATTGTTTTATACTTTTTCGGGGGAGGGGACTAACTATACGAAAAAGGCCTTTTAGAGCTTCTCTTTAGGGTTTTCAGGCTCTCTAAACATGAAAACACCAAGCGAGCATTCACCTACTCGGGCTCGATGTGAAATCCATGAGAGGGTAAATAGAGGATTGTTTAAGTTTTTCAGACTCTATAAACAAGAAAACATTGGCAAGCATTAACCTACTTGGGCTCGATATTAAAATCCACGAGTAGGTGTGTGGAGTTATTGTTTAATATTTTCAAACTTTTTAAAATTGAAAACACTGGCGAGCAAGAACAGATATCGGCTCGATATTAAAATCCAGAGATCAATACTATGGAGTATTCTTCTATCTCTTCTTCGAACTCTGTAAACAATGAAGAAGGTCCTGAGTCTTCCTCCCATGGGCTCGTTAAACTTTTTACATGGTTGGACCTATTGAGTTTTCTATTTTTCTTGGACTCATTAAATAAACAAGAAGAACATTCTTTTATAAAAAATAATAAGGGATAAGAAGGGCGTATCGCATCTCTTTCAGTTTCAAAGGCAGTTATGTCAGTCATGTCCTTGAACATAGCACCAACTTGAGACTCTCATGTCAGTTGGGTTTTATTTTTTGGCCTTAGGGTGAACTTGATCTCTGAGTTTTTACTCCCCCGATTGGTTATTCTTCCTACCGTAGGGAGGGTCTATTATGTCTCCTACATCGCAGACTTATATCATTTTCCCCTCATGTTGAAAACTGCCTAAGTCACTTTGTGTCGTGCTCACTATTCAAGGATACAGCCTATGTCATCCATTATGTAGTTTACCTTGACTTCATGTGTCGGCCACCCTAGTGTCAGTTTGTTTCATCTTGTTACTCATCCTACTCCACATTGGCTCATACCTATGAGTGTTCCTTTTGTTGGATGATGGAGGATGCATTAATGCCTCCCTTCCAATGGACTTCTTCCCATTGAACTCAACTCATTATGCTCTGGGAACGAAGTTTAGAGTTTCGGTTAGTACCTTGGGGATTGTAGTCATCAGTGGAAGTTTTTCTTGTTTTTGAATAAATGGGAATACATCAATGTATCTTATTCGACCGTTTCCTCAAGTGTTAGATTTCAATTCCTCTTATTCACACTTGTTGGATTGTACTAGGTACCTTGGACCCCATTATCATTATCGATGGAATTCCTCACATTTGTTAACGGTATGCATTAATGACCGGTACTCAAACGATACCCCCCATGTTCGACTTCAGCTCATTTATTCGCATGGTTAGGGTTTGTTCCTTAGGTTGTTTTGGATGAAGACCTTGGGACTATGATAGCATCACCATGTTTATGTTATCCCCCAAGCCGCGCAAGACTGAGCCTTACTCATTTAGACTCTTCATGAGACATAGATCCAGCTTGTTATTATGGCTATGATCTTTCTGTTGACATGGATTCACGCTTGTATTTCAGTTCCCATGCTCTTTATATACATCTCCTAGTTATGTATCGGATATCATGTTACACATCTATATGATGTTAAGATTGTAATTGCTCGCTGACCTTGATCATTGTTTCAGGTGTTTTTGTGACTTGGTTCTGCGGTTTCTTGCTACTCCTTTGACTTGGAATTATAATGTATTGTGGATTGCGGAAAGGTAAGCTTTCCTGTTATGATGTTTGAAACTTCCGCATCCACATTTGCGGATTGTGGATCCGCCGTTACGGATTGCGGAGTGCGGAAAGGTAATATTTCTGGTTATGATGTTTGGTACTTCCTCATCCGCAATTTTGGATTGTGGATTGCGGATTGCAGATCCGTCGTTGTGAATTGCAAATTGTGGATCCGCCATTGCATATTGTGGATTGCGAAAAGGTAATATTTTCGGTTATGAAGCTTGGCACTTCCGCATACACAATTGTGGATTGCAGATTGTGGATTCGCAGTTGCAGGTTGTGGATTGCGGATCTAGGTCTTTTCAACTATGTCTATGTATTCAGTCGAATTTGGAGAAAAAAAAATGTATAAGGGTCCCCTGTGGCCTAAGATGGTCAGTGGGGACGTGACGTCTCCCAATTGCAAAGATTAAAATAAAAAAATGATAAAAAGATACTCGATTTCAATTTGTACTCCTTTAAATAAATTTATTTGAGTCATTTACCTCCTTATAACTCAAATTATCTCCTAATTACTCATGAAATTCGAATTAGTGGGGGTTATCACCATTCATTGGCCCCACATGACACTTGGCTCATATTTTGTCTCCAACTCCTCCATGAATTATACTTGGGGAATATTTTGGATGCTTTTGAGATGTGAAAATCCTCTCATGCTTCCTCTTGGTCTATTTTTAGCTCTTACATTGTAATAGATGTCATAGAATATGTCATAAGTGTCATAAGTTTCAGAGAATCTGTCATAAGTGCCATAATGCTTGTCATAGTTGTCATAGAATCTGTCATTGCCTATTTTTATCCCTGTGAATCTTCCTCTTCCTTCATGAATGTTACCTCTTCCCTTCCAACTCGAATTTGGGGATGGCTCCATGTTTAAAGGAGGAATATTCTCTCATGTGGACCCCACATGTCAACTTATGCGCCCCCAAGTCCAACTAAGACCTAATGCCACTTATTTTTGTAGCATTTAACATTTATTCCACAATTTATTGGCCTATTTTTCCACCATCAATTTAGAATATTGAATTTTCATGAGAAACTATAGACCTTAGAGTTAAATGTCAGTATTTTAATTCTTCCACATAACCCTTAGGAATTGTGTAGGCCAAATTAATTATTTATCTGAAAATCATTTAATTGGGGACATGATAGTCCTCCCCACCCAAGATTGCTTGTCCGCAAGTAATTTCAGACATGGATTTTGAAGAACCTTCTTTCTTTCAAAAACTTTGCTTCCAAAACTTCCCTTCCAAACCTCTGACTAGTGGCACTCATGTACTACAATTGTGTGTTTCCAAAATCAAAGAGATGTGGATTTGTAATGAAATTAAATACATTATTCCACATTAAAAATAATTAATCTAAACAAATTTAATATGTACCAAAATTTAGACTAAATTTATTTAATAATTGATATTAAAATGGAATTGAAAACTTAAATAATGTAAATGAAGAATTATCAACCAATAGGGAAGTTGGTGGCAAACACCACTTGTCATCCATGAAAATAATATTTCCATGGATTCCAAGTGGGGGAGGAAGGACATAAGTGGAATTTATGAGGGTCAAAAGTGGATTGGAGGGGGGCAACTTTTATGGGATAGTTTTTACAATGAGTTTTGAAAGAGAATTTGGGGGGGACAAGAGGAGGTTGGAGGGAAGGAATTTATGGAGGGGAATTTACCAAGGAAAGTATTTCTTGGCATAAATTACCAGTTGGGGCTTGGGTTCTCTTGACTATAATCCGGGGGAATAAGGTTGGGTGGAGAGTGGAACCAAAGTATTTAGTTGGAGAAGGATAGACATCGTGGAGATTTCTTCGGGGGCTCTGAGTAGTATGATACTGGTAAGTGATTCTAACCTCTTTTTTTTTATAAAATTCATTTGTAGTAGCATAAATTCTAATTGGTAGTTAAATTTATTCACACATACCCTCTATGGTCAATTGTTAGTTTTGTTTTTTCCTTTAGTGACTAATTCCTTAGGAATTCAATTTAGGGAACTACAAATGGACACATTTCTCTATAAGTCTTCTCTATTGGATCTAGTCTAAATTTAGCATGTTTTTGGGTGTAAATGGGATTATGACACTTATGATGGCAGTTATGTTTCCAAGGGTGATTTCCTTTTCAAATTTCTAGAATTTATGTTTACTAAAGATTTATTTATATTATTATTATTTATATTACTGAATCACCTACTCCCTATAAACATCAAGACCCTTGTTCCTTCGGGTTTCCCACGTATCCTAAGAACAAGGTAACTTTTAATTCAACATGGCATATGTCCATGTAAATAATAAATTATAATTCAAATTGTTTATATATCAAAACACATAAATAACTTTTGGGGCATAAAATTATTATGTATTACAAAACTTAAAACCCCATAAAATGTTTTGAATGAAAATATTGAAAAAAAAATTTAAGAGACATAGATCTTAGTTGGAGGGATGGGCTACCACAAACCAAATCTAATACAAATAGTTTTAGCTAGGTAAGGATTCAACACTAGTATGGAACTGAAGTATGGTAAATCTTGAGAGTGGTTGCCAATGTAGATTTGTGTGGGAGGGCACACTCTAATGAATTAGATATAGAATTCATCTTATTTGGGTTGAGAAAGGTGAGTAAGGTGTTCAACCTAATAAATGTGGAAGGATATCATGCCCACCAATTGATGTAATTATATCCTCTACACCTACAAAACATTAGTTAGAGGAAAAGTGTAGTATCCTTAAAATAATAACCAGAAGAAATAATTCTAATATATTCAATTCCAGAAGGGAAAAAATGTTAGATCAAATATTTATTTGGGCAAAATGGATTAGCTTTATTATAAGCCAGTTGTCCATTACATAGTATTACATAATTCCCACAAAAGATGAAGAAAATAATTAGAAATCCTTCACTCAACCCAAAGGTTGAAATATGCATTTACATGAATGCAATTAATAAAACCAAGGGAAAGAGAAAACAAGAAATAAGGAGAAGCCCTTAAATGGCTAGATCATTGAGCTAAAATATGCTAGACAAATGGTGTGCCATCCTTATTAAATGGCCATTCTGAGGTCTCTGCTATCCTTAGGGAGATCGCACATGTCATTATTTACATCACAAATATTTCAATTTCCTTTGTAAACACTAGTTGATATTAAGCGAACTTTTTTCATTGGCCTTTAAATTGTAGAAGTTGTTCTATCTTTAAATTCTAGATATGATAATTATGGGAAGTTAAGATCTCAACTACCCTAGACAAAACCATTTCAATAATAACCATATATAGAACACGAAATGATAGTAAAAGTGTACCTTGAAATCTCCAAATTACTAATAAGTGCGAAAAATATGACCCACATACACAAAACAAGAGCATTGAAGACAAAACAAGAGCATTGAAGGAAAACTTATGCAAGAAAAAGGCATATTACAAAACACTTTCAAATTAGATCCTTGCAAGGATCTGAAAACATATGCAAGAAAAAGGAATATTAAAAAACACTTTAAAAAAAGTAGATAAGTAGATCCTTGCAAGGATCTGATATTCTATGAACTGTTGAGAGAATAACGCCACAAGTCAAGATCCCTCTACAACACCAAAAAGACCTTTTACAAGAGAAAAAGATAGATAGATTGTATATGCTATGGAAAAAAATAAAAGAGAAAGAGGAAACATTTATGATAGTGGATCCAAATATGGTTGATAGGAATCTTCACACAACACTACACTAGGTAGACTAACTTCATGATGCTCACCAATAGGATAGAAAAATTCATGTACCATATTTTGTAGTAAAGTGACATGACTTAATATAGCACTGTGCATTTCTTCATGTATAAATCTCTCACTACTATTGATACAAATTATGGTTCATAGCTTTCCTTGAGAGGGTTATGTCTAATCTAGTATGTAGTTAAACAAATTCAAGATAATAGTTTCAATGGCCTAGACAGATATCCTTGCGAACAGAGATAAAAATAAATAATTATTATTTGAGTACGTGTTATAAATCACTCATTTGTTAAGCGATAGAAGATCAGATGCAATAAATATGATCATTACAATCTCGAATTTTTCAATTCCCTTTGACAAGGGACAAAATTTTATGCACAGAGTCATATTTCACTTTGAACGATTACGAATGGTTGAACCCTTCAATGCTTATAAGTTAAATAAAGCATTTTTTCACATCAAAAAGTAACAATACATCAAAAAATTTCATTGTGTATTCAAGGAAATATGACAAGAATATCCAATTTAGTGACAAATTTCATCTTCTTTAGCCCTACCATTTTTGGTAATTAATGTTTACTTTAATTTGAGTTGAGTTGATTTTTATCAAATCTTATTATATGAAGATATGAATGTTAAAAAATAACAAGAAGTATTGGTTGAATAACCCGAAGATTCAATGGGGAAAGTTCATAATTATATCCAGCCATATAGAGAACATTTTAGGGATGAAATTTCACCCATGGGAGAAATTTAGAGGGTTCCAAATTTTGATTGGGCAGATTTCTTATGTTATAGTATTTTATTATCAATTGTCTTCAATTTATTTTTAAAAAAAAATGTATAGAGGATTGACTAATGTGTAAGTATGAGGTAGAGGGGGGGAATGCGAAATTTGTGTTGTAGCTTTGCATTCACCCTAATTTCTAGAAATCGTGATTTCTTGGGGAAATTTCTCCCTCTCGATTTAGTGTAAAATGGGTTTCCATCTCCCATTCATCCCAATTTTGAGGAATGGGGATTCTTTTTAGGGCTATATCACCCTATTTTTATAGAATGGGGTTATAGGGGAATGATTCCCAATGATTAGTATTCTATTGGAGGGGTATATTAAGAAGGAACAACTAAAACTTTTTGAAGGATGATATTTGTATTGTGGGGCATGTAGTGGAAGGGTAGATTGAATTTTGCTCAAGAATTTTTTTGGAATGATGGGGATCCGTAGGAAGGGTCAATCGATCCTTCCTCTACCATAATATTCTCATGGAGGGGGAGCATGAATAAAAATTGACTGATCCTTCCTCAATTATGGTATTCTCCTAAATTCGAAACTTAAATAAGGCTTTCCCACCCTTCATTAATGATCATATTGGAATCATGGGTATCTAGTGGAAGGGTCAATCCACCCTTCCTCAAGGATGGTTTTGAATTCATTGAGTATCGAATGGAAGGGTCGTCCAACCATTCCTCAAGAAATATTTTGGCACAAGGGTGATCCAAGAGAAGAATCATCTGATGTTTCCTCAAGAAAATTTTTCTCATGGAAGGGGAGAATTGATAAAGGTTAACCAACCCTTCCTGAAGGATGATATTTGTGGAAAGTTTTATTCGTTGGAAGGGTTGATAGAAAATTCGTCAAGGATAGAAATTCATGCCAGTTAGTATCTAGTAGAAGTGTTGGTTGACCCTTTGTCTATCATAGTAAAGTTTTTGTGTAATGAGGATCCTATGGAAGTATTGAATGACCCTTCCTCTATCATGGCATTCTTATTTAGAGGGGCCATAGGGAAGGGTCAACCAACCCTTCCTCAATGACGACATTTGAATTGCATTATATCCAATGGAAGGTTTGTTAAACCTTTATTTAAGCATAGGTTTTAACTAAGGGATCTTTAGTGGAAGGGTTTCCCGACCCTTCCTTCAATGTAGTATTGTCATGGAGGGGTAACATAGATAAGGGTGGGATTACCCTTCTTTAATTATGGTTTTATAATTTAGTGAAAGATTCCTTCAAATTTTATAGTGAAATTTTACAATTTAAAAACTTGTATACCAAATTATTAATTAAGACATGTTTTAAAAAAAAATACAAATCTTGTTTTTTGTATGGTACAACAATCAATATTATTAATGGTTGATGGGTTTAAGCTCTCCCTTGATGTAGTATCCATAGTGTGATTTGAAAATCTATTAATATTAAAATTTTAATATTGACTAAATTTATTCATAAATTCTTTGATGACTCAACACTTTATGGATGGAAAATTGTATTATAAAAGAGATAAATCCTAACACATGAGAGAGATATAGAAAATTCCACGATATGATATTATAATTAATTGACCTGCAAAAAAATATAGTGAAGTCCAGATTATTATATAGGAATGTTCACTAAGAAAGTAATTTCCAATTATGAATGTGGGACACACAATTTTACTCATAAAGTAAACATTAGCCTAAAATCATAAAGTGAATTTATTACACAGTAACGCTCCTTACAAGACTTACAATATTAAAACAAGAACAAATTCACAAAACATAATGGTTCTAAAAACTAAAAAAGTGGGAACCAAATAGAAACAAACAATCTTGAGAAACTTGCTATTGGGTAGCATTCCATGAAACTGTCTAGTAACCCTCATAAATTTGTAACTTCTAAGTTGAGTTCTTAAGTTTCTATCTGCCACCTCCTTAATTATGAATCTCCTATATTAAATTTCTTGAAAACAATATACATACATGTCTCATAACCTCATGGGGAATAATTATTAAGACCCACAAACTCCCACACTAACTCATCAAACATCCATGCTAAGTTGTATCTACATTTGATCCCATTCTATCTTCAAAGTGAGGGTCTCTTAAAATGCAAAGAAGGCCCTTTATTCACTAAGATCATCACCACTATCTACATCCAATGGATCTACACCAATGGCTAGTTAATGTTATTTTTCTTTGACTTTACCCTATAGTAAAGATTGCTTGGAGAATGGATTTGGCATCTTTTTCATTTACTAAGCTTTGATTATGTGATAGAATTACATTGCATGATGGACCACTAGTAGGCTTATATTTATTGTTGTATGTTAATTTTTATGAGTAACTCTTTTAAAAACTACAATGGAGTTAGCTTTCCTATATCAATTTTCATTGAACAAGTCATTTCTATTTAATAGCACACTCATTAACTTGTGGCTAGTGAACACACAAATAGGCCACAAATTAAGTGCCACTAATAAGTCAAATAGGCCACAAGTTAAGTGCCACTAATAAGTTATCTCTTACTTCTTCTGGCCTTCTTCTAGTTAAATGGATGCCACAAAGTGCCCCTTATCCATGCATCAACTAATATTTCTCCCCTTGTTCTTGCATTCTTCTTTATTTCAAATTTAGAAGGACTGCCATAAAATAAATATGGATAGTACTCTTGTCTCATCCTCATACAATCTAAGAAAAGCATAGATGCTAATCCACCCCAAATTCTATGATATAAACACCTATAGGTGTAATAAATGTGATATAAACATACACATAAGTGAACATTAACTTAACATAAAGTCATAAACTGAATTTATTACATAATAAACTTTATAACAAAATGAAATTGCCTATGATGATAATAACATAATAACAGTTCCATTATCCCAAAATTAAATTTAGAACTATCCATGATGTTTGCAAATGAGGCAAGTCATCTAAATGTGCATATCTGGTCACTACAGATGCTACTTGTGTATACACATCAGGGTTGAGGTCTGAGTACAATGTGCTACACATACTCTCTAGCTAACAAGAAATGGTCTCCTTAACTTACAGAGCTGCTCCCAATAAAAGTGAGTGAGTGAGAGCATAATTATAAATGTTTAACTTAATTTGCTTGGACTGTGATAGTTTACTAGTACATAGCATTCGACAAAAAACAAGAATAGTGTTATGATTTAGGGTACCATTTTTTCATTTTTTTTTCAAGTATCTCATTCTATTTCTAATAAAGATAAAAATATTATTGAGTATAAATATTATTACAATCACTTAACTTGTGGTTGGTGAACAATAATAAATCACAAGTTAGCTACTTGTTGTTTAGTTAAATGGATTGTTAGTTGTTTGTCTCATCCTCCTTCAATTTAAAAAAATGTAAATTATAGTCCACCCCAAATTTTGAGATATAAAAACCTATTGATGAGAAAGATAAAATAAACTTGGATTAAAAATAGACAAATCTGATCTATTTGCAATGATACCCAATTATGACACGTTAGTTGCAATGACATTCTGGAAAAACAGAAATATTATCATTAAAATGAATTATTAGAGGTACCAACAAAACTTTTTTGGATTAGGTGTAAACAGATGAAACGTAGAAAAACGGATCACCTTCTGGAATATATAACTTTTATTTATGGAAAAGTGGTATAACCACCCCAAAATGTCATTATTCAAAGATTGGTATGCTATTTGTTTTCTCAAACATAATGCACATGTTTTTGTTGAGCCACCCGTTTGCTATCTAAATTTTTAATTTACAAGAAAACAAATATTTAGAGGCATAGGCAACAGAAGAATCTTGTGCGGGGCTATTTTTCCAAAATTTTAAAAGTCAATTTTATATTTTTTTTAAATTACCAAAGTCAGTGAAGCCCTAAAACGACATGGTCAACTATTGAGCCACCACATCATGGTCTAAAAATAATCCAAATACTTTTTTTATTTTTTTAGGTTGTAGGTATTTTCGTGCTCTTATGCGGGTTCTCTTCCGTTTTCAAAATAGGTAAGCCAATCAAAAGTTATAGGCCAAATAAACAACCTATGTGTTTTACAAATTTGACATGAGTGCAGTTAAAAATGAATTAAAAATAGAAAACAACAACAGATCTATTCAAAAATAATATATTTAGAATCTACACACAGAGCTCGACAAGCATGTGCAATTTCATTTGCAGTGCACTCATGGAGCTTATGTGGAACTAGTTGTGAAAAACCGAAAGTTACAGCATTTGATGTTTTCTGCTATAAATCAGGCATAAATCAGACCGAGCCGAAAGGTGCAATCCGAAGCTAATTCCAAGCCTGCAAGGGAACCAAAAACAATTTGAATTTAGGCATGTGCGTGTGCAACTACGCGCATGCGTAAACACGCACACACATGGATGACAACGCGCACACGTAGGTGCCTGCACACGTTAATAACAACGTGCACGCATCCTTGCGCGTACGCGCTATTGTATGCCTTTGTATGGTTTATTTAATTTCCTTTGTAAAGGGGATACATGAATTTGTTAAAGATGTGATGATGAAGAAGATGACGATGATGTAGATGTTGATGAGGAAGGGGGAGATGACAATGATGTTGAAGATGTTAATGATGATGTTGATGATAATGAGATGATGGTGATGGTGATGGTGATGATGATGAGATTGGTGATGAAGATGACGATGAGTATGATGGTGATGATGATGAGATGATAGTGATGGTGATGATGATGATGGAAATGGTGATGAAGATGAAGATGAGGATGATGGTGATGATGATGATGATGATGATGATGATGGTGATGAGGATGATGGTGACAAGGATGATGATCATGATGGTGATGAAGATGATGACGATCATGATGAATATGATGATTATGATGATGATGATGATCATCATCATCATCATCACCATCACCATCATCATCAACATCTTCATCATCATTGTCATCTCCCCCTTCCTCATCAACATCTCCACCATCGTCATCTTCTTCATCATCACCACCTTCTTCATCATCATCATCTTCATCACCATCCTCATCAACATCAACATCATCTCCATCATCATCATCTTCTTCATCCTCATCACCACCATCATCATCATCTTCGTCATCATCATCATTGTCATCATCAACACCATCATCATCATCATCCTTCTTCCTCATCTTCATCAACATCTAGGTCATCATCTTCATCGTTAACGTCATCATCATCATCATTATCATCCTCATCATCAACATTGTTAGGATATTCCTATACTCCATCCTAGTCCCACCAGTATTTTGATCATTTACATTTTCAGTCATGCATGCACCTTTTTAGGGTTTGCATGCATTCTAGGGTTTGCATGCATCCCAGTCATCAATCCAGCACCTAGCCCTCAATTATCCAGCCCCCAGGAGCTTCTCACTATTCAGTTTTATCCCTCCAGTTGCTTAATGTGCCCTTCTTCCTTGATTTTAGGGAGCAACTCACCCTTCTTCACCTACCAGTCCAGTTGTCACTCAGTTACACTCAGTTACAGTCAGTTACACTCAGTTACACTCAATTACACTCAGTTACATTGAGTTACACTCAGTTACACCTACCAGAGTTAGTTTGACTGATGGTTGACAGTTACTTGAGCATTGATGACTCCACTGATGATGATGAAGACTTCCAGTTGCGCTCTGATGATCATGAGGACACCTAGTTGTGCTCCGATGACACTCCAGTGATCCTTTAATCACTCCATGAAGGCTAATTCGAATTGCCACCTTAGGAATTCGAATTCCTCATGCATTGTATTATTTATATGTCCATTTGTGATTAATAATCTAGTATGACCAAAGTATTATTGCTTCTATCTGAGTTCTACTGTACCATATTATTCTGTTGCTCATTATACTGCATGTATCACTCTTCTTCTATTTTCTTGCTTAATCATAATTATTCTCTTGTGAGATACATCATCTCTTAGATCTGCTGTGAGGATTTTCACATGGTATCAGAGCATGTTGAGAGAATTGTTTATCTCCATTCTTGAGAGTTTTTTGCAGGTTATTACCAAGATTTCAAGTGCAGCAGTTGCAGCAGTTTCTGCATTTTTGCAGCAGTAGCAGTTGTAGTTATTCTATATTGTTTTTGCAGGTCCTCTACAGCTTCAATGTATGATTTAGAAGGAATCCCGTTTCTTTCTCCATTCAACTATGATGAATGGAAACCAAGAATGATAGCACACTTGAAGATCCATGATATTTTTTATTGTTATTTTGAAAGAGAGTTCGAATCCCCTGAAGAGAAGATTGACTGGTTAAATAAAAGAGACATGCACTTTGCAGGAATAATGTTTTCTTTGTGTGCATACCAAAGATTCCAATTCAAATATCGTGATGGTGTTGAAATTCCAAGAGAGTTATGGACTCCAAAAGAGATATGGGCTCACCTGGATGGAAAATTTGGCAAAGAGAATCAAGGACATGGTCCAAACCCATTCGAAAGAAAACAAAGTGATGCATTCGCTCCTCTTGATGGTCTCTCAGATCATGAACCAGTATCATCTCATATTGAAGTTGTTGACAAAGAACTTGCAGATTATTCGCTCATGCTCAAAATTTCTTCTCTTTCTGTGCCAGCTCACACTCTAGATATTGCAGAAGGTCCTAAATCCTCTCTTGCACCAGAGTCTATTGGTTTGCATTATGATCACATGATTATTTCAGAGTTCAAATCAGCTAATGGAGGTAATGCATTCTCTCCTCTTCAACAAACATCTCTTTTATACTACTATATGATCATAAATTCATGCTTTCAGAAGGTCATTGAAGAATATGGCCATTGCCATTCGCTTGGGATAATTTCTCATGCATCTACTGGTTTTGATCTCACCTCTCATGGTTCAAAGGAGATCTCAAGAAGCCATGATTCAAGTCTTGTATCTAATTTGGGTTCTAAGCAATTACTGCTTGGGAAAAATTTTCATGCATATGATAGTTTTGATCTCACCCCTGCTGGTTCAAAGGAGATCTCAAGAAACTGTTTTGAAAGTCTTAAATCTGATTTTGATTTCAAGCAAACATGTCATAGTTCTTTTTGGCATAATCTCACCCATGGTGGTTCGAAGGAGAAGACAAAGGACTATATGCACATTCAAAAATTTGATCCTACCTCAGCTGATTCAAATCACAGGTTCAAGGATCATTCTAATACTGTTGGATTTGTTCTCATCACATTCGATATGAAGAGAAAGTACAAGCAAATGCTTTTTGAGCATGATGCACTTATTCCCAAGAAGAAGATACCTCCAGACATATGACCAAGCATCACACCTGCTTGAGTTTGGAGCATTTATTTTTATGTGTGCCTTACAATGTATTTTTTGAGGAGGGGGTATGTTTCCCATGAAATTTTCCCACTTCCTTGGTTTATTGATTGTTATTATTCATTGTATTGGGTGACCTTTGGTCTTAGTTACCAGGGGCCAAGATGGATTAAAGGGGGGGTGTTAGGATATTCCTATACTCCATCCTAGTCCCACCAGTATTTTGATCATTTACATTTTCAGTCATGCATGCACCTTTTTAGGGTTTGCATGCATTCTAGGGTTTGCATGCATTTTGCATGCATCCCAGTCATCAATCCAGCACCTAGCCCTCAATTATCCAGCCCCCAGGAGCTTCTCAATATTCAGTTTTATCCCTCCAGTTGCTTAATGCGCCCTTCTTCCTTGATTTTAGGGAGCAACTCACCCTTCTTCACCTACCAGTCCAGTTGTCACTCAGTTACACTCAGTTACACTCAGTTACACTTAGTTACACTCAGTTACACTCAGTTACACTCAGTTACACTCAGTTACAGTCAGTTACAGTCAGTTACACTCAATTACACTCAGTTACATTGAGTTACACTCAGTTACACCTACAAGAGTTAGTTTGACTGATGGTTGACAGTTACTTGAGCATTGATGACTCCACTGATGATGATGAAGACTTCCAGTTGCGCTCCGATGATCATGAGGACACCTAGTTGTGCTCCGATGACACTCCAGTGATCCTTTGATCACTCCATGAAGGCTAATTCGAATTACCACCTTAGGCATTCGAATTCCTCATGCATTGTATTATTTATATGTCCATTTGTGATTAATAATCTAGTATGATCAAAGTATTATTGCTTCTATCTGAGTTCTACTGTACCATATTATTCTGTTTCTCATTATACTGCATGTATCACTCTTCTTCTATTTTCTTGCTTAATCATAATTATTCTCTTGTGAGATACATCATCTCTTAGATCTGCTGTGAGGATTTTCACAAACATTGATGGCGATGATGATGAAGATGATGATGATGATGTTGATGATGAGTACGATGATCATCAACATCATCATCATCTTCATCATCGTACTCATATTCATCATCATCCACCACCACCATCATCATCATCATCATCTTCGTCATCACCCTCTTCCTCATCATCATCATCAACAACATCTTTGTCGTCATCATCATCATCATCATCATCAACAACATCTTCGTCGTCATCATCATCATCATCATCAACAACATCTTCGTCGTCATCATCATCCTCATGCTCGTCCTCACAATTATGATGATGACGATGACGATGATGATCATGATGTGGATCATGTTGTGGATGATGATGATGTGTTGCATATTCGCCATCATCTTCATCATCAACATCATAATCATCATCATCATCATCATCTCCATTAGTCATCATCGTCATCATCATCATCAACATCATCATCATTATCATCATCATGACGAAGATGATGATGATGATGATGATGATGATGATGATGATGATGATGATGATGATGATGACGATGAAGATGGTGATGATGATGATGACAATGAAGATGGTGATGATGATGATGATGAATATGATGATGAATATGCTGCACATCATCCTCATCCTCATCATCATCTTCATCATCATCATCACCATGATGATGATGAAGATGGCTATGATGAGTATGATGAGGATGATGAAGATGTTGATTATGATGACGAAGACAATGATCATCGTGACCATGATCATATGATGATGATGATGATGATGGTGAGGATGATGAAGATGGCGATGATGATGACGACGAATATGATGATTTTGATGATGATGATCATATTCGTCATCATCATCATCATCTTCATCATCGTACTCATGAAGATGAGGAGGAGGAGGAGGAGGATGTGCTGCATATTTGTCATCATCTTCATCATCATCATCATCATCATCTCCATTAGTCATCATCATCATCATCATCATCATTTTCATCATCATCATCGTCGTCGTCATCATCATCATCATCATCATCCACATGCTCGTCCTCACAATGATGATGATGACGACGATGATGAAGATGATGATGATCATCATGTTGTGGATCATGTTGTGGATGATGATGAAGATGATGATGATGTGCTACATATTCGTCATCATCTTCATCATCAACATCATCATCATCATCATCAATCATCATCATCATCTCCATTAGTCATCATCATCATCATTATCACCATCTTCATCGTCATCATCATCATCATCATCATCACCATCTTCATCATCATCATGATCTTCATCACCATCGTCATCATCACCATATTCACCATCATCATCATCATCATCATCATGACGAAGATGATGATGATGATGGTGATGATGATGATGATGATGATGAAGATGGTGATGATGATGATGATGATGATCACTAATGGAGATGATGATGATGTTGATGATGAAGATGATGATGAATATGATGCACATCATCCTCATCCTCATCATCATCTTCATCATCATCATCACCACGATGATGATGATGACAAAGATGGATATGACGAGTATGATGAGGATGATGAAGATGCCAATTATGATGACGAAGACAATGATCATCGTGACCATGATCATATGATGATGATGATGATGGTGAAGATGATGAATATGGCAATGATGATGACTAATGAAGATGATGATGATGAATATGATAATTTTGATGATGATGATCATATTCGTCGTCATCATCATCATCTTCATCATCGTACTCATATTCATCATCATCCACCACCATCATCATCATCATCATATCATCATCATCATCATCATCATCATCATCATCCTCATCCTCACAATGATGATGATGATGAAGATGATGAGGATGATGATGGTGATGATGATGATCATGTTGTTGATGATGGTGAAGATGAGGATGATGATAAGGATGATGCGTTTCATATTCTTCATCATCTTCATCATCAACATCATCATCAACATCATCATCATCATCATCATCATCTCCATTAGTCATCATCATCATCACTATCTTCATCATCATTAGATCATCATGACGAAAACCGTATTTTATTGCAATTGTGATTCCACTTACAGCAGATGAACACTATTCGTAAAATCTTCCACGATGAGGAGGCCCTCCATGACTACTTTATTCTCCTTTACATCTCATCAGCTTTATCCTACACTAAAACAAAAAATAATAGGTGCCTTAGATTTTGATTAATACAACAATGTAAAGAAGAGTGCTCTGCAGATTACATGAATCCAAGCTTATACCTTCTATGCTATGCTTTTCCAGCCTTCCATAGGGGTGGGAGTATCAAGACTGTTATGCTTCCCCATAAATTAACTGGGCAAATATTTCCCAACAAATAAAACTAACCATCAAAGTGCATTCTATCACATCTGCATCGCCCTAAGAGAATAAAATCTGATGGTAATTATGAACAAATCTGACATACTGTGATCTCATTATATCTGCACCTCCGAAAAGTATTTATAAAACATTAATATATATCTACTATGTATTTAATTATTCTTGATGTAATACATATGTTTCTAATTGAAAATTAAATTAATGTTTTGAAATCAAAATACACCAATTTGTAAATATACCCTTAAACCCCCAAACACCTAGAAGCACTTAAATGCACTTAGGGATTATGGGTTAGAAGAGGTCCTAAAGGCCTTTATGGGGGAGGGGCTCTTTATGGGGAGGATATCTAGGCATAATCCGACACATTTATATCTATTGGGAAATAAATACAATGAACGTTACCCACCAAACATTACAACGTTCAGCAAGGACGCGCATGTGCCAGATGTGTGCATGCGCCTCTAGTGCGCACGCGCCAGATCTGGTGTGTGCACATCCTTGTTGAACATAAAATTTAGAAAATCACCCGTGTTCTTTCTCCCACATTTTTTCCTCATTCATCGCGTTCTCTTTACTGGTTTCATGCACAGTCCAACAAGCATTTACATGGTAGATTGAATTCTTCCTTCACCATTTGGATAAAATACACAACATTTGGGGCTCTATTTGGCTCTTTGTATTGAATACACACCTATTGGGCTCTATTTGGATCAATTGAGTGAATACACAACAGTTGGACTCTATTTGGCACCTTGGACTGAATTCTCAAGCTACTTGGATACACATGAAGTCTTCTTACATATAGTGGACACATCAAAAAGCATTTGACATTTGAAGCAAAGAGCAATCATAATCCTTGAGGTATGGTGAAAATTTTATCTTGTTAAATGTAATTTAGTCTTCATTCATTTTTTTGAATGGCATCTATTTTGGTTTGTCCTCGTGAATTGTATGATAGATCTATTTTAGTCTTCTTAATATTCAACATAGACAATAAAAACATCTTACCAAAAAAAACTACAACATGCACCAAGCAATTCTTTCAACCTTTCATGAAGATAATAAAAAAAAATTACTTGCATCACCACCAATAACATTTCATAATCACATTCCTCCATCTAGTAGACAAACATTTGTTGAATTCCTCATGGTTTCACTACAACAACTCACACAAACACCTAAACAATTGAAAACTCTTAGTCTTTTGGGGTTATTTTCCCTCATCCATACCATGAAAATGAAGTGATATGAGCTTCTCCCTTGTAGGTAATTTGCTCCTACTAACATCCCATACCACCATCCAATACCATCCTACTGAGTTCCTATAGGTGATGTTGTAACTTTATATGTAGGGCATTCCCAATAGCTTTTAAGATTATATGAAAACATTATCACTAGATGTTGATGTACATAATCAATTGGTACATCGAACTTTAATAATCATGCACATTGAGTTTTAATACCTTGTTTGTTGTTCATTCTTGCAGGCGTCATATTTTCATTTTTCCAAAAAGCGCATTGAATATGGGCAACAGACGTAATAATAAAAGAAAGTCTAGAAGGACTCAGCTGCCCCCTAAAAAGACCCATGAGATAAGAGAAAATGCCAGGCTGTACATGCAAAACCGTAGAAATCAAAATGTTAGTTCCTTAGATCCATCAACAAGCAATGACGAAGTGGTTGAAGTAAATACAATCTTGCCTAATGTTGAGGATGAAGGGATGGATGTTGAAGAAGTTCTTAACTGGCAACCGCCCCAAGAAGAGCACCCACCTGGAAAACACACTCCATTGCAGGACCAATTTTTGAACGAAGGGCCACAACAAACCGTTGACGAGACTCGTAATTCCTTGCCGACTCCCTTGCCTCGACTATCAACCGGACGACGAAGAACTCCTAGACGTATTCATGTGGATGAAAGTTCATTTTCAGGACTTAAAGGTAAGATTCCCAAACACACAATTGATTTCCATTGTAACAAGATAATCAAAGATTTTTTTGAATCCAAAACCGATGTTGCAAAATGTCAATTGTTTCTTGCTTTGTTAAAATCACATTGTCTAACTCATGTTAGGAGAATTTTGGGCATAAAGGTAGTTAGAAGTTCAGAGGCCAACAATCATGTTGTTAGAAATCTACAATCTACATTTAAGTTGATTGGAAAAACTTCTCGTACAAAAGATTTTAATGCGGCCCGTCGTGTACTGTCGGAATCGATTGTAGACAAATCCACAAGGCAACGTCGCCTACTATCACACACATGTAAAATCTTTAACGTAGATATAAAGACTCTTCAAAAGTATTCTTCCATTAGAGAAAAACTTGAGACCCCAGGCCAAAAAGATTGTTGGGCCTTTGTTGGTAGGTTACCTCATTCAGACATGAAGCTCATTCATGTTGTTAAAGAACTAGGCAAAAGTTTTGGCATGATAACACTAGACCGTCATTGAATCAAAGAGATGTTTTAAAGTTGAGAAAAGGTGTTAGGGGGGGTGAACCCCATGTCAAGCACTTCCTTGAAACGACACAAACAAAACTCTATGAGAGGTTCAAGAATGAGCACACACAATGGAACTTAGGCCAAAGGTTTTTCGAAAAATGCAAACCCTAGTATGTTAGAATTTGCATTGATCGCAGTACATGTTGTAGATACCATGTAGAATTTGAGTACTATTATGATACATATAGACATATATTTTGTGGTTTGCATACTAACATTATGCAGGATTTCCCTTCGTTACAACCACCGAATGCATCCAAAGAATTTATACATAGCATAATGTCTCGAAGGCCTGAAGGACAAAAATATTATAAAAGATCATGTTTATATGGGACATGTTCTAGTTGCAATGGATTTGCATTATTGAGCCGTTGCATCCATGCAACCGCGGAGCACGAATTTGGGAGGATGTTAGTAGAAATGCAGAACTTCCAGTACATAACATATCAAGTAGATAGTTCGAAGGAAAGAAAAAAAATTGCATTGGTGAAGTCACAGGTAATCTAAGTTTGCATGCTTTCATACTGTACATGTTGAATTTGTACATATATATTCAGATTGAAAATGTCACTTTGTATTAATGCCCTTGGTTTTTTGGCACCAGGTACAAATTTGTGATTTCATGAAGGAATTCTACCAAAAGACCGAGCATTATGTACAGCACGTCCATGTAGCACGTTGGCAGGATGAACAATACAAACAGTGTAGAGAAACCTTTCCCAAGGGAACAATATTATCGGTTGTGGACTTTGTAGAAAACTACACCCTACAACCACAGAATGAGATTCAATTTCAATACTACCATTCATACCAAGTTAGCATAATGGTCCATATCACGTACAGGTCCGCGCTAGAGAGCAGCAACGACATGAGGATAATATTGAAAGAGACCAAATTCTACATCAGTGACGACATGTGCCACGACCTGCATTATGTGCAGCATTGCTTCAAAATTTTCTATGATCAGCTGAAGGAGAGAGGTATACATATGGATCAGCATTAAATATGGTCAGATGGTTGTGTAGGCCAATTCAAAAATGCACGTGTTTTCCACTGGTTGAGTATGTTGCACAAGACTTATAATGTGATGCATGTATGGAACTATTTTGAGATTGGGCATGGAGAGGGAGAGCACGGTGGGGCTGGAGCAGATCTCAAAATTGCCCTACGAAGGGAGGAGATGAGGTGCATGGGAGGCCCTCATATTCGAAATGCCGAATCCACAGTTCGATGGTGCAAAGAAAAAATGTCAGATCGAACCAGAGAGTAACACATACCAATAGGTAGAGGACATGTTGTCAGGAATTTATGGAATTTAGTTGATATAGATCGATCGTGTTCTTATAGTTGTAGTACTATGCAAGGCACTCATGGATTTCATTTGGTTCGAAGCTCAAACAACCCTTTATTTGAAATATGGACGCGAAAACTTGCTTGCTTTTGTGGGTCTTGCAGTAGTTGTGAGTGGGATGAGTGTGAATCAATGGATTGGGTTGATGAATGGGATCATGTATCACTTGCAGTGGACCCACGTGTAGGTGCTGAAACAATCCAGTTAGAGGAAGGCCAGTCCTCTATTTTGAATGAATATGATCATATATCTGATCTTGTACAACCAGGTAAACATTTCTGCATGCATATACTGGTTCCTTCCTTGTTTTTGTAATTATCCAAGTTATCAAACCACTACTTGTTGAAATATGACCTTAAAATGCATTTTTGCAGGACACATCTACGCAGTTGTTGCCTTGACAGACAAGTGCAATTGGGATGAATTATTGGTTGGAACGATGCATCTAGGGGAAGAAAACCCTCCTCGCATCATTAACGGATAGTGAAGGCATTACCTTTTCGACTGGCTCGATGGCTGTTCAGGGGGAATACATTACAGTGGATGGAAAGGGACCAAAGAGCAATGGCTACACATACACAGATTATAGACCAGGGTCGCGGGTGTATCACTTTACGCACTTGATTATGGGTACAAACATCCAACTAGAGACAATGTCAACGAAGTCATCAAACAAGGTACGCTACTTACTACCTCATGCGGAGCATGAGAGGTTGTTCGAGACAATAAAAAACCGAGAGGATACAGAAGGCCTAATTGACTGAGGTACATAGTATATCCATGTGATTGTTTATTCATGCACGGTTAATGTTATTCATGTTAGATGGTGTATTTGATATCGTTATATTATATCATTTATTTGATGTCTGAGTTATGATTAAGTTATGATTTATAGACATGTGATTGTTTATTCATGCATGATTAACCCTAGAAGCACTAATATAACCCTACAAACATAATCTATCCCTAGAAATGCTAGAAAGCTAAGCTAACCCTAGAAACACTAATCTAACCCTCAGAAACTAATCTAGAATCCTAGAAACATAATCTAGCCCTAGAAATCCTAAAAAGTTAAACTAACCCTAGAAACACTAATCTAACCCTCAGAAACTAATCTAGAATCCTAGAAACCTAATGTAGCCCTAGAATTCGTGACCCACCACACGTACCCTCAATTGGGGGTATTTGGACTCCAAGTGGGATAGGATCACTATTAGAAGGGTTTGTCACGTCACATAAGTACACCACTAGAGAACTCAACTTATAGAATCCAAGTCTACATGTCTATCTTGGAATTTCGATCCTCAAACCCTAGGTCTTACCAAGATGCCCACATCACCCAAATCTGGATATTGCCCCCATTTTCTCTACCACTCTCTCCATTTGGAGCTTTAGGAATTGTTTCAATATTGGTCTAGTACTTGGATGAATATGAGGATCATTTGGGAGCCATTATTGAGTAGCACTAACATCTCCATCATTGTCACCTAATGGTTGGAAATTTCCTTGAGGGAGGCTTTATACCTACCTCACCCATGTTAATGCTTGAGTTTTTGGAGGTCCCTCATCACCATCTCCATCATCATCACCATCGCCATCATCATCACCATCTTTGTCATCATCATCACTGTCATATGTAGGTCCCTCATCACTATGTCCATCATCATCACCATCTTCATCAACACCATGATATTCATCACCATCACCATCACCATCATCATCAACATCTTCATCATCACTACCATCATCATCATCATCGGCACAAGTTCCCAGTGGATGATTTTCCAAAGTTGACCTCGGTGTGCAAAAATTGCACACTGCCTCACTGAGCAAAACCCTAGTTTCCAAGATGGACGTACAAGATGAGGACGGGGCCATCAGGCCGGATGGGATGGGAACCCCTAGCACTATCCCAGCATGTTGAATTCAACGGATTTGACGATTCCTCGATCAGAGCCACGGTCTTCATTCTATGGCTCGTCCCGTCTCGCATAAAAAAGGCCTTCACGGACACCTGCTGGATACCTCCTGGGGGCGTAGAACTCCAATCGTGCAACAAAAACGGGTTCCAAGGAGTCATGCAAGTGTGTCTAGGTAGGTTCCAGCCGAGAACGCTAGCCACAAGTGCCCAGTGGATGATTTTCCAAAGTTGACCCTCGTGTGTAAAAATTGCACACTCCCTCACTAAGAAAAACCCTAGTTTCCAATATGGACGTACAAGATGAGGACGGGTCCATCGGGCGGGAGGGGAGGGGCACCCCTAGCACTATCTCAGCGTGCTGAATCCAATGGATTCAACGATTCGTTGATATGATCCACAGTCTACATTCTATGGCTCATCCCATCTCGCATCCAAAAGGCCTTCATGGACACCTGCTGGATACCTGCCGGGGCCGTAGAACTCCAACCGTGCAACAAAACCAGGTTCTGGGGAGTTCATGCAAGTGTGTCTAGGTAGGTTCCGGCCAAGAACACTAGCCACAAGTGCCTGGTGTATGATTTTCCAAAGTTGACCCCCGTGTGCAAAAATTGCACACTCCCTCACTGACCAAAACCCTTGTTTCCAAGATGGACGTACAAGATGAGGGTGGGGAGACCGAGATGGAGGGGAGGGGAAACCCTAGTACTATCCCGGCGTGCTGAATCCAACAGATTCAATGGTTCATCGATCCGAGCCACGGTATTCATTCTATGGTTTGTCCCATCTCGCATCCAAAAGGCCTTCAGGGACACTTGCTAGATACCTGCCGGGGGCATAGAACTCCAACCGTGCAACAAAACCTGGCTTCAGGGAGTCATGCAAGTGTGTCGAGGTAGGTTTCGGTCGAGAACACTAGCCACAAGTGCCTAGTGGATGATTTTCGAAAGTTGACCCCCATGTGCAAAAATTGCACACTCCCTTACTGACCAAAACCCTAGTTTCCAAGATGGACAACAAGATGAGGGTGGGGAGACCGGGACGGAGGGGAGGGGCACCCCCAGTACTATCCCGGTGTGCTGAATCCAACAGATTCGAAGATTCATTGATTCGAGCCACGGTATTCATTCTATGGCTCATCGCATCTCGCATCCAAAAGGCCTTCAGGGACACCTGCTGGATACCTGTCGGGGGCGTAGAACTCCAACCGTGCAACAAAACTGGATTCCAGGGAGTCATGCAAGTGTTTCTAGGTAGGTTCCGGCTGGGAATGCTAGCCACAAGTGCCTGGTGGATTATTTTCCAAAGTTGACCCCCGTGTGCAAAAATTGCACACTCCCTCACTGAGCAAAACCCTAGTTTCCAAGATCGACATACAAGATGAGGGAGGGGCCACCGGAACAGAGGGGAGGGGCACCCCTAGAACTATCCCGGCATGCTGAATCCAATGGAGTCGATGGTTCGTCGATCCGAGCCACAGTATTCATTCTATGGCTCATCCCGTCTCGCATCCAAAAGGCCTTTAGGGACACCTGCTGGATACCTGCCGGGGGCATAGAACTCCAACCGTGCAACAAAACCAGGTTCCAGGGAGTCATGCAAGTATGTCTAGGTAGGTTCCATTTGGGAATGCTAGCCACAAGTTCCCAGTGGATGATTTCCCAAAGTTGACCCCCATGTGCAAAAATTGCACACTCCCTCACTGAGCAAAACCCTAGCTCTGGAGATGGCCCTTTGGCACCACTTCTAGGTTTTCAAGGCACACTGTGGGGTCTCCCCTAGCTGAAACCCGGTGTCCCAGACTCACCTAAATCAATGGATTCACAAACCGAGCCACGGTTCGGGCGCTATGGGAATTTTAATCTGGGACCTCAGGGCCATTTAGGGACACTTTGGGGATTTGCCTCGGGGCCACGGAACCCAAACCGGCGAGCGGACTTGGATTATGTTGGCTCCCATTGGTCCATATCGCCATTGTGGTCCAGGTACAAGCTCCCCAGACCTTTTGGTTAGCCACAATATGTGAGACTCCTTTGATGAAAGATAAATTCTAGTGTGGGCGACAGCATTTGATACACTAGCCAAATCTATGTTGTTGGAAGAACTTACATATTTGAACAAGGGAGTGTTTTGCAGGTGACTTGAAAATCCCTTTCAATTTTCAGCAATAAAACAAAGAAGTTCAAATTTCATATTTTCAGGCAAGCTTGTCAACCAATCAGACAACCCAATACAGGGAGATAACCACTCCCAAAAAGTTCAAGCTATTATAAAACTCTTGTTTATCAAGATAAGGATGGACTATGTGTACATTACGGAAATACAGATGAATGAAGTCACTTTGATGAACTTGTCCTCTTGCTCTCTCCAGAATGTGTTTAAAAGCAGGGAGTATTGTTCGATCTTCTGTTGGTTTACATAAACGTTTATTCCCAAAGATGACATCACATAAAACCACTTCCTTAGCTTTCAATTGGGTTTGAATGGTATCTCTAACTTGTGTTAGATGTGGATAATGAGGAATATGAAAGGGAAGGTACCTATAGACCCAAGTTTTAGATGATAGAGGTGAAGTACCACTTATCAGAGAACAAAATGCTAAACAAAAGGATAATGGAACACAACGAAGGATTCTACGCCCCCAACAGGTGTTCCTGAAGGCCTTTTGAATGCGAGACATGACGAACCATAGAATGAAGACCATGGCTTGGATCGATGAACCGTCGACTCCGTTGGATTAATCATGCTGGGATAGTGCTAGGGGTGCCCCTCCCCTCCATCCTGGTGGCCCCTCCCTCATCTTGTACGTCCATCTTGGAAACTAGGGTTTTGCTCAATGAGGGAGTGTGCAATTTTTGCACACAGGGGTCAACTTTGGAAAATCATCCACCGGGCACTTGTGGCTAGCTTTCCTAGCCGAAACCTACCTAGACACACTTGCATGACTCCCTGGAACCTGATTTTGTTGTACGGTTGGAGTTCTATGCCCCCGACAGGTATCCAGTAGGTGTCTCTGAAGGCCTTTTGGATGCGAGACGGGACGAGCCATAGAATGAAGATTGTGGCTTGGATCAACGAACTGTTGACTCCATTAGATTCACAACACCAGGATAGTGCTAGGGGTACCCCTCCCCTCTGGCCCGGTGGCCCCACACTCATCTTGTACTTCCATCTTGGAAACAAGGGTTTTGCTCAGTGAGGGAGTGTGCAATTTTTGCACATAAGGGTCAACTTTGGAAAATCATCCACCGGGCACTTGTGGCTAGCATTTCCGGTCGGAACCTACCTAGACACACTTGCATGACTCCCCAGAACCCGGTTTTGTTGCACGGTTGGAGTTCTATGCCCCCGGCAGGTATCCAGTATGTGTCCTTGAAGGCCTTTTGGATGCGAGACGGGATGAGCCATAGAATGAAGACCGTGGCTTGGATCGACAAACCGTTGACTCCGTTGGATTCAACACATCGGGATAGTACTAGGGGTGCTCCTCCCCTCCATCCTAGTGGCCCCACCCTCATCTTGTACATCCATCTTGGAAACTAGGGTTTTTCTTAGTGAGGGAGTGTGAAATTTTTGCACACGGGGGTCAACTTTGCAAAATCATCCACCAGGCACTTGTGGCTAGCGTTCCTGGACGGAACCTACCTAGACACACTTGCATGACTCCCCATAACTTGGTTTTGTTGCATGGTGATGATGATGATGGGGACGATGAAGGTGATGATGGATATGGTGATGGTTCCGTCTCACATCCAAAAGATGGAGATGGTGGTGATGACGAAGATGGTGATGATGATGAAGATGGTGGCATTGATGATGATGGTGATGGTGCTGAGATTGATGGTGATGGTGATGGTGATGATGAAGATGGTGATGGTGATGATGAAGATGGTGATGGTGATGATGAAGATGGTGATGGTTCCGTCTTGCATCCAAAAGATGGAGATGGTGACGATGATGAAGATGGTGATGGTGGTGAGGTTGATGGTGATGGTGATGGTGATGGTGATGGTGATGGTGATGGTGATGGTGATGGTGATGGTGATGGTGATGGTGATGAGGTTGATGGTGATGGTGATAGTGATGATGGAGATGGGGATGGTTCCGTATTGCATCCAAAAGATGGATATGGTGATGATGACGAAGATGGTGATGATAATGAAGATGGTGATGGTGGTGATGATGGTGATGGTGGTGAGGTTGATGGTGATGGTGATGGTGATGGTTCTGTCTCGCATCCAAAAGATGGAGATGGTGATGATCACAAAGATGGTGATGATGATGAAGATGGTGACGTTGATGATGATGGTGATGGTGGTGAATTTGATGGTCATGGTTATGGTGATGATGATGAAGGCATTGATGATGATGGAGATGGTGATGAAGATGATGAAGATGGTGATGATGATGGACACGGTGATGAGGGACCTACAGATGACAATGATGTTGAAGATGGTGATGGTTCTGTCTCGCATCCAAAAGATGGAGATGGTGATGATGACGAAGATGGTGACAATGATGAAGATGGCGACGTTGATGATGATGGTGATGGTGGTGAGGTTGATGGTGAGGGTGATGGTGGTGATGAAGATGGTGATGGTTCCGTCTCGCATCCAAAAGATGGAGATGGTGGTGATGAAGATGGTGATGATGATGAAGATGGTGACGTTGATGATGATGGTGATGGTGGTGAGGTTGATGGTGATGGTGATGGTTCCGTCTCGCATCCAAAAGATGGAGATGGTGATGATGATGAAGATGGTGATGGTGATGACGATGGTGATGGTGGTGAGGTTGATGGTGATGGTGATGGTGTTGATGATGGTGATGGTGGTGAGGTTGATGGTGATGGTGATGGTGATGATGGAGATGGTGATGGTTTCATCTTGCATCCAAAATATGGAGATGGTGATGATGACGAAGATCGTGATGATAATGAAGATGGTGATGGTGGTGATGATGGTGATGGTGGTGAGGTTGATGGTGATTGTGATGGTGATGATGAAGATGGTGATGGTTCCGTCTCGCATCCAAAAGATGGAGATGGTGATGATGACGACGATGGTGATGTTCATGAAGATGGTGATGGTGATGGTGATGGTGATGGTGATGATGAAGATGGTGATGGTTCCGTCTCACATCCCAAAGTTGGAGATGGTGATGGTGATGAAGATGGTGATGATGATGAAGATGGTGACGTTAATGATGATGGTGATGGTGGTGAGGTTGATGGTGATGGTGATGGTGTTGATGAAGATGGTGATGGTTCTGTCTCGCATCCAAAAGATGTAGATGGTGATGATGACAAAGATGGTGATGATAATGAAGATGGTGATGGTGGTGATGATGGTGATTGTGGTGAGGTTGATGGTGATGGTGATGGTGATGATGAAGATGGTGATGGTTCCGTCTCACATCTAAAAGATGGAGATGGTGATGATGACGACAATGGTGATGATCATGAAGATGATGATGGTGATGATGATGGTGATGATCGTGAGGTTGATGATGATGCTGATGGTGATGATGAAGATGGTGATGGTTTCGTCTCACATCCAAAAGATGGAGATGGTGATGGTGATGAAGATGGTGATGATGATGAAGATGGTGACGTTGATGATGACGGTGATGGTGGTGAGGTTGATGGTGATGGTGATAGTGATGATGAAGATGGCGATGGTTCTGTCTCGCATCCAAAAGATGGAGATGGTGATGATGGCGAAGATGGTGATGATGATGAAGATGGTGAAGTTGATGATGATGGTGATTGTGGTGAAGTTGATGGTGATGGTGATGGTGATGATGATGGCGATGGTGATGAAGATTATGAAGGCGTTGGGGAATTTATTTATATCCAATGTATTTGACTCTAAGAACCTCTCATGTGTGATTATAAAAAAATCAAGATTCCCTCAACCCCAAAACATGTTCTTTCAAAGAATTTTTTATCTTTGAGTGTGGTATGGGTGCCAACATGAGGTTCTGTCTACTAAGGATGGATCTTGGCATCTTGACCATGGTTGGGGTGATGACAGTGAGGTTCATATGACTCCAATGAATCTTCCATGGATCATGGGGTAAAATGATCTCTCAAGTATTATTGCATGTGAACTTGCACGTACCAAGCTACAACAAATATTTCACGGGAGTGGATTTGTCTATGTGAATAGATAAGTGAAAAGATTTTAGCAACAAGACCTATCAATTTTAACTTGGAAGTATGGGAAATGTTCAAAGTGGGATTGAGAGGCTTGATGGTGATTGTAGTAGTGGGCATGGTGTTGGTGAGAATGATGTCATGATAGTGGAATTAAACATTAATATGGTGACCCTAGAGTTTGGATCCTAGCCTAGAAACATGAGAGCCTAGCCTAAAATCCCTAGTTGGTAGCATAAACCCTAGTTTGTATTCTAATCACAATGAAACCCTATTATGTAGCCTAAGATCTAGCCCTAAATTATAATACATGTAAAGATTAAATCATTTTCATTGTACATATATATTCATGTGCATACATTTGAATCCAAACCACTATACACATATATGCATAGTTTCTCATCTATATAGCAAGGGTGTATACAACTAGAAAACCATTGTACCTAACACCAGATACGTAATTTAGAAACATAATGGTTTGAAATTGGTTGCACCATGAAGATTTTTATATGGTGGATATGCACACCTATGGAAACCTTCTCAATGGATGGAAAATTTAATATTATCATAACATTATTAAAGCTTACTCCAACATGTAGTACTGCTTACATGTTCTAGTGTTGATGGTGCACTAATGGATGCATGCAACTTGGTGAGGGTGTATTTGTGACTCCATTTATGTAATGCAATTGTCCTAAATGTATTTAACAAGTTTCTGAGTGTCCAATAGATGAATTATGATGTCCTAATACCCCTCTATCCCTTCCAGACAAAATTCGACAACATTTGGGGTATTGGGGTAACAAGCTGGTGTGTTGAGGTGGATATAGCCTCAAAAATACACCTCATGGTAGTCATTTATTGTAATGTCAACTATACATGTGTTTAAGTTAACGTGTCTACATAAAATTAGATCGCTATCACATAATGATAAATTAAGGAAGTCCTAATTGTAAATTGTAGTGGATGTGATGGTCATCAAATCAAAGGTGGCTATATCCGTGAGTGAGAATTAATGAGCTAGCTATACATTGTGCTCAAGGTTGTCCTATTTGTATGGTGACAATTGATTAAGAAATGATTCCATAACTTGGTTATTAATTTGTTGCATGATCTTAAGTGGAAAAAATGGTCAAAATAAATACTAGTGACGACATTTCATTATGTAGAGTATGGCCTTTTTGGATCTCATTATGTAGAGCTATTAAAAATCATGGTGGATCTCATTTCAACCTTTTGATGACAATGGACATTTTCTATTTTTAAGTGTTCTTTTCCTAGTACTCAAGTTCCCAATATATATCTTATTGTTGAAATATTGTAACTTCTAAGAATACTATATTTGTAATTTATTATTCCGCAGATGTTTCATTCCTTCATGAAGACCTTATTGTATATCCGAAGATGTTTATTCCTCCGTCGAAATGTGATAACTTGGGTTATTAGACTTCCCTAGTGGGGTTCGGCCCTATATGTGTTATGTGGGTCAAAGGGTTATTAGACCACCCTAGAGGGGTCGGACTAGTCAGTTTTAATGGGGTGTTTAACCCATTAGTTAAGTTGGGGCCGACCTAGTTAACATAAAATACAAGTCGGAGTTGCGTATAAATAGAGGAGGTGTGTTCCTCATTTAACACACACATTGCACTCACTTGTGAATGGCGCATAAGTGAAAGAGAGATATATTCTATGGAGGAGAAGGAGCTAATGCTTTTGGATTACATATATGTATTGTTGGTCATCTATATTGAGGAATCTTTGCTGGGTTTTCTTCCCCATGAAGATTTCCTAGGATAAATCCGTGTCTCGTGTGTTTATGTTATGCTTGTTGTTCCTTCAGTGATCGTGTATATGCTATTGTTGTGAAATGGAATGTAATGCTGATATTTTATGTCTTAGCATATTGAATCTTAACATGGTATCAGAGCTAACCTGAAGGAAGGCAATGTATGGCACTTACGACACTTACTTCACTTGCGACAATTTGAAGGTTTGGGTTTTGTATAGAAAAAACCCGTCATCGTGGAACTTTCGCTATAAATACATTTTGGAGAAGGTTCAGGATATAAAAACTTTAGAGGTTGTAGATAACATCCCCATGTACCATGTATCAAAAGGAAACCCTCAGATTCGTTGTACTTTGTGAGTTATGATCAGTACAATTTAGGGTTTCTGCCTCTTCCAGATCTCAGTCATAATTAGGTGACCTAAAAAAAAGGTCATAACTTGGGCTAGGAAGCTAAAAATGAAATTTCGTAAAAAGTGGCAGGTAGTGAACAGACTGTAATATCTCAGGTAACCTTTTCAGAGGCCGAAGTTGAACCAATGACACGTGGCACACCGTACAAGTTTGCTCTCCTGTTTTATCCCATAAACAGGTCACATTGCAACACTTGGCATAACTCACTCTCACAGAATCCAATTGAGGTCAAACCTATGGGGTTGGAAAGAGGACAAGTCGAGATACCACGGGAAGAAGTTTAAGACCCTGTGGATTCATAATTTTGGAGTTACACTAGAAAAATTGGGTGCATATTTCTATCAAAACAGATTTGGATTTTGAGCACCTTCATTCTTGAATTGTCACTACTGTGGAAAATTAGGGTTTCAGAGAAAGTTGGAATTTTTGGAATCGGAGTCCATGGCTGAATGATACTAAGAAAAATTGAAATTTAGAGACCAAGATCAAATTTTTTGGTTGGTCAGAAGCGTGGGCTTGATCAAACCCTAGTTTTGGACCTTGATCGGAAAGGTGGACAATTAGGGCTTCTGCAAAAGTTGGAATTTTTTAAGTCTGTGACCATGGCTAGAAGCTCCTCAGAAAAATAGAAGTTTAGAGCTTTGGATCGAACCTTTTTTATTGGGAAGAAGGGTGGGATTCATCAAACCCTATTTCGGGATCATGTTCAGAAGATCCAGAAGTTTCAAAGGCAATTTTGAGGGGTCAAATTTTGGAGATTTCAAAATTGAAGTATGCTAGCTTGATCAGCTCAGCAAGGCACATCTTTCCATCCATTCAGAAGTTTGAAATTCAAAGTTTGAATTTTTAGGGTTTCATTGACAAACCCTAATCCAGCTCCAGATCTAGTTTCAGCAAATCAAAGTGGATTAGGTCAAAAGCAATCCTAACAGGTATGACTTGAGGAGATACAGGTATGTGTTGAAATCTATTCATGATTAAGTTTATAATATTCTTGTCTTCATATGATTGAGGTTAGTACAATCTTGATTAATCTTAGAATTGTCTTATCACCCTAGTAAAGGTATGAATGCATGTGAATGATAGGAGACATTCTTTGATCAAGGATTTATGATTTTACTAATGCACTGTGGTGTTGTATGAGGTTGATGTTGTCTGCTAACAAGATATAGGTACATCAAGACAAATCAAGTTCCATGACCATGATGACATGAAGATAAAGACTCATCCATAATCCTTGATCACATAGAAGTTCTACTTACGAGGTATGTATGACTTTGTTATACTATGCTTAACCTATGAGATATGCAGGTTCTAGCAAAAGATCTCTAAATCATTGAAGAGAACAAAAGAAGACATTGTTTGGGTATGTTAAGACATAACCAAGCTTGATAATATAGGTATGTTTTTCCTATATCAAGTTAGAATCCTACTTTGTTAGGAGCTTAGGTAAGTATACCTATGTATGAAATGATAATGACCATACATACTTAAGATTATTTAGAATTATAATGCTTTGATAGTATTGAGATTATACTAATGAATGTATGTTTGTGTATGAGATCATGAGGATGACACTAGTGCACTCTTAAGCATGTATAGTGGTACAGAATGAATGGAAGTTCAAAAGACGTATAAAGATCAAGCAAGAGCAAACCACACAAACATAAAAGATAAGTATTTGAGTTTTTATTTGAATCTTTGAAATAGTAAATGACATTGCTTGTAATAGTTGTATGCATATTTGTATTCCTAGAATATATCATGTTGAGTGTAAGCATTCATATAGCATTGAACAATATACTACTAACATGCATATGATTGGTAAGTTGGACAAAACATTCCATTGTCGCTTGTCTAGAATGAAACCTATTTGCTGACATGCTAAGAGCTATGCATTCTCTCGATAGTATGTTTGGGTAGAGATGGAAGGCATCTAGATAGCCACTATATGCATACAGGATATGGGAAAGTTTTGTGCCAAAGTATTGGTCAAGATAGTTGCATAACTATGTAAATCATATATGTATGCATAATAGGTTATCATGTCAACATGATTTGATGATTATGAAGTATTACTAATCATGTACTTAATTTTGATTTGTAGGAAAGATCATGAAAAATTATGAACACCGAACAAGTGATGGATGTTCAACAAGAAGATTTACAAATCAAACATAATATAGAAGGCTCATGGCTAGAAGATTCTCTTAGAAAGAGGAAGAGGATCATGACGAGATGTTTGCTCCAAGTGGCTAGATAAGACCATTATCTTAATGGTGTAATTGATGAAGAAGTGTGAATCGAGAAAACTCCCAGAATTCAATTGAAGAAAGAAAGTAAATACATAGATAGAAAAACACTTATCTCCATTTTGCAATTGTCCCAAACAACTAGCTATGTTGCTGCAACGTTCCACCCAACCATAGGCTAGTTGTGTTCATCAATCTCTCAACACAACTGCCACCCACGAGTTGGGCATGATTCCTTCAAGGAAAAGGGGACATTCACTCTCTCACAACCAATTAATCATTCCATCTGAGCCAAGCCAGTCCATAGATGGGTTTATCAGGCTACAATTGAACCCTGGATTATTGCACTCAAGCTCAAGCCCAAGCCATGGATACCCATACCCATACCTAACATACTCTTCTCTCACACAGTAAGCACAAACAGGGGGTAGGGATACACATTTTAAATAGTGGGATTTACAAATAAGATGACCATGGGTTTTCCCAAAAACGTTCCCAACCAAAAATCAATTGTTGGATGGGGAAAACAACCACAAGGAGTTAAAATGATTTCTTTCGCAAATATCTCATCCTTCAACAGCCCAAAACGGTCTCTATTGAACCCTCGTTCGATTTTCCCTTCTTCCCCACTGGTATACAACACAAAAACGCCCTTCTCTAGTGGGAGAATGAAGAAAAACGTAGCAAACATGCCTGGAAAACACCCAGGTAGCTCTAAACTCGTGAGGGAGAAAGAATGATGGTTGCATAATGGCTTGGGGGAGAAATTCATGGCTCTTTTCTTGCCCAAGAAGCAAAATGCAAATTCCCATGTAGGGTAGTTTTCCCATACCCGTATTTGGACAGCCATACCTCCATTCCCCAAGGCATTAACTACCTCAACCAACTCTTGGGGGAAATCAATGATTGGGTACAAAGTCAACATGGGTAGTTGAGGGTTTGATGGGTTCTCTCATTGACACTTGGCTTGACTTGATTGGCTCAAGGGTTTGAATGTTTTCCCTCCCAATTCCTTGTGAAATCATGCCTCCATCTCTTTGTTGCATTGCATAGCTAGTTGTGGGTATTTTTATTAAAATGCACATTACATGATATTTGAATTTCCAATATGAATTGCTAGCACGCAAACCATATGTATCACTAAATCAATGGCGGGGCCTTGGCCTTGAGCTCCTCACCATGATTTCATAACAATATTACATCATTTATAATGTTAATGCCATGGGGTCGAACTGGGGGACATTACATTCCCCTCCCCTTGGAATAACACCGTCCTCGGTGTTCCAACACTTCGGACTATATACCCACTTTACACATAATTCAAAATTCACAAAATGTGACAGGTCTGTCCTGCGTTTCATCCCTTTACTTTGAGCTTTTGGGACCAATTCCTCTGGCTTCCACAATCGTTCCTGCTGACTTTGATCATCTATCTCTGCAGGTGCGCATTTCCCTACAACGATTCCTTTCTTTTATTTACCTTTCAGCTATTCTACACGTCTGGAATTCCATGGATGCCATCTTTCTTGTTGTCCCGGCAACTATCTGAGGAATATTTCCATCCCAAAACAAATAGTCTCTCGTCTGCTGCCATGATCATGGTGCACATATGGCTCTCTCTTTTCTCACTAGCAACACTTGGCTAGTAATAGTTGTAATCAATGGCTTTCAATTTCTCACCTATGAGACTCATCATGGCAATTCCTGTTAGGACAAGCATAACACAATGTTAAAATTAGTCAATTATTTTCCCAATTGACATGGAATGTCCATGCTTTACTCATGAGACTTCCACACATTTCACGCTTTCCCAATATAAACATGAACTCATTCATGTTCATCCGTTCACCGGAAAATGACCATTTCAGCATTCACAATTCATTTCAAGCAATTAAACACAAATGGTTTTCATTTATGACATGCATCAGTCAAAAGGAAAGAGAAGAGTAAGAGTTTCCCCCTCTTAGTCTTGTTCCAATTCAGAGCCACACCATCACTTGTGGTTCTATGCTCCTTAGCCTCTTTCACTTCAATGTGAATGCTTGGCGTGCCATTTCTTGGCTATGACACTTTAGTGTCTAAGGTCTGTCTAATGGCTTTCAACTAGGGAACCCTTCCCCATTGTTGCTTACAGAACCTTTGGCTGCTAGGACCCACACAGTTCCACTAGCACCATCTTTCATTACTGCTCATACTGAGCTCCTTAGGACAGTCATATGTCCACATGCATCCTCCAGATGCTTTCATAGTCCTTGCTTCCAGCAATACCTACACTCAAACATTGAGTCAATTCACATGTTTAGTGTATTTTCATAGGGTTTATCTCCAAATGAGAATTTAAGAAATCATAATTAAATCATATACACATGTATATTCATAAGCAAGAGTTGCAAGATAACCAAATACTTATCTTTATTGGATGTCTTCACTTTATCCCACAGGATCCTTCTTCGCTTTCCAAACATTGGATTTCCCGTGGATACAACAATGAATTTTAGGCCAGCACGCAGGCTACTCCACCACCATTCGAATGGGCAATGCCAGGCCAGTACGCTGACTGGATTTATCAATTGTTTAAGGGAATGTTTGGCCAGCACGCCGGCTACTCCATAAAATCAAGTGGTTAATGTTCCCACCAACTATTCGCTGAATTTACCAAGAATTTTATAGTGCCCAACCAGTTACTATCTAGCTTTACCAAGCCTTAATATCTCTCAACCAGTTACTTTCTTGCTCTACCAAGCATTAATAGCTCTCAACCAGTTACTCTATGGCTCTACCAAGCATTAATAGCTCTCAACCAGTTACTCTCTGGCTCTACCAAGCATTAATAGCTCTCAACCAATTACTCTCTGGCTCTACCAAGCATTTGTAGCTCTTTCAGGGTCCTTGCTTCCTGTAATGGCCAAGGTTTCCAATAAAGAAACAATAGTGCATTAGCTTGGTTTTCATAAGACTTATACCTGAATTCTTCATTATTCCAAACAAGAAATAAATGAAAATGAATACTTATCTGTATTGTGCATTTTCCTCTCTACTCCACAGGTTTCCTTCTCTACTTTACATGCCTTGGATCACCTGTGGGGTGGATGCTTGGCCAACACACCTGCTGCTCCACAACATCATCCGAATAGGCAATGCCAAGCCAGTGCGCCGACTGGGTTTATCAGGCACCCCAAAAATCAATATGCTAAGCCAGTACGTTGATTGGGTTTATCAAGCATTTCAAAAAAAAATTAGTATGCTAAGCCAGTACGCCGACTGGGTTTATCAAGCATTTTAAAAAAAAAATCAGTATGCTAAGCCAGTATGCCGACTGGGTTTATCAAGCATACGACAATCATTTCCAAGCCAGTTCTCCGACTGGGTTTGTCGGGAAATAACACCCAAATAACCAATACCTCCACAACATGAAAATAGGAAATGCCAAGCCAGTACGCCGACTGGGTTTGTCAGGCATCAATCTAACAACATGCCAAGCCAGTACATCGACTGGGTTTATCAGGCATCCAACAACCATTGCCAAGCCAGTACATCGACTGGGTTTATCAGGCATCCAACAACCATTGCCAAGCCAGTACATCGACTAGGTTTATCAGGCAATATGAACAACATAACATGATTACGTGGCTCCTTCTCTTATGCAACCAATGTTTCCTTCCAGGAACTCCATAGGTGACTCACTTAACTGCAGGCTAGCATGGCCCCACAATACCCACTCACACTACACAAGGTTGATACCCCTTTTCTGCAACATATCTCCTTGGGCCTATCCACCTCTTCTAGTGTTTTTTAGTGTGAGCGTAGAAAAGTTACCACTGCCCATACAGTCCTCTTGAGCACCCTTTCTTCACTTTGCCTCTTACGTGCAACACCAAATTGCATCTGTGTAAGCTGATAGCACAAGAAGGATAAACAGACTCATCAGTATTGTTGCTCAAAAATCGTAATCATATTTCATATCATTCACTATCAAGTATTGAAACACCAGGAATGCGTCCATTCCCTTAGGGTGTAGTCAATATTGAAAACCCTAACATAACCCATCACCCGAAAGGTATGCATCCCTTTCCGATGTGAGCCATGTAGGCCTTAGTCACACTCAAGCAGTCTGGAACAATAATGAAATAATAAAACATGCTCTGCATATTAAATCTAATAACCATACATGTATATCCTTAGTTAGGGCTACTGAATACTCCTTCATTTCACAAATGTATATTTTATTCATTTGCGAAGAATGGGGGCTCCCTTCTCTGAGTCAACAGTCCTTCGGTTTGCCACCCTAATCTTTTCTCGTGCCATAACGCACACATGCCTTCTTGGCATAATTTACTGCCTCACTCACATGCTTTACCAACATGCAGTTCGACTAAGACATTATCAACATTTACAATGGCGTTTCACCCGAAACCCATTTCTAAAGCATGGGATCCTTCCCATCTAGTTTGCCTTTTGCAGGCCGTCACACATGGTTTTCCTGCAATGTGTCATCCTGGCACACCTTGTCAAATAGCCAAACAATCAACAACATTTAGCAATAAGCTTCAAATATGATTGTTCCATAACAAATCAATAGCAGTAATAATTAAATTCAATATGAATTTACAATTGTGTCTCCTACAGAAATTGATTTGCTTAGCAATGAGTCTCTCCTCATATTGTTTGGCTCTTATAAGTGGTATCACTCTGCCCATTATGGTTTCACCCTTGCTACCATACATGAACATCCACCTATAACATGTCCTCCTGACATAATTCTATATAAGCCAAACAATCATTAGCAATTATAAGCAAATTCTCAAATCTGAAATTTGTAAATCTGTTTTCCTATAGAAATTAGATTTGCAACTATGAGACTATTCTCATAAACTTAAAACAAACAATTTTTAGATTTGTTTCATGCATAAATTTACAAGCATGAGAACCTTCTCATAACCTTTGGCTTCTACACATGGTAGGTCTCGGTCTTTACTATGGACTTATCCTCATTGCCATACGCAAGACTTTTCTACTTGGAAGCTGAAACTTCAAACAACCAAACACATTGTGAGTATCTATGCACATAATCATTCATTACCATAACAGTCACTGAAGTGATCTCAGAATTATAATACTCAATAATTCAAACACCTTCAGTTGTTTAACATTTGAAATGCAATGAAATATATATACATTTCTATATATGCATCATTATCACAATAAAATTGCAAGACATAGTCACACTATCCATGCAATTTAAATAACTGTAAATACTCATTACTTCATACTCCATGCAGCTCTGTCCTTCCAACAGAGGGCTCTGGTAGCCCATCACATGTCCACCTTCTTCATGCATTCCTTCTCCTACATTCATAGCAGCTTATGGAATGGTCTCAGGATTAGCAATAGCCCACCATTTCATCTTTTATCTAACTGCATTGAAACATATATATATCATACCCATGCATTCACACAATGCATTTCAACATGTGTGCTTACACATGCATGCATGTTTACAACATTTACTGGATATTTCAATGCACATCTCTTCAATGCCATCTTGCATGATTTCCTGAATACTATGCATTCAAACATACTATGGCCTAACCGTAATAGGTCCATAAGTCCTCAGTTGCTTTGGTTGTTAAACTCTCGACCAATATTCACCAACGGCATAATATGAATTCATATGAATGCATTGAGGTTTCTAGAAAATATAGGGTGTAAGGATCCTTGCCTTTATTTACCCACACTTGAACATACTTGGTAGGTTAACATTCATATTTAGGCACTCAATACCACATGCAAACCAAATCATCATAGTTTAACTGTAGTTGAAGGGATCTTACTAAATCCTCCTTCAACATTCATGCAACTAAGCATAAATAACCATTACCTGCATGGTTGTTATTGATATCGCTTGATGTTACCTGATCAGTCGGCCTCTTACCAAGGCTACTCAATCCTTTTGCCAACATCATGATCATGGATTTGTTGCACCATCCTCTCTTCATGAGGTTGTATGCAACAATCATCATCCACATCCCTTAGCCATGCTTCGGTTGTCTCTGGTCCTACAACCAATACGTACACAACTTAATTATTAGCAACCACCATCATTTGATCTTAAGTGGCTCATTGCACATATAAATCCTCACTTTTTACCAATATGCAATATCATATACATGCAAAAACATTTTCACATGCACTTGTTCAATATGCCATCTATCTATCCCTTTTGCATTTCCAGCATTCCTATGCCATAACTTGTAAAATACAAAAGCAATAGCAATAGCGGAGTTAAGAAATCATCCCTTTCCAAGCATGACATGGGGTCCCTTCTCCACGTCATCGCTGATCCTTTTCTTGGTTTCCCTACCAAGCACACAAGGAATCATTAGCTATGATCTTCTCACAAATTAGCAATTCAGTATATACATACGTATATAACATTCATTATGCCATTCTTATGCTATAAACAAAGATAGTTTAAGGTGAGGAATTTCCCCTTTCATCCTCCATAAGGGGTATTACAACCCATTACTCTTACTGAGGATTCCGCAACCTTCTATGAAATTCTTGCTCTTCATCCCAAGAATGCATTTCACACTTTCAACGACTGTCTTCTGGGGAACGACGGGGGTCAAGGGGGCTTTGTCGTAGTTGCAGGGCGATTTGCTGATGCTTCCGTAATTGTGGAGCAATTCACCGAATGCTTCCGCAGTTGCGAAGCGATTCGGCGAATGCTCCCGCAGTTGCAGAGCCATTCACGGAATGCTTCCGCAGTTGCGGAGCGATTCGGCGAATGCTCCCGCAGTTGCGAAGCCATTCGCGGAATGCTTCTACAGTTTCGGAAGACATTGGGAAATTCTTCCGCAGTTTCGGGGCAGTTTGTTGAACGCTTCCGCAAATTTTAGAACGATTTCCTGAACTCTTCCACATTGCGAAACGATTCGCAGAATCCTTTCGCAAATTTCGGGGAACTCTTCCGCATTGCGGAACGGTTTGCGGAACTCTTCCGAAATTGCGGGAAGATTCGCGGAACTCTTCCACATTTGCGAGAAGGTTCGCCGAACTCTTCCGCAGTTGCGGGAAGATTCGCGGAACTCTTCCACAATTGCGGGAAGGTTCGCTGAACTCTTCCACAATTTCGGAAGAGAATTCCTTCCGAAAATTTCCTTTCGACGTCGAACACTTAGAAAAATTTTCCGCTGTTTCAGAGAAGTTCGACGAATTCTTCCGCATTGCGGAACAACTCGCGGAATCCTTCCGCAATTTCGGAATGACTTGCGGAATGCTTCCATATTTTCGGGGCAACTTCCCGAAACAGACTTAAACCAAAAAAAATTCAAAAAATATTAGGAAAATTCAAAATCTTCCCTTCTTTCAGTGATGACTGTAATTTGATTTGTCCCATAGAGGTCCAATGCTGCAACCAGCAGCTCTGATACAAAAATGTAATGTACCCACCTGCTGTCCCAATGCAAGGAAGGGAACATGGCACTAAAATCTGGGCATTTCATAAAACTCAGCCCACTAATTAGAATCATGAGAATTTAAACATTGGTGTGTAGATACAAATTAGGCAATATGCACAGCAGAATTTAACTCATCCACACACATTACTCATACATACAACATATCAACAATCATCAAATTAATACATGACAAAAGTAAATACATAGATAGAAAAACACTTATCTCCATTTTGCAATTGTCCCAAACAACTAGCTATGTTGCTGCAACGTTCCACCCAACCATAGGCCAGTTGTGTTCATCAATCTCTCAACACAACTGCCACCCCCGAGCTGGGCATGATTCCTTCAAGGAAAAGGGGATATTCACTCTCTCACAACCAATTAATCATTCCATCTGAGCCAAGCCAGTCCATAGCTGGGTTTATCAGGCTACAATTGAACCCTAGATTATTGCACTCAAGCTCAAGCCCAAGCCATGGATACCCATACCCATACCCAACATACTCTTCTCTCACACAATAAGCACAAACAGGGGGCAGGGATACACATTTTAAACAGTGGGATTTACAAATAAGATGGCCATGGGTTTTCCCAAAAACGTTCCCAACCAAAAACGGATTGTTGGATGGGGTAAACAACCATAGGGAGGAAAAACGATTTCTTTCCCAAATATCTCAGCCTTCAATATCCCAAAACGGTCTCTATTGAACCCCCGTTCGATTTCCCCTTCTTCCCCACTCGTATACAACACAAAAACGCCCTTCTCTACTGGGAGAATGAAGAAAAACGCAACAAACATGCCTGGAAAATGCCCAGGTAGCTCTAAACTCGTGAGGGAGAAAGAATGATGGTTGCATAATGGCTTGGGGGATAAATTCATGGCTCTTTTCTTGCCCAAGAATCAAAACACGAATTCCCATGCAGGGTGGTTTGCCCATACCCGAATTTGGACAACCATACCTCCCATTCCCCAAGGCATTAACTACGTCAACCAACTCTTGGGGGAAATCAATGATTGGGTACAAAGTCAACATGGATAGTTGAGGGTTTGATGGGTTCTCTCATTGACACTTGGCTTGACCTGATTGGCTCAAGGGTTTGAATGTTTTCCCTCCCAATTCCTTGTGAAATCATGCCCCCATCTCTTTGTTGCATTGCATAGCTAGTTGTGGGTATTTTTATTAAAATGCACATTACATGATATTTGAATTTCCAATGTGCATTGATAGCACGCAAACCATATGCATCACTAAATCGATGGCGGGGCCTTGGCCTTGAGCTCCTCACCATGATTTCATAACAATATTGCATCATTATAATGTTAATGCCATGGGGTCGAACTGGGGGACATTACACATCTGACAGGAGATGGCACAGAGAGATATGTAGAAGATCACTCAATGCAGAGTGTGAATGATGTTCAGTCACAGAGGAAGAATTGATAGCTTCTTGACAAGCTTGGGATTTACCAAGAGTAAAGTTGATCCTAACCTTTACCTTAAGGTTATGGATGATACTATGATTGTATGTGGATGATCTCTTTCTGACAGGGAATGAGAAATAGATCATCGAAAGAAAGAAGAAGCTAGCTACAGAGTTCGAGATGAATGATCTCGGATTGATGCATTACTTCCTAGGACTGGAAGCATGAAAAGGATCAGAAGGAATCTTTCTCAACCAGGGAAAGTATGCTGAGAAATCTTGAAAAGATTTGATGTGTTGGAATGGCCACTCTCATGGATTCCAACTTGAAGTTGTTAACGGATGATTCATCAAAGTTAGTGGATGTAACTCTGTACATACTATATATTTGGTCACTGATGTATCTGACGAACACTACGCCAAATATATGCTTTGCTGTGAACACCTTGAGTCAGTATCTAGTGGAACCTAGACGTGTTCACTTAATATCTACGAAACATGTGATGAGGTACCTAAAGGGTACAATATACTTTGATCTATGTTTTCTTGGAGGTCATGACTTCAGATTGTATGACTACACAGATGTTGATTGGGAAGGAAGTGTATCAGACAGGAAGAGCACATCGGGCAGATGTTATTGTCTGGGATCTACCATGATCTCGTGGTTTAGCAGAAAGCAGTCAAGTGTGGCTCTCAGCACAGCTGAAGCAGAATATATAACTGCCTGCTTTGCTAGTTGTGAATAAGTATGGATTCGGAAGTTATCATTAGGATTGTTGTATCTAGAGATGGACCCCATTGTGATTCTATGTGACAACCAAAGTTGTATCAAGATGGTAGAGAATCCAGTGTTCCATGATAATTCAAAGCACATAGAGATCTGATATTTCTATATACAGGATATGGTGTAGAAAGGAGCTATAAAGCTTGAGTATGTAGGCACTAATGAACAAGTTGCTGATGTGTTGACCAAACCTCTGTCTCAAGTATATTTTGAGTATTTCCGAGACAAGCTTGGTGTAGTTCAGAAGGACCCTCCTTGAAAGGGGGAGTGATATGGTTGATGATGATATTTGGATATTGGTATCATTGAGGATACTTGTATCGATATCATTGATGTGGATACTGTATTGATGTGGAAACTGTATTGATGAGGATACTATATTGATGTGGATACTATATTGATGAGGATACGGTATTGATCTAGATACTTGTATCAACGATGAGGTTACCTGTTCCGACGAAGAGGTCGATGATGAGGTTACTGATTCCGACGATAAGGTCGATATATGGTCCTTAGACTTTGTCTAAGTGGATGAGGTGGGGATTGTATCATCCTCGGACTTTGGTCCCAGAATTGATCCGTAGACATATGTATCCGAGAATGTGGTCCCTAGTGGACGAGAGGTGATTGTATCATCTTTGGACTTCAGTCCCAGAATTGATCCGTAGACATATGTCTCCGAGAATGTGGTCCCTAGTGGACAAGAGGGGATTGTATCATCCCCGGACTTCGGTCCCTTGAATTGATCTGTAGACATATGTCTCCGAGAAAGAAGTCCCTAATGGACGTGATAGGACTGCATCATCCCTGAATGTTTAGTTCAAAATGTACGTGATAGGACTGCATCGTCCCTGGATGTTTAGTTCAAAATGTACATGATAGGACTGCATCGTCCCTGACCGTTTGGTTCAAAATGTACATAAGGGGATTGTATCATCCTTGGAATTCAGTCCTAAAGAGATCCCCAGACAGATGTCTCCGAGAGTAAGGGGATTGTATCATCCTTGGACTTCAGTCCTAAAGAGATCCGAAGACAGATGTCTCCGAGAGTAAGGGGATTGTATCATCCTTCGACTTTAGTCCTAAAGATATCTGCAAACAGATGTCTCCAAGAGTAAGGGGATTGTATCATCCTTGGACTTTAGTCCTAAAGAGATCCACAGACAGATGTCTCTGAGAGTAAGGGGATTGTATCATCCTTGGACTTCAGTCCTAAACTGAGCCGCAGACAGATGTATCCGAGAGTGAGTGGATTCTATCATCCCTGGACTTTAGTCCTAAACTGAGCCGTAGATAGATATCTCCAAGAGTGAGTGGGTTGTATCATCCCTAGACTTTAGTCCTAAACTGATCCGTAGACAGATGTCTCCAAGAGTGAGAGGATTGTATCATCCCTCGACCTTAGTCCTAAACTGATCCGTAGACAAATGTATCCGAGAGTGAAGGGATTGTATCATCCCTGGACTTCGGTCCCTAAATTGATCCGTAGACATATGTCTCTGAGAAGTGATCCTTAGACTTTGTCTAAGTTGACGAGTGGACTGCATCGTCCCTAGACAAGATATGGTGTCTTAAATAGATCATGTGTGTTGCAGGGTATGCTGCTATTGTGCTGTTGATCGAGAGGATCCAATTGATGTAATTATGATGTTGATCAAGAGGATCTAGTTGATGCTATTGTGCTGTTGAGCGAGAGGATCTAGTTGATGCTATTATGCTGTTGATCGAGAGGATCCAGTTGATGCTATTGTGATGTTGATCGAGAGGATCGAGTTGATGACGATGATGTTGGTCGTGTGATGACGATGATGCTGTAATCGTGATGGTCTAGATGATGATGCTACTGCTCATGATGGTCTAGATGACGATGTTGCTGATCGTGATGGTCTAGATGATGATGCTGCTGATCGTGATGGTCTAGATGACTATGCTATTGATCGAGTGATCCAGATGTTGATGTTCCAGTATTGAAGATCTTGAAGATATTCCAGTAACTACTTGAGTTACTGATGATGTATAAAGAAAGCTTCCAATGATTTATAGATGTATCATGTATGATGTTGATGACTCATTGCTCATGCAGATGTTGTTATAATATCCTTCTCGTTAAGGGGGAGTGTTGAAATATTGTAACTTCTAAGAATATTATATTTGTACTTTATTATTCCGGAGATGTTTCATTCCTCTGTGAAGACCTTATTGTATATCCGAAGATGTTTATTCCTTCGTCGGAATGTGATAACTTGGGTTATTAGACTTCTCTAGTGGAGGTCGGCCCTGTATGTGTTATGTGGGTCAAAGGGTTATTAGACCACCCTAGAGGGGTTGGCCCTATCAGTTGTAATGGGGTGTTTAACCTAGTGGTTAAGTTGGGGCTGACATAGTTAATATAAAATACAAGTCGGAGTTGTGTATAAATAGAGGAGGTGTTTTACTCATTTAACACACACATTGCACTCACTTGTGAATGGCGCATAAGTGAGAGAGAGAGATCTACTATGGAGGAGACGGAGCTCATGCTTGTGGATTACATCTCTGTATTGTTGGTCATCTATATTGAGGAAGCTTTGCTGGGTTTTCTTCCTCATGAGGGTTTCCCAGGATAAATCAGTGTCTCTTGTGTTTATGATGTGCTTGTTGTTCTTTCAGTGATCCTGTATATGCTATTGTTGTGAAATGGAATGTAATGCTGATATTTTCTATCTTAGCATATTGAATCTTAACACTTATGTGCCATGAGGTGTGATTTGTCCATCCATTTATTCCATTTGTTTTTAGATTAATTCTCACACATGATTTTGTTTGATTTAGCCTATGTTTACAATGTTTTCTTATCATAGATACCATTAGAAGCTTTTACATGTGGAAAGATAAACCAAGCTAAACTATGATATCCAACTTCTCTTCTAAGATCTAGGTAAAACCCAAATTTACACAACATCACATCATGATACACACAACATGAGACAACCACATTAGACAACGAGATATATAAATCACATAACTGAAAATCCATGTACATCAAGGCTACAAAACTCATCCAAACATATACAATTTCTGGAGAATAGTGGAACATGGTTCCCAATGTACGTATAATGGAAACTCGTGCCCTACATAAAATCGACAACTCATTCCATAGATACAAAATACATGGCAACTGATGCCATAGATACAAAGTATATCAAAACTGGTGCACAAAAGTGCCACATTGTGGCTAATGTACATAACATGTGGTGTGTCAAGCATTGTGACCACCGCCATCACTCCCAGGTGCAGATCCAAAGTCGATCTTCCTACTCTTCGAGCTACCGGTGCCTCGGGTCTTGGTTCGTCCAGGAGTAGATCATCTCTCCAGGCTCTGGAACAAATAATATAAGATACCGTCATTTTCAAGCATTTGCAACATTTACCACATTTATAAAACAAATGTAGAATTTGAATCTTGAATAAATCACCTCTGACATGAGTGGTAAACGTTGGACAGGTGTCCTAGATCTATGGAGCCTCTCAGCAATTCCATCCTACAACATTTAAAACAATCATTTCATTGCTAAGTCATAATTGCTTAAATTAATTTTTGTTAATGCATCAAAATATTTTCATAAATTATCTTGATTCTCACCATGAACACCTCCAACGATGGACATGGCTGGCCTTCTGGGCTAGCACGTGGAGCAGATGGCCAGTCAATCAGCTCCGATGCAGTGATGGGGGGGGCGCAGATGTAGTAGCAGCCACTACAGGTGCAACCACTGGAGATACTGATGAGGATATTGGAAGAGTAGATGCCACAATAGTGGTGGGAAGTGGGGATGATATGGTGGAAGAAGACACGGTGGTATGGGGTGGAGGAGGACCATGTGGACGATGAACCCCTGCCGGTTGTAGGATAGAGGGTATCGAATGAAAAGGGCTAGGGGGGTGTTGAGGGATGGTGCATGGGAGGGTAGTCCTGCATGGAGGGAGGAGGATGGACAAATGAGAGGTTGTGGACGAAGAGGGGAAGGTGGAAGGAAGGGGGGGCATGGACGAATGGGGGAGGATGGATAGACATGGGGGCGTGGATAAATTGGGGAGGATGTATGGACATAGGGGGGTGGGCGAGTGGGGGAGGATGGATGGAGGGGGGGGTATGGTTGGAGAGGGGGGGCTGGATGGAAGGGAGGGGGTGGATGTAGGGAGGGGTCTAGATGGAAGTGAGGGAGGGGACTCATGGGAGAGGGTGGATACTTAAGACTAAAATGGGGAGACGCAACTACTGGTGGCACCTACATATACATTAGTAATATCACAATTTAGTAAACAAACAATAAATTAAACCATAGTAACTCGTAACAAATCAAATTAAAAGCATGCTTATAACTACACATTGTAGTTGTGTATATGGTGATGTGCCAATCCCTGGTGGGGGTGGTTGATCATCGTAGTCACGGAACACCTGTGGATAACAAAATGCATGCATGTTATGAACATGTTAAACAAGTTATTATCTAGGAAATCAAGATATTCAAAAACATTGTACGAACTATCAACGTGTATGCCATAAATATAAATACTTGAGTAATATAAATGACATAAGTAATAACAATATTGTGTCAGGTACTAAAAATACCTCTGTGTGGGGTGTCGCAATTTCAGTTGCAGCTGCCATTGCTGCATCTAGGTTGGGAGATCCTACGTTCTCCAATCTTGGTGTATCAACTATGAATAATTGTACATTGAAATAATAGTATAAATCAAACAAAAATACTATAAAAATAATTTACAAGTTATCAAGTGATGATTGAAAACACATTAAAAAAATTGATGACCTGATCCATATGACAGCCCTCCATTGGGCCAAGTCAAGTGTGCCCGCAATGGGGACAAAGATGTGGCATTGTCCCCATCGAACCGGAATGCCTAGCATGGATACCATTGGTCATGGGTCTATCCTGGCCTTGTCGTGAAGGCCCTGTACCTATATCTCTATCAAGGTCACCCGACATCTCCACTGTAGTTGCTGCTACAAAGAAGGTGTGTCTGAGGAGACCACGTGCAACATTCTTCATTGCCACCTCGATCTGATCAAGCTTATGGGGTAACTGAGGTGGCTGGGGAGAGGGGTTGGGGTTTCTCCTTGGAGCTGGTGGCCCTCTCAGTGGGTTCCTCCTGGCAACAGGCCGATCTTGGGCAGGGCCATGCCCAACACCCTGGAACTCAGTTATGTAAACCGAGGCAAAACTCATCCCACAGTTGGCAAAGGAAGTATTGTGGAACCTCCCTATTATTGTAGGGAGGTTTATCATACACCATGAACCACCTCCGCATCCAATTGTCCCTCTAGGGTTGATAATGACACCAATCCATGCAGACACGTGGCTTCATAATGTTCGGTGGTTGGTTTGTTTTGGGATCGGTGAACATACTATATAATTCAGCTTTTGTAATTTTCAAATCTTTTATTGCTTCCTTGGAGATGCCCATGGAGTAGTACTCCCGCATCCTAGCTCTAAATTGAGTCATGTCATTCAATTGTTGGTGTGCATGGATGAGGGAATCAATTGAATTGTCAATTGACGTGGCAGGAGACAATCGAGATGGTTCCCCTGAGTTTCTAATTTGTGAGTGTGCACTCGCATTTCATTTACATAATGGTTAAGGTCATCTTGTTCAAAATTAGGTTGGGGGTTTTGGTTTTGTTCAGCATTTGGATTGTGTTCACGGTTTTCTTCGGCATTGGGTCCAAGGTTTGGGTTTTCTTGTGTTCCACCGGACTTGGGGTTAACATCTTGTTCACTCATAGTCTCAGTTTACAATCTGCAATAGAAAATTGGTTCATTGTTTTCAAAGTTTGGGAATTATTTACAATTAAATTGTTGGATCTAATAGCCACAGAATACAATATGCAGCGGAAGCAAATAAAACAAGAAAGACAATAAATACACACACATGAGATATACGCAGAGATTTACGTGGTAAAACCCTCTCTTAGGGAAACATCCACGGAGCAATGGTATCGGTATCTTATTATTCAGAATCTGAAGATTTACAACAACTCACAACTCTCCAATGTCCTCTCTTACGAGAATACAAGAAACATATACATTTCTTACATGGTTACTAATAACTGCATATTTAGTTAGTCAGTTACATAGTTACTGTCATAGCCGGTTGTCACCCATTTCTAACAATTTTACCACGTATATCTCATGTGTGTGTATTTATTGTCTTTCTTGTTTTATTTGCTTCCGCTGCATATTGTATTCTGTGGCTATTAGATCCAACAAGTGGTATCAAAGCTTGGTAGGAGGCCGTAGTGAATGAGAAAGTTTAGTTCGGGTGTGACGAAAGGAGAAAAACCAGAAGCCTGAACCTTGAAGTCCTGTGCAAAGGAGCGGTAATATTAAACTACCGCGGGTCTTGAGCTTAGTGGGGCGCGGCACTTTATGGCACACTTCTAGAAACAATAATTCTTACGGACTACCATTGACCTGAGTTCATCGAGAGGAGCAGTACTGTGTTTATTACCGTGAAAAAATATTACCATAAAAGGTATATTTCGTGTAATGGTCATTACCATGAAAAAAGTGTTTTTCATATATAATATTCCCTTTATTTAAAGCGTGAATAAGGTGGTTTCTTTGAACGTGAATAATATTCCCTTTATAATTAAAAAGGTGACATATTATATTGGTTTGAACGTGGATATGATAGGTGGTTGGTATAATAAGGGAGTTAGAAGGGATGGTTTATTAAAAAGTTTTTTTTTTTTGTTATAACGTTTAAAGGTGGGAGTTATAAGGTTTAATATATTATTTCTTGATAAGAAATAAAACCTTTATTCCATTGTTTTTTGGAATTTTAAATTATAAAACCTTTATTCCATTATTTCAAAAAGGGTTTCCCTTATAAAGTTTTTTGACCTGGTGTTTTCTTGAGAAAATGGCAAAAACACAGAGTGTTAAGTTTGAAATTGAGAAGTTCAATGGGAGCAATAATTTTGAGTTGTGGAAGGTCAAGATGCGGGATATGCTCGTGCATCAAGGAGTGGCGAAGACACTGGCAGGGAAAATAAAGAAACCCGCAGATATTTCAGATGGAGACTGGAGCGAGATGGATGAAAGAGCTCTCAGTGCTATTCGTCTGTGCTTGGCCGACGATGTTTTATTTAACATCGTGTCTGAAACTACAGCAGCAGGTCTTTGGACAAAGTTGGAAAGTTTGTACATGACTAAATCCTTGACGAATAAAATCCTCCTGAAGCGGCAGTTGTTTACCTTGCGTATGAAAGAAGGTACAAAGATTTCTGAACACTTGAATGCGTTCAATACTCTTATTTGTCAGTTGACTAGTATGGAAGATATTATTAAATCTGAAGACAAGGTGATTTTACTGTTGTGCTCTCTGCCTGAGTCGTGGGCACATTTTGTAACCTCTATCAGTTTTAGTTCTACTGAGTCTATTACCTTCGATGAAGTTGTGGGAGCCTTACTTTCTGAGGAAACTCGAAAGAAATGTAGTCTTGAAACCTCGATATCAGAAGTAATGGTGGCCAGAGGAAGAACCAGTGAAAGAGGACAACATTCAAAGGGTACATCAAGGTCAAAGTCGAAGGGCAAAAAGAGTAAATTGAAGTGCTGGTACTGCAATAAAGCAGGACATCTGAAGAAAGATTGCTAGAAACGCAAGCGAGCTTCTGAGGAGGAGGACTCTACAAAGGAGGCGAATGTAGCCGAGAATGATTCAGGTATGATCGATGAGGTATTATCTACATCTACTATTTCACAATACCATTCTGACTGGTTAATTGATTCTGGAGCATCTCACCACATGTGTCTTCATAGAAATTGGTATTCGTCATACCAATCTATAGATGATGGGGTAGTTTATATGGGAAATAATGTTACATGTAAAACTGTTGGGGTAGAGAGTATCAGAATTAAAATGTATGATGGGACTGTTAGGACTCTAACAAATGTGAGACATGTACCTGAATTAAGGAAGAACTTGATATCAATGGGAGTTCTTGATGATGTTGGTTACAAGTTTACAGTTCAAGGTGGAGTTATGAAGATATCGAAAGGTATCTTGGTTGTTATGAAAGCAAACAGATTTGGGAACCTATATATACTTGAAGGGAGGACGGAAGTTGATCACGCAACAGTAGCATCGGTTGGTGTAGCAGCAGACATCACTCAGCTATGGCATCAGCGGTTAGGTCATATCAGCGAAAGAGGTATGAAGCTACTTGCTGATCGAAAGTTGCTTCCTAGTTTAAAATCTGTAGATTTGAAGTTTTGTGAGCACTATATTTATGGTAAACAGGCTAGACAAAAATTTAAATCTGGAAAACACACTAGTAAAGGTATCCTAGACTACATACATTCTGATCTTTGGGGTCCATCTCCAAAAATTTCTTATGGGGGATCGTCATATTTCGTCATTTTTATAGATGATTACTCGAGGAAAGTTTGGATCTATTTATTGAAGAGAAAAGCTGATGTTTTTGATATATTCAAGCAGTTTAGAGCTTTGGTTGAAAAGAGCACTGGCAGGTTCATTAAATGTCTTAGAACAGATAATGGAACCGAATTTACTTCGAAGGAGTTTGATAATTATTGCAAGTAGGATGGGATTGAGAGGCATAAGATCACTGTTTACACTCTGCAACAGAACGGCGTTGCTGAATGCATGAACAGGACTCTTCTTGAAAGAGCAAGGAGTATGCTCAGTAATGCAAAGTTGCAGCAGGAATTGTGGGGAGAGGCATTGCTTACAGCTTGTTACCTGTTCAATCGATCACCATCAATAGCAACTGACTGCAAAATTCCAAAAGAGGTATGGACAGGTCAGTCATGTGATTATTCTAATCTTTGAGTATTTGGTTGTGAATCCTATGCACTTATTCCAAAAAATCAGCATTCCAAACTAGATCCTAAGTCAAGAAAATTGATCTTTGTTGGATATGGTGATGGTGTTAAGGGATATAGGTTGTGGAATCCTACTGTCCACAAAATCATCATAAACAGAGATGTAAAATTTGATGAACTTTCTTTGACAAATTTAGATGTAAGTAATCATTTGAAACAGGCTAATGTACCACAGTTTCAGCAAATTCAGTTTGATACTCAGTCATCTGTGAGGGAGACTCATGAGGATGTCCAGGAAGAGGATATTCATGAGGACACTCCTCAGGAAGAGGATGAGCAGACAGAAATAGAGGAAATACCACAGCAAACTCTACGGAGATCTACGCGGAACAGAACTTTTCCAAAGAGGTATGATGATTTCGTTTTCATTTCTAATGAAGGAGAACGTGACAGTTATAAGGAAGCATTAGAAGTTTCTGACAGTGACAAATGGAAACGTGCAATGAAAGAAGAAATGGATTCTTTGGCAAAGAACAAAACGTGGGATATTGTGGAACTTCCAGAGAGTAGGAAAGTGGTTGGCTGCAAATAGGTGTACAAACTGAAGAAAGGAGCTGATGAAACTGTTCCGAAGTACAAAGCGAGACTGGTTGCAAAAGGATTTTCTCAGAAAGCAGGTATTGACTTTCATGAGATTTTTTCACCAGTTGTAAAACTTGTTTCTATCAGAATTTTGTTAGCACTAATTGCTTTATATGATTTGGAGTTAGAGCAGCTAGATGTCAAAACAGCTTTCTTACATGGAGATTTAGATGAAGAAATTTTCATGGAACAACCAGAAGGGTTCGTTCAAAATCGCAACAAGAGGTTTGTTTGCAAGCTCAAAAAATCATTGTATGGCTTGAGGCAGTCTCCCAGGCAATGGTACAAGAAGTTTGATTCTTTCATGGTGAGTTTGAATTTTACCAGGAGTGAGTATGATCATTGTGTGTACTTTAAAAAGTTGGAAAATGACATGTTCATTATTTTGGTATTGTATGTTGATGATATGCTTGTCACAAGCAAGAGCATCTTTGAAATCAGCAGGTTAAAGGCTCAGTTGGCTAGGACATTTGATATGAAGGATCTAGGAGCAGCAAATCAATTCTTGGGCATGCAGATACACAGAGACAGGAAAAATGGCAAGTTGTGGTTATCACAAAAGAAGTATGTGGAGAAAATACTTCATAAATACGGTATGGATAAGGTGAAACCTTCTAGTATCCATTTAGCTTCTCATTTCAAGCTTTATTTAGGTTTGAGTCCTAAAAATGATAAAGAAAGGCAGTATATGTCTCGTGTACCATATGCTAATGCAGTAGGAAGTTTGATGTATGCGATGATAAGTACAAGACCAGATATTTCACATGCAGTTGGTGTTGTCAGTAGATACATCGCAAATCTAGGAAAAGAGCATTGGGCAGCAGTGAAATGGGTGCTTCGGTATCTTAGAGGCACAAGTGACTATTGTATCACTTTTGATGGTTGCAGTGATAAAGTCTGTGGTTATGTTGATTTTGATTTTGCAGGTGATTTGGACAAGAGGAGGTCCACTTCAGGTTATGTTTTTACTCTTGCAGGTGGAGCTATTAGTTGGATGTCAAAGCTTCAGAATATTGTTGCTTTATCTACTACAGAGGCAGAATATATAGCTGCTTCACATGCTTGCAAAGAGGCAATCTGGTTAAAAGGTTTGTTGGGTGAGTTAGGAAAGGTTCAAAACTCTATAAAGATTTTCTGTGATAGTCAAAGTGCTATTCACTTGGCTAAAAATACAGCTTATCACAGTAAGACAAAACATATTCCTGTAAAATATCATTTTGTAAGACATGTTATTGATGAAAGTGGAGTGGGTCTTGAAAAGGTCCACACTCAAAAGAATAGTGCAAACATGTTCACGAAGCCAGTTACTTCAGAGAAGCTACGGTGGTGCTTAGCTTCTCTAGGCTTGCAGGAAAAGTGATCAATAGAGCAATGAGCAATGGTATCAGGTAAATTGTTGTCAAGGTGGAGATTGTTAGAAACGGGTGACAACCGGCTATGATAGTAATTATGTAACTGACTAACTAAATATGCAGTTATTAGTAACCGTGTAAGAAATGTATATGTTTCTTGTATTCTCGTAAGAGAGGACATTGGAGAGTTGTGAGTTGTTGTAAATCTTCAGATTCTGAATAATAAGATACCGATACCATTGCTCCGTGGATGTTTCCCTAAGAGAGGGTTTTACCACGTAAATCTCTGCGTATATCTCATGTGTGTGTATTTATTGTCTTTCTTGTTTTATTTGCTTCCGCTGCATATTGTATTCTGTGGCTGTTAGATCCAACATAAATAAACAAAAAAAAATCAAAAAATTGATACAAAGAATAAATAAAATCTAAAAAAAACTTGATATTTACCTATCAGTCGCCCTCTTGATGAGTTTGTGGGTGTTGTTGGGTGGTTTTGGAGTCGATTTGGCCACCGTTGGTGGTTGAATCGATGCGCAAGCGGAGGTGGAGGTCGTGCTTGTCGGCCAAATAGAACAATGCGGAAATTGTGGTCTGTTTTTTAGTTTTTTTAACAGAGGCATGTGCGCACCACCGTTGCACGCACGCACCAGGAACGTGCACGCGCCTCCTTTCGGTACCAAATGTAGCGGCGTGTGCGTGCTGCATTAGGTGCATACACGTCATTTTTTTTCCGCTAGCGCACCCCCATTGCAACGAAAATGGGGACCATCTTCGTGCGCCCTATACATACATGTCTCATAACCTCATGGGGAATAATTGTTGAGACCCACAAACTCCCACACTAACTCATCAACCATCCATGCTAAGTTGTATCTACATTTGATCCAATTCTATCTTCAAAGTGAGGATTTCTTAAAATGCAAAGAAGGCCCTTTCTTCTCTAAGATCATCACCACTATCTACATCCAATGGATCTACACCAATGGCTAGTTAATGTTATTTTTCTTTGACTTTACCTTAGAGTAAATATTGCTTGGAGAATGGCTTTGGCATCTTTTTCATTTACTAAGCTTTGATTATGTGATAGAATTACATTGCATGATGGACCACTAGTAGGCTTATCTTTATTGTTGTATGTTAATTTTTATGAGTAACTCTTTTAAAAATTACAATGGAGTTAGCTTTCCTATATCAATGTTCATTGACCAAGTCATTTCTATTTACTAGCACACTCACTTAACTTGTGGCTGGGGAACACACAAATAGGCCACAAGTTAAGTGCCACTAATAAGTCAAATAGGCCACAAGTTAAGTGCCACTAATAAGTTATCTCTTAGTTCTTTTGGCCTTCTTCTAGTTAAATAGATGCCACAAAGTGCCCCTTATCCATGCATCAACTAATATTTCTCCCCTTGTTCTTGCATTCTTCTTTATTTCGAATTTAGAAGGACTGCCATAAAATAAATATGGATAGTACTCTTGTCTCATCCTCATACAATCTAAGAAAAGCATAGATGCTAATCCACCCCAAATTCTAAGATATAGACACCCATAAGTGTAATAAATGTGATATAAACATACACATAAGTGAATATTAACTTAACACAAAGTCATAAACTGAATTTATTACATAATAAACTTTATAACAAAATGAAAATGCCTATGATGATAATAACAGTTCCATTATCCCAAAATTAAATTTACAACTATCCATGATGTTTACAAATGAGGCAAGTCATCTAAATGTGTAGATCTGGTCACTACAGATGCTACTTGTGTATACAGATGAGGGCTGAGGTATGAGTACAATGTGCTACACATACTCTCTAGCTAACAAGCTATGGTCTCCTTAACTTACAGAGCTCCTCCCAATAAAAGTGAGTGAGTGAGCATAATTATAAATGTTTAACTTAATTTGCTTGGACCGTGACAGTTTACTAGTACACAGCATTGGACAGAAAACAAGAATAGTGTTATGATTTAGGGTACCATTTTTTCATTTTATTTTCAAGTATCTCATTTTATTTCTAATAAAGATAAAAATATTATTCATTACAATCATTTAATTTGTGATTGGTGAATAACATTAATAAATTATAAGTTAGTTATTTGTTGTTTAGTTAAATGAATTGTTAGTTGTTTGTCTCATCTTCCTTCAATTTAAAAAAGTATCAATTATAATCCACCCTAAATTTTAAGATATAAACACCTATTAATGAGAAAAATAAAATAAACTTGGATTGGATTAAAAATAGACAAATCTAATCTCAATCACAATAACTCAGTAAGACTTAGGATAAAGATGGAACTCTTACTGATCGTAAATACAATCTCGTGAGTGATATTGAATAGCGAATGGCCAGCCATCGACATCTCTAGGTCATCGTATATACAATCTTCTGAGTGAGATCCAATAGTGAAGGCCCAGCCATTTACATCTACGTACAGTCTTTTATGCTGGAAAATATTTTTCATGATAAATGACATCCAATAGTGAAGGGCCAGCCATCTATATCTATATACAGTTTTTTTGGCTGGAATCTTTTTTTCAGGATAAAGATCCAATATTGAAGGGGTAGTATTTATTTTTATAGTTTTATGTCGTAAAATCTTTGATAAATATGCATAGCATAGCATTTTTACTGATTAGAGATTGTATTTACTGATTAGAGATTGTATTTAGAAAAAGTGGATTTAACAGTAATATATATATTATGTTTTTTCCTTAAAAAAAAGTTATATATTCAAATCTAAAATAATAAAATATAAAAATGATAGAATATATACAACTATATAAAATTTAACAATTATCCCACAAACTAGAAATCTCATACACCAATCTCCAACATGGTATGTTTGTCTTTCAACTTATAAGAGAAAAATAATTATAATAAAAAGGAATACACATGTAATCTTATTCAACAACCTAACAGCATAAAAGATGGATACATAGTTGCGCCTTTTAAAGCCCACTATGGCCTGAAAGGCCAATGGGAACTTCACCCTGCGCTTGACGGTATCATTGGTCTATAAATAATTCTATAGAATTTTCTGTAAGATCACTTTCCTACTCCTATTACAGATTTTGAGTAGCATACAGATTTTCCTACTCCTATTACAAGCTCCCGTTCCTTCCGCAAATAAATTTACAAAAGTTGTAAAATTTCACGACCTAAAAATATATGAGAAATTATGTCGTATGATTTTTGAGTTAAATGTGCGGTGTCGAAGAAAAGATATTTATCTGCATCAGGGCATGAACAGGGAGTTAACCTGTTGCAAAGTAAGGCAAATTCTATGTCGCCAACGACGCAGCAAGCCTTATCAGTGACTTCAATCCCTGCAAATATGCAAAATAACAAGTGAGGTTGAGCTAATTATACCGGCACTTCACATCTAAAGCACAGTAAATTGCATGAACAGTGACGACAAAAAAATCCAAGGCACAGTAAAATGGATGATCATTGACGACCTAACATCTAAAGCACAATAAAATGGGTAATCAGTGACGTCAATTACTGTCATGAAAAGTAACACCCGTGAGATTGAGCCAATCATTATACAAACACACATAACGTCTAAGCACAGTAAAGTGGCTGTGATATGTAAATTGAAATTCAGTACCCCATTTGTGAGGATGTGCTATTAAGTCCAGTATGAGACCATAATAATCCAGAGAAACAATTTTAAGCCCTGGAATCAGAGACTTCAGTTCATCAATCATTGCATTCAGCCCTGCATTAAATCCAGAGGCAGCCTGGCTGACTTCCTTCACACATTGTGCCTTAATCTGAGAGTAATTACGCAATGTTTTTGTGGCAGGTAGACATCCCAAAGGAGGAACGTTTATCAGCCCAATTCTACGAGCATTCAGAGTGTATAGTTCCTGTTAAATGCATGGAAGCCAATATATTTATATACATATAACATAGTTAGAACTAATGGAAATAATGGAAATTGTAGATAGAAGCTTGTATCACATTTTCCTTACCCTAATGTAAGATAAGTATATCTGCAAGAGAAAATCCGTGTACTCTGAAACAGTGAGTTGAGAAGAACGAAAAGAAAATCGGTAGTAGTTGTTAATGAAGTCATTTGAACCAACGACTATAAAATACATTGCCTCGTTCAAAATAATGGCGCCTCGTTCGTCTCCCACCAGCCCTACCAATCTTCTACTATATTCTTCAAAGTAGTCGACTTGTTTCCAAATTGGTATCGCGTTCTACACAGCATTAGCAAGCAAGCAAACTTGACGCCTGTCATTAAGTCTAAAATATAGCAAGCAAAATCATTATCATGAAACTAATAAGTAGCTACCGTTATGAAACGCCCAGTGGGAACATGGCCAATGAAATCTCTACCATAAGGAGAAAAATTGGCCTTGATTGCTGTGGGGATATAATCGTTATTTCCCGTATCACCGTACGAATCGCCGAATACAAAAACTGCAGGCACATTCAAACCCTCAAGCGTCCTAGCCGTCCATGTTTTAACAGATACTATCACCAATAAAAGCAGTATAGACGCCCGAACTAAAGATCCGGACGTGTTCATGGCGTGATCCAGCTTATGTCTTAGTAAACTCAGAGCCGAGAACAAAATGGAAAACCTAAAACCATAGAGAGTCAAACAAGAACACACTCGGATGGTGGGATTAACGAGCTGGAATTAAAGAGCAGTCCTATTAATAATAGATTGAGAGGCTGAGATCCATCCAGATGGAATGAATTTACATTGTAGAGAGCCTTGAAATTAAAAACTGAATAGTTTTACAGCATCAACTCGCATATTGTCATCTATACCCAACTACAGTGGATTAGTTGGAAAATTTGTGCCATGAAAATGAAATTGTAGAAGCTATGATTTGCAATTTCAGACATGGCCAAAATGTCCATTCACCACCCACCGCACCGCCTAAACTACTCCCATCGATCCCGGGCATGTATTCTGGCTCATTAATTGGTTCTATGTTTAAATCATACAGGAAAGAGTCACGCTGACATGTTTATTTTGCATCTAATGGGACAAGAGTAGAATCTGTTAAAACCGAGTCGCTAGATTTATGTTGTTTTGTTCATATTTTTTACTGGTAGATGTAGTCATTAGCCATCTGTCCTTACAGTTTTCATCATTAAGAGCATAGTCACTTAATTACTTCCTGAGGTCTTTATACCTTACAATTTGGGATGGAGAAGTATATATGTTTTTCTAGATTGTAAAAGGATGATACAAATGTACTGTCTGTATTGAATCTATGGGAGTGGTTCCAATTTCGAAATAAACAATTATATATATAGATGATACAAGTGTACTGCCTATATTAATTTTATGACAGTAGTTCCAATTTCCAAATAAACAATTATATATATAGATGATACAAGTGTATTAATTTGGGGTGGAGTAGCATATATGTTTTCCTAAATTGTAGGAGGATAATATAACTGTACTATCCATATTGATTTTATGGTAGTAGTTCCAATTTCGAAATAAACAATTATATATATAGATGATACAAGTGTAATGTCCATATTGATTATATGGTAGTCATTCCAAATTCGAAATAAACAATTATATATGGTAGCTATTGCACCAAGAGGCCAACCCAGTATGGGGGAGATCTTGTGAGTAGAGTGTTTGTCTAGTAACAAAATAATACAAAGTAAAAAGTAATAAATATTATGTCGACCATAAACAAAAAAGAATAATACAATGTAAAAAATAAATATGAAACTTAAACTAGAGACTTTAGAGCTTAGGATTAGGTGGTAAATATTATGTCGGCCATAAACAAAAAATAATAATACAAAGTAAAAAGTAAATATGAGACTTAAACTAGAGACTTTACATTTTACTTTTAATACAAAGTAAAAAGTAAATATGAGACTTAAACTAGAGACTTTACATTTTACTTTTAATACAAAGTAAAAAGTAAATATGAGACTTAAAATAGAGACTTTACATTTTACTTTTAATACAAAGTAAAAAGTAAATATGAGACATTAGAGTGTTTGTGGAGTAACAAAATAATACAAAGTAAACAAAAAATAATAATACAAAGTAAAAAGTAATAAATATTATGTCCACCATAAACAAAAAAGAATAATACAAAGTAAAAAGTAAATATGAGACTTAAACTAGAGACTTTAGAGTTTAGGATTAGGTGGCTCAGGGAGAGGTTTGCACCTTGGGAGATTTGATCCCTCTCGCTTCTTGATAGAGCCGAGGATTTTATATATATAGGCCTATGTCCTATCAATGTTCACCAACCATAAGTTAAATGACTCTACTACTTTGTGTTGTGTTAACTTAAATAAACATATTTTTTTTTTGTAAATTAGACTATCCTTATATTGAGAATTATAGAAATAACCAAGCCCTTTCAATAAAGGGAAAACAGATTTGAAAAACAGAATAGTAGTCTCCCTTCAAAGGGAAAAAATCAGAATAGCAATCTCTCTAAATGAAACGAGACTAAACCATAGAGTTTAAAAATTCTTCAGAACTCTTAAAACCGAGTTTGTGTTTGATGTCAATAAGAAATCCAAAAGTTCAAACTGCTAAGTTGAGTTTCTCTTAGATAGCATGATGGCAATTCTTGGTCTATATTCAATCAAAAAAATATGGGTTTCTTAGATTGATTATTCCGAGGATGCAAGTTTGTTCAAATTTGAACTGTAATATAGATGAATTTGGAATGTCGAATTTGTTCAAATTTGAAATATAATCTAGATGAATTTGGACTGTCGAATCCTTGAAGTTGATATGAATTCAATCTACTGGTAGCCGTGGCCGGATTGCACGTTTTATATTAAGAAATTGCAGTATTTTAGTTTAGTCTTATACTTTCCATACCATACTTTGTAATGTAATGAATGAAATAGTGGTATTGAATAAAAGAAATTGTATTCCAAACTTTTATTTGAAACCATAGCGTTCTATGGAAATGACTTAAAACTATGCAGTGCGTACTTTTTCTCTGGGCTTTACCGTTTAGCCGCTACATGGTGCTTTGGTAAATACGTTGGTAATTTTATGATGGAAGTATGAGCTTAACTTGAATTAATGAATATTATTAGTATATAGCAATTTAACTTGTGGTTTATAAATATTGATAGGTCACAAGTTAAGTGTCTTGATAAGTTATTTGTTATTGTTTTTTACTTTTAATTGTAATCACTTCTTGTTTATGCTTTCCCCTTAGTTACATGTTATCTTCTTAAATACTAGTTAGTGTTATCTATGCCTTATCCTTAGTTACCTGTTATCTTCTTATTTTTTATATTTTCTTTATAATTGTTTATTTCCAATTTTGAACCACACTCATAAAATCAATCTGTATTGTACACTTGTCCCATCCTCCTTCAATATATGAAAAGTATAAATAATAGTCCAACCCAAATTCTAAAATATAAACACCTATAAATGTAATAATTAATGTGATGAAGCCCACCTACAATTATATTTACCTTACCAAGCCCCAAGAGTTAGCTCGATCGGTTGTGTTCTCGGAAGTTAGGCCTCCCAGCATGCGAGGTCACGGGATCCATCCTCATAGACTCTCTTGGGGTTAGGCAGGAAACCCCTTCGGAGCGGATTCGTGGATGTAGCGGTCGGCTAAGCCGATTAAAGTGAACCACATGGAAAAATAAATAAATAAATAAATTATATTTACCTTACCTATAGTAAATTGCTAGTGTCTACTAAATTAGTTTGCAAGGACAAAGAAAAATAAAGATCTCAATCAAAATGCCAATCAACTTAACAAATTCTTCCAACTTGTAAAGCATTCAGTTAAATCGGGTAGACTCCCATCCTTGAGACCCGCACTGCAGGAGCACAATTATCCACAGTGCCCCGTGCATCAAAAATTATGTGTGGTTCTTAAATGATGAGTTAGTGATTGTAAAGCAGTTAGGGTTTTGATAATGTTATAAGGTAATTTGTTTACCTACATTATTAGTTTATGTTGTTTAATTAATTATAATTATATAATTAATATAATCATTTAACTTTTAATTGATTAAAGTCTATAAATATCATAAATTATTCTTAACTATAAATTTTCAATATAATATTTTGAAAAGAATATATATACTTTATTAAAAAATAATTATTATTATAAATTTCAAATTTATACTATAAACTTTCACTTATAAATTTCATCTCAAATATTAAATTAAAATTAATATCATATAAATATATCTCAATACCAGAACTTTTATTGTACACTTTTCAAATCATATAACATACAATAATTGTTCTCCTTGGATTAAATTATTTAACGATTCCAATTAAATTATATAATCAATTTAACTATATAAGTTATGTTATGCGAGTATAAATTTAAAATATTGAAATCTCTAACTTAATTTATACAATCACATAATATTTGGATATTTGGAAACCTTAAAATACTTTAGTTATCCATTCCTCTTAACTTGAATGTCACCAAAACAAAGCTACTCACTATCCATCTTAGAGTAAGACTTTATATATATCAAAACTTAAATTTCAATGGTTTCCTTACATTCATTTTTTAATAAAATAAACCTTTAAATCTATACATACATTGAATGTGTATTACAACCGAAGTGTGAGAGATAATATCTTATAAAAAGAATACAACAAAGTGATGTTCGAAGCTTATATTTTCAAGTATGGTTTGAGTGTCATGTTTCGTAATGTTTGATGTTTTTAATGTTTATATATGATTTAATAATGATATTAAGTTAATTAATTTTTTTTTTTTAATTTTTAATTTTAAATATTAATTTTTTTTAATATTAAATTATTAAATTTTTATGTATATAAATTTAAATAAAAAAATAAAATAAAAAAATTTAAAAATATTATATTATATTATTTTTTCTTAAATATTTTTTTAATAAAAATAATCATAATAGAACATCCATGTAAAATTATAAAATGTAAAATTATAAAAATATTTGTGAATTTAGTGGTTTCTAAACATGATACATCCATGCAAAGTTATAATAATGCCAGTGAATGTATTGATTTGTAAATTTTGGACTTGAGAATAGTGTGATGGTCATACTTTAATTTTAATTTAACTTGCATTAAAGGTTAAGTGCTAGTTAATTATGTTTCTAAATTCTATATATGAGAACATTATGATTGCACAAAAGATGCATTAAAGATTTGTTTTTAATAATAATAATTTAGATACCATAATATGATAATAGACTAATTTTTGTGGTATAAATTTAATATATTTTTAGATTCATATTTCCATTATAAATAGTATTTTATGACTATATTTATTTATTAAATTGATGCCATATAAAATTCTATACATCATAGTCTAATGATTTCCAAGTTGAAACATGAATCCTAGGATCATTCACAATTAATTTGAGACTTTATAAGACATACAACTCTATCACTAATTAGTTAATGTCCTAGAAGAATCATAAATCATAGGAGAATGATTTCCAAGTTGGCACATGAGTCCTAGAACCTTTGAGAGTTAATTTAAGCTCGTTCAAAGTTATAGCTCTATACTCCTAGGAGGATCATTTGGCTTATATTATGTTATATTTTGAATAATATAGCTCAGAATAAATTACTTATATGCACTAGAAAATAAACACGGATCGCAGAGAAAATAACTATGAACAAAAAATGAGAAGACAAAGATTTATCCTGGGAAACCCTTCACAAGGGAAGAAAACCGAGCAACCTTCCTTATTGGGAAAACCAAATCAAGATACAAAGTACATCAGATATACAATAGAAGATAAAATATGAGAAAAGTTTTCTATGTCTTCGCCTTCTATTCCCTGTACTTGCGCATTAGATCAACTAACTTGAGCGAAAGAGGATAATTCAAATGAGTGAGCAATCACTCTATTTCTACAATCTTAGGTAAACTTTGCACATTTTAAGGAATAAAATAATAATAATTTAATATTCTTCTTGGTTCGACTACTTTGTGAGGATAGCTCACAAAGCTAGAATCACTAACACTCCCTCTTAGCTAGGGAGGTATCATCATGTTGGAACACATCTATGTATCATCTGATTATCACGGTTTTTCTTGAACATCTCGTCATTATAAGGAAGGTCTTCAACACAACTCAGTCCGTTGAGATGTGTCATGATTCAACTCAGTCTGTCGAGGAGCATCAGTGACATGCTACAACCCATTCCGTCAGGGAGCATCATGCTACAAATCAGTCCACTGAGAAGAATGAGTTCCATGCCACAACCCAAACCGCTGGGGATCATCATGCTACAATTCAGTCCATTGAGGAGCATCAGTGCCATGTTACAACCCAATCCGTTGGGGAGCATCATGCTACAACCCAATTTGTCGAGGAGCATAAGAAAAACTGCACTTCTTATTCCGTTGAGAAGTCTTATGCTACAACCCAATCCATCAGGGAGCATCATGCAGAATAATCAACTCTCTCTCTTCCTTTCAAAGGAGAGTCACGCCATCTTCGTTGTCTCAGGGAGGATGTTGCATCAATGATGTAATTAGTATCACTCCCTCTCAACTAGGGAGGAATTTTCCACCACTCCAAGCCCATTACGGAAGTACACGAACTTCACCTTGGAAAGATGCCTGTTGAGGATATCTATAATCTGATTATCTTTCAGAATATACTGGAGCTGGACTTCTCCCCTCTACACCATATCTCTAATGTATAGGTACCTGATCTCCACATGCTTCAATATGTCATGAGATACTAGATTGACTGAAAGCTTCACATAGCTTGTGTTGTCAGAGTGAAGCAAGGTTGGCTCTAGTATATGACCAAATAATCTAGCAAGGAGATTCTAAAGCCATATTGCTTCTCGAGCTGCAACACTCACTAAAATGTACTCAACCTATGTTGTACTAAGTGCCATTGAGTTCTTCTTCCTGCTACACTAGGAAATCATGGTAGATCCCAAATTGAAGCAACACCTGGAGGTGCTCTTCCTGTCTATAGCACTACCATCCCAATCAACATTAGAATATCCCCATAATCTCATGTCACCACTTGAAGCATATCTCAGTCCATATCCCACTATGTCACGCAAGTACCTCAATGCATGTTTTGCAACTACCCAATGTATCTATCTCATATCACTTATGAACTGACTAATGTCACTCATTGAAAAATAGACGTCTGGTCCAATATCAACCAGATATATCAATGAACCAATCAATTGTCTATACATGGTGGGATATACCAAATCTAAATCGAAATATGAGTCAGTCAACTTCTTCGGATTTGTCTCCATCAGTGTGGCCATGGACTTACAGTCCATCATCCCAAATCACTTTAGGATCTATCAATAGTATACTTTCCTTGAATCAGGAAGAACTCATCATGTTTTTTCCACAGTTTAAATCCCAAGAATTAATGCATCAAAATGAGGTCCTTCATCTCGAACTTAGAGGCTAACTTCCTCTTACACCACTCAATGAGTTTCTCACCTTCAGTGAGAAACAAAACATAAAGTACTAGGATTAGGGGCTCACCATCCACAACCTTGTAGTAAAGGTTGGAATCTTGTTCACTCTTGGTGAAGCCCAAACTCATCAAGTATGCATCAATCCTATCATACCATGCACGTGGTGTCTGCTTGTGTATGTACAAGGCCTTCTTTAGTATGCACACATAGGACTCCTTCCCATGGATCACGAATCCCTCTAGATGATCAATGTAAAATTCATAGAACTCATCACTTTCTACTAAATACAATTCCTCATGATCATCAAAAGGATGAACAACTATAGTAGAGAGAGATCAACATTTGTTGGATCCTCCTGCTTCCAACCATCAATCTCCATATGAGACCTTTGGACCTATGGGTTATGGGTCCACATATGGTTGAGTGTACTGGGTCCATGTATATGTGTTATCACTACTAAACACTCATCACATCCATTGTAGCTTCTCCCTCTATCACGTAATCCATTATGCTATCTGATCTGGTACATGAGTTGAGGGTCATGCTCCTATAAGCCTCCTTCTTTTGAGCATCCTATTCCCTCTCTAACATTGAGTAGGATGTCTGGTGGAAGGGCAGACCTGACACACAACTTGTTGGTAAGCATGGGGCTCATAACTTTCTTTGATCGATGTAAACATGGGGAGCGGGGATGGCAGCTTTTCTTTCAGGATGGAACAAGTTGAAACAAATGGATACAAAATGAAAATGAAAGGGGTTTTGATGGAGATGCAAAAAAAAGGGTAACGATGACCAGCAAAACAAATACAGTTGAACATATGGAGACTCAATATGCATTGATCAAAGTTGACCATGGTTTTCTACCAAAATAATATGGTTTTCCCTCAATGTGAGGTGACGAGGGAACTTGTTTGTACATAAATAATATTGGTGGGGGTCCCCACAGTTTTGGGTGTATCAAAGGACCAATTTGATGATGGGAGGAATCCCCACAGTTTTGAGTGGATCAGGGGACACTTTCCAATGTTAAAGTAAGGGTTAATTTGCAAACGCAAAGACGGGTGCCCCATGAAACAATTCCATGCAGTGTATGTCTACGGGGTAACTGAATGGAACTATTACTTCACTGGGGGGCATGCGTGTCTTTGTGGGAGTGATGATATGAGGAATATTGTGGAAGGTAAAGTGCTCATGGAGGTATGAGGGGGCTCTGTGAATCATTCTTGTAACATGTGCCAAGTATTCTGACGGGTGTCTACTTGGTGGAGTACATATGAGATTATGAATGATACTCTAAGGGAGGGTCGTTTCAAGTTTGGTCAAATTCCTTGTACTTGTGGGGGTTCGACATCATGGGTGCCAATTGATCATTGGGATGGTGGTGGTGTGCACACCCATGGTGGAACATGCTATTCATGGAAATCATATTGATGGCACATCAAGGCCATGGAAGGGGACCCTATGGTTATCAGCGGGAATACTAGAATATGCATTATAAAAGGAGGTTAAATAGAATCTATATGTCAATTTTGGAATGATACCCGCGGTAGGGTGCGTTCCCCTTGTTGTTATATATTTAGAGTCATGTCCGTATAGTGGACAAACAAGGGGCTCCATATTGGCCTAATCACTATCCTGCACACGCGGTGCACATACCCAAGTGTAGTAAAAGACATAACCAAGGTATTGACAATCTGGAAATCATATAATCAGAACATTGCATACCTGTGGGGTACTTGGAAGGAAAGGATAGAACCTTTTGAGGTACAACCCATTGAATGGGATGTTGCGGGTAATACCTTCATGGTCATTTAATATATAGGCTCCTTTTGCAAGACAATTCTTAACAACATAACGGCCTGTCCATTTAGATACAAACTTCCTGGGTCCTGGTTTACCGACTTGCTTGGCATTAAACAGAAGAACAAAGTCACCTTCGGTGAAGGTGCATGGTCGCACTTGTCGATCCTAGTGTGATTTGGAGCAGACCTTCATGGATTCATTCTGTTGAAGAGAGTCACACCTTTCATTGTCAAGGTGTTCCAAAGTAAATAAGCATTGTTCTAGAGCAAGGGTGTCTGGTATAAATTCGACGATGGACTGGAGGGTAGGGATTTGACACTCGATTGGGAGGACACCTTCTACTCCATGTACAAGGTGAAATGGCGTAAAACCTATGGCATTCTTGACGAAAGTCCGGTAATACCACAAGGCCAGCAATAGCATGTGGTTCCAGTTGGTTTTGCTTTTATCCACTATGCGTTGGAGCATAGTTTTGAGGATTTTGTTAATAGCTTCAATCTAACCATTTTCCCGAGGGTAGTAAGCAGTTGAAAATTCATGTTTAAATCCTAATAGTTGTGATAGTTCCTCAAACATTTTGTCACAAAAGTGTCTTCTATTTCCAAAGACAAGTTGCTTGGGAACCCTGAAGTACGATATGACATAGTTGAAGAAGAATCGTGCAACAATATGGCTTTACAATAAAATGTGGGCATCGCTTCGGCCCATTTGGTGAATTAGTCCACGATGAAGACGATATGGTGGTGAACTTGGGCTGATGCTTCCATAAAATTAATTTCCAATTTACAGAATGGGCCCTCAATGATGACTAGATGGAGGGGTGAAGGGGGAGACCGTGTTTTGCAGGAAAAGGCCTGACAATTGGTGCACCTTTTGATGGCGTAAACACAATATTTGAATACAGAGGGCCAAAAATACCCTGCTCGTAATATTTATGGGCGGTGGGTAATCCGCAGAGGTGGTAGCCACACACACCACTATGGAAATCATTGAGAAAGTGTTTAGCTTCTTCATGCATTAAACATTGTTGAAGAATAGTATCGATGCCACGACGATATAGGACATCTCCAATGAGGAGGTATCGCAGTGCCTGGTGGCGGATTTTGTGGTGATCATCGCGGAATAACTGGGGAGAAAATTTATGGGTCTGGAGATAAAGTATGATATCGTTGTACTAGGGATCTTCGGTCGTAATGAGAAAGAGGTGCTCATCATGTAGTTGGTCCTAGACGGATTCGTTGGTGGTGGTGGCGGGAAGATATGTAATGAGTTCGGCTAAGGCCATGGATTTCTTACTTTTAGGAATCACAAACTTGAGGTCGAATTCTTGTAAAATAACAATCCACCTTGCAAACTTACTATTTATAATCCTACCGCTAAGTATGTATTGCATAGGGTTGGAATCAACGACGACAGTTTTTTTTCAGAGCAAAATATAGTGGCGGATTTTCTGTACATAAAGGATGACTACAAGGGAAAGCTTCTCATCATGGGTGTAGTTGAGTGCAGTTCCAACGAGGGCTTTTATCACATAATATATTACATGTTCTTGATGGTTTGTAGTACGTTGGACTAGTACACTAGCTACAGCAGAATATGATGAAAAGATATACAAGCTGAAATATTTGACAAAGTCTGGAGGAGAGATGAGGGGGGATGATGACAATGCCTGTTTAGGGGAATCAAAGATAGTTTGGGCATAGTCCTCCCACTTAAATGGAAGATATTTTCTGAAAAGTTGTAAAAACCCATGGGGTTGAGTGGCATAGTTGGGAACAAAATAACGAAGAAATTTGGCCTTACTGTGTACACTCTACAATAGGTGTCATGTTCATGGTGTTGGTAATTCCAATATGGCTTGAACCTTGGACGGGTCAACGGTGATACCATCTTTGGAAATAATGAATCCTAAGAGGCAATCAGTGGTGACACAAAATACACACTTGAGGGGGTTTATGCATATATTATACTTGGGACATATTATGAAGATGGTACGAAGGTCTTGAATTTGATCACATCGTTTTTTGGACTTAGCTGTGAGGTCATCTAAAAAGGAGAGGATGATCTGAGACAAATCATTACAAACATATGCCATTGCTCGTTGGAAAGTGGCATCAGCATTTTTCAAACTGAAGGGCATGACTTTGTAACTAGGAAAGGTGCCCCATGGTGTGGTAAATGCAGTCTTATACTAATCGTGGGGGCGGATGTGTATCTGGTTATATTCGGAGAACCCATCCATGAAGGAAAACATTTCACTACCAGCACATGAGTCAATGATTTGGTCAATGAATGGCATGAGAAAATTATCCTTGGGGCAGGCTAAATTGAGGTCTCAGAAATCGGTATAGACACTAATAGTTTTCTGATTTTTGTTAACCAAGATAAGGTTAGACACCCATGATGCGCAAGTGATGGGAAAATTAAATCCATCTTGTAAGAGTTTGTTGACCTCAGCTTTGATTGCAAGGGCCTTAAAAGGGTGGACCAGGCATTGTTTCTGTCGAATGGGAATGGCATTGGGCCAAGTGTCAATGTGATATTCGAAACTTACTGGGTCAAGACCCAACATTTCTTCATAGGACTGTGCAAAGATGTTGTGAAACTCTTTAAATAAAGCAATGAAATCAGTAATTTCCTGTGGCAAGAAGGAAGACCCCATAGAGATGTTTTTTACGACTCCTGGTGTGATAGAGATATCAACCTGTATGGCTGGGGAAATATTGGAAAGGTTACCGTCTTTGAACACATCTGGGGTAGGGATAGGATTTTTAAACCAATCGATGTGACTGGGGGCTAAAAGGTCTTTTGACTCGATGGTGTATTGTTGTTCAGTGGGGACTGTGTGTGGTTCTTTCCTGCTTGATGGTGAGGACCTATGATGGAAATAGTTCCATGGGGATTCAGTAGTGTTCATGGACTCGATTGTATCCTCATCTGTGGTAAAGATTTATTCTTCTAGTATATCCTCGTTTGAAGACCTACGATCTTCATTTTGGGGAGAAAGAGAAATTGAGTTGAGATGAAGGATGTCAAGGTACTCAGGGATGGCTACGGTGAGTGCTATGATTTTGGATTGAGGGAAGATGAAGAGCTCTAGTACCTCAGGGGAAATTGGTGATGGTCGATCAAGATCTGTCATGGTATCTGACAAATGTGACATGTTTTTGTCCCCATTCTACTCTGTTGGTTCAGTATCCTCTTCGATTGTTGTAGGGAGGTTGGTTCTACATGGGGTCATGTTATCAGCTAATTGGCTTTGGGTTTTCCTCAAAGTATCAAATGTGGCAATAAGAGGGCATTGGAAAGAGTGGTGAGACATTAAGTTGCATGAGCGACACGGTCGGGTGGCGTTCGTATGATTTAAAACAATGGCCTGGATTTGTGGATGCCATGGCTACTGTTGGTTGGGTATGGAATCGACCCACCACGGGGAGGGACTAGTCGGGATCACTATAGTACCCATGCTAATAGGAGACTATTTCGGAGATGAGGGAGGTGAGGTATCTTCCAAGGGTTCAATGAGGGAATAGTTTCCAAGGCCTCCCAATAGCGAGGGAGGTTAGGGAAATGATGTGTATAGTTCCCATATTGAGAACATATGGAATATGTGTGATTCGTACGTAATGTTTTGGACTTATTTGTGTGTGAGGGAGGTGTTCCCCCTTTCACTGCTAGTGGAGTGTGGGTGACTCTAACGGGGGTGATAAGAAAATTCCTTAGCTCTGGTAGAGTAGGACATAGGTTTGTTGCGTGGCCTTGCATAATGCAAAGAGCACATGGTGGTGTGACCCTTTGATTGGGAGTATTGATCATGATTGGGGATTTTACCTCCTGATGGTTAATGCCCCTTGCTTTAGGATTAGCAGTTTATACTAATTTAGATGTTGAGTTAGAAAATAGGGGACCTTTCAACTTTGGTTGTTGGGTGCCCCCATTGGTGGTGTTAGCGACGATCGATTGTGGTGTAGTTGCAGATGTCATAGGTTGGGATGTCGTAACTAAATGTGTTATGGGCCTTGTGTATGTAGTCTCTGAATCGGGGAAAAAATCATAAAGGGCGAATAGTTTGGAAGCCATATTTGGGAAGGGTGGTGTAAGGTACCACACCGGGATCCCCAAAGTTAGCCTAGGTAGAGTTAACTAAGCCATAAATGGCATCCCTTGTACACCCCATGGGAGTATACAAGAACGAGATTTGAAAAATCGATGCTACCGATGGACTCAATGTTTTTTCAATGCCATGACTCAACGGTCGTGATGATGAAAATATTGAGGTGGAGGCGGCTCCATTTTCAATGGTGAAAATTGTGCACATTAGGCCATCGGTAGATGTAGGGATCTTTCTTGGTGGTCTCGAATATGCTCCTAAAAAATTGGAGTCCTTGTACATACTGGCGGAAATGTCAACATACGATCGATCATCACCCAATATAGTGGGTAGGATATTGTCGGGATTTCTTGTTGTATAAGGGTGATAGTAGTTAAGCTAGTCGAGGGTAACTATCTTCCCATTTAAAGGAAACATCATGATGCAGAAGACTAAGGAGGCTACCTCCTTCATGGAGCACATGTAACTACGCCCCAAGAGGATGTTGTAGTCGACCTCAACATTGATTACTTCGATATAGATCATAACCATCTTTCCCCCTAGCTCTATGGGGACATTTTGGTACAATCCTCTTGGTTGGGATGGTCTCCCATCATATGCACGAAGAGAAATAGATGAGGGGACCAGCTTAGGGTATCCTAATCGTTTCCAAAATTTTACAGATATAGTGCTAGTGGATGCGCCTTTTTCGATGATACAACGATAGATCGTGACGTTTTTAACCGTGAGTAGAACTTGAAATGCGATTGATGATGGTATTTGTGGATCAGCTTTGTCAACATCAAAGTTCATGAGGCGTGATTCGAAAGGGTCGATAGCACCGAGTGGATATTTTGGAATTTGTGGTATCTTTTCGGTATTCAGGCATGGTATTTATAGATCCCTCCCCAAGGTAATAGATATGTATTCCACTTGGGGGGTGTAAGGCCCATCATAACCATTGGCTTAGGTCTCAAGTTTAATATCCAACATGTAGATATTTTGGAAAGATCCATCGTCGGGTGGGTGAGGATCTTGTTCTTGTGTAACTTCCCCTTAATTTGAAAAGGGTTGTTGTAACACTGTTGTTTATGGTTGGGGAGGATTCGATGCCTGAGGAGGGTTCATCACCATCTTCTTTTTAGCTTCCATTAACTGTTGACAGCCAGTGATAAGAGGACAATGATGTGTGTAATGATCATAATCGCCACAAATGGAGCAACAATAATTCATTTTCAAGGGTGGATTATTCCCTTGTTTGGGGGGATTTTTAGTCCCTGCATTTGGATCACCATTGTTTTGGTTTTTTGGGGGGAGGAATTGCCACCTTTCTTCTTCCCGTGATTTTGTGTATTCTGAGGGTTTGTGGCGTTCAACTGCTCGAATTGTTGAGCTTGTTGAACATAGGTAGGTTGAACTAGGTTAACCTCCATGTGGGGGGAAGGTTGCTAACTAGTTGGTCATAGTAAAGGGAAATATAGATTATATCCCAGTAGTTTGGCTCTATAATAAGTGGATGTAGGAGTGACTTGCACCATTGGCAGTGTGGGAATAGTCATCGCTTGCCTAACATTTGGGTAGGTAGGACTGTATGGTCCATATTGTAATTGATGGCCAACTGATGGTGTTAGTACCGGTGTAGGGGGTACCGATGTAGGTGGCATGGATGGGTAATACAGAACCATGTTTAATGCCATCGATGTGGTGGGAGGAACCTTTCCTAAATGGGAAATGGACCCAATAATCCCATCCGCCGAATGTGACGAGCTTGAAGGTGTAGGTTCCAACGATCGATGCCACGCAACATCAAGGAAGATTGTGTAAAGGTATCCAAACTGTGCATATATGAGTTTCAAATGTTTTTCTTTCAGAATATCCTCTTCCTCGCTTTGTGGCATGGAGGTGGAGACATATTTAGCTATACTGGGTTGGAGTGATTTGATAAACCAATCCAACAAAAAGGGAGGTTGTATTTCGATCTTTCATAGTGTACGACGTCTACACCACTCGTGGATGTGGTCCTTGATGTGGGTGGAAGTATTTTGACGAAACTAAATGAGAATTTTGAGGCCTACAACATGTCGGATTGGTAGTTTAAAGTACATAATAAATGCGGTGTCCATTGTCACAAATGTGGAATGGGTTCCACTTTCTAGGTTTACGTACCATTTTGTTATTGTTCCAGTAAGTGTACGCTGGAATAGGCGAAGCCTCACGAGGTCATCCACTATGTTATTAGATGAACATCATAATCTGAAAGACATAATGTGGTTGGCGGGATAGTCTCCCTATTTTCCTCAAATTTGGGAATGTCAGAAGGAAGATTGTCTCGAATAGCTAGCCATCTCGCATCATGAGCAATGGGGTCATTTGTTAGTTTGGCCAAATCAAGTAGATTTAAACTAGCCAAAAATGGTAAGGTAGGGACGATTGGTCTTGCCATTATGTTTGGGATATTACCCATGAGGGGGAGACCCGGGTGGTGTTGTAAACAAGAGTTGACCTCCTATGATAGAGAATGGATCAAAGGGATATGAGGGATGTCTGTGGGGAGAAGCCATAGGGGGAATACCTCTGATGGGGGAAGAAGTGGTGTAATTAATAGATTCTTTGAGGGGATAAAATGTACCTAGCAAGGATTAGCCTTAACTAGATGCTACTATCATTGTTTCCTGGGAATGACCCTGGCTTGAATTCCCTCTACTTGTAACATGGGGGGAAGGTGTGAAAACACCCCTCGAGAGAGGGGATAGGCCTTGCAGTCTATGATACTATCTTAGGATGTTGTTTTGTTCCTCAATGGTGAATGATTTGTGTCAATATGAGAGTGATAGTGGAATAAATAAAATTTGAACAAATGCAAAAAATATGCCAACCACAATAGATGCAAAATGCTGTGAAGTGAGTGGTATGTGTAATGTCGATTTCAGTGCATGATTCCCCACATGTGGGTTCTTTTTATTATGAGTTTAGTGAACTTGTAGTTAAAAAAGAAAATAAATGTAAATTCCCTAGACGACCTAGCGTCCTTACTCTCAAATGTAATTGGGCCTTCCAAAAGCACAATTGATGGTGGTAATGGAATCCACTCACCAATCGCCTAGTGGAGGTAACAAAGGCTAGTTCTACTAGTGATGGCGCCAATGATCCAATCAAGATGACTTGGAAACACCTCCCAACAACAATATCTAACATCAAGAGTCAATTGCACTCACAATTGCTCCTTGGTGATATCCTAAGTTCACTACTACATTTTTGGCCTTTAGGGGGGGTTGTCTTCCGCCCCCAAAAGTGACCTACGGGGGGGGGGGGGTGGTTTGGCTTTGGGGGCAGTTTTGGAAAAACCGCCCCTAAAGGCACCGATGTTAAAATATTTTTCCTTTAAGGGCGGTTTTTGACGAGATTGGAACCGCCCCCAAAAGTGACTTTTGGGGGCGGTTTGTGACCCCCCTCATAGAAGTCTACGAAGGTGATTTTAAACCCCCCTCGTAGATCCTTTCATAGAGACCTACGGGGGTGGTTTTGAACCCCCTTCATAGAGACCTATGAGAGAGGTTGTGAACCCCCCTCATAAGCCCCCTCATACAAACCAACAGGGGTGGTTTGGAAACCCCCTTGTAGGGGACTATAGGGGCAGTTTCAAACCCCCCTCGTAGAGGCCTATAGGGGCAGTTGTGAATCCCCCTCATATAGTCCTATAGGGGCAGTTTGGAACCCCCCATTGTAGAGACCTATAGGGGAAGTTTAGAACCCCCCTCATAGAGGCTTATAGGGGTGGTTTTGAACCCCCCTCGTAGAGGCCTATAGAGGCAGTTTGAAACCCCCCTTATAAAGGCCTATAGGGGTGGTTTGTAACCCCCCTCATAGATGCCTATAGCGGCGGTTGGTAACCCCCCTCGTAGATGCCTATAGGGGAAATTCGAAACACCCCTTGTAGATGCCTATAGGGGTGGTTCGGAACCCCCCTCTTAGTGACATATGAAGGCGGTTTAGAACCCCCCTCGTAGCAACATACAAAGACGGTTTGAAACCCCCTATATAGCCATAATAATTCATAATAAAATATATTTTATTAAAAATACCGATATTGCAATATCAATAGGGCATGGAGGAATCGAACCACCAACCTCCTGCTTGTAAGGAAAGCACTCTTCCATTGAGCTAGAACCCTTTTAGAATTGGGGAATTCCAAGTTAGCCAAGAATGTAATATAAGTGATAAAAGCTACCATGCTACAACAAAAAACGAAGAGAACTCACCCATAATAACTACTTTGGTTTGCATAAAGTAAAGATAAATTGTACCATAAAGGATGACGATGGAGGCATTCTCAAAACCCATACACCAGAAATAGTAGGCACATTGACAGTTTGGGAAGGTAGATTCTCATTAATCACAGGTCTTGGCTGCTAAGAATATGTGAAAGAAAGCACATGTGATGAAGATGTTGGTTGAAGCTGTTGAGAATAGGATGCAGAAGGAAACTATGATGAGGGTGTTGATAGAGGTTGTTAAGGATAAGGTGTAAAAAACACTTGATAAAGAAGCTAGTGGAGTTTGTTGAGGTAAGGGCACATAAATAACTTGTGAAGGAGTTTGTGGTTGTTTCCCTTCAAGAAAAGGAAACTGATGAACTTGTGGAGTATACTGTGCCAGTTGTGGTTGAACTGATGGAGACAAGACCACGGTTGTCTGTAGTGTACCTTGCCTATTGGAAAAAATTTCTAGGTGAATCTGTTGGCTTGCTGGTGACATAGATTTCTGCCCTGACTGTGGTGAAATTCCAGGCCAACACTACAAAATGTCAAAATTAGACCACGGGAAAGTATTAATAATTTCTATGTATGCAAGGAAGACAACAAGGAAATGGACGTATAGTAAATAAATACATTTAGATCATACCTGCAATGGTTGTGGAGCCCCAAATTTTTGATGCAATTCAGAAAAATCCAAAATAGACAACAAGGGAAGGTCTGATTAGCCTACAAGGATTAGTTGCTTTGTTAAAAAACAAAGAGTATTGATCTCTACTCCCTTTGCCACCTCTAGTACTAGCAAATGCAAGCCTATCCATGGCCCCACTAAGGAAGAGAGGGAGTTGGGAAATATTTCTTGGTCTTCATTCCTATATTCCCTTGCAAATGATGATTGGACAGTAGTAAATACTCTTAGATGCTAGAAGTATGCTACATCCATTGGAACTGTTGCTCTTTGGAAGAGGAATTTCTACTTCAACTAGCTGAACTTGGAATGGTTTTGTGATAAGCTAGTCATGGTCACATACTTGTTGGAACATCAAGACTTGCACCTACTCCCATTGCAAGCCCATGAACTATTGAGACCTGGGATATAAAAAAAAATATTATGCATGCAATGAACTATTTAATATCAAGGTGTCTTCACAAAAAAGAGAATCAACATAGGAGTACCGAAAACATAAAAGGAATGCCCACATTGGATAAATTAATGAATAAGAAGCTAAAGTTAGAGATGCAAAGCATAACTGAAGTTCCTCTGAGAACTTTTGGAAAGAATCATTTTAAGTACACACCAAAAGAGAACTGTTGACCTTTTGAATAGGAAGTGAGACTTCACAGTCTATTCAATAAAGCAATTATTAAGACAGGCATCTAGAGAATCATTACATCTATCTACAATAAATTTTAGGTGCCCTAATTTCACAAACAACAATCAATTGCTACCAGTAATCATGAATGATGTACAACAGAAGCTGATGTGGAGTGATAAGAGACTACTTTCACAAATAAAAAGTACATCAACTTATCCATTTGATGAACGTGGACCAAGCAACTATGTTCAAAGTAATGCCACTCCACTGTGCTCATACTTTCATGGGTTTAGTGAACAACAGGACAAAATCAGGATCATCCAACACCATCAGGAAGTAACATAAGACTCAACTTAGATTATTCATGGGAACATCGGTGCTTATGAGAAGACAAGAATCAAGATAGAAGGTAATGGAAGAACTACTGAAATTCACAGGGACACCACTATTTCAATTGTCAAAAAAGATGGATGTATAAATGGAGAAGAATATGCATCTTTCTTTTTTTATGAGGCAGCCTTCGTGATTGCATACAATAGAAGTATAGAAATAAATCCATAATATATGACAATATAGAAAAATTTTGCTCTTTAGTAACTTCATAAAAGTCCAATTTTCTACAACAATATGACTTTTGAAGAAATTTAATCAAGCCATTATTGTGTATAATCATTAGCCAGAAACTAACTCTTGAAAAGTATTATCCACTGGCATGTCAAGTTAAGAAAGTACATTATGAAGGGGATAAAAAAGAGATTACTACAGGTGCAATGGAAATAAAAAAACTGTGACCATATATATCATTATCATCAGTGCTTAATGTCCTAAAATTGAAGGGTGATATATACCATAATATTTAGGATAATGTGGAATTGAAACATAGTTATTTTTCGAGAACTAAATATATTGAGTAAATAACAGTCTAGATGTTAATAATGTGAAACAATATACTAGAATAGAGACATCATAGCACTGGATCTATTAAACACCGATGTAACAACCCTCATATACAAATATATGGAATATTTTATATAATAAATATAATATAAGATAATAAAAAGAAACATGAAAAATAAGTAATGGAAAGAGAATTTGGCATAAAGAAAGAAATTAAATAAGAAATTAAGAAATTGGGGAATGGAGGAGATAAAAGGAGGAGAAGAGGAGAAGAGAGGGGATTTTTGTCTTTTTGGCATTGGGAAGAGGAGCTCTAGAGGAGAGGAAAGCAAGATAGCACTGGCATAGAGTTAATCGTTGGGGGCTCGGGGGCCTCGGCCTTTTTGGTTGAGGGTTGGTTGGGAGGAGAGTCATCCCCCCACCTTCAGTTGTACATTTTGGAGCCATCAAGGTAATCCAAGGTCTTCTAACCAGGTATGCACTCTTGTTTACAGATATTTCATTGCATGTTGCTTCTTGTTGTATACTGGTTTTTATTAGTTACAGGATATCAGATCCATTGTATTGTATTTTTCATATTTCTTATTGCATGCTGGTCATTTGTTGTCTTGTTATTTTTATGAGTTTACTATTCTTACAACCGAGAGAAATCAGAAAAAAAATGGATATGTAAACCTCTTGCCGATTAAAAGATCAGGGCTTAAGATGGATCTATGTTAGTTATATATATTTTATGGTAATTCATGGTTGGCTCTTTTTTTCTAATTTTATTTTTTCAATTATGGACCTCAAACTTGTTTCTTAATTTAGTTTACAAGCATTACACATGTATGGATGGACGGATGTGACAACATCTCTTCCACCCAAGCTGTAGTGCACTTCACTTCTCTCAGTGCAATCAAACATTTGAGGATGATATGTTTGGAAAATTAATGGATCTTGGACCCTGTAACTAGCAATAAGTAGTCTAACTTCATGACAGAATGGCTAGCTTCTTCCAGTTTCTTCTTGCTTCTCCACTAGAGAAAACATTTATGAATGTCAAATAATCAGCATGTAATGATTCACTTAAAGGTACATGAAACAAAAAGGTATCAATTTGTGGATAACATACCATTGATAATTTCCTGTTTCTTAGCATTGAACGCAATATTGAATAGACTTTCTCGGAGAGAACCAGACATCTTCACAGCACTCAAAATTATGTCCAGTGGAGGTTATAAAGTTAGTCAGATTGATATCCATGCTCTTCAAAGTTCAAAATTCTTATCAAAATGTAGCCACTGATGTCACTCGAACCAATGTCATTTAGCATTCTACTTTACCCTGAATAGATTTTATTGTAAATCCTGGGTACACTGGAAAATACTGTTGGTCTCAAGACTGCAATATCATCCATTAGCTTCATATTGTCCTACACAAATATTAAACTGACCTCAGCCTGTCAAAGAGAAATACCTAATTGGGAAAAACAAAGGATTACACTAAGAAATCAAAAACTAATAGCCATCAAGAAATTATTGAAAGTTACATCTTAACCTATACTTATTAAATTCTATAATAATACCATTTTTGAAAATAAAGGTTCTAACTTGCCAATCTTGTGACCAGTAGGTACAATTTTCCAAGGCTTCCCATCCTGTTCGACATCACCTTTTACATCACAAAGAGACAATGTTTCACATGGCATATTGTGTTTCCCCGACACCTATAAAAGATGCATTTGAGGCATAAACTCACTCAATAACAGGATAAGATCTATGGTAATTATAATGAAAGGATGCCTAAAACCCACCTTGACATTAAAATATTCAACCCTTTGATTTCCCAAATTTGCTAGTTTCCATCCGAGCAGAACCTGTGTCCAATGGCTTTCCATAACAAAATAAAGCACAACATAAGAAAGTGTTGACAATAAATGAAGAAAATGAGCTTTTCCTATGTTATCACAGGTATGCAAGCTCCAGCTGTCGCAGCTACAATGAAATTTGCCTTTGTTCCCATATACTAGTTCTACTTTGTTTCAAATAAAAAAGTTTGAAGTAACTATAGCTATAAAAGTATATAAATGATTGTAAGTTTTTGGTGCCAAGGCCCTGATACAATGAAGGAATTTGCCTTATGGAAATGGCAATCTATGATTAAAAATTGCTATGGCACAACAATCTATGATTACAAATTGCTATATTCTCAGGTATTGGCACAACATATAATCTATATACCATCATTGACATAATGACAAGTCACCTCTTCACCCTAGAAAGGGTGAGTATGTCTTATAGCAGTTAGGAGCTAAGCCATCAGGATTGTATTGAAGTCCAAGTGATTCAACGGCATAGAAATTCCCTCATAATGAATCATCTTAATCAAAGGACAATTGTGTGAGATATTATATGTAGCATTTTCAAAAACATAAAAAGAGCTACAAATCCTTTAAACATTCTCTAATAATCTTTACTTTTCCAAACTTCATTTTAACAGGTAATCTAAAAATGTGTTGTTTTTAAACTGAGAAAATAATGAACACAAGTTCATTGTTGCATGTAACAGATAACATGGATTTCCATGGATGATAATATACCTACGGATGAGATTTATGGAGATATCCATTATGTAATTCTTATTGATATTTGACTAACCATACCAATGTGTTAAATTAGACCTTGTCAAGAACTTGTCAAATGTTCATAAAATCTTAGATCTCAAACTCATTGTCTATGGCACAAAGATCCTATTGAAACTATGAAAAATATCAAGTTGCAGAGCTTTCAAGCTTTCTGTAATGATATTTTGGCCTTTTCGGACCCTAGAAGTATTTTATATTCAATCTAATTAAAGTAATTTAGAGTCAATAATACAGTACTCGACACCAAGGGAACACTTTCGAAATGTAAGGATTAGGAGATTATTTGACTAAGCCAAAAATTATTCAATTTCTTATTAGGAACATCATTTAAATTATAAATAGGAAATTTGAACAGCCTGAGTTTAGGAGAATTTATACTCACAACAAGATATGAAATTTTTCTTGTCATACCTGAGCTACATGCCTAATAAAACCCATTATAGGGACCATGGTGGTCCCATTTCTAAAGAGAATGGTGATCATATTCTATGGAAGTTGGTTCATCATTTTCCCTCCTAGGTGATCATTTCTGAAACAATGATTCAAATCACAAGTTGAATGTGGAGAAGCTTCTCCTTTATTGCCAACCCTCTCTCTACATGACAAGTGTGACAAGAAACTGCCAACCCTCTCTCTTTGCATGACAGGTGTGGCATGAAACTGTCCATAGGTGAAATCCTCTGGATCCAAACCAAAATAAATGGGGAGAAGACCCACTTTATAAGTGCTTGTAACCCAAGAAAGGACATGTGCAACAAATGTAGAGCTAGTAATGGATGGAACTAGGACATTAATTTGCAACTATAACATTAATTTTCACCCAAAAATACATTAGTACAATACACAAATTCCAACGATGGGCATATTATCACATAATACTATGCAAATAATACTTCTCTACTATGTTCGTAGGTGGACATGCCCTTTTATGAGCACTCAATATTAACAACTTGAATTAATACTCATTTATGCAAACATGTTTGAGAATTGGATATTCTCAAACTGTCTTAAAATAGAGTAAGCAATAAATTTGTTGTTCTTAAATAGAGTGATAGTATTCTAAGAATATGTTGGATTCTAGCCTGTAGAACAAGCATAATTTATGGATTACTATTAAAACTAAAATAATTGAAAAATGATTGTCATAACTATAGAAGGGGATCTTCAATCACTGACATATGTGGCACTAGCACTCCATCGTGGAATTTATAGGATCCACAACAATTGCAATATTCTCGTGAAACCCTTGAATCATCTTCATCATGTAGCTTGTGGTTCCATAGAAATAGATTGCAAAACTAGTGGCATATGAATCCATCACAATGGATATGTGGCAGGTGAAATCCCAGATTTGTAGCATATGATGACGTGGAAACTAGAACTTGTCAATCCATAGCATATGTAACAATTGTGTTTCAGGGATATATAGCAATAGAGTCCTGCATCTTGTTCCTAGATGTGAGTTAAGCACAAAAGACAAGAAAAATCCCTTAATGTGATGACACAAATCAAAGAAATGCTAATTTATGAGAGAAAGAGTGTGTCTTTAACAATTTCCCAATTTCGGCGAGGAAATGATTAAAATGATGGCAAACCATAGGTAAAAAGAATGCAGGAAAAAGGAAAAAGGATAGTAAAAAAGATGGAGAAATACAAACTCATTATCTTTGCCCAGCTAAATTCATTGCATGTCCACGTGCAACCTGAACACCTAGTCTAAATCTAAATATTCAAGATATGAATATTTCTATTGAAGATTACTTAATATATAGGAAGAGTGGACTTCCTCCCATCCTACCTAATATCCCATATCCCTTTCAATCGTCTACCACAAACTTTCCTCCTCCAATGGCTCCCAGGTGTAAGTGTATTTATATTGTGGTCCAAGGAACCAAATCAAAAGGAAATAAAACCTGAACCATATTCATTTTGTTCCATATTTCCTTAGGAAGTGGATGTACCTTTCTAATCTATTTGTCGTTGCACAAAAATTAGGATAACTCCATGGCTCCCTTTGTCTCAATTGATCACTCAAACAATTCCATCTATGTTGGCAATCCAATAAGGCCTCCAACCATGCAAGGCTAAAATGGTCTTCACAATAAGAGATTCCAATTCGTTGGGTCTTGTAGAAAAAAGGAATCCAATTGAGTTGGTTAGGTAATCTCAAATTTGGTGCAATCACACCAGTTGTAGCAAAGTAATCCCCTCTAATCCATTGATTGGCATTTATCCCATTAGCATCTATAAAAGAGTATTTATCCCATTAGCATCTATAAAAGAGTAAGAATAACTCCACTATAATTGATGGAAAATGAATGAAGTAATGCTCTTAACTATACATCATCCACAAAAGGGTTGGGGTTCCACTTTCTACCATGAAACAAAAGAATACCATGCTGGTACAATTCACAAATCATATTCTTATTTTCTTTACAACTTTGAGCATATGCTTCCAAAAATTAATATGGAGATGTAAAATCATGGGGTCTCTCCTTAGCTAGAGCTATGATTATGAATTATAGCCATTTTTCTTGCAATAATACATATATTGGTGAAGGGTGCTTGAGGCCAAGAGTTGCATGAGACAAATTATTCAGCTATTGTTTTTGTTGTATTACCAATTGCACCTTAGCATCTAGTTGAGGCACTCTTCTCCCTTCTTCTATGAAATATCTCCATTTTTCTCTATCAGCAACATACAACTATACCCATTTCTCTTTAAATCAGCAATAGTACGGTGATGGTATTGTAATGAGACAACACCCTTTCCCAAGAATTCAATTGTTTTTTTCCACTTCATGAATTCAACTCTCAAACACATTACCTTAATAAAACTAACAGTTTCCCCATCATTTGTTTGGATCCATACTGATCGAATAGTATCTCTATCTAATCCAAAGGATTGGTAGCTGTTCGGATATCCACATCATCTTTTTCAGGATCTTGCATGCAATTAGGGTTTGCATGCAAATTCTAGGGTTTGCATGCATCCCAGTCACCAGGTTGATGCCTCTAGCGCCTTAGCCACCTTATTCTAGCACCCGGGAGCTTCTTACATCAGTTCATTAGCCCTCCTAGTCAGGAAGGCACCCACTTCTCACCTACTTCCAAAGAAGGGCGCACTTCTTCACCTCCCACTGCAGTTCCACTTCAGTTACACTCAGTTAGCTCCGATTCTCCCTGATTTGAGGCTAGTTTCACTCCCGACTGACTGTTTCACTCCATTGGACCTCCAGATTGACTAGATGAATTGTTCTAACTTTAGTTAGCCTCCCATGCTCCCTCCACTGAGCCCACTTCCCTATATCAGTGCTACACACTTCAGTTACACATGTTACACTCAGTTAGACTCAGATTGACACTTGGATGGCTGGTTCTTGTGCATTGATGACCACCACTGATTGATGATGAGGACTCCTAGTTGGATTCAAGCTACTCCATTCAGTGATTCCAATTACCTCCTTAGGAAATTGGAATTGCTCAATCATTGTTACTGTATTCTATTGTAATCATTCACCCTTACTGGGATATTCACTGCTGCATGTTTTGCATAGTTTTACACCATATTTTCTATGTTCATCTGTTGTGATTGATTTACTTGTTCATTAGATTTGTTGTGACTAATTTTACATGGTATCAAAGCCATTGCAGGGACAAGATATCTTTTCTACAGGTGTTTCTACAAGAAGATTTGAGTGAATTTGCTCAAAAATTACAAAAAGTTTTGGCATGAAAGATCTCAAGGGCATTCACTCCTGTGCATGCAAAGCTTGAAAATACTTCCAATACCACTCCAGAAGCTTGAATTTCCACATAAATCCTGGATCTAATACATTGGACCCATTCAACATTGCTTGATCTCCAATCCCAGGTGTGATGCAACTCTAAAAGGGTGGATTGTTCGACCTCATTGTTCTTGGTTTTATTGTGATTTGCAGGTTATTGTCTCCATCAATTGCATTCGCTACCTTGCCCTTGCAAGCCCTTCTACATCAGTGTGCACTCGCTCCTAGAAATGGAATACTCTTCTTCAAAGCCTATCCTCACCCCATTCAATTATTTTGATTGGAAAGATGATATAGAGATCATATTACGTTCAAAAGGTTACTACCAAGTCACTCTTGGTCTTGAATTGGAGCCAAACACCTTGTCAGATAGAACCAAACACTACAACAAGCTTGATGAAGCTTATGGTCTTCTTTGTCTCTCCATATCCAAAGATCTTCACTTTCATCTCAGCGGATTGAAGACTCCAAAAGCTATATGGGAGCAACTTGAAACACTATTTGGAAAGTAGGACGAGCTTAGGGATTTTCAATTAGAGAATGAATTGATTGCCCTTAGTCCTGAGAATTTCGAGACCATAAATGAATTCTTCACAAAATTCAAGAACTTGAACATGCAGTTGAAGAACAGTGAAGTTATCAAAGAGGATAAGGAATTGATCCTCTCCATTCTCAGCAATCTTGGTAAATATTATTCGATATTTGTCTCTACTTTCAATTCCAGTCGACTAACTACCCCGAATTGGAAGATGCCTACCTTGAATGCCTTCATTGAGTCCATCACAAAAGAGCATGCTAAGTTGATTCAAATGGGGTCCATAAGCTCCAAATATTCAGCCCTATATGTTCAAGGACCCAAAATATAGAATGGTAAAGGAAATCAAAAGAAGGAGAAGCCCAAATTCAAACCTCACAAGCAAAGAGAGAAAGGCAAACAAATGGATGCACCATCCAGTTCGAAGTTCAAGCAAAAGGGAAAAGAAGGTAACCAAAAATCTAAATGTACTTATTGCAACCATGGCTTTCATCCCGAAAGTTCATGTATGAAGAATACTATAGATCAAATGGCCCTCCTTTTGGAAAAGAACAACATAACTCTTTCTGGCGGTGCAAGGAAGAAGGATAGGAATGATGATCATGAAAGAGGACAAGCACTCATGGCAACTGTTTCGAAGCCCACTACTCTCTTGATAGATTTGGGTGCATCAAATCATATGGCTGAAAATATTGATTCTTTTTCTTCATTCGATCCAAACAGCTCCATCCCCATCCATTTGGGAGATGACTCAAAAGTTTCTTCAAAGGGCAAAGGTACGATTCATGTAGATCATGGAATCTTTCAGAATGTTCTCTATGTGCCTTCCTTGGCTTCAAATCTTCTTTCTATGTATCAAATGACACACACTGGTGAACCAAATCAAGTTACATTCAGCCCTAATACAGTTGAAATTTCTGATATCAAAAGTGGAAGACTTGTTGCAGTCGGAAAGGCGAACCACACTGCAAAATGCTATGAGTTTTCACACTTTATTCCGCTTGCAAAGCCCATTGCTCTTCGCACACATGGTAATGAGGTTAGTAGGATTTGGCATGAAATATTTGGACATCTTAATTATAAGTATTTTCTACTATTATCAAACAATTCCATGGTAGATGGTCTTCCACAACTCCGTTCCTCGAAGGGAATATGCATTGGTTGCATTATTGGGAAGCAACCCAAGCACAAATTCGACCGCGACAAATCTAGCAGAGCTTCTACAGTTTTGGGGTTGATACATTCTGATATCAGTGGTTTTCTGCCCCATACGTCATTAAATGGTTCAAGGTATGTTTTGACTTTTATTGATGATTTTTCCCGCTTTACATGGGTATTTTTTCTCAAAAACAAGTCAGAAGTGCTTGGAAAATTCAAGGATTTTAAGGCTTCTGTTGAGGCCGCCACTGAGAGCAAGATCAAAGCTCTTAGATCTAATAATGGTAGAGGATATATCAAGGCCAAGTTTCTGCAACTTTGTTCCCAAAGCGGAATTCAGATCCAACATACAGTTCCCTACACACCCCAGCAGAATGGTGTAGCGGAAAGGAAAAATCGGTCACTGAAAGAGATGGCTACATGCATGATTGAATCAAGAGGTTTGGCTGCAAATATTTGGGTTGAAGCAATAAATGTTGCTGCATACATATAGAACCATGTTCCACATTCATCCGTGAAAGGTATGACTCCTTTCGAAGCATTCTTTGGTCACAAACCGGATGTGTCAAATTTGAGAGTTTTTGGCTCTACTGCATGGGCTAGAATTCCTTCCAAGAAGAGACGAGCTTTGGATCCATAAAGTATTGAGTGCATACTGATAGGATATGGGGAAGAATCAAAATCATATAAAATCATGGATATCAGATCTAAAAAGATATTCATAGAGCGCAGTGTGCAATTTGAAGAACCGCTTCAAGAATTGCAACTAGTCGAGGAAGAAACTGTCGTTTCACCACCTTCACCAGAAGAAGATCCGTGCATCGATAATGAAGGTATGAGTTCTGATATTTCTGATATTTTAGAAGCACATGATGATCATGACATATCAGGTTCAGAATCTGACCATTATGATCCTCCTCAATTACCAAAGTGGGCCCAAAACACTCTTCAATCTACTGGTTCGAACCTTGGAAATCCTGTTGATCCGAGATGAACAAGAGCAGACTTTCAAAGAGCAGGTATGGCTCTTTCTATTTCTGATCCATTAATTCCTGAGATTTGTTATTTGATGACTGGTTCAGATCCCACATCATACTATTCTTCCCACCGAGATCCGAGATGGCAAAGTGCCATGGATGAAGAGTACAGTTCTCTTCAAAAGAACAATACATGGGAGCTAGTTTCTCTTCCACCTGGAAGAAATTAGTGAAGTGTAAATGGGTCTACCGCATGAAAGTTGCTGCTGATGGCTCTATCAGCAAATACAAAGAAATTTTGGTGGCAAAAGGTTTCTCCCAAGTCCAAGGAGTGGACTACACTGAGACCTTTGCACCGGTTGCAAAGATGGATTCCATCTGCCTTGTTTTGGCTATTTCTGCATCCAAGCACTAGGAAGTGCACCACATGGATGTGAAGAGTGAATTTCTACATGGAGACCTTACTGAAGAGGTATATATGCAGCAGCCAGAGGGCTACACATCAGATCCATCATTATTTTGCAGATTGAAGAAATCTTTGTATGGGTTAAAACAGGCCCCAAGAGCTTGGTACGCAAAGATGGACTCCTTCCTTCTTTCTCATAATTTCCAAAGATGCAAATCTGATCCGAATGTGTATATTCAGCGAGTTAAAGGTAATTTTTTGGTTATTTTACTTTATGTTGATGATATTCTCATTACTGGTAGCACTCTTACTTCAATAAACAAGCTAAAAACTGCCTTAAATCTAGCTTTTGACATGAGCGATTTGGGCTTGCTGAGTCACTTTTTGGGCTTGGAGATAGCTCAAAATTTTGATGGGATCACTATATCTCAGCAAAAATATGCTTCCGACTTGTTATTGAAGTTTAATATGGCTGAATGTAAGGCAGCCCCATTCCCATTCCTCTCAGGAATCAATCTTGAGGAGGGAGATTCTACACCGCTTGCAGATTGCAGTATGTATCGACAGTTGATTGGTTCACTACTTTATTTGACACACTCAAAGCCTGAAATTTCATATGCCCTGAGTGCCATGTCAAGGTATATGTATCAGCCCCATGAGCTTCATTGGCAAGCAGCCAAGCGGATCTTGCAGTATGTGCAAGGTATGAAACATTTTGGCATACATTATGCTGCAGATTCTGAGCTTGATTTCATTGGTTTTACTGATTCAAATTGGGCAGGTGATAGAATTGATTGGAATTCCACTTACGGTTATGTTTTCATGATTGTTCATGGTGCTATTTTCTGATCCAGCAAAAAGCAAGCAGCCATTGCACTATTATCAGAGGCAGAGTATTGAGGGGCAGTCAATGCCTGCATTCAGGCAGTTTGGTTGCAGGGTATTCTTTCCGAGTTTGGTTTTGGTGGGACTACTTCGACTGTCCTATTTTGTGACAATCAAAGTGCTATCAAGATCTCCATAGATCCAGTTCAGCGGCAGAGGACCAAACACATTGAGATTCATATGCATTACATTCGACAGTTGGTGCATGATTGCACCATCATTCTACAATATTGCCCTACTGATGAGCAAATTGCAGACATCTTCACCAAGAGCTTCACTAAGAAGAAGTTTTCTTAACTCCGTTCACTGTTGGGGGTGAGTTCCATCATGGTGGAGATAGATTGATCCATTATTATTCTTTAGCTTGAGGGGGGACTTTCTTCCCACTGGGTTTTCCCTCTTTCCTCACTTAGTTTATTTTTAGCATTTTTTGGATTATTGTATTGGGGTGACCTTTGGTCTTAGTTACCACGGCCCCACATTATTTTTTTTTGCACATCATATTTTAGCTTGAGGGGAGGTGTTTGGATATCCACATCATCTTTTTCAGGATCTTGCATGCAATTAGGGTTTGCATGCAAATTCTAGGGTTTGCATGCATCCCAGTCACCAGGTGATGCCTCCAGCACCTTAGCCACCTTATTCTAGCACCCGGGAGCTTCTTACATCAATTCATTAGCCCTCCTAGTCAGGAAGGCGCCCACTTCTCACCTACTGCCAGAGAAGGGCGCACTTCTTCACCTACCACTACAGTTCCACTTCAATTACACTCAGTTAGCTCCGATTCTCCCTGATTTGAGGCTAGTTTCACTCCCGACTGACTGTTTCACTCCGTTGGACCTCCAGATTGACTAGATGACTTGTTCTGACTTCAGTTAGCCTCCCATGCTCCCTCCACTGAGCCCACTTCCCTATATCAATACTACACACTTCAGTTACACATGTTACACTCAGTTAGACTCAGATTGACACTTGGATGGCTGGTTCTTGTGCATTGACGACCACCACTGATTGATGATGAGGACTCCTAGTTGGAGTCAAGCTACTCCATTCAGTGATTCAAATGACCTCCTTAGGCAATTGGAATTGCTCAATCATTGTTACTGTATTCTATTGTAATCATTCACCCTTATTGGGATATTGAGCATTGCTGCATGTTTTGCACAGTTTTACACCATATTTTCTATGTTCATCTGTTGTGATTGATTTACTTGTTCATTATATCTGATGTGACTAATTTTACAGTAGCAATAGTTATGGTTGGGGGTTCTATAATATCCTATATATTATAAGGTTCTGCAACAACTAGTTTAATATTCAGATATGCTATATACAGTGAAAAAACATCCCATTTAACATACTCATATGCTACAGATGTCAATTGGAGCAAAGGGTGGAAAAAAAATGTCAATTGGAGCCTTTATGCTTGAAATGGAATGTAACTAAGCAAACACACTTCATTTCCTTGTTTCCTTCTTCCCATTCCTTTCTTTCCCATATCCCTTTCCCTGTTTCCGTTCCCTTCGATACACGACAACCTTTGTTTTGTTAAGGCTTATTCTTCAAACATCACCTGGAGCCTAAACTCCATAGTCTTAACAATCCTGCCTTAGTGAATCCCCCTTTGTGTTGGAAAAGAGCCAACCTAAAGTGTGGGGGGTTGTTGAGCTGACAGTGGGAAGCCTTTTGAGTTACACAAAGCTACCACCTTGGTGCTTGGGACTTTACACATTCTAGGTGCTAGATTTTGTTTTAACAAGCACCAAACATAATTAAAATATCATAGACATTCAAAATGAGACCCCTAGCTAGATCAAAACAAATCAATCATATCTAAGAGACTCGGATTATAGAAAATATTATACTTGATTATAAAAGATAAATTGATGCCCTTAAAGCAGAAAGGGCTGCATCAACAAACTGTTGGGAGTTGGGACAGTGGTTCATCCTTCAATAGGACAACATACTTCAAACAAGTCAAAGCAAACACTAAACTGACCCTTTAGAAGGAGTAATCAGACTACTTTAGGGAGCTCTTGGTCTAAGCAAAGGGATGAATGGATTTCACAACTTCTAGAGAGAGACAAAGGGAACTCTGCCTTAATAAGCTATGTTTTGATGGCCTCTTTTGTTTGCTCAATTATTTTAGTCTTCCTGTCTTTCAAGAAACAAAATTTTAGGTAATTTTTTACTTTAGAAGAATGATATTAAAGACAGTAGCACCTGAATCTTCTCTATCTTGATATTTTTTTTACATATGTTTACGTAGTTGTTAGTTTGAGGCATTTAAATTATAGTAAATACAATCGTCTAAGAACTAATGATTGTATGGCTTCAACCCAATGTTACAAATATCGGCGCGGCGACAAAATTGGCATGGTTCAGGAAACATCGTTTTAGGATATGTCGATAGCACATTGGAAAAAATCGGCAAAAAATCGACAAACTTAAAAAACACAAAAATATTCTTTTTTTTTCAATTTTTTAAACATATAAAGCAACAATAACATCAAATAAACACATTTCCACATGAATATGGAAAGAAAACTGATATATAAGATATATAATATATATTTGTCCACTAATTCTCTTATCCATACCAAGGCTGTGATAGAAGATACCTCAGGAAACATGTTCATGGTGTAGAAAATGGATCAAACCCTCTCAGGATGAATGTTCGTACCATGAATGCAAACCCTTCTTTAATTACAACTAGGCTAGTTGTCTTAGTAAGGATTCAATTCCTCTTGGATAAGACACTCCAGGAAGGACATAAGCCACAATAGGTCTGGATGCTATGTTAATTTGTGTCATAAAATGTTCTGGCTATGAATGCTTTATATCTGCAACACTGCAGCTCCTCCAAGATAGCCATAAATCCTCAGAGGGGTGAGCACTGGTTTTGATCATTAGGTCTAGATGCATCGTCATGAAGCTTCAGATCTGCAAATGAAATTAGAGTGAAGGCACTACTGTTTGGAGGTGAACTATGCTCATATCATGCCCAGAATGTGTCTAGACCTGTAGATGATTCCTCTTACTACTCTTTTGGTATGCTGCCACAAGGAATCATCATATAACATTCTCAGGATTGAGAATCTTAGTGTTTTTTATTGTTGATTGATGGTTGTTACAATCTCTAAATTTCCCAGAAGTGACGGAAAGGCCTCACTGCTGCTGCTTTATGGCTCTTAGGAAGCCAAAACTGGGTTGCGTGTGCCCAGATCTGCCTATGATATGCCCAGAATTGTTGCAGAACTGAACATTACCTTAAGATGCACCAAAGGGCTGAATTAAGGCTGATCCATGCCCTTTTTTACTGTCAAACAGGGTTGTTTGTGCCCAGATTGGAATATGCCTCTGTTTATTGTTGATTCAAGGTGTTTTACCGCTTTCTACGACCTTCACACTGCTCAGAAGTGCTCCCAAAGTGCCCATAATATTTTCACACTGCTGTATGGGTGCTCAGAAGTGCCCAGAATTCTCATATTTATCCCTCAGCCATAACTACTTCACAAGAAATCAAATTCTTAGATCTGAAAGTAGTGCTCAAATTCTTAGATCAAAAAATTGCTCCACTCCAAAGAAATCACCGAAAAATTGGCCAAAAATCGCCCAAAAATCGGGCCGACTTTTCCTTAAAAAATCAGGCGTTTAAAAAAATCGTGATTTATCATGAGTCGGCGATAAATCAGCCGATATTTGTAACACTGCTTCAACCTCTGGGTATAAACATAGTCAAGTAGTGAACTTTTACACTAGTGCATATTTAGAGACACAGGTCATAGACATTTTATCTCTCACTCTTTACAAAATGTGTTAATATAATTAAATCCATTTCATATACAAAAGAAAAGAAGAAAACATCTTACTAGGAACCCTATGGGTATCATTGGTTAGTTGCCTCTACATGTAAGATTTTTTGACATTCATCATGAGATTGTTGCTTGGAGCTCTTGTCCATATGGTGTTGCTTCCACCATATATGTTCCTTGTGGTGCTTCAGGTATCGCAAATACACTTACTATCTTATATGTGTCCTTTTCAGAACCTTTGTTGTGATCCGATGGTAGAGATTCATTTTCCAAGTGTTGTGCATATGTCCTGTCAACAGCCCCAAGAACTCTATCATCATTTCAACTCATTTGCCTTACATTCATGGATAACAAGTTATTATGGACAAAAACAAGTTGTTCAAATTTTCTATTTATTGCTAACAGATTCCCTACCTTTCATTTGTATTATATTTGGTATCACTTGGAGGGTCTTCAAGCATAAAGCAATGCCTTGAAACAAGCTGAGTGGCAGGTGCTTCTTCAGATATTTCCTTTAATGCACTTTGAGTTGAACCTGCAGCTGCTTTAGGGACAACCATGGCAGCAAGAAATGCCACCTATAAAACAAGCCAGTAGTTGAACATCTATTCATTGAGTAAATTAAGAATGCATCAAAACGGGAAAATTCAAAATTATGTTAACTTCCACAAATATCCAAGTATTATGGTAAGCACAAAATAAATCTGTGTGGAGAGGGCACTTGCCATCTTACCAATTCCATGATAGAGTTTCCCACTTCTATAAATGGAAGTGACTCCTTAGATCAAGATAAGGTACCAACTTCCTAGAAAGCAGCCCTTATTGCTTCAATTGCATCATTCTCAACTCTTTTTGGATCATATTCACCATCATCTACTTGTTTTTATTTACTATCATCATTCTTAGATACCCAGGGAAGCTCCTCACTACTAGGACTTTTAGCAACCAGACTCTCTGAAGTGCTTTGAGAAGCAGCACTAGCTTAATCTTTTCTTGCTAAAATTGTTTCCAAGATTCTCTAAATGATTTTACTTTCAAGAATATCCTTGTCTTCTAAAAAAGAATCTTCAATTGGAATCCTAATAAAATGTAAGATACACTAAGCCATGGATTTTGCAGCTACATGTTCAGCAATCTCATTCCAATTGTCCCCATAAAGTTATAGAGCTTCAAGTAGAAGCAAAGTCTCTTGGTCTGTCCAACTACCACCATTGACACCAACTCTCTCATTCATAGGTTCCATGAGGATAAAATCTATTGAAACCATTCATGTGCCAAGTTTCTCGACATTATAAAATTATGAACATAAATCAAAATATTTCTACCATAACAAGCCTCCACAATCAATTGGGAAAAAATGCCTAAGTTTTACCATTGTTTTACTTGTTGGCCTGTTTTGTTGCTTTCGTCAAACACTTCATGAACTCACGGGTATTTTTCTGTTTGCTCAACAAACTGAACCACACACTGTTTATGGCCATTCTGGAGGTGTGACCACTTGTGAAATTAAAGGGGTTTATGGTATGTTTGTTTATCACCCAATCCTCATTGTTATGTTTTTCTTTCAACAACCGTAGTTAACATTGGTAGCAATTATAATATTAACTGAAAATCACATGGAACAACAGTGAATATCAAGATGGTTTATTAAGCAATGGAACAAGAAAAACATGCCTGCAACTCAACTTGCAGAGTGGAATGATAATGCTTCCTCAAAACTTTCGTTGGTCATCTAGAAATTCTCCATTCTCCAACTTGAATGAAAAATATTCGATCCAGTAACAATCTATGTATATGGAAGGTGCCAAAATATAGTCTCTACTCAGCAATACATCCAACAATAAGGATGGGCACTTCACCTCTTAGTGACATCAAATTCTAGTTTATGTTCTTACACTCTATCTTCCTAGGGATGACTTTCATAGTGTGATAGAATAATGCAGTACTTCTGATGGAAAATGATGCTCCCACGCTGGTTTACTTGCTGAGTTCTATTTATATGCTGCTCAGAAGGTAAGAGAGTGTTTATTTCATGCCCACATAGACCATCAATCAAGCATATGACATCTAGATGGCCCCACACAATTTCAGAATTGATTCCAAGTTCAAATCGATGCCCAACACAGTGTCCCCACTTGTGAATAAGGTCTCTTCAAGCCCCACATACCTTCACATAGAAAACTTGCTCATTTTTTAAGGCCCTTCAATCTGACACGACCTTCCCCAACACTCTAAACAATCCCACAATGCCTCACACTTACCTCCTATAGGCCTCCATGCATGCCAAATAAATATGCAAATGCCCAGGGTATTCTGAAAAGGAGAAAATCGACTTTCCCCAACTCTCGCATAGTCCCAACTTCCAAAATACACTAAATGTTTGTCCCCACGATCTCTTAGACACTAGTTCTCATCTCCCCACGGTGAAATTAATGCCCAGATGAAACCCACGATTTCCCTATGGTCCCATGCTATCCCAGACTTGCTTTACCACTTCCCACGCTGCATTCACAAGTGACCACGGCTTCCCAAAGGCCCCACGCAGGCCCAATCATGACATCTTCAACCTATGCCTCTTGAACTCGCCCCATGTTTGCTCAAACTTAGCTAGCAAGATCCACCACGATTTATGTAGCTCTATACTCCTTCAAATTGCAGCCACAATGATTCCCTGAGATTTGGCAATGGATTTCTTGACCGACTCTAGCTAGGGTGTATTGTTGCAACACCCAAACTAGATAAAAGAGAAGGGTTCCCCTAAAAACTTTTACACAAGATTCAAGAGCTCCCTTCTACCATAGATTTCTTCCCCACCAAAGAGGAGCATATGTGCCAAACCCAAAACACCCAAACTAGAGAAAAGAAAAGGATTCCCCTAAAACCCTTTACACAAGATTCAAGAGCTCCCTTCTACCATAGATTTCCTCCCCACGAAAGAGGAGCATATGTTCCAAACCCCAAAACCTTTCTCCTCTGTGAATGATTAGATTTATGATCCACAGTTGGATCCATTCCCGCTGAAATCTCAAAATCTCAAAATTTAGCGCCAAAATCAACCTTCCAAGTTCCATATGATTTCACAAGCTCAAAGGTTTCATTGTTTCATGCTCAATGCCAAATGGAAATGAATACATTACAAAATTGAAATGCGTCATTGTATATTTAATTGAAATACATTACATAATCAAAATACATCATTGTGCTTTATTTTTTAATGTTTTTTTTAATTTCTTTATATCCATTAATATATAACTATTTATATATATTAATACATTTTTTATGATATATAACTGTACATTATACTATGTTTTTTTTTCTTATATTTTCATACATGCTAACAAGTGGGTCTCTACTCCACTCATCTTATATTATTTTTATAAGAGACTGCTACTTATATATTAGATTAAAATATCGTACCGATGCAGATGCCAAAACTAGTCTGAGTACAAATTTATGACATTGCGATGGACAGAATGATGAGCATTGCTATGAAGGCGTTGGTGGGTAAATTTTTTTACCTTTGTGTGACAAAGGCTATGACTAAAAAACTGGATTTCCACTTAATGGAAACAATTTTTGGGCTACTGGCCGCGGTTCAGTTTACTGTCCAACTATTGGATTAATTTCCACTTCTTGTCAGTGGAGGATTTGGAAAAAGTTGCAGAAAAAACCTGGATTATAGACAGAGGGGTGCTTATGGTTAAGCATTGGTCTATGGGTAATTTCAAGCCTTCTACAGTGTTCTTCCAAAAGAGGTGCTTAGGGATACTAATGCCTGACCTCCCCATTCAATACTGGGATCTAGTGGTTTTGAGAGGGATAGGAGATGTTGTTGGTAGATTGTTTTCTTTGATGAAAGGGACCTAAGGTGGAATAACAAACGCATGGCCTGGCTTTTAGTGGAGTTTGACATGGACCTAGGACTTCCAGGAGAAGTTGAGATTGTCACTGAAAAGGGGTCCTTCATTCAAACCCTAGAGTATTGGAGAGAACCCTTTCGGTGTCATGTACGAAGATCCACTAGCCATATAAAAACAAATTGTCCTTCAGTGGTTGGAGAGGCTCAGTCATTGGAGTTGGTTTCATAAGAAGGAGAATAAGACTTAAATGGGAGGACTCGAAATGCTCAGATGGAAGTGCCCAATCAATTCCCCTCTACTGAATCTTTCATTGGTAAGTTAAAGATTTTCTTTCCAAATTTCATTAGTACTTCTTTAACTGAATAAGACATTCTTTTGCTAAGTAGTAATGAGGAGTGGTTGGTCGATATTTTTGAGGGTTTCTGGAAAATTTTCTTGGAAAATTTTAACAATTCCCATCCCTTTACTTCTCATTTGAAACTTGTCATCTCATAAAGCCCTCCTTTGATGTCTCTCTCATCGACAGAATTGTTGGTTGTTACAAATCCCAAAAGCCCTATTTTGACTAAGACCTCTCCTCAGGGACCTCACACTACCCCTCATTTACACAGTGAATGCACCTTGGCTTCTCCCCCTCCATTGGATACAAATTTGTTTACCAAACCCTCGGAACCCTCATACAAAGAAGTTCTTATTAATAAAGTGTCTCTTCAGACCTATAAATCCTTTCTAGACGGAGCTGGCCTTTTGGATATTGCAAATGTCACCATCAGGAAGAAGCCTAAAAACAAATCCACTAATAGGAAAAAAAACGTGGGGGTTGTTGAGGGAGGGTTGGCAACATACCCCATAATGATTTCTTCAAATTACCTTGTTTATGTTCCTTCTCCTTCTGGGCAACTTAGAGCATTGAACCCTAATATGAGGGTTCCTTAATGCTAGTCTTAATCTCTCTTTACATTAGGGGGAATATTGTAGGTGCCTAATCCAAGATGCTAGCCCTCAAGGAGCTTTTGTCTACAGTTAAACCTGATGTTGTGTTTCTTCAAGAGACTATGCTGGATCATGTTAGAGCTAAAGATTTTTTTCTAAAAGTTTGTCCGACATGCATGGAACTGTGTTGCAACAACCAGTTGGAATTTCAGGGGGGTTACAATTTGGCAAGATGGAGTCTGATAGCAAAGCCAAAAAATAAGGGAGGTTGGGGAATAAGATATATCAATCTCTTTAACAAGGCCCTAGCTAGATACCAAATCACTGTGGAGGGCACTTTTTCATGATGGTATTTGGAGTGTCACTATGAGAAGGAAATATTTGAAAGGAGTTGATGTTGTATCATGGCTGAGGTCAAAGAAACACTTTGCTTTCCCAATAGCCTCCATTATCTGGAAAAAGATATTGACTACACTACTTGTGGTTAAGTGGTGGATTGCTTGGAAGGTTGGTACAGGTACGAGAGTTCTTTTAGGATTGGATCCTTTTCTGGGTGGAGGATCTTGCTTTATACTATCAGAAGAACTGCTACCACACCTACACAGTCGAAGCCTTTATTATCTTGCATATATACATAAGACAAATATCTCCAACTTGACAGGTTCTAGTATTTGGCTCTCTGCATAAGATCGCAGACTCACAGGAACTCTAGCCAGTGAATGGAACACATACATACAAAGAATTTGCCAAAATGGGATCACTCTCTCTACAGAACTAGATAGGTTGGCTTGGACTTGGAACAAAATAAAAGGGATTGTGCAGACAGTAAAAGAGGCCTATAATGCATGATTTGAAGTGGTGGTATACAGTGATATGGAAAATTAGAGCTCCTCCAAAATCAATTCTATTTATGTGGTTATGCTTACGAAATAAAGTCTTAACAGGGGAGATTTACAGAGAAAGTGGTGGAATTGGACCTTTAGCCTATCCATTATGTTTGAGCAGTGAGGAGACCATACAACATCTTGCAATAGATTGCAGCATTACTCAAGAGCTTTGGACTTTGATTTGTAACATTCTTCAAGTAAAAACTAATTGTCATCTGCAGCCCCTTTAAGAAAATTTAAAGCTCTGGTTTTTAACAAATCCCGAGGTAAAATCAATTCCCTTTATTGTCACATGGGGCTTATGGATTTTAATGAATTCCATTCTTTTTTAAGGCTACAGACAGAACCTAGAGGAGGTTGGGAGAAGGATTATTAAAGCATCAACAGAATTCGTGATAGATCCAGGTGCGGACAAAGTAAAATTTTTGATAAATCGACCAATTTTATTTGGTAATTCACCCATGGGATTCTTCGATGGCGCAACAAATAAGGATCAAAGTGGAATCGGGATTTTGGTGAAAGACACCTCCAGTCACTGTTTTAAGGCACACATGGAAACTGATGAAACAAAACTGATGAAGTTGAATATAGAATTGACCCTGACCAATGTATTTAAATTTTGGTTAACTTTAAAATTCTGTCTCCTCATATTTTATTAGACTGGGTCCAAAGCTTCGTGTTAACAACAAATCCCCGGGAACAATACATGTAAAGTTTGGAACCATGCCATTATCGGGCATGTTTAACCTAAAGTTCTTCCTTGACCATCACCAATCATAGGCACCGATGACGATGGTGGAGAGCTCATTCTTCACGCAATTAATTGAGTGGGTACTGGTATGCACTAACATGTGTCTACAACAAGGCAGCATGTGTCTACAGCAAGGCGACAGGTGGTGGCACATCTTAAATAATGCAGACCGCGAGTCTTTGCTCTCATATGATGATACCCAAAACTTGAGTCCAACTTTGAAAAAACCTTTTCCCATCTAAGTTAATAAAGAGGATCATCAATTTGGATAGGAGGTACTTGTTCTTAATTAATTGTCACCTTATTTAACATTGAATAGCCAATACACATAAAAAAGGTTCCATCCTTGTTATTGACTACCAATATGTGTTCTATCCAAGGTGATGCACTTGGTCATATGAACGCTTTGTCTAATAATTATTGTAATTACATCTTGAATTCACTCAACTCATTAGTTTAAAATATATTCTAGGCCTTGGATATGGGCATGTGTGTGTTATGTTATGCTCTCTTGTTTCCATTGTCATCCATTGGAATCCACTTGAGTCACCCATCACAAAAAGGGGAAAACAATGAGAACAAAGGGTAATGGCAAAATGAAAATTACTAGCATGTTGAAATTGGTAGGAAAATTTTCGTTTTTGGTGTTACAGATCTAAAAATTACCAACATATCCCACTTGTAGTTGAAATTAGATTCACTATTTAGAGATTATGTGATGTCGCAAGGCCTTAATCATCACTCAAGAGTTCAATTAAATCATGAGTTTTAAGCGGGGTTCCAAAAAAATCGCCTCCCAAAGTTCAATTCTCATGACTTTTAGGAGGGGTTTTGACAAACCGCCACCAAAAGTTATGAGAATTGGTTTTTTAGGGGGGGGGGTTTCAAACAAACGCCTCCAAAAGTTCAATTCTCATGACTTTTAAGGGGGGTTCCAAAAAAACCGCCTCCAAAAGTTCAATTCTCATGACTTTTAGGGGGGATTTTGACAAATCGCCCCCAAAAGTTATGAGAAATGGGCTTTCAGGGGGGGTTTCCCAAAACCGCCCCCAAAAGTCAAATTTCAGGACTTTTAAGGGGGGTTCCAAAAAAACTGCCTCCAAAAGTTCAATTCTCATGACTTTTAGGGGGGGTTTTGACAAACCGCCCCCGAAAGTTATGAGAATTGGGCTTTTAGGGGGGCGTTTCCCAAAACCGCCCCCAAAAGTCCAAATTCCATGACTTTTAGGGGCAGTTTTAGAAGATCGCCTCCAAATGTCTGAAAAAATTTTTAGGGGGGGTTTTACCAAGACCCCCACAAGACAAAACCGCCCCTAAAGGGATATTTTGTTGTAGTGGTTGGGACACTAAGATACCTTGCATCAAGTGTGTATTAGTGGTTCGACCTACATGGTATAGTGTCATCTCCCTACAACAAGATGAGTGGCTTGTAGGGGAGAGTAGAGAAGCTATACCTTGGCGTTCACCTACTTATTCATGGCACACTTCTGATCTAGGTTTTCTTTTAACACTTGATTATAGTAGGATTTTAAAAGTACCCTATGAGACAACAATGCTATGTTTCAAAATATCACTAATGAAACTAGATTGGTGGGCATTAATGGATGCCTAACCCAATCAATCCTACCTAACTAAAATAATGTTTTGTGACCTCCTATGGAGGATTTTAGTTGGTTAAGACAATTACAATGTTGATTTTAAGTCGTTTGAATTTTTCACTTATGGAGTGTAAGAGGGGTATTTCACAATTCCTACCTTTCTGATTCACCAAGATCACATGAAGTGCAAGGTGAAGAGCATACTAGGATTGGAAGAGTCTTTATGCCTCTTCTTGTGTGCTAGTGGTGCAAACACATGTGATGGAAGCAAAAATGATTTTATTGGAAAATTAACTAAAATAGTATATCAAGCAATGTGTACTTTTAACTCTAAGAGATGCTCATGACGCTTTGCAAAATCAAATATTTCTAACTAATAGACATGTGTACAGTGGAGGTACTTCACACTTCTCACCCTTTTTCTGATTCAACAAGCTCACATGAAGTGCAAGGTGAAGAGCGTTCTTCGGGATACAAGTGTCTTTAAGTCCTTGCTTGTGTGCAAAAAGTGGTTTATACACTAGCAATACTACTAAAAAAAACATGTGGATTGATATAAACAAGAAATGGTATTGAATAATAGTGATAACAATGGGGGCCCTTGAAATCCTCAAAGTTGGTTACCTAGGTAAGTTTCAAGAGAGATGTACTCTTTACTTCCTAATTTTGGTCTAGGTGCACTAATTACTAAAACATTAAGTAATTGGGTGCATTAGCCTTAATTTAAGTTCACTAATAAGTAGCAATCGGGCTTCCAGACTAAGGTATGCAGATACAAAACAAATAAACAACAGAAGCAGGGCTAAACCAGACTCTATTGCTTGAACCGCACGGGTTAATACAAAATAGACATGTTGTAGCATGAGTAATACACTAACCTTCCATGCAAGTGCAATGAGCAGTGTAGCGTAGTTCTGACACCGGTAACCTTCACTATGCATGTGACTGTCCGATTCGATTCCATACTATCAACATGGAAAATATGTTGGGAACCACGTGGCTGCAGAAAAATGAATGATGTCGTTGTGGGGCCAAATTCTAGAAGCAAGAGGTAGAATACCTAATCTCCTGCAAGTGACAAATACCCAGAATTAGCTACTTAGCATAAAACAACCTAGTTTAAAAATAAATGAACAAAAATAAGTATGGTCACCATTAGAACTGTTATGGAAACAATTGCACAAGTGCACTCTTCCACTTGGTGAGGGGATACTTGGTGAGGGGATAATCCTTGTAGGTTGTTGCAAGGTCTCAGTCCTTGAAGCCCCTCTATGCTTCCATCCCATGCTTCTTCTTTCTTAAACACCACATCTCTGTTGACAACATACTTATTGGTGATGGGATTATAGAGTCTATATGCTTTATATTCTTCACTATATCCAACAAAAATACACTTCTCACTTCTATCATCTAACTTTTTCCTCATCTCTTTAGGTACATGTGCATAAGCTACACACCCAAAAATCCTCAAATGAGATATGTTGCTACTCTTATCACAACATGCTTGTTGGGGAACTTGATCCTTCATGCTCTTAGTTGGACTTATGTTCAGAATGTACACTGAACAAGTAACAATGTCTCCCCAATATTCATTCGCAACATGCTTCTCCTTCAACATACTTTGATCCATGTTCATAATGGTTCGATTCTTTCTTTCTGCCACTCTGTTTTTTTGTGGAGTGTAGCAAGTAGTAAACTGTCTTTTAATTCCATAATATTGACAAAATTCCACAAAATCATTTAACATATACTCACCTCCTCTATCTGATCTCAAGACTTTAATAAATTTGTCACTCTTCATTTCAACCATAGCTTTAAAACTTTTAAACACATCAAAAGCTTGAGATTTCTGTTTCAGGAAATACACCCAAGTTTTTCCACTGAAATCATCAATGAAAGTCATAAAAAAAACATTACCAGTCAAAGAATGTGTTTGGATCGGTCCACCCAAATCTGTGTGTACCAACTCCAATGGTGCTTTTCCTCTGTATGAGACTCCAGAGATGAATTTCTCTCTATGATGCTTTCCTAATATCTAGCTCTCACATGAGCTTCTTGGCTGCTGAATACTGGTCAACCCTTTTACCATCTCCTTCTTCTGTAGCAAATCTAATCTACCAAAATGTAAATGGCCATACCTCAAATTCCACAACCATGATTGATCTAAACTCTTAGTATTATAAGCATTCAAAGAGTTAGTCAAATCATTCATCATAATCAGTGGAAACATTCTATTCTTTTTCATCTCTACTTTGGCTATCAATTGTTTACTTGGATATTTTTCATAAATAGTACATAACTTATTTTTGAAGAACACTCTGTACTTTTTCTCTAACAACTGTCCAAAACTTAATAAGTTACAAATTAATCTAGGAACACAATAAACATCATGAATTGTTTTTCTTTCACCATTCTTGGCATATACAACAATCACACCTTTACCATTAATTTTTACCTTACTGTAATTACCTAGCTTCACTTCAACTTGAATGCTTGTATCTAGACTTTAAAATAACTCCTTATTTCGAGTCATGTGGTTGTTGCATGCCCTGTCCAAGAACCATATATCATTTGAACTTTCCTGGGTGACATTACAAGTTAAAAACTTAATATTCTCCTTATTTTCACTCTCCTCTGTAATGTGTGTAGACAACTTACTAGTATGTGTTTGCTTCTTCCAACACTTGTTAGCAAAATGCTCAAATTTCTTGCAATATAAACATTGAACTTTAGATCTATCATACCTTTGATTTCTTGGCTTCCATGTTCTGCTGCTACTCCCCCTTACAATAGGAGTATTCTACTATAACTTCACTTCGGATTCTGAATCATTTCTACTATCACTATGATCAACAGTTCAACCACCTCTTCCTCTGCTACTAGACCTTCCTCTTCATCTTCCTCTAGTAACATGTAGTTGAGATTTAAAAGCATTTTCTAATGGAGTATCAGCATACCTGTTCATTCTTGATTCATGAGAAATTAAAGAACGAGTCAACTCATCAATGTGCATTTGACTGAGATATTTAAACTCTTCAATGGGAACAGCCAGTGCTTCAAACTTCTTTGGAAAGCATCTCAACAATTTCTCAATCACAAGCTAATCTAAGAGGTCTTCACCATACTGTCTCAGCTGGTTTACAATGTTCATGACTTGAGTTATAAAATTATCAATGGTCTCATTGTCCTTCATCTTCAAATTCTCAAAGCCTGTTGGCTGCTTTCTTGGGCAGACCCGGGTTTTAATGAAGCGCAGCAACAAAACCCCTTGGCGCACTGGCCCTCTCGGCAACGAGCTGCGCAGCAGCTCGAGGTCTCACCCGAAGTGGCTATGGGGGGCTAAGGAATCAGGTTTCCCTAACCGTGGTGACGCGGAGATTGCTCTTCCTCTTCCGGTTCCTCAGCTATCGGCGGTCGGACTTTCCCGCAGGCCGCTCGGCGCAACTGCGCGGATTCCTTCCTCGGCAGGCCCACTGCGCAGTTTCTCCTCTCTAGCGCAGAGGGCAACTATTCCTTGCGTCGACGCGTTAAGTACTTCCTCGACCTGCGCATCCAGCGCAGTAACGCATTCCTCGCTCGCTGTAGCGACAACACTTTACTACTTCTTCGGTACTTAACACTTATAGCTATCAAGGGACCTTTCCAACTCACTTAAACAGTCGCAAAGATAATACAAGAGTCTTGCATATACAAGTAATGAACTTTAAACAGTTAATCATTCATGCAAACATTATAACAAGAAGACATATGTGAAGCTCATCTCCTCGAGGAAAATCACATCCACGGGAGTTTATATTAACTAGAAAACCATAGAGTTATACAATACGCTGCGCACACAGCTGCAGCCTTAGATCTTTACAGGAAACTCCACGCACACAGCTGGGAGCCCTTCTCTTAATCTAGTCTCTTCTCTACAGAGATTACAAAGGCGCAGACGTCACACAGACTATCTGGCAACTCAGGGATTAGCTCCTCGGCTATCCGATTCTACTCTAGTTCTACAGAATCGGTAGAACACATACAAAGAATAATCAACACATGATCTATCCTCGAGACTGTCTATCTAACAGTCTAACCATCTATCTATCCCAAGAGTATCTAACTCTTACTCGCTAACTCTAACGTCTACCCATTACAATTATTCATATATATAGGTGGCCATGGCGGTCGCACCTTTACAAAACTGTGGGCCTTTCCCAACAGTGATTCCCAAAAACCCTAACCACGCACATGGCTAGGTGTACTGTAGGCGCCGCTTGCAGTCACGTCGCTGCTTCCTGCAGGCTCCATGAATTTCGGCGCAGCTTGTGGGTATGGGCGATCGTCCTTCTCCTTCAATTCTCTGGTCCGTTGCTCCTCCTTGATCCGAGCAACCATAACTTCTGTACTAAGCCTTTAAATGAGGGTAGCTGAGCCCTCTACTCCATCGCCTTATTTATTATGGTAGCTGAGCCACCTTCATTCTTCGATGACGTGCGCCCGAGCTCCGCGATTTCCGGTCCGTGATCTTCGCTGAGCTTGTCCATCTGGCACCGTACTGCGCACCGTCTCCTTCTTGCCCAAAACTTAGTGCTTGTCCCAAAATTAGCACTTTTCTTTCATACTTGTGCTTTTTCCCCAAAATTCGCAGCTTTACCGCAGCTACGACCTAGGCTCCAACAGGCCCCTAACACTCACTTGTGGCTCGCCCTCGAGCCACTCGCACTGGCGTGTGGTCTCTTGATTTGCGCATCTGCTTTTGCTTGGGTCTCCGCGAATGTTTTCTTCCACTTCGCAATAGCGGAGTCCAATTCCTCGACACACTCTACAGCTGTCTGCACCGTTTCTGCGGTTGCTTCGTCTTTAGTGATGGTATCAATGATCTCCTGAGATTCCGCAATCTCTTTGATTTTTGTCTCAACCTGGGCAACGATTTCAGCATACTCATCCATGAATGGCTGAATGTTGTTGGTGAGCTTCTCATCTTCAGTTCTGAGCTTGTGCAGTTGCTGCTGCATTTTGCGCACTTCGCCCATTTTCTTCATTTTTGGTAAGCCTATTAAGGCCTTAGCTTCTTCATTCAGAACAGTGAGAGATTGTTCTGCAGCTTGCACCTGTTCTGACAGTCCCACTTTAAAAGGGAGCTTCACAAGCTCCGTCCAAGCTTCCATAGCTTGGTTCATCAGGTTCTCGGCTTCCTGTACTCGATATTTCATCTGTGTGGAAGCTCTGCTCAGTGCTTCAAATTGTACCTGCGTATCATCCGTAAGATGCGCAGCAACGCGAGCTTCTAGCTCAGCGATCTGGGTTCTATGGCCTTCTGCCATAGCAACTATTTCTTGCTCCAGGGTTTTCGCCCTTTCTCCAATAATTTGAACTTTTGCAACCAGAGGGAGGTCTGGTTGAATCTCGCAAGCCGGCAATAACTGGGCAATCTCATCCACTGCGTTTCTGATACCGATGTCTTGCGCCTCATAAAGTGCAAGCTTCTCAGAGGTATTCTGATGGATTGCCTTCAACTCTAACTCCTGCGATTGCAGTCGTTGATTTTCCTGAAATGTAGAGAGCTCTCTAGCTCTCAACTAAAGAGAAACTTTCTCATGCACTAGCTGTAGAGTCTCTATAGGAATTAGAGACAAATTAATTTCAACGGGCCCAACGGCGCTTACCTGTAGTGCAGTTAGCGGATCTGGAAGTGGCATGCTGGTAGTCGGAATATACACGACAGTATGCCTTTCAATGAGTTCTTCAACTCGCTCGGCACTTGGAATTTCTTGTGGCACCTGCGAAGTAGATGCTGGCGCATGGGTCTGCGCAACTCTTCCTGCGAGACCTTTCAGTTCTACGAACTGCAAATCTAAACCACTTCTGATGTGAGCGTGCGCATTGTGCAGCTCGCGAAATTGCTCTTTCAGATATTGGTCGATCCCCGAGGGAATAGCCTCAGCGGGATGCGACACTTTTTGCTTCTTGGTGGCCGGTTCTGTGGATCCTTCATCACTTCTCTGCTCACGGGCTTCCTTGCCCTTATCCTTCTCTTTCGTAGCGGCGGTTGGCAGCGCGGATGCGAGATCGGCGGCCTCCCTCCACTCATCCGACCAAGACTTGATGGTTTCTTCAACATCCTCGGTAGTCATCCTGTAAAGGCCTAGCGCCCATTCATCTGGAATGCCGCAAGGGCGGAGGTAAAGTTGATGTATGTCGGCTGTAAAAGCCAACTTTCCGTCATATAATGTGGCTGTCTCCTCGCTCAGCCTTGGCATTACTTGAATGGTATCTCGGAGGAGATAGTAGTATTCGCAAAAGACAGCGCGATTCATCTTGCGCTTCGCGGGATTAGGGGAATCCCAGAGGTTGATGTAGCGCATGGCGACAACCTCTCCTGCGCGGCGCGGAAGGAACTGAGTATTCGGGGGCTCCTTCCACCCAACGAGAGCGCATAAAATTAAAAGCCATGAAAAATGGAATGATTGGGCCGCATTGTCCTGCACATTCAGGCAATCAGCCAAGAAAGAATTCAGCAGAAAGAGAGACCAGTTGTACTGCTCTCCCTCCGCAGCTGCGATGGCGAGCTCCACGATAGCTCCAGTAACTTCCTTCGGTCGGCATTTTGTGAGAAGTCTGCCTGGAAGCAGACTTCCTGTAAATCGAAGTGCCTCATCTTCTACTGCAGTGAGGTCATAAGCCCGACCTCCTCTTGTTAAGTTATACTTCTGCACCACCTGTGCAGTCAATTTTTTGTCCTTGTCCTTTCCGACAAAATGAATATTAGGATCCTTACCAGCCTTAGATAGACGAGTAATGCGGTGAATTAAATCAACATTTAGATCAATTGGCCTCCCGATCCAAAGGTAACCTCCATGAACGCAGGATAGTAGTGTTTTAACGACTGCGTTCGCTTCATTGCTACGCCCAAAGTGCGGTAGCTTCAACAAATTCAGGAGTCCAAGGCGCTCCAGATTTGCTGCAAATCCCTTCGGGATAAACTCGTCAACCTTTCTGGTGGGATTATGCACAACATTCAGATATCGATCTAACTGGAACTGAGGGTATGTCTTATAGTCTCCGAGGTTGAAGTCAGAGAACTTGACCAGTGGAATGTTTCCCAACAGTTGCCCTTCCACCCGCACACTAACCGGTAGTGGCGGTAACGGAATAGGATACTTTGCATTCTTCGGGATCTGTACTTCTGGCGCATCATCTGGATGCGGCGGAATATAGTTCACCATGGTCGCCAACGGCTCTGGAACAGGTTCTTCTGGTTGCGATGGCGATGCTCTTGTAGCCGGAGACTGTCTGGGATCCTGATAACCAGGATGTACATAAGTTGAAGCTGTGACTGGAGTAGTCATGCCGAAATCTAATCCTCAACGCAGGAATTGACGAACAATTTCTTCAGTTGACAGGTTCTCCGTCGTGAATCGATGTAGGGAACAAAAAATTTGGACAGCAAATGGCGGACCTGCGTAGGATATGGACGCTGAAAACAAGGGAAAATACTCTGCACAACTCGGCTCTGAAAACAATAACTTGGATTCGTAAACAAGCTAGCAACTCGAGGAAAGTAACCCAAAAATTATACAAGTGTGAGGTATTTATAGCCAGAGGTGAGTAAATGCGACCAAGTGGGGTAACGTAGCTATAGGCGGCTATAGATGAGTTGACAACATGCTATCCTCCTCACCGTAGGGGTGCATTTAGTGTGATTGACGGGTTCTGACAGCCTTCCGGGAGAAGCTAATGCTTTCGGCGCCAGAGTTAAATGCAAATCTTTCGGAGATTAAGCCGAATCCGTCAGAACGGCTAGACTTAAATAGCGGACTTATCCTTCATTTATTCAGACGCGGCTACATAACTGCTGTAATTCAAAATTTCCGGCGGGTCATTTCAACTTAGGGAACTGTGCCTCTAGGGGTCCACAACAAAACTTTTTCAAGCGGCAAATTATCAAAGGGAACTCCGCAAGAGCGATAGTTCAACGGTCCGGGGAGAAGCTTCACAAGAGCGCAACTATGCTCGCTCCAACCAAACTTTAGACATGCGCGGATGTTTCTAGGAACTGCGCAAGAAGCCGGAGACTGGGTGTCTCGCAACTTCCGTGTAGACTGAATGCGGTGCCTCTTTCAACTACACTGGGCATCTGCATCTCTTTTAGCAAAATATTAGGTCGACAGAGCGGAGTGGCCGTCGCGATAAAGCTTAAGCCGACTCCCGTTGATCATTGTAGGTAGTAATTCTCCATCAAGCTTTGCAAGCTGAACTGCACCTCCGTCTGTTATTTTTATCACCTGAAAAGGGCCTAACCAGTGTACACGAAACTTGTCTGGGAACTTGGTAAATTTACTGTCATAGAGGAGTACCAAGTCTCGTTCCTGAAAGACTTTATTCTTAATATGCCTGTCATGCCAAGCTTTCTGTCTTGCCTTCTGTACCTGTTGATGGAATCCGGCTAAGAGTCTGTCTTCTTCTAAGGCAAGCAGTTGCGAAAGTCTTTCATTCATAGTATCAGGATCTGTCATTTCTGTGATTTGCGTAATTCTGAGGCTGGGAATAATGTATTCCATGGGCATAACTGCTTCTTGTCCATACACCAAGCTGAAAGGTGTGTGACCTGTTAGTTTCTTGCAAGTGGTTCTATAAGCCCATAATACAGCTGTGACTCTAAGGTCCCAATCATCTCTTTGTTGATTACAGATCTTCGTCAGGGCATTCTCAAGAATCTTATTGAATGCTTCCACCGTACCATTAGCTTGAGGATGGTAGGGTGTACTCTTATGGTGATTAATTTGAAACTCTTCAGTAAGGGCCTCTATAGTCTCATTGAGGAAATGTGTACCCTGATCGCTCATGAGAATCACTGGACATCCAAATCTAGTGATAATATTCTCGAAAATGAACTGCGCGGCCGTAGCAGCGTCGCAGTTCTTAACTGGCTTCGCCTCAGCCCATCTGGTGAGGTATTCAGTAGCTGTAATGATGTATCTTGCGCCAGTTCTTTTTCCTGGTGGGTTAATAGGTCCTACAAAGTCAATGGCCCATTTATCAAAAGCGCGCAGTGTAATCTGGGGTCTTAGCGGCATTTCATCTCTTCTTGAGGGTTTTCCTGTGCGCTGGCACACATCGCAACATTTACAGAATTCCCTAGTATCTTTGTGCAATGTCGGCCACCAAAGACCTGCGGCTAATATCTTTTGCGCGGTCGGCTTTCCTGCGAAATGGCCTCCTGCGGTACCCGAATGCGCTTCTGCGATGATAGAGTTCTTTTCATGTGGTAAGATACATCTGCGCAAAACTTCGTCAGGGCCCAACTTATAAAGCTGGCCTGCTATCAAAGTGAAGTCTGCGGCTCTGACAACAAGTTGCTTCTTCTGCTGGATTGTAAACTCAGCCGGTGCTTGTCCGGTAGTGAGAAACTCAAGAATATCAGAATAATATTCGTCTGCTGCTTGAATAGAAAACAACTGTGCGTCAGGCAGATTGTCCTCCAGACTTGTAGGTTCCTCTCCTGACTCTATTCTGGATAGATGGTCAGGCCCTGCATTCAGTCTGCTTGGCTTTACAATGACCTCGAAATCATATTCTTGGAAGAGCAGTAGCCATCTGCAAATTCTTCCTCCTAACACTGGTTTATTGACTAAATATTTCAAAGCAGAGTGGTCAGTGTACATTTTAAAATGGGCGCCTAACAGGTAGTGTCTGAATTTCTGTAGGGCATACACCATAGCTAGTCCTTCCCTTTCTGTAGTGGTGTAGTTCTTCTCAGCTGTAGATAGCTTTCTACTGGAGTAAGCAATCGGGTGGTCAATACTTCCTTCTCCAGACTGTGTAAGCACAACCCCCAATGCTATAGAAGAAGCATCAACATGAACATGAAAAGGTTTTCTCCAGTCCGGGAAAACTAGAATAGGCACTGTGATCATCTTTTCTTTAAGTGTGTCCAAGCTCTGTTGGCATTCTTCTGTCCATTGGAACTTCGAATCCTTTTTGAGCAATCTTTCCATAGGCGCTGTGATCTTTGCATAACCCTTGATGAATTTTCTGTAGTATCCTGTATGTCCCAATGTAGTGCGCAATTGTTTAACTGAGTTGGGCGCAGGTAAATTAGCAATGATGGCAACCTTCGCAGGATCCATCAGGAGTCCTTGTCTGCATACAATATGTCCCAACAAAATACCAAAGGGCGCACAAAATATACATTTTTTCAAGTTAAGGGAAATCTGATGCTGTCTACATTTTTCTAACATCATGCGCAGATTTGCAATATGGTTCTTTAATAGGCCAAATACAGTCCAGTCATCAAAATAGACTTCTAGAAACTTGTGAATGAATTCTTTGAAAACAGCAACAACAACTCTAGAGAAGATAGCAGGTGCGTTTTTAAGACCAAAGGGCATTACCGTATACTGGAATGAGCCCCATTCAGTTGCAAAAGTAGTCTTGTGGCGGTCATCCGGATGGATTCTGATCTGATGATATCCCGAGAAACCATCAGTGAAAGAGTAAGCCTCTTGTCCTCCAACATTATCAAGTACTTCATCTGTGAAAGGAGTGGGAAATGGATCGTGCGCTGATGCATCATTGAGTTTGCGCAAGTCGACACAGATTCTTATTTCACCTTTTGTTTTCTTTTCTTGGACCACCATAGGACTAATCCAATCGCTTTCCTCTACCGGTTCAATAATACCTGCTGCGAGCATCTTATCAATTTCTTCTTTGAATTTTTCTTTATAGCGCGGGTTCAACCTGTATGGGCGCTGCTTTACTGGCTTGGCGTCTGCTTTCAGAGGTATGCGCATCACTCCTAAGTCTCCTAGGATGCCTTTCATTTCTGTGAACTTGGTAGGAAAGATATCCTGGTAGTCACGCAATAATTCTGAAACGTGTCCAATAGTTTCATCATCCCAATAATCTCCTATAGAAGCAAACTTTGGTTCAGCTTCTGTACCAATGTTAATCTTCTTGAGTTTGATGTGTTCTGTGATGGCAGGAATATCAAGCTCAGGACCTTTAATATTGCGCGTCCCTTCTGATTCTGGGATATTGATGTTGCGAGGATCGTCCTCCTCCTCTTCAGTGGTGAAGTTATAACATTCCAGGGCATGTTCTATCTGGACAGCCCAATCTGGTTGGGAATATTCTGTTACTAGACATGGTTCAAATACCTTCTTTTTAATATACTTCAGAGCCTGATCAATACTTGGATGCTCTGACTCAAAGCTGAAGGTAAGTTGAAAACTTTCCATCATTAGAGGCCAAGTAAGAGTGCCTTTGCGCAATTCTGTTTCAGTATACCAGTTCCTTGGAACTGTATCCAATGTGTGGATGAATAGGTGAACCCATTCATCTTGCGGAATATCTGACCATTGCTGAATGCATGCTTCAATGTGTGACCTGGGGTCACTCTGTCCCTCATATTTGCGTAGGACTTCGGCTGTGGTGTCCTGAAATCTGCGCAGTATCAATCTGCGACAGTCTTGCCATGTATGAATATTCTCTTTATGCGCAGCCCACCATCTTGCGGGTGTAGCGCGCAATGCTATATCTAGTGCCTGTATGCGCTGCGGCTCTAGAAGCTTTTGTTCATATTCCTGTATGAATTTAGTTACTTCAGTTAGACCATCAAAAATTGGAGTATCAGTTAATTCTGTGCCAATCCATCGAATGGATTTAGTCATCATTGCGCAACGTCTTGCAGAAACCTCATGTAAACGATTCTGCCAGTTTTCCAATCCGGCATCTGAGTCTGATGTGCATGAGCTATCGCATCTCCAGCTGATATGGCCATCTGCTATGGGGTTGACATAGTCACTGTGGTTAGTGGTCATTTGGTACAAACTTTCCATGTGGCGCGCTTCCTCTTCTGCGCGAATGGGTTCTATATACCTTGGTCCTTGAATAGGATCAAGTGGTGCGATGACCCTAATCTGGTCATCCTCAAAGGTCATCTGTCTTTTCTTCAAATTAATGACAGCCAAATTATCAAATGCCCAGTCTATTCCTAAAAGTGTTGGGTATGGTCTACTATCATCCATGATTTTGATTACTTCAAAATCTGCAGAGCTTCTTACTCCTTCAATATCAATAGGTACATTGGGTAATCTGCCCAATGGAGAGACTCGTTGTTGATTCGCGAGTCTTAGCTGGATAGGGGATCTTGTAAGCTGAGGGCTTCCCATCTGTTCCCATGTCTGCATAGTGAGAACATTGGATTCGGAGCCCAAATCTAACATGACTTCGTCCATTTCAAATGCTCCAATCTGCGCTGTGAGCCTCATCTCTTTTCCAGTTCTAATGTGACTCCTAATCTGGTGAACAACACGCTGCGGTGTGTTCGTCGAAGCAGACTGTTGGCACTGATCCAACAGGTGTTGGAGTTCTAGAGTTGCCTTTTCATTGCGCAACAATTTTAAACATTGTCGTAGGAACGCATGAACACTGCCTAGTGCATGCTCGTCGTCAGGCCTTCCAGCTGTAGTGGCCTGTTCTTGTACCAGGTTGTCTTGTCTTAGCACTTGCGATCTAATATTGTTCTGCGGAATTGCGGCAGAACTTGAAGCTCTCGGATCTGAGAAATACTCTTGAGCTTGCTTAAATGCTTCTTTTTGCTTCTGCAGGTTAAGTGGGGCTGGTTTAATATTAGCACGACGCACCCATTGCGTCGCTTGCTTTCCCATTCCCATCTCTTGCACACCAGTGGTTGCTCCACTGCGTGTTACTATATTAACTGTAGGGTCTGGTTCTCTTTTTTCTGCTGCAATCAACTGAATATTTTGATTGACCTGTGGGGTCTTTGGTTGCATCTTAGCCTGTAACTGAGGGCATTCTTCAATGATATGGTCAGAAGATTTACAATACCTGCAGAGGGTTGTAGGATTTTGGCAATCCCTAGCAAAATGACCTTGTGCTCCGCAATTATAACAAGTGATCTGTCCTCTTCCGCGACCAAAATTTGTTGTGCGTCCGCGTCCCCTGTAGTTTCCTGCTCGGGTGTCGCGAGTTTGGTCATACGGTGGACCTACTGTGGGTCCTTGTGTCTCTGCTTGTACCCTATAAACATCATGCTTTCTTTCTATCATGAGATCATATGCTCTACAATTGTTCTCATCATGACCTACTGATTTACAGAAATTACAATATAGGTTCTTTGGAGTTTGTACATATTTCTGAAGTAAGTGACATTCTTGTGGTCTATGACCTCTAGTTCTACAGATTTCACACCAAGGCCCTTGTGCCTGTGGTAAAGGGTTAGGTGCTCCAGTTGCAATATAGTCTATGAAAACAGGGCAATGGTCCTTTGAATGACCTTGGGCTTTACACTTTGTACACCAAATTTCTTCCTTAATCTCCTTTCCTTTCTTAATATCATGCACTTGCAGGGTTAAGTTTGCTAATTGGTTCTGTAAATGCGCAACATCGTTGCTTGTTCCCGCAATAGGCGAAGCTTCTAGTTTCATAGCCATCTCTAGAGCTTGTTCCTGAGTATTGAGATTCTGTTGCATAAGAGGAAGTTTAATGTGTGGAAGCAGTGCAGCAATGAACAATTCTTTATGCTGTTGTGGTGCAAACTCGAAGCTTACTTGATCTATCAAGGCTTTGAACTTCTGGTCAAAGTCCCATACTGATTCTGTAGGTAACTGTTTGATGTCTTTGAGCTCTGTTATACACTGTGATTCTGATTTAGGTTTCTTGAATTCCCGAATCATGGCATTTCTTACCTCAGCAAGCGTTCTGTTCTGTGCTGCTGAGTATTTCATGAACCAAGTCAAGGCTCTTTCTCTTAGTGTGGTTTCTAACTGAACCAGTTTAACAGCATCATCATTAATTTGCTTAATTGTCCAAATGGATTCACATAAGAACCAGTGCTGCTCAGGGTCTTCTATCCCTGTTCCTCTAAAAGTTGGTAGCTTCATGTCATTACCCATCCTTCTTGTGCTAGGTTGAGGTGAGGCTGTTGTAGCAGTGCTTCTGGGCTGGTTAAAGAAAGGTGGTACAGAGGTACTAGAAGTACCGTGTGGGCTACTAGAAGGTGTTACTATGGGGTTATACTGAGCTTTATCTGGCTTTTGCGGTGTAAAGGGGTGATAAGGGATATGAGTACTCCCTTTTCTTTCTATATGGCTTGGTCCAAGGACTTGGCTATTGTCTGGGCTAGACTCAAAAGAATATTGGTCAAGGCCTACTTTATATCGTTTTCCACTACGAGTGCAACCAATAACTTCAGGATCACTATCAGAATCTACGGACATTACTTGTCTATGCTATTCATCAGAAGCAATACATAGCTTTCCTTTTTCATACAGAAGCATTTTAATCCATAAGTTCAGAGAATTTAAGAACTTACCTCTGTGTACTTGGAAGAAATTCCTCTCAGCTTCACTGAAACTCTTTCTTGTATCTACTGCAAACTCGGTGATGAAACCTTTCAGTAGACTATTCAACCAAAATTCTACTGCGCGGGACACAGGATTGTCTATCCGCTTCACAATACTGACTAGCTCAGGCGTCCAAGCGACTGGTCGATCAATATGCACAGTAGGTCTAGAATCTGCTAACTTGGCTATCCAAGCGTGTAACTCCAGTGCAAATGTAACAAAGAAAATATCGTGAAGGTCAGTATAAATATACTTCTGTAACCAGTCTTCTGTTTGGAGCGTAGAACTGCTATTTTCTTGTTCAGCGAACTCTTTAGCCTTTAAATCAAACCAGTCTCCAATTTCTTTAGCTGTAGGATTCCAGTAACAAATTTGTCAACTGAGCAAGTCTCAGTGTAACAGAACCTTTTGCTGGCTTCAGCAACAATCTCAGATGTCTTGGAAATAATAAGTCTCACAGCAGCAAGTCGCAAGGCAACGGAACCCTTTGTTCTCCTCAATCTTACACGTCGCCGAAATACCAAGTCTCACAACAGAACCATTTGTTGGCTCAACAACCTTCTACGTCGCAAAAATAGCAAGTTTTAGTCACGCGGCAACGGAACCCTTTGTTGGCTCCTTTCTTTCTCTGGGTTGCACGTCAATCTCGCACATCACTGAAATAAGAAGTCTCGCTCACGCGGCAACGGAACCATTTGTTGGCTGAGCAACAAGGTTCAGAGCAACGGAAGTGACGTGATCAAAAAAGTCATAAGGCAACGGAACCATTTGTTCTCCTCGATCTCGCGCGACTCTGAAATAACAAGTCTCACAATAACAAGTCATTAGGCAACGGAACCATTTGTTGGCTGCTTTCTTGGGCAGACCCGGGTTTTAATGAAGCGCAACAACAAAACCCCTTGGCGCACTGGCCCTCTCGGCAACGAGCTGTGCAGCAGCTCGAGGTCTCACCCGAAGTGGCTATGGGGGGGTAAGGAATCAGGTTTCCCTAACCGTGGTGACGCGGAGATTGCTCTTCCTCTTCCGGTTCCTCAGCTATCGGTGGTCGAACTTTCCCGCAGGCCGCTCGGCACAACTGCGCAGATTCCTTCCTTGGCAGGCCCACTGCGCAGTTTCTCCTCTCTAGCGCAGAGGGAAACTATTCCTTGCGTCGACGCGTTAAGTACTTCCTCGCCCTGCGCATCCAGCGCAGTAACGCATTCCTCGCTCGCTGTAGCGACAGCACTTTACTACTTCTTCGGTACTTAACACTTATAGCTATCAAGGGACCTTTCCAACTCACTTAAATAGTCGCAAAGATAATACAAGAGTCTTGCATATACAAGTAATGAACTTTAAACAGTTAATCATTCATGCAAACATTATAACAAGAAGACATATGTGAAGCTCATCTCCTCGAGGAAAACCACGTCCACGGGAGTTTATATTAACCAGAAAACCATAGAGTTATACAATACGCTGCGCACACAGCTGCAGCCTTAGATCTTTACAGGAAACTCCACGCACACAGCTGGGAGCCCTTCTCTTAATCTAGTCTCTTCTCTACAGAGATTAAAAAGGCGCAGACGTCACACAGACTGTCTGGCAACTCAGGGATTAGCTCCTCGGCTATCCGATTCTACTCTAGTTCTACAGACTCGGTAGAACACATACAAAGGATAATCAACACATGATCTATCCTCGAGACTGTCTATCTAACAGTCTAACCATCTATCTATCCCAAGAGTATCTAACTCTTACTCGCTAACTCTAACGTCTACCCATTACAATTATTCATATATATAGGTGGCCATGGCGGTCGCACCTTTACAAAACTGTGGGCCTTTCCCAACAGTGATTCCCAAAAACCCTAACCACGCACATGGCTAGGTGTACTGTAGGCGCCGCTTGCAGTCACGTCGCTGCTTCCTGCAGGCTCAATGAATTCCGGCGCAGCTTGTGGGTATGGGCGATCGTCCTTCGCCTTCAATGCTCTGGTCCGTTGCTCCTCCTTGATCCGAGCAACCATAACTTCTGTACTAAGCCTTTAAATGAGGGTAGCTGAGCCCTCTACTCCATCGCCTTATTTATTATGGTAGCTGAGCCACCTTCATTCTTTGATGACGTGCGCCCGAGCTCCGTGATTTCCGGTCCGTGATCTTCGCTGAGCTTGTCCATCTGGCACCGTACTGCGCACCGTCTCCTTCTTGCCCAAAACTTAGTGCTTGTCCCAAAATTAGCACTTTTCTTTCATACTTGTGCTTTTTCCCCAAAATTCGCAGCTTTACCGCAGCTACGACCTAGGCTCCAACAAAGCCCTTCTCAAGTTATGCAACTTAAAATTATTCACCTTGGTCACACCTTGATAACAAGTTTCAAGAGTGTCCCAATCTTTCTTTGAAGACTCAGCACTTGATATCTTCGGAAATATGGATTCACTTAGGCCTTGTTGAATAAGGCCAATACCTTTGTTGTCATTTTTTCTATTTTCCTTCAACAGAACACGCTCAACATTTGACAGAGATAATTCAACATCTTGATCAGCTGGTTCTGGGTATCCAATCGTAACAAATTCCCAATGATCATCTGCATGTAGGATATTTCTCATCTTAATAAACCATGTATCATAGTTTCTCTTAGTCAACACAAGAATTTGTGGATGCAATACACTGTTGTTAGTAGCCATCACAAATTAAATTCCAAATTATTGTAAACAGGAAAATGAGAAAAAAGATCAACCAAGCTCTGACGCCACTATGGGAAGGAAGGGGAGTGTTGGTTTTACTCACAACAACACGCACTAATCACAGAACTCATAAACTATCACCTACAGGACGATTTTCAGCAAGAAAATAAAGTTCTGCAACTGTTTCAGCAAGTAATTTAACTTTGTTTTGATGACCTCTGCATTCATAAAACTTATGCTAATACTCTGTTTCAGCAATCAAACACATTTAACACATATATACTCAAAAATAAACATTGATCTCTTATCTTGCTACAATAAAATAACTTCAAAATAAATATGAGTTTAGAAACTCAAAAACAGAGCATAATCGAAAATATAGAGTAAAAACTATGTGTTTAACTTCAACTAATAATTGTATTCCACTCTATCTCAATCAAGATTACAAGGATATATATTTATAGTGTTTCAAGATAGTTGGTCATTAAATGCTAATTGACCATTCATTACAAAATTACCTCTGTAGAAATAAATACTCAGTTTTGTTACATTCTTGAAGAGTTAAAACAAAGGCTGTAAATGTCGTTTCAAAATTCGATAGGCTATAACAGAGCTTTTGAATGTCTCTTCAACTTTAAAGTTTAAATTGGTTTGGCGGTGGAGGCCTCTTCAAGGATTTGAGTAGTCAAAAATTTTGAGTCGGTTTATGTCTTCATTAAATTCTGGATTTGATGATGGCTTTTCAAAAATAAAATAAAATAAATATGGGCGGTGTTTCCTTTTCTATCTTTGTGGCCGTGATGTCTGTTAGAAATTTCGGCGGCCAACAATCAAGTGGTGGAGTAATTAACCGCTTCCAACACTCGAGTATGTGAAAGTAGATGCATATTGAGCACAAAGTTTCAACGGAAAATATAACAATCTTTTGTTTGCTCAAGCACAAGTTTAATCAATGTTGCAGGAGCATGTGAAAGGAGGTCTTTTAAAATAGATAAGATTGTTATTGTAGTTACTATACTATTTCTTTTAATTTATTTATTAACATAATAATTATAATATATTAGAAATTTAATAATTTAATAAATAAATTTGTATATAACTTGATTTTTTTTCATTGAATAATTGTAATGAGTCAACTTGTATATATATATAGATATATATATATATATATATAGATATAGTATCATTTGACTTGCCTGGAGATATACTTTTTTATTTAAATAATAGCAAAAGTATGTTTTTTTTTCTTATTGTCAAGGGGCTGGCTGACCTTGGAGTTTCAGGGGCCATGGAAGAGGGTGAAAGGGGAAGATGCGGTGAATCCTTCCACGAAGCAACAATGAAAGGGAAATGATAGGAGAACGTTCTCCATTAAAAATTATCAACTCTAAAACATTAAAAGCAATCATCTCTGACGTGTAGATGTGACAATGGTTGCATATTACTGCAACAATTTAAGCACTGCAGATGATAATTGAGTTCTTTCACATTTTGCAATTGCTATCTCTTCTGGAAGTTGAGCAATTTTTAACTATAGAGATCATTGACAAGATGTCTGCAAAAGTATTTACGAACTCTAGATGGATTATCATCGCTACCTCTAGGGTTGGAATTTCTTTTCATCTATGCCTTTCAACAATTTTTTTTTGACATTTTAAACTTTTATCTTGCCCATCACACAAAGTTTTAGTGAAAAAATAACCCTTCAACAATGACGTTTTATTAAAAAAAATACCATTCAATAATATGTTTTTATTAAAGAATTTAATTTTCAATTAAATATATGTTTTTATTAAGAAGCTTAATTTCCAATTAAAATATAACAATAGACTCATTTAACCATGTTTTTTGGTTGAACACTTGCTTTGAAAATCTAGGGTAGAAAAAAGCAACCTACTAACAATGACATAGACAACTCAAAAGTAACATGTGCTATGCATCTAAAGTACATTAAGTGATAAACTTAAGAAACAAACAAAACCTAGAACCTAGGTTAATGTCAAGCCACATGTAATACAACATGCAAAATTTTGCAAGGTTAACATGTTGCATCAATGGTGTAATTGACATTATGACATTTTAATTTTCAATTAAAATATATGTTGACATAGACAACTAAAATGTAACATGTGCCGACATTATGTATTTGAAGTACAGCAAGTGATAAACCTAGGATACAAACAAAAGGTGGAACCTAGAATCCTTCCGGGGAGTTAATGTCAGGCCACATGTAATGCAACATACCAAATTTTTCAAGGTAAACATGTTGCATTGATGGTGTAATTGAAATTGTGACATTATTCCAAAGGACTTGAGTTAAAAGTCCATATAAATAGAATATGCTCTTTGTAGAGACGATTCATTAAAAAAATACATTGCAATAGATATTGTACTATGATATTCTCTCCTTCCTTTGTCAACAGAAGTTTAATAAGGTTTTTTTTTCCAAGGTATGGACTTTTCATGTAAAGTGAAATTGTCTATATTATTCCTCATCTATATTAAGCAAATATTTCATAGAAGTGGAGTTGTTTATGTATTATGCATGATGCACTTTGATGAGAATTTGAAAAATTAAATTTATTGTGTTTTGCTTCATTCATAAAGCATTTAGTTTTCTAATATAGGTAATTCATTTTGTTTTAATTTTATAAAAAGAAAATAATCCAAACTTATATAATTTGACATAGTAATTTGAATATATAAAAAAAGAATTGGTGAAAGCTATATTTGGGGCACAAGTTTTACTAATATTGAGCCAGTGATGTGATACATTTTGCCATTCAAATTGACAACTATGGGGTTCAATTTAATTCTCAACGTGTTTTTGTGGGGAAGGGTCAAAATTTTACCAACTAGTTCATGGTTCCTTCTTTCTTCTTTGGGACATTCACTTTCTTTTGGCTATAAATGAATAAGAAGAAACCACTTTCAACTTCAAAATTGTTTCTAAGCTTTTATGCCCACAAGACCTATGAATTGTAACTTGGAAGTATTGGAAGTGTCCAAAGTGGGATTGGAAGCCTCCCACAACAAAACCATGTTTCCATGCCTTTGTCCAATCACAAATGTTAACCCAATTCAATATCAAAATATCAAAAACAATTTCATGTTTAAGAAAAAACACATAATAGTTTCATTAAAATTTGTTTTTAGATTATTATTAAATTTATAGAAAATTTGAAATAACATCATAACAAAATTAGTAGCTCCAAGTCCGTGGCAACCAGAGGAGAGCAATTCCAAACTTTCTAGAGAAATGGATATCTAAATTCAACATTTGCTTCTAACTTCTGAGGCCCGTAACCAAAAAGCAAGCATGTCTAAAATTCCATAGGTGATGCTTGGTAAATTTAGTAGCTGATAAATTGTTGGTGCTTGGTAAATTCAGTAGCTGATAAATTGGTAATGCTTGATGGGTGGATGGGTTAATTCTTTCATTAACATAGCTTAAAACTGATTACTTCTTCTAAAATGGTACCCACCTCCCTCTTGGAGTTGCACTTTCGAACTTGAAAATTGACTTATCCTCTGAAGGAAGAGCACAAAGGGAAGGGAAAGGCATTGAAAGAAAGGGCATGGCCCCATATTGGGACAAAGCTAGGCCAACATAAGAAAAAAAAAGAAATGGAATGAAAGCAAAGCCATCCCCATTGAAGGGAAACTCACCCACCTACTTGTCAATCAAATGGGAAAGTTTCAATCCCCATTATTACATATATAATAACAACCACCTACTACAGGCCACTTATTTAGGCGTACACATATCTTACCAAGCTTATTAATAAAAATACTTGAAAAAATAATTAACCATCAAAAATATGGTCTAACAAATTATTTGCCCCTTCTTTAAGACGGTTTGTTACAATTTTCAATTATATTTTGACAGGTAAAATACCTCATAACATATATATACCCATCAAATTCCAACCCTGGCTACCTCCACTGTGAAGGATCGCATCATACATCATCAGCGTGACTTTCTGAAGCGATGAAACGTTCCGTGAGTGAGTTTGATAGGTTGTCTGCGCTAACTGCAGTGACCTCAACCACTCCATCCTAATTTAGAAAAAAAGTAGGTGATGCGAAATGTAAGTGCATATTCCAAGACGAATGTCACAGTAATGCCTACAATAAAAGTAGGTGATGCGAAATGTAAATGAATACTCCATGACGAATGTAAGGCCTGCAGCAAGCTGTCAACAGGGTAACATCTTGCCATATAATTGATATAACAGACCAATGAGACCATCATTCAGATCTTTAACTTGGAAAAAGACTGTGAAGCGAAATGTAAACACATATTACAAAACGAATGTCACATCAAAATACAACGCAAATTGCGCATCTCATAGAGCTTTAGCCAGTTGCCATCTACTCCAAAGACGGTGTTAAAAGCATCTTAGAGGTGGAAAGTAAGTAATTCAAACTATGAAGACCAGTGACATGACTCCTCTAGCAACTTTCAACAGCGATTTGTAACTAAGCGGAGCTGTATAACGACTAATCAAAAAGCCCCTGACTGGTCAGAATCTGGGAGAGTAATTATTGTTCAAATCGAAGATATGGGTAGTTTTAAAATTGGGTAATTAATCTAAATAGACAATCTCAATTGCTAAAATTCCAAAAATATGAAAATAACAATTTCCAATCAAAATTTTAATAGGTTTTTATCCCAAAATCCTCGAAAAAGCGAGGCATTTTGATTGTCTTTTATCCTAAGTAGTACCAATTAGGGTTGCGTGAAATCATGCGATCACTATTGGGAGACGGGATCGCTTTTAATAGTTGTCTGCAACTTTGAGCCGCAAAGCATTAAATGCCACGGCTCAGTGATTAGTGATCATTAGATCTGAAGATTCTTCAGATCTAACGGTCACTAATCACTAAGCTGCCGCATTTAATACTCTACAGCTCGATAATTAGTCTTCACCAATTCCAAATATGATCATTGGTTTCAACAAAGGCTTTTACGGAATTTTGTACAGCGTTCGTGATGAAATCAGCTTTTCAATTTAACCTTTCACCGTGGTTTAATAAATACAATTTTTTATGACTATCTTTTAATTTTGTACATAACTCATGAACTCTGAATTTTAAGTTAAATTTCGAGAATGTATAGATTGCAGCTGTAACTCTAGGATGGGTAGTATTTTGCCTTTTATTCTACAATACTGTAGTTTGTTATTAATATTGTTTTCCTTTTTCTAAATGTGAAACGTAAGGTGTTTTAAGTAATTTTTTTTTCAGAAAATAATTGATAAAAAATCATATTATAAATTTTAAACTTAATAATGTTGGTTCATTATGTTTATATGTCAATTGGAAATTATTTTATATCATTGAAAAATTTTCATATTGTTTGGAAAATAGTATGCAATAAAATTCAATTTTTAAGTGAATCCATAAAAGTTAATTTTTAAGTGAAATTTTGAAGAAAAAAATAAGATAAAATTATATTAATATAAATATTATAAATAATAATTTCCCAATAAATAATAAATAAACCAAAGATGACATATTAATATTTCTTAGTAAAATAAAATGAAATATGTCAAGGTAGCCTAGATTGGGTGGTTAAGCTATGTGGTTGGGAGTATTTGTTGTGATACTCTCCACCCATGTTCAAATCTAGCTCGCGACATGTTATGATGGACATTGTGGATACCTTGATTCTTCGTGAATAGCAGGTGTTTGTTCTTTCCGTGGATGTAGCTAAGTGTTTGTTCTTTTTGTGACGCTAGTAAACAAAGGCCCCAAGTTAAGTTAGATGTCCTATGGTCAATTTGGAAGAAACGATACTATCGTGGAGGAATTTGAGGTATAACTTGTTACAATAGGGAAAACATCTCACTCCATGCTAAGCTCTATAAGAAAGACCTCACAACCACTATATTTGGATAGATATTTTCAACATTAATACCAAGAAAACCTACATAGAAATATCTTATTTCGCCCCTAATAATTCTAACTTTTATAACAAAAGCAATTTATAGATAAAAACTGCCCTTACAATGGCTTAGAAAATGATATTTCTAATCTAACGAATGAAAGTAATATCCTCTTAATGGGTTACTTTAATGCTCAAACTTTGAGTAAACGAGCTATTCTTCTAGCAATTATTCCAACTCTAATGCTCTTTGGTTAGATGAATACCCCGCTCTACACTGCTAGTGCAAAAGAGTTATGTAAATCTAGGTGAAAATGTGTTCAGATCTAAGCTAATTAAGCTCTGTAGTGCTCAATATCTTATAATTTCTAATGATCTAACTAATTGTCCAAATTCTATCCAAATAACTTGTATTCATGTGCTTGTTAGCATTGTGGTAGATTATATCATATATAATATCGCTTTATACAACAAAATGATAAATCTAGACATTTTAAGCAACCATGAGTTTGACTCAAATCATAGAACTCTAATTGTAACCCTCAATTTTGTCATGCATAGAGATCCGACAGAAGAAAATTATCAGAGTAAAAACACTTGATCTTCGATAAAAATAAGGATGATCTTTTCATAAATAAGTTAAAAAATGACTCATTTACTATAGATCAAGTATGGAAAATATAGAAAATCTCTATCATAATTTTACTAGGGCCCTCTCAACTTCCATTAACAAGTTCTCCATCTAAGTTTCAAGTAAAAAAAAATGAAGAACCAACCCTTGGTGTGATAAAGAATGTAAAAATGCAAGAAGAACCATCAAAGATTATATTAAAGAGTCTCTAAAAAGTGACATGATAAATAGATACAAAACCCTAAAGAAAGAAAATAAATGCACTATATAAATAAAAAGCAAGAAAATATTTTACACCTTTCTAACTCTTAAAAGTAAAGATAACAATAGGATTTATTTGGAAGATTGGAATGCTTATCTTAAAAAGCTTTACAAATCCTTGGATGTCATTGATAATAGCCAAGCCCTCCTTAGAAGACATTGATTTTGGGGTTAAGCGCCTTGCAAATGGAAAAAGTTAAGGACAATGAAGCATACCAAGCAAAAATCGTAAAAATTGTCGGGCCAATCGTCATTCCTCACATCCACAAACTCTTCAACCTAGCGTTCAAGCAAGGTTTCTATAATCCTTGGTATTATAGCCTCATTATTCTTGTCATTAAAATGAGTGATAAAAATAACCACTCTAACTATCAGACCATTATGATTAGCCCTCTCTTAGCCCGCCTTTATGGTATCATTTTAGGAAAACAATTCAGCGTATGTCTAGAATGTGGAGGTAAGGAGGATAAAGGTCATGAGGGATTTAGAAGACACCACTCTACCATGGACCACCTCATTCTGCTTGGGATCATTGTGGAGGAATGTCGTAATAGTAATTCCAATCTCTTTTGCTTCTTTTTGGACTTTAGGAAAGCTTTCGATACAGTTCCTAGAAATAGCTTGTTGAATAGATTATAAGAGTTGAAGGTTCCTTTTGAGTTGAGTGATGTTGGGATAAGGTTCTAGGAGACTTACATTTCAAAATTTAAGAGCACTAAGGGGTGGTCGAAAGATATTAATTGTAATATTGGAGTCAAGCAAGGTTTCCCCCTCTCCTCTACCCTTTTCAGCATATACATCAAAAAGCTAGAAGGTGTTGATGCTCAAAATGACACGGCTGAGGCAATAACACTGTAAAAACCCTTGGAGAGTTGTTCGAGGGGATGATGGGGACGCAACCAGGTTTCATTTAGAGCCCTTGAATTGATAGCATTCAAAGAGATGATCAAAGGTGTTAAACTCATAGATAGATGAAAGTGAGATTAGATGTGTGTCGATAAATCCAAGAAGCTTTCAAAACAAAATGTTAGTTCATTAATCAAAATAAATGAAGCCTACCTAACCATGCATGCATTAATTTCAAAAATTAAAAATGATTCGATAACTAATGACAAAGAAATTAATGACATAATATTTACAAGTACATAAGCAATCTACAAAGTAGATTTTAGAGAAAAAGTAAACGTTAGTCGTAGGAAAAACAATACATAAACTATTAATAATTCTCCAACGAGTATGTAAAAAAAGGTATCCACATTAAATTCACAAAGATAAATATCGAGTTTAATGATTTTGATATCTTTAATGGCATTGCAAAGTATGAGTTTATTAATGAACTAATTAATGCATAAATCAATCAAGAATTTGGCACTATAAAGTTTAAATGATAATTTATATTCTCCCTATGCCTAAGTAATTTTTACAGCATTTATTGACATACAAAAGAAAACTTGTCATTACATTCAAATTTGCAATTTTTAAAATGCAATCCAAGATCTAGGTTCATTGATGCAATGATATCAATTAGTAACCAACAAAATTGGTGGATTAGTTTTATGCTTAAAATTAAATGAAATAAATTGCATAATTTGAAAGCATGTTCAAAATTGTATGGGATGTCTACCTAAGTTCTATAATGATTGAAAAATATTTTTTTTACAAGTTAGAAAAACATAAATGAAATAATATATATACTTCGTGGTATATACATAATGCACTGTTTTCCAAAATTAAAAAAGGAAAAGACAATAGCAAGCTTGAATGAGAAAAGTGGAGGAAAGATGCAGATATGCCCAAACCAATTTTTATTAAAAAAATGGAATTTTGAGAGTCATTAAGTACAATAGGTCGCAACCTCTTCAACCCATGAGAATATGAGGTTTACAAGACCCTACGCAGCTCTCAACATTCGAGGTAGACCTAGGTGAAACTGAGACATCACGAGTTCCCCTCTCAAATTGTGTCAACGATAACCTACACACATGAAGATGTTAATCATGAAAATATAAACAAAAAAGTACAATGCATCTAGGAAAATAGAATGTAACTCTGGTAGAAGGACACTCTACCTTCACCATAATGGATTGACATGAAACATAGTCTTACCTGTAATCTCCATCTATCAGGATCATGGATAACTAAGTATGAAGGAGAAAAATGCAGAAATGGAACCTAGCATGTCACATCCCGTCCCTTCCTCCTGACCCACAGAGGGAACATGAACGCAACATGGGGTGTCTAATTCTTCCCCAAATCCATACGCAGGAATTTACAATTTTATAAAATGAATAATTAAAATATACATGGTGAAATTAAAACAAAATAACACACACCAAGAATGGAATGCATCAGCACATTTCTTCTAGGAAGAATGATGAAACATCATACAAATAATTAATCCCCTTCTCTTGTTATGCATAGGATTTATGCTGATAAAATTTAAGATAATCAATTCATTCAATTAACAAAACAGTCAATAATTAAAACATTGTAGATCACATAATGGACATAATTTAAACCACAAAGAATACTTATCTTTAAGATGAAGTTGTCAAAGCAACTGGCTATGTGAGAGAAACATTCCACCCAACCATAGGTCTCTGTCCAGCCTATATCCTTTCAGTTCAGATACCACCCCCGAGCTGGGATGTGTATCCACTACGAAGGAACTAAACAAGCTCACTCACAACCATGGTTTCACACAAACAATCATGCTAAGCCAACACACAGTTGGGTTTATCAAGCATGCAAGAGACAAAGGAGGAGGATACTAAGCCAGTGAGCTCAACCACAAAGCTACAAGCATCTCAAGCTAAACTCAACAACCTTGGCACCCACAATACCTACCACACCCAACACAAGGAAGGTCCCCTTCTCTGCTACATAGTCCCTCAGGTGCCCCTTCCCTCCAGTGTTATTCAGGGTGGGCATAGAAAGGTCCAAGCTACTATATCCTTGAGATTCTATCCTTCACTGAGTTTATCAAGCAATTCCAACCTCTGTTCTATCTTCTTCTCTGTCATTCACGCTTGGATTTTCTCAATTCTATGGCCAAATGACTTTGTCCTATAATTGGATTTTCAGGCTATCGAATATGGGTTTTCCTATGGATTTCTGGGCATCTAACACTCTCAAATTTGCCCCAAGGTTATGGTCTATGGATCCCCCATTGAATTTCACTGTCCGCACAAATTTGTTGGCATTTTTGGCACTTCAAAACGTGGTTTAATTCAAAGTTGATATTTCTGGTTTTTCTCACTACTGGGCATGTGTAATGGATGAAAACTGATTCTTAGATGTTCAACAATGGAATGGGAATGGGGAAAAATGAATTCCCATGATGTAGAGTGAGTTGTGGGTCAAGGAAACAGAGTCCATACACTACCATATGAATTTTTGGGTTTCCCATGCTCCATTGAAGCCATGGGCTAATTTCTTCAACCACTTCCTTACAACAGAATTAAATGTCAGCAAGGAAAGTCAAATGGGTTCTCAATATGACATTTTGAAGCATATGGTTCAACCCCACAACCCCCTCACCATGGTAATTTTTAGGGGCGAAATTTCACCAATTGTCTATTTTTTGGGTTTTTTTTTCAAAAAGCCAAAATTTACACGTTTCAATAGTAAATTGCATGTTTCATATTTAATATTCTGCTACCTATCTATATACATGTTTTTTCAATCCAAAATAATCACCTAGGATACTATACTTAAGTATAATATCAGAATCCTTAAAAAATACCCTGCCCCTCACCACTCCCTAGTGGATACACATGGCCCCCTCTTATTAATTGCTTCCATAACCAGTTTTTGGCATTTTTATTGCAATATTAATATTTACATCATTTTACAATGTTTCATGGCTTAATAGCACATGGATAGTGTAATATCAAATACTTGCCTTTTTAAATAAAAACCGAGCATCCACTAGTGGGGCCTTGGCCTTGAGCTCCACGCTAAGAAAACATACATCGCATGTATACAACATTTACATTAAAAGCCAATATATCCTAAGGGTCAAAATGAGGGTATTACATAGCAGTACCCACCTCTTACCTCCTGTGCGAGATCCTATGTTTTGACAACTTTGTTTTAGTTTTAAGCCATGAGTAGGGGTAGAAAAAGTACCTCGGATATGATGAGGGGAGGCACACAATTTCAAAAACCGTCAAGAGATTAAAGGTTTCTATGTCCTTTGACATATCAGTTTTCTCCATCTGCCTCCAAGTGAGCATGGATGATTTTAAGGGTGAATTTTAGCCCATGGGCGAATTTATAGGGGTAAGAAAAAAAGGTTGGGCGAATTTTTAATATGGATTGGTTTTTTTTTTTTAATTTAATATAATAGCCCACCATTTATTAAAACCCATAACCTTGAGAAATCCGATCGCCCACATGGTGAAAGAGGGAAAATGGAGAAAATGAAATTTAGCCCAGTTAAATATGGGTCAAATCGTGACTTCGCCGGCGTATTTTCAGTAATGGTGGTGAATAACACTTGGATTGCCTAGAAATTTCAGTTTTGGAGGAGAATAGCAAGTAGTTCGCCCCAATTTATGGATCAAATGGTTGAAATTTGGTAATTCACCCCTCTTTTTGGATCAGAGGGTCGAGCTTTGGTACTTCACCCCGATTTACAAGGTATGAGCTACAAGATTTGTCGAGTGTGGAAAATTTGTCGGTATTGAGAATTCTTAATGCTCGTGAGTGTCCCAAATTGCACTGGAGTGAGGGAGTCCTAGAACAGTTGCGCCAAGAACTAAAGGACGACTTCACATATAAAAAACAATGAAAAAGATGCAGTTGTCTATCGTTTCTGCAATCTCTGTTTTGAGAATGTTTAATTAAGGAAAAAGCACGTTTTTTCTATGAGAATTAGTTTCTAAAACTATTCAATATTCATTGTTCACTCTTCCAACATAAATATTCCATCTATTCTCTTCCATAGCCACTTGTTCACTGCCATGTCTTCTTGCTTGCCCTGCTGGTTTATGTTAATATTTTGGGTTTCAAGAGGGAGAAGCAGCCGCCACCATGGTGGAGTGGGGAGCATTGCACGCTCTGTTGGAGAAATGAGCATTAGCTTGCCTTGGTTACTTTCTTATGTATGTATCTCTATCCACCATATTCCTTCAAACACACACTTATTTTTTTCCTAAATACATAAAGAAACCTCTCTTCTTTTAGATATTTGTTTTGTTGGTGATGTGAATTCCCATTCAATTCTTTCACAGATGTAGATGAACAGCTGAAGGCAGCTATTCTACTTAACAACAACTGTAATTTGGAAGTCTCTGCCTCTTCACGCTGCCTCTTCATGCCAACTTCTTGTCATGTAAGCATTAGCAATAGCAACAATAATAGCAAGATCCTTTAATTTTCGGCTCCTGCGATAATTATATTTAAGTTTTCCATTATATTCCTCTACAAATAACATTTCAGTAGTATTGCCTGCTTGAATATATATTTTAATATAGGTTTTTTTATCTAAAGCAGATGAACAGTTTAAAATTGGTAATCTTTTCAATAAGAAAGGATATATCTCCTTCCGGGAGGATTGAACTAGCGACCAAATTTTTTGGCATCTCAATCTTGGGTAGCCGTTAAACAGAATGTAATCCATTTCCAGATTCTATGATTAATTCGTTCACCCAACACCTAGTACTCAATACTCAATAATTGTCCCATTTCTATAAATCGGTTTATCTATGACTCTTCTCTAATTATGGGTTTTCCTTATTCCTTTAACTCCCTCTTCTCTCCTGTCCTCGATCTTCTGAAATGAATTCACTGCGGAGTTCGGAGATCTATTTTTGCAATCTATTATGCAGAAAAGGGGTCAGGCTATTTTTGGACATACATTTGGAAATGAATTCAGGGATGATTTTTGGTATGGTCAGATGATGCGCCCTATTTCCTTTTCAACAATTTATGTTATTTCAGGTGGTTTTCTATGGTAATATTTACGTTGTATAGCCTTTCTTTGAAAATGGTATATTAGGCTCTAAGTAGTATTCTGCTTTATCATGCTTTTCAGTAAAGGTTAGTTTGTGCAAATTGCAATTACTATGACAGATCTTTTGTAAATGGAATTGTGTAAGTAGCTGAAAATCTGGTTTTCATATTCTAATAAAAACTAAAAACTGTCAAAATTTAAAAAGGAAACTTTTAGATACTGCTTTTAATTATTATTGTTGCCCATTCAATGTTGGGGTGAAAGGCTGACGGCACTAGGGGCTATGAACTTTATCCATCACTTACACCTAGCTAGTAGGTGGCCATGCCACCCCCCTCCTTTTTTGGAAAGGCTAAACATGTCACAAATTTGGAGGGGATTAAAATCTGGTGGGGGAATGTAGCCATTGCCACTTGGTCAACCAATCAAGCCCTCAGTGATCTAAAAAATAGTCAAAAGATAATTGGTAAGTTAATTGTGTCGAGTCATTTAATTCAATGACATGATACTCTTTGGGTATATTTCCTATCATTTTTCCCTCAAAAGTTTGACAATGTTCCAACATATGCTATTGACAAACATGCCAGAAATAACTCAATTAATGGGCCAGTGACCATCTTTTCACTATTTTCTTAAAATTGCCAACCCTTATCTTTGAAACTTTTATGCTTAGTCATTATTTTCATTGGCCTCTTTGACCATGTATCACCAACATGCTCTGATTAAATATTCTTTTCAAATTTCAAGTATATTAAGAGATCAACAAAGGGCATTACCAAGAGTGATATCTACATTTTCAACTAAAACAAGTGGTTTTCTCTATTCTCGAAAGTAGAGAGGAAATGAAGCATACAACGTATAGAGATGAGTATGGACATTATGTTTGTATGAAACGCTTAATCGAGTGGGTTCCTCTCCCATATTAATTATTGATTTTGATTTTGAGCTTGAGAGACTTAAGTCACACATGTAACTCTAAGCTTATTAGGCACCCATGTACTCCCAAGGCTTGGGAAGTCTATATTTATTATTGATCACTTATCAAAGATTTGTATTTTGGTTGGTGACCTAGGGCATGCCCAATTTGTAAAGGACACCAAAGTGTCAACTACACAACCATAAATGAAAAACATGGCTATTATATGGTACATTAGACAACCATAAATAAAAAACATGGCTATTATATGGTACATAACCTTAGCAATGTGATGAAATGGTGCCTTTTAATAATGTTAAGATTTAATATGCTAAGACAGAAAATAGCAGCATTACATTCCATTTCACAATAATAGCATATACAGGATCACTGAAGAAACAACAACCACAACATAAACACAAGAGACACAGATTTATCCTGGGAAACCCTCATGGGGTAGAAAACCCAGCAAAGCTTCCTCAATATAGATGACCAACCATATACAAAGATGCAAACCAAATACATGATCTCCTCCTACACCATAGCAAACCTCTCCTCCACAAGTGCGCCTCTCTCGAGTGAGTGAGTGTGTCAAATGAGGAACACACCTCCTCTATTTATACACTACTCCAACTTTTCTTTTACACAAGACATGTAGGCTCGTATTTAACCATTGGGTTAAATACCCCATTACAACTGACTGGGACGACCCCTCTAGGGTGGTCTAATAACCCTTTGACCCACATAACACATACAGGGCCAACCCCCACTAGGGAAGTCTAATAACCCAAGTTACCACATTCCGACGGAGGAATAAACATCTCCGAATATACAATAAGATCTTCATGGAGGAATGAATCATCTCCGGAATAATAAAGTACAAATATAATATTCTTTTAAGTTACAATATCTCAACACTCCCCCTTAACGAGAAGGATATTATAATAGCATCTGCACGAGAAAGGAGTCATCAACATGATACATCTATAAATCATTGGAAGCTTTCTCAACATCATCAGTAACTCAACCAGTTACTGGAACATCAACATCTTCAGTACTGAGTCTTTATCTTCTGCATCACTCAAACAGCTACAGCAACATCAATATCTGAATCCTCACGATCGTCAGCATCGTCATCACACGATCATCAGCATCGTCATCACACGATCATCAACATCGTCATCACATAATCATCAGCATCATCATCACACGATCATCAGCATCATCACATCATCTCGATCTACAGCATCTAGTTTATCACGATCTACAACATCTGGATCATCTCGATCTACAGCATCTGGATCATCTCAATCTACATGATCAACATCATCGTCATCTAAATCAGCAGCATCATCATCTAGATCAACATGATCAGCAGCATCGTCATCTAGATCAATACGATCAGCAACATTGTCATCTAGATCAACAGTATTAGTATCCACACCAATACAAGTATACACATCATCAATACAAGTATCCACACAATACAAGTATACACATCATCAAATATCCACACAATACAAGTATACACATCATCAATACAAGTATACACTGCAACACACACGATCATATTACAGGATGATCAATCCTGCTCTCTTTAGGACAGGTACATGGATGATGCAATCCAGATCAAGTTCCAGGATGATCAATCCTTATCACTTTAAGACAAGTCTCATGTCTAGGGACGATGCAGTCTGTGATTCATTTAAGACGAATCCATGTCTAGGGATGATGCAATCCCAACCACAGTGCCAGCCTTTTTTCATACTGGATGTATCACATCTATATAGCCAGCCCTTTTTCATGCTGGATGTATCACATCTACAGAGCCAGACCTTTTTCATGCTGGATGTATCACATCTATAGAGCCAACCCTTTTTTATGCTGGATGTATCACATCTACAGAGCCAACCCTTTTTCATGCTGGATGTATCACATCTACAGAGCCAACCCTTTTTCATGCTGGATGTATCTCATCTACAGAGCTAACCCTTTTTCATGCTGGATGTGTCTCATCTACAGAGCCAGCCCTTTTTCATGCTGGATGTAACCTAGAACAATTCTAGGATTTGTCATGTATATTTTGAACCGAGGTCCAAGGACGATCCAGTCCTATCATGTACCTTTTGAACCAAGGCCCAGGGATGATCCAGTCCTATCGTGTACCTTTTGAACCGAAGTCCAGGGATGATCCAGTCCTATCATATACCTTTTGAACTGAGGTTCAGGGACGATCCAGTCCTATCGTGTACCTTTTGAACCGAGGTCCAGGGACGATCCAATCCTATCGTGTACCTTTTGAACCGAAGTCCAAGGACGATCCAGTCCTATCATGTACCTTTTTGAACCGAAGTCCAGGGACGATCCAGTCCTATTGTGTACCTTTTGAATCGAAGTCCAGGGACGATCCAATCCCCTTACCTGTTCATTTAGGATTTTATTCTCGGAGACATCTTGTCTACGGCTCAATTCACAGGACTAAAGTCCGAGGACGATACAATCCCCTTACCTGTTTATTCAGGATTTTTTTCTCGGAGACATCTTGTCTATGGCTCAATTCACAGGACTAAAGTCCGAGGACGATACAATCCCATTACCTGTTCATTCAGGATTTTTGTTCTCGGAGACATCTGTCTGCGGATCACTTTAGGACTAATGTCCACGGATGATACAATCCTCTTCTTTCTTGGAGACATCTGTCTACGGATCCTTTTAGAACATATGTTCAAGGATGATGCAATCCCATTGTCAACTTAGACCCTATCTAAGGACCATCCACTAACCTCTCTATTGGCATCACCAATATAGGTAACCACATCATCGACCTCTATGTCGATGCAGGAAATCTCATCATAAGTGACCACATCACTCCCCCTTTCGAGGAGAGTCCTTCTGAACTATACCAAGCTTGTCTCGGAAATATTCAAACTTTTACTTGAGGTAGAGGTTTGGTTAGTACATCGGTAACCTGTTACAAATTCGAACTTTAAAGTTCCTTTCTGCACCATATCTTGGAACACTAGATTCTCTGCCATCTTGATACAACTTTGTTTGTCACATAGTATCACAGTTGGGTCTATCTCTAAGTCAAACAATCCTGTAGCCATACTGCTTCACAACTAGTAGAGCAAGCAGCCATATATTCCGCTTGTGCTAAAAGCCATACAGGACTGCTTGCTGCTAAACCATAAGATCATGGCTGATCCCAGACAATAACATCCTCTCGATGTGCTCTACCTGTGTGATACACCTTTTGCTCAATCAACATTTGTGTAGCCATCTGAAGTCATGATCTCCAAAATAGCATAGATCAAAGTCTATCGTATCCTTTAGGTACCCGGTCACATGCTTTGCAACTAATAGGTGAACACATCTAGTTTCCACTAGATACTAACTCAAGGTATTCACAGCAAAGCATATAACTGACCTAGTATTTATTAGATACATCAATGACCCAATAATTTGTCTGTACAGAGTTATATACACTAACTCTGATGAGTCATTCACCAACAGCTTCAAGTTGGAATCCATGAGAGTGGACATTCCAACATATCAAGTCCTTTTAATATTTCTCGGCATACTTTCCCTGGTTGAGAAAGATTCTTTCTGAGCCTTTCCATACTTCTAGACCTAGGAAGTAATACATTAATCTAAGATCTTTCATTTTCTTTTATGTAGCCATCTATCTGTGCCATCTCTTGTTAGATGGGTCTACTAATATGAACCTCAACATCATTCGAACTCTGAGGTGAGTTCCTTCTTGTATCCATGTCATCTATGTATAGAAACCATATTCAACCTTGTAGCAAAGGTTGAGATCCACATCACCCAAGGTGATCATTAAGCTCATCAATTGATTATCGATCCTGGAAACCCATACAGAACCTGATTCACACTTCTTCTTTAATTACACCATTAAGAGAATGGTCTTATCTAGCCACTTGGAGCAAAACATCTCATCATGATTCTCTTCCTCTTTCTAAGAGAATCTTCTAGCCACAAGCCTTCTATAGTGTGTTTGATTTGTAAATCTTTTGTTGAACATCCATCGCTTGTTCAGTGTTCATCATTCATCATGATCTTTCCTACAAATCAAAATTAAGTACATGATTAGTAATACTTCATAATCATCAAATCATATTGACATGATAACCTATTATGCATACAGATATCATTTACATAGTTATGCAACTATTTTGACCAATACTTTGGCACAACACTTTCCCATATCCTGTATGCATACAGTGGCTATCTAGATGCCTTCCATCTCTACCAGAACATACTATCGAGAGTGTGCACAACTCTCAGCATTTCAGCAAAGAGGTTTCATTCTAGACAAGCAACAATGGAATGTTTGTCCAACTTACCAATCATATGCATATTAGTAGTATACTGTTCAATGCTTTATGAATGTTTACACTCAGCATGATATATTCTAGGAATACAAATATGCATACAAGCAATATCATTTAATATTTCTAATAACAACTCAAATACTTATCTTTTATGTTTGTGTGGTTGCCTCCTGCTTGATCTTCTGTATGTCTTCTGAACTTCTATTCATTCTATACCACTGTGCATGCTCAAGTGTGCACTAGTGTCATCCTCATGATCTCATACACAAACATACATTCATTAGTATATTCTCAATATTATCAAAACATTCTAATTCTAAGTAATCTTGAATATGTATAGTCATGATCATTAGTATTCAGGGTTTCAAGGAAGTCTTCTTTTACTCATGCATATTCTTGTTTGATCTAGTTAGTTAAATCATCAACCAAGATAAGAGACATAATATGCATAAACCCTTGATTACTAATTTTATGAATAAGCATAACCAATCATACCAAGTATACTTATATAAGGGATCCTAACACAAGGTAAGATTCTAACATGACATAGGAAAACAAACCTGGATTAGTATACCTGCTTAGTTATGTACAACATACCTAAGCAATCTCTTCAATGATTTAGAGATCCTGAGCTAGAACCTGCATGTCTCATAGGTTAAACATAATATAACAAAGTCATACATACCTTGTAAGTGGATAAGTCTTTGTCTTCATGTTGTCATGGTCATGGAACTTTATTTGTCTTTTGTGATGTACCTGTATCTTGTTAGCAGACAACATCAACCTCACACAACACCATAATGCATAAGTACAATCATATAGCCCTAATCAATGAATGTCTTCGATCATTCACATGCATTCATACTGTTACTAGGGTGATAAGACAATTAATAACATTAATCAAGATTGTACTAATAAATAACATGAAGACAAGCACATTATGAACTTAATCAAGAATCAGATTTCAAGACATACCCGAACCTCCTTAAGTCATACCTGTCAAGACTTCTTGTAGTTTTCTTATGTAAGGCCTTAGCCTCAACTCCCCCTGAAACTTGATCTGGAGCTTGATTAGGGTTTGCTAGAGAAACCCTAAAAATTCAATTTTTTGACTTTCACACTTTTGAATGGATGGAAGGATGTGTCTTGCTGAGCTGAGCAAACTAGCATACTTCAATTTTGAAATCTCCAAAATTTGACCCCTCAAAATTGCCTTCAAAACTTCTGGATCTTCTGGAGAGGAACCAAAACTAGGGTTTGATGAATCCCACCCTTCTATCCAATTAAAAGGTTTGATCCAAGGCTCTAAAATCTTATTTTTCTGAGGAACTTCCAGCCGTGGTTATAGACTTCAAAAATTCCAACTTTCTCCGAAACCCTAAATTCCGGAAGCCATGAATGAATGTGCTCAAAAAATAATTCTGTTTTGATAGAAATATGTACCTGATTGTTTCTGCTGTAACTCTGAATTTTTTGATCCACAATGTCTAAAAAGGTTTCCTAATATAGCCTAACTTGTTATCTTTACAACTTGATAGGTCTGACCTCAATTGGATTCTCTGAGAGAGAGTTATGCCAAATGTCGCAACGTGACCTGTTTATGGGATAAAACAGGAGATCAAACTTGTATGGCGTGCCACGTGTCACTGTTTGAACTTCGGCCTCTGAAATGTTTTTCCAAGATATCTCGCCCTATCATCTTTCCATCCTGATAGGTATGACCTCAATTGGACTCTCTGAGAGAGAGTTATGCGAAGTGTCGCAACGTGACCTGTTTATGGGATAAAACAGGAGAGAAAACTTGTACGGCATTCCACATGTCACTGGTTCCATTTCGGCCTCTGTAAAAGTTTTTTGAGATAGTACAGTCTGTGTAATACCTGTCACTTTTTACAAAATTTCATTTGGAGCTTCCTAGCCCAAGTTATGACCTTTTTTCCTAGGTCACCTGATTTTGACTGAGATCTGGAAGAGGCAGAAACCCTAACTTGTACTGATCATAACTCACAAAGTACAACGAATCTGAGGGTTCCCTTTGGACACAAGGTACATGGGGATGTTATCTATGACCTGTAAACGTTTTAGATCCTGAAACTTGGCATAAATGGATTTATAGCGAAAGTTCCACGATGACTGGTTTTTTCTATATAAAACCCTAACCTTCAAATTGTCGCAAGAGAAGCAAGTGTCGTAAGTGCCATACATTGCCTTCCTTCAGGTTAGCTCTGATACCATGTTAAGATTTAATATGCTAAGACAGAAAATAGCAGCATTACATTCCATTTCACAATAATAGCATATATAGGATCACTGAAGAAACAACAAGCACAACATAAACACAAGAGACACAGATTTATCCTGGGAAACCCTCATGGGGTAGAAAACCCAGCAAAGCTTCCTCAATATAGATGAACAACAATATACAAAGATGCAAACCAAATACATGATCTCCTCCTCCACCATAGTAGACCTCTCCTCCACAAGTGCGTCTCTCTCGAGTGAGTGAGTGTGTCAAATGAGGACCACACCTCCTCTATTTATACACTACTCCGACTTTTCTTTTACACAAGACATGTAGGCTCGTATTTAACCATTGGGTTAAATACCCCATTACATCTGACTGGGCCGACCCCTCTAGGGTGGTCTAATAACCCTTTGACCCACATAACACATACAGGGCCGACCCCCACTAGGGAAGTCTAATAACCCAAGTTACCACATTCCGACGGAGGAATAAACATCTCCGAATATACAATAAGATCTTCATGGAGGAATGAATCATCTCCGGAATAATAAAGTACAAATATAATATTCTTTGAAGTTACAATATCTCAACAAATAACATGCCATCTTAGGCTAGACACAAACTAGTTTGACTATTAAAATTTAAACATGGATTTAAAAAGGGATGTTGATGTCAGATAAAATTCAAAGAAGTGAAGTATAGACTAGCCTTTTGTTGCATTAGTGGAAGCTTATCTTCCCAATTTTTCAAGTTGTGATTTGGTTGAAGAAGTTACCTTCACAACTCCTCTTGCATACCTCCTCTCTCCCTCCCATGAAATCTTCCTCATTTATATTATGCATACAAGGGAGCCAAAAATCCACAAGCAAGGTCATTACTTCCGCTTACAAATATATTTGTTAAGATTACTCAATAAGAAAAACCCTAAAGTTGAAGAATAGTTTCCAATCTCCTTGTCTTGGTTTTGTCTGCTATAGTAACAGTAAAACATGTCACACTAACATCTTCCTAATGTAAAATATAGTTTCTAAGGCTTATGTTGGTATTTGAAAACTCTTTTAACTTTTTAACCTGAAGTACTATCATGCCTTATTGGATGCTTTTTTCAATTTCAATGCAGCTAGATTGTCAAAGATTGGAATGAAACCAAAATTGGTTTTGTCTCCTTAATGTCTTACATTTTAAATAGATTCTTGAATGCAAGAAGCATTTGAATAAATTTAGATTTTAAATTCAATACCAAATGTCACCAGTGAAAACTGATGCATTCATCCTCTCTTATTTAATTTGATGGTTTCATCCTCTCTTATTTCATTTGTTGCCGAATATCTTTACTAGCTATCATGGTTTCAAGACTTTCAGTCCTGTAGAACATCCCAATTGGTTGAATCAATCAATTTTCCAAGATGTTATGGATGCTGGTAAATATATTGCTTGCAAACTCATTGCAACATCTTTTATGTGAGCACATGTGGGCATTTATGATGGTGATACTACAAACAACGCTAGTAATTGAAGCTCAAATTTATGATTTAAATGATAGGCTATAGTTGCAAAGATTTTCTAGCAGCCAAATTTTCACATTGTTGTATATAATCAAAATGTGTTTTAGCCGAGCGAAAAATGTGCCTGCAAAAGGCCCATATAAAATTTGTATCAAAATAACTTAAATTGCTGCACATAATGCTTCTTTTGCAACCATTTATGCTCTAAAAATTGCTACTCGAGATGGTTCCCTTTAGTTTGGTTAACTGCAGATGTATATATGTTTTGGTATGATATGTTCCTGGAATTGATAAACACAGCTGAGATTTGTTGTTATGCTAAAAATCTATATGTTGAAGCATCTTAGAAAAACTCAGGCTTATCTCAATAAGAAAGAAACTTAGAAATATATGCAAGTCAAAACACAGATAGTTAAATATTCTGAAATCTGAAATTCATCATGAAATCTGGCATATTTAACAAGAAAGAACGACACTACTTGTTGTAGAAAAAAAATAAAATTTATTGATATTAAATGCGATTATGCAACGCATAAGATAGAATAATTTGTCAAAGTTGTGTACTACTCAGGCATAAGAGTCTCCAAGAGCAGTAGGAACACTATGCACTTGGCTAAGGGTTTTGTCTCTCAAAGACTACCTACAAGAAACATTCCTGGAAACATCCTCTCTACTATAAGACTCAAAGGCTAAGTTGGCAGGAAACTTGGGTTTGGGGTCGGGAAAAGGGACGAGGACGGGGATGCCACTTTTTGAACTAGGGTACTTGGGTACATCGGGGGTACTGTAAACACTCACACACATACATACACATATAAATAAGTTATAATACATATCAAATCCAAATCATTTTCACTATACATATATATTCATGTGCATCCATATGAATCCAAACCATTATACACAAATATTCAAAGTTTTTTCATGTATATAGCAAGGATGCATACAACTAAAAAAACATTAAGTGTAATCGATATCTAACCCAAAAGACATTCACAATGAGGCTTAATGACCTGTAGAGTCCAAAAAGCTTCATGCTACAACAAATAATTACAATTACATATCATCGAAAGGATTGCATATATTGCTATCCTATCCATCAATAGCACCATATATCCCCCTTCTCTAGGGTCTATCCCTTGCCTCTACCTCGAATCTCAAAGTTGATCCTCCTAGGACATTAGTCAACACCATACAGCTTTAATGAAACTTCCTAATCCATGTGCTAAAATAAGGTCGAAAAAGCTTCCCATGCTTAATAAGTGATTTTGCTTGAGTGAAAGGTACATTTTTATTAAGTTCATGACACCAATAAGCAATTATCACCACCAATATCAAGGTACATAGAGATGTTGATGTGTTTGAGTAAAGACCAATGCCATACTCTCATACATGATAGAACCCAGTGGAAATGTTGCAATCCTGAAGTCTTGAAAATTGTTAAGTCTGTTTATTTTTTAATGAGATCTAAAACCCTACTTTTTGCATATGAAGTCCAATGAGGTTGGAACCACCCTCAAACATCTTGAAACAATTAATGCTAATGTTAAAAATTTAAGTAAAAGGATAGAAAATAAAAGTTAAAGAGAATGTCACTTTAACAAATTAATATTACCATTTAATATTACTGACTTTAGTTTCACTTATACAAAACCGGTTGGGCTTGTCCAAAACTGGTCCCTAGGAATCCTGTTAGGAACCCATGTCAACCCTTCTATTTACTTTGTTAGTATATTGTTGTTGGATGCATATGCTTTGTAAGTCATCCCGTAGTATTTTTTGATCCATAGTTTGTCTTATTGTTGTTGGACACATATGCTTTGTAAGTCGTCCTGTAGTAATTGTTGATCCATAGTTTGTATTGGCCCATGGTCTGTATTGACACATGGTATTGACCCATGGTATTGGCACCTAGACTTAGTATATAAGTTTGTGTTGAGACCAACGAAGGTACCATGAAGTTATTTGTATTCACCTTGCTCAAAGGAGGTTGCCTCCTCGAAGTGGCCTGCGATCAATAAAAGCGATTCTGAGTTCTTTTATTTCTGTTATCTTGTGTATTCTCATTAATTAATTGTTGCAGGTTCTTCACATCTAGTATCAGAGCACTTTCTTGGGCTCGCTGGGTGAAATTTCTGCTAAAAAAAATTTCGCATCTGTTGCAGCTTCGGATCTGGGAATAATCCCTATCCGCTTAACTATGGGAAGTACTTGGGAACAAGCCCTAAAATTCATTGTGAGGAGTACCACAGGAACCCCAAAGTAGCTGTCCCATTGAGAAAACCTGCCAGCGAAAATGGAAACGACCCCTACCTAATTGACTAGTTCCCACCCATGAGGTAAACCAAGAGCTGTCTTTTGTGGAAAAGCGGTTATCAGTTTTACCTGAATCGTGGAGAGAGGGGTACTTCCCCAATACGCAAGCCGTCAGACAGCATTGGTGGCCGAGTGAATCCCTTGAACCGAGAGGAAGTTGAACATACCTGGGATCCATATCTATTTTCAGTTGAACTGTTGCTGATCACTTCCGCGTCGTTTCAGATCCATTCCAATCCATTCCAGATCCATTCGTTCAGATCTATTTTGAAAGCCATTTCAGATCCATCCCTTTTCGATCCATCTGTTGTCGATCCCTTCCACGTCGTAAGTATAAAATTCCATTTTTTTGCCATATCTCCCTTGTTTTAACTTTGTTTCCCTTGAAACTTCTCGGACACCCCTGCAATCCCATTCTGCATATTTCATTCCTGAGGACCTTATCCCAAATTCTACTTCCCAAAGCCAAAAATCTCACATTTTTCTATTTTTACGGTTTGCCATAACTTCTTCATTTTTCACCCACTCGCCTCCAAATTTTTCCACCGTGTTCATTCCCTATTTCTACTTCTTTGTCCCTCTTTGACAAATTTTCTCATTCTTTCACCCTGCTTCTGAAATGCCCATTTTTTGCTTCCCTATCCATCAGAAAGTGTCCAAAACATAGTCAAACCCCAATTACCCATCCGAGTTTTTCCTAAATCCAAATTTCCCTTTACTAAATAAGCTTTTGTTTGTGCTTTTCTATCCCTTCCCAAAACAAAAAAATCTCCTGGTTATGGTTGTCACCCGCGCAGGAGCAAAAACCATGGAGGAAGCACTTGCAACCATCCAAACCAAACTCCAAGATTTGGATGAACAATTTCTGATCCTCCATCTTCAGCATTCAACCATGAACAATAACCAATAGCAAGAATCTTCTGCAACCAATGGGTTCTCTTCTTCCAACAATTTCCATGGTTCAAATCTTGAATTTCCTCGCTTCAATGGTACTGATCCAACTGGATGGATCTATCGTACAGAACAGTATTTCAGTCTGCATAAAACTTTTGATGTCCAAAAAGTTCCACTTGCATCCTTTCATTTGGAACAAGAAGCCCTTCAATGGTACCGTTGGTACATCAAGGATCATGACGAGCCAAAATGGACAGATTTTTGCCAACTCCTTTTGCAACGATTTGGTCCTAGAGCTTTTGATGACTTCATTGGAGCACTCACTAAACTTCATCAAATTGGCACTGTGAGAGAGTATCAGACAAAATTTGAGAAATTAGCCAATCACACAGAAGGATTGTCTGATGAATTCTACAAGAGTTGTTTTATTAGTGGTCTTAAGGATGAAATTTGGTTAGAGGTTAAAATGTTCTATCCCAACACAATGATGGAAGTTCTAGGGTTGGCTAAGTTGGCAGAAGACAAGATTACAGCCCAACAGCACTCCAAACCCACTTTTGTTCCCTTCCGAAATATGGGTTCTCAATGACCTCCCATCCCGCCAGCTCCTCGACCAACTCCTATCAAGTATTTGTCTAAAACAGAGATGTAGGCACGTAGAGAAAAAGGGATTTGTTATAATTGTAATGAGAAATTCACTTGGGGACATATATGTGTTCAACAAAAGCTCTATCTCTTGGATATGGATTCTCCGCCTGCCTCTAAAATTGGTGAAGAAGCTCCAGATACAATGGATGATCATGTCGACATTCAGGAGCCTCCTCCCCATCTCAGGATGAACAACCAGAGATATCTCTCCATGCTTTATCCGGTGTCACCACCCCTCAAATAATGCGGGCCAAAGGTTACTTCAAGAAGCTTCCTCTTACAATACTCGTTGATTGTTGTAGCACTCATAACTTCATTGACCCTCGGATCACCAAACAGGATGATTGTTTTGTCCATCCTTGCTCCAACTTTGAAGCCATGGTTTCCAATGGGGGCACCTTACCTTGGAAGGGGAAGTGTCACAATGTGTGTATCTCTCTGGAATATTATAACCTGCGCTCTAACATGTTTTCCTTGTCCCTAGGAGGATGTGATGTGGTTTTGGGCATTCAATGGTTACGCACACTTGGCCCCATCTTATGGGATTTTGCTGAACTTTGGATGTAGTTTTCAGTCAATGGGAAATAACACAAATTTAAGGGATTACAACCAAGGTCTCTTTGCATCATCAGTTCACATTGCCTGGAAAAGATCCTTAAGAAGAATTCACATGGTTTCATCGCTCAACTCCATTCCATTCAGATGCACCCATCAACGGTCTCCCCTATTTCCTTGGATAGATATGCACGTGTCTTTGCTGAACCAGTCGGCTTGTCGCCTTCAAGATACCTTTCTGGTAAGAATTTTTCCACATCTACATCTCAGCAGGAAATGATGGCTATTTTGCATGCAGTATAGAAGTGGAAGCCATACCTATTAGGGAATCATTTCTGCATCAAGACTGATCTCCAGAGTCTGGAAAATTTCCTGGAACAATGGGTCTCCTCCCCCAGCACACCTGAAATGGTTTATCCAACTCATGGGTTTTTCCTATGTGATCACTTACAAGAAGGGTAAGGACAATAAGGTGGAAGATTCTCCTTCTTGCACATTTGATGACCCATTTTCTCTTACAGCTATTTCTCTGCTTGTTCCAAATTGGTTGCAATCTGTTCAACAGGGATATCTCTTCTATGAACTCCATGCTTCTTCATCAGCAGGGCACTCTGGTTTCCTCAAAATGTATGACTGGGAACAATGTAACTTCTTTTGGCAAGGACTGAAAATGAAAATTCAACATATGGTAGCTAACTATGATACTTGCTAGGTCAACAAGGGTGAAACGACACTACTTTCGGGACTACTCGAACCCTTACCCATCCCTACACAGATTTGGACAACTATTTCTATGGATTTCCTAGAAGTGCTCCAGTGGTACAATACCACATCTAAAAGGACACCATATGAAGTAGTCTATGGATAGGAACCACTAGTTCTTCTTCCAAACACCCTCAGCAGCTCCCCAGTTCAGTAAATTGACTCGGTTCTTCGAAACCGCGATCAAATTCTTCTCATTCTGCAGGACAAACTTCACATGGCAAGATTTTGACTGAAACAACAAGCTGATCAGCATCGTTCTGAGCACACTTTTCATGCAGCTGATATGGTTCTTCTTCGTCTACAGCCTTCCAAACAACCCTCCCTGAAATTCAAAAGGCGTCAGTGGCCTGGACTGCAACCTGAGGATGCTACAAGGGAACCACTCCTTCAGATTCTGCATCAATTTCCACATCTAAAGATTTGAGGACAAAGATTTTTCTAAGGGAGAGGGAATGTTAGGAACCCATGTCAACCCTTCTATTTACTTTGTTAGTATATTTTTGTTGGACGCATATGCTTTGTAAGTTGTCCCGTAGTATTTGTTGATCCATAGTTTGTCTTATTGTTGTTGGACACATATGCTTTGTAAGTCATCCCATAGTAATTGTTGATCCATAGTTTGTATTGGACCATGGTTTGTATTAATGCATGGTATTGACCCATGGAATTAGCACCTAGACTTAGTATATAAGTTTGTGTTGAGACCAATGAAGGTACCGTGAAGTTATTTGTATTGAGCTTGCTCAAAGGAGGTTGCCCCCTCGAAGTGGCCTGCGATCAATAAAAGTGATTCTGAGTTATGTTATTTCTATTATCTTGCGTATTCTCATTAATTAATTGTTGCAAGTTCTTCACACATCCCCAAAATAGGTGAAACTCGTACAAAACTAGTCCCTAGGCATCACCAAAATAGGGGTACCTCATCTCCCTTGTGACCAATTGATCCAGGAGGATCTTAAAAGGCCAAAATTCTAAAGTTCTCAAATCTTAGCAAAAATGGTACCATGTCGAAGAGCTTGTCGAGATGATTCCAACGCCGCCTGAATCACGTCAAATGGACTCCGGATGGCAAAGATAGTGTGTTTTGAAGTTTTATGGAATTAGGTAAAAATGGGCAAAAGGAGGTGCCACATGGAACCACTACAAGGGTGACACGTGGCATATGTACGATATGGTGATGACATGGAATCCCTAGGGCATGACATGTCACCTGTTTTCAACATTTTCGGCTGACAATTGGACCAATGCAAATGTGCCACGTGACATCCGTATTGTATGGTGATGACATGGCCCAATGAGATGACGACACATGGCATGGAGGCTCTGAGTTGGAATCTAGTTGGCACACAAGTGGATGAATGATAGCATGACACGTCGAAAGTAGCGGTGAGTTGGTGTTGAATGGGCATGAATGTGGAACAACCAAACTGTGACACATGTCACCTCGAGGTTGGTTAAAATTGGCACAAAGGCTGGATTGGACATCGTTGGAATCAAACCCATGACCTGTTGGAAACAACCCCCATTCCTTACCGGTAGCCCATTAGCTGGCTGTTGTAACAAGATTGGGCATTATCCTATTTAAGTTTGAATGGGCGTAGTTAAACAAAAAGGGGGAGAGTGGGAGCTCGCCGGTTTGACCCCAGGTCTCTCGCTCAACATACAACCACATAACATATAGTTATATAACCACCGCTCAACATATGGTTTAACCTCCAAACCTATAAGTTGTTGCTACTATATGGGAGATTACCAACAATACACTATATATGTGTGTGTGTGTGTTGTAATATATAAAACAAAGAATAGTTGTAACGAACGGTTGGTATGTATACAACAAACAAATAGTTGTAACAAATTCCCAACAAATGGGCTAATTATAACCCATGAAAATCATACCACGAAGGGGAGGACATGGATGAATCCAAGCTATTTAAGCCCAAGACATCTGACCAACAAAGGGGGAGATCTATTTGGAAGATCCAAGTGCTTATGGGTACAATTTCTCTATGTAAGCCTATGTTGTGAGAAGAGAGCGAAGGAGACTGTTGTGGCTTGTATTTGAGGAAAAGGTGTTAGTATTTCTAGTCATTCTTCACCAAGATTTCGAGCTGGAGTCACTAGTGTAGTCAGATTTTGGATCCGAGCGATGGATTTTCTCCAATGTTAAGATTTAGGTAGTGCCATGTATTATGCCATGTATTTTGCCATGTATTTATGCCTAAGATAATTGAAGAGGCCTCTACATTGAGAAGTGGGTTTGTAGATATAGTCCATCCTTGGACGAACTCCATTATCAATCCAATGTCTCTTTTTATGTGTGTTCATCATTCATGAGTATGCTTCTTGTTTGTTTATGCACATAATCTTTGTCTTCACTCTTTTATGCAATTCATGAGAGTCAACGAATAAAGTATCCTAGATCATCAACATCCCCTAATTCCATGATAGACGTCTCGAGTACTTCGGCTGAGTTTTGGGTATGGCAGGGTGCGGCCGTGACATCCCCAACCCTATTTTGGGTACATGGGTATGGGTATCCGATACAGGTGTGTGTACCCTACCCCTGGATATGTGTACCCTACCCTTGGATATGGGTACCCCTGCTACTTTGCTTAAAGGTAAAAAGGTTTGTTCAAAGCTTTTATTTCCATTTTTGCCAATTTGTTTGTTGCATGTTGATAAACTTATTTTAATTAAATTTTAATATTTCTGCCTCTAAGTTATCTTACGCTAAGGTTTCCATACCACCTTTAATTCCTTCTAAAACCCCATGCTATCCCTTCTAAAGCCCAAATTGTTGGGATTCCCTACTTCATTTTCTTCATCGTTGGGCCTGAATTTTGGCATTTCCTTTCAGCTAGGACATGGGAGTTCTGTCATATTCCAACACCCAATGCTGAAAGGTCTTTTTTACAACATTAGAATCTTAACGAATGTTTCTTATGCAGCTATTATACACTTGTCAGTTGGTCCTTTTAGGATATGCATTATCTTCTTGTAAAAAAAATTTGCTAGATCATGTTTTATAGATAAAAGTATTATTGTTTCTCTTCTCCCTTTCTTAAGAACATCGAAAATTTGTCGTTGCAATCTATTTTGTATAATTTTGGGATTTTATAGCAGGTTAGTATGACTTGAACAGATTCTGGTTACACTAAATACTAGAACTTAGCCATTAAGAAGGACCTTAGATGCTTTCCAACTATCCTTTAGATAGTGAAAATATCTACAACATATTTGTTCAATATAGCCATGGTGACTAGTGCTCTTGCTAGGTCACTGAGTTCAAGGTTTTTAACTATTAGGTGCAACACGTCTTTTGCTTGCAGTGGTATTTTTTCTATTATATGATAGGTGTTTCAGCATTAGCAGAAGAGCAGCATGTTCTAGATTCGTCAAAAATCAACACACTGTGTACACTTACAAGTTTAACCTGAATTACATCATTGCTAATGAACTCTACTAAAAAATGTGCCCATTTCAATTGTATTTCTGATTCCTGAAAAACTCATACGAGTGAGCAACTTAAGTGGGGATAAATTGCAATGAATCAAAGGTTCATGACTTTTAATAACCTGAGCTATAAGTATTGAAAGATTCTAGTGTTGTTAATATAGGTCCATCAAGTTATGGAATTTTTCAATATGTTGGCCTGAAGTTTTATGTCTACAAGGAGTTGAAGAGACCTTTTCCAAAGAAGCATGAACATAATCACCTAACCATTTTGATATCCATGCATATACATTCTCCAATTTGGAACATGCCTGTGATGTTAACTTTTTCATATTTTGCTAAGTATAGGTGTTTATCTCAAGCCATTTCCATATTGTTTAATTCAATTCAACTTTCCATCAACCTTGGGAAGTTCGTTTTCTACCACGTTTACTTTTTTATCACTATGATCTTTGGTTACCAAATTATGTGCTTTTTTCTTGTTTACAATAATTATTCATATGAGTAAGGTGTTGCTCTACTCCTACAACCTTAATTTCTTCATGACTTGCTTCCCATCATGTCCTTATTGTCTATGAGATAGAAATACTTTTCCTTTGAACACTAAGAGCATTACAATTGACCTATGTATGAATCCACTCATCATAATTTCACATTTCAACACTAATAGCGTTGTCATTGACCTATGTATGACTCCACTCATCATAATTTCACATCGGCTTTTTTTAATCTTGTCATAGACAATGATTTGCCTTCCTCAACCCTCTTACACTTTTAAATTTTCTCAAAAGCATTGTTTTCATTTCTTTTAAGCATCCACTCAAACCAAACATGGTATGGCTCAATCTATTATAGATCCCTAAAGTCTCCCATATTCGTTTGCACTCTAAATTGTTTCAAAGGTTTGTTCAATTTATTAGAACGTTCCAAAGTTTTTGACAATCATTAATAATTCTGAATCATTTAAAATGGTTACTCAAACATTTTGAATAGGCCTAATGATTAAGAATATATGTTTTTTCTTAGGAGATCACATATCAAATCTACATGGAGATAATCTACCTTAAATGGTTTCAGAATAATTTAGGTCTCTTCAATCTTTATTATAATGTCCTAAAGTCCATCAAAATCATTATTAATCCCTTATTGTTGCTAAGCTCATGGAAAGACCCTATTTTTCAATCTATGTTAGCCAAACTTGCTCATGTGTAGATTAAAGGAAACTTTGTGCACAAAAGCATTTGGAAAGCTTGAGAGATTGTTAAGCCTATTGCCACTTAAACTAGCACCCAAATGCAAGGACTCAAGAAAGGGTCTAGCTAAGTGCAACTATATAAATAGAGTAGTTGTCACCTACCACTATTTCCCTTCTCTTCTAATGGTTTGGACAAACCACTGAGGAATCCATCCCTATAAGCAACTAAGTCGAGATCTAGAAACTCACTTGGATTATGAATGGGTTGATGGCTCATGAGTTTATTAGTTGGGAACTAAGAGATCTCAAAAAATTTCAAGAATTAACTTAAAGATTGCTTAATCATCCATAAACCATAAACCATTGAGCACAAATTAAAAATGGATTGATGACAAGTTAGAAATGAACAACCCCAAATCATTCCATGAATTTACCAAGGAAACAAAACTTGTTACAATAAGAAATGATCAATAACTTGTTATGAGAAGTATAATACACCATGTGAAATATGACTCATAAATGTATTGATCAACATGAAAGATTGTTGCTATGATGATTAGTGAAGCACATGTGTGAATCAACAATGAATAAGAAGTGTATTTATCCACACCATAGTTTCAATGTAAATTGTGACTTAATCCAGAAAATGAAATATAACTTATAGAACATTGGACTGGTTTTTTGTTGCTGGTTTTGCCAACAAAACCCAATCCTTTAATTCGGAAATATATGAGCAACTTGGAAGATTATTTTCCAGAAAATTAGTGGTTGTAACAACATATAAATTCTAAAAACTTATAAAATGAAATTGCATACAAAGTGTTAAAAAAGGAGAAGTAATTAAGTGCTAAAATTAAAAGACAAGAGATGTGTTTAGTTACTTGCAAGTGCTATTAACATAAGTAACAGATTACTTTTTATGCAAACAACAACTAAATTTCAAATCTGAAATTCTAAGTAAATGAACCATGTAAAATAGTAAATATTTGAAAATAACATGTAGAAAAATTGTTTAAGAGTGGATGTAGTGATATCATGAATATAAATCCAAACAAAAAAGGTTTGGTTCATAAAAACATAGTAAATTTAACCATTTGGAGTTAAACAAAATCTGGAAAAAAGACCATAAATCTCAGTTTTACTTATGATTATAACCAACAAGTAAAGAATTAATATTTCACCATGATAATGAATTAAAATGCCACCCCACAAGGAGGATTTGTTCCCTTCTCCCATTTCTTGGAAGATGGCCCTATTAGGAGACAAACTTCCATGGGCCATCAAGTTCAATACAACATAGCAAAGCATTAGAACATAAATTACTTTATTTCTTTTCAAACAAAGGAATGAATCATTGTTCAAAAAAGTTCAACACGACAAATGCTTTACTAGTAATAGCAACTATCAAATATTTCATTTTCAATGCAAGTGCAAATGCATTAGGATCCATGAAACCCTTGTAATTCATGAACTAGAGGGTGTGTGGTATTTATGGCCTATCATAATGCTTCGCCCTAGTCCAATTGTCCTCTTTCCATTGAGGGCACACCTTTTTGAGTGGTTTCCTTGGGAAGTGTGACATTGCCTTGGGAGACGTGAAATTTCCTCAAAAGGCATGATCTTATCTGAAATTTGTGATAAAGTGAATAATTCTATTTATATATGATTCGTCTGTCTTCACTTGATATTGTTTGACTTTGATAAGGCATTGGTCATAACTATTAAGGTTTCATGGAAGGTATTTGTGGTTTGTTGGTGATTGCAGGTATCTTTCATTGAGTAGGGTCTACCCCTGGGTTTTGGGGTTACCCGAAGTGTTGAGAGGTTAGACTATGGTGACATTGGGTCAAACCCTCTCCTGAGCTTACCGTCACTAGAACTAGGTCTACCTAGCCTTGATTTGCAAAGGAGTTCTAGTTTGAGCAGTAATAATGAGGAATAATGAGTATATTGTCCTGAAGGCACACATTGTTGGCCTAAGATTCTACTTGCTTACAGCTAAAATATTTCCATCTTTTCTTCATTATCCTACAGCCACAGTTGGATCTATCTTATAACTGATAAAGCTCATTTCTTTCTGTAGTCCGCTTGTAAGAGAATGGAGTTGTGTCAAATTGATACCAACACCTTCATTGTATTTCCGACAGTGAACTAATGCTTGTCTACTGACTCGAATGATCTGCACACTTATTTTACTGCTGGTATTTGGATCCACTATCAACTTCAAACCTTTTAGTTCAGGGTAAATATAGTAGAGTTTTCTACTAGCTTTACTTCAGACTTGCCTAATACCGGAACAAGCTCTTCTTTGTACATTCCGCATAATGCAGGTATTAAACCCACCAATGTATGAATTTCAGTTTGAACATCATTCACAACAGCTATCATCTTTTTAGTATCTACAGGATTTGGGCTTTTCTTAGACTGAGTTAACACTACCTACAAACCTCAATCAACCTTTTTCATATTCAGGGGATCATAAAGCAGCAATAGTGCAACATATTAACCATGTGAACAACCAGAAAGGGTGATGATATTCCACTAGAAATCAATTACTACTGTAGTCCAAACTCCATAATGATCTCTGAAATTGTTGTATCTTTTGGCTCCTAGACTGGACTTCGTACATTGACTTCTTTTATATATTGAAGATGAAGTCTTTAATGCTGGTCATAAGCAGCCCTCTTGTAGGAGACCCTATTCCATAACTAATTTTTTCATGAAAAAACTCAGATATTCATATATATGCCAGTTATAACATGGTGTATTTTCGACTGCAATGGCACCCTTATATTGTTGGAACAAGTTTGAAAAACACCCGGGCCCTTATTAATATGCTATATTGTATCTCAATCATCTCCCCATTAGTTTATTTATTGCTATTAATACATCAATCCATTTGTATGAAGGTGTTGTTCCAATGCAAATCCCTTTGCTCTGTCTTAAAATCTCTTTTATTTGTGCATCAACAGTCCGAAGAAATTTTAGTGATGGCATAACTTCATATGACTCAAACATTGAAACACACCCTATATACAATGTAAATGCCTTTGAATTGTGTGCATTCATCAATCTAAAAAGTCTGTGTTGTATCCTTCATCTTGGGAAAATGCTGCTGAAAACATGTTTCAAAATGTATATAGGGAACTTGCTGGAAAGCCAAGCGAACATCATTCATCCTAGCATTCATAACCAACAAGATATCTAGCATAAAGCCTTGGCCTCTATGTCGGTCACAAACTTTGTATGAAGGACTTCAAATCCACTCCTAAATAACTATTTCAAATCTGAATGTAATGCATGCCTCATTTCCTTGTTTACTAGGCCATTTTGATATGTCAACTTTTCTGCTATAATTGTTGCTGCCATTATAGCATGAGCTTGAGAAGAAACTGTTAATACCCAAAAAGTGCTCACTACCTCATCTACCCCATTACATGACTCATTTGTCCATATTTCCTACCATATTTGCCTCCAATACCTTAAAATCCCATTAAAAAGCCTCCAAAAGGCCAAAAAAACCCCTTTTCCCCCAAAAATAATCCAAAATTCCTCCAAAATAGAAAAAACCCTCTAAAAAGGGAATAAAAATATAAAAAAAGAGGAAATAGAGGGGAAAAGGAGGCAAAAACCCTATACAACTGACCTAAACCATATGGTGCCAAAAACCATGGACCAGCACTCCACCACTCAAAACCTATAAATAGGTGATGGAGGCCCCTCATTTCATATCCACAGTCAAACACACCCTTACTCTGCCAAAATCACTCTTGAAACCCTAGCTCACCCTTGAGCTACTTTCACATTTGAGTGTCCCTTTGGCCCATTTCCAACCCTTTGGAGAAAGAGAAAGGAGCAAAGCTGGAAACTTGGAAGCAACCCTCCTAGACTGCTGCAAGAGCTTCACCAACCTCTACACCTGAGGTAATTTTTAATACAAAAAAGAGAAATATTTTTCCATATTTTCGTGTTTTATTATTTATGTTAATGCTCATGCTAGGTTAAATTTCATACTGTTTTACTGCTTTTATTTACTGTTTATTGAACTACTACTAAGGAGTCCCTTCTCCTCAGTAGGTGCTCATTTGCACAAGCTGGGGTGAAAACCCTAGCTACAGTTTTGGCAACCCCCCTTATGTTCCTTTGAATGTCTGGTTATAGTTTTAAAGTTTTAAACGTTTTTAATTTTCTACAATATTTTTTTGTTTTTTCCTTTCGACTATCCCTTTCGGCTGCCATAAACCATGTCTTTTACCCCCGCAGTTGCGTTCCGACCGCGTCTTTCAGGAATTTACCTGCGATCGAACCGTGGCTCTCAGACTGTTTCCGGCGACCTACCAGCGGTTTCCAGTCTGTTACCTGCGATCTGACCACGGCTATTAGCTTGTTTCGTGCAGTCCGACTGCGGCTATTAATCCATTTTCTTGCATCCTGCTTGTGGCCTTCAGCCCTTTTCCTGCAACCCACCTATGTCTTTCGGCCTTTTTCTCACGTCTTGCTTGCGGCTTTCAGCCATTTTCCTGCAACCCGTTTGCGTCTTTCGGCCTTTTTCCTGCGTCCCGCTTGCGGCTTTCAACCATTTTCCTGCAGCTTGCCTGCGTCTTTCGGCCTTTTTCCTGGGTCCCGCTTGTGGCTTTCAGCCATTTTCCTGCAACCCACCTGCATCTTTCGACCTTTTTCCCACGATTCGATGGCGTCTTTCGGCCAAAATCCCGCAACCCGTCCGCGACTATTGAGCTGTTTCTCGCGATCTGACTGCCCAGATTTGCCACTGACCCATGGTCTGTTTTCTGCACTTTTTTCCCTGTTTTGAACCCAACACTTTGCTGCAATATTTTCTACACCTGCACAGCCATCTATCCTATCTACACCATACTTCCCTGCAGCCTTTTGTCTACAGTATTATTTTTGTTCCATTTATAGAATATTTTTTAAATTTTGGCATTTTAATTGAAAAGAGAAAATTTTGCATTTCAAAGTTTAAATTCTGTATTGTTATTTTTAGTTAGAAAGTTGCCCACCCTATGGCACTTTTACTTGGGTTCATCATCTCTCACACACACACTCTGTCACCTAATTCAAGTGAGCCCTAAAATACTACTTAACACAACCAACATTCTAACCCCACTTGGGGAACACATAAGAATTTTTGTAGTTAGGTAGGATCGGGGGGATAGGCATCCAAATAACACCCCTCAGTTGCTTACACTTGAGACATAGCTGTTGTCCATTAGGGAACCAAAATCCCCTAGTATTTTTTGACACAGTTTAAAACCAATTTATTGGGAAGGCCTCTCCCCTAAGAGGGTTGAAGTCGCCAAACTGGTTCCGGAAGCCTGAGTGGAATACCGCAATCCATTCAGTAACCGAAGGATACCTTTCGCAGTTCTCGGTGTATCACCCATATGGGGATACAACGACAATAGAACCAAATGGCAGATTCACCCAACCGAACATGTCATGAATGGGGTATCTTAGTTGCTTTTCTTCTAGGATTGACTACCCAGTGTCCCTCCCGGTAGGGGGATATCTTTAGCCACTTGGCTCTACTATCCATATTGTCTGACTTGGATTTCATCACCTTGCAGAGGATATGTCTAGTTGAGTTAGAATACTATTTAGCTAGGTGTTTGCATGCTCCCTTACCTCCTTTTGGTCTAGCGAGTCCACTATTTTTATTTTTTAGGAAACCTGCTACTTGTTGGTATTCTGACCATTTCTATTGATACTCCACTTATTGTAGCACAGCTATTACAGTAAGTGTTTTGAGTTGGTTGTTGGCCTGAGTGCCATATTTTTTGAGCTCTCCTTCTGCACACTCGGTTGCATTAGGTTTTTTTGAGTTGTTTTTCACTCAACACAACCCCTAGATATTTGACACCATCTGTCACCATTGAGTCCCCGAGACATTCTCGACACCTCCAGGGCGAGCCACCACAACACGGTTCACTTGACATCACCTGTCATAGACATAGATCTTCATCACTTGATACCACTCATCATAGATCTTGAGCCTTATCACTTGACTCCACTCGTCACTGGCATAGAACTCCGTCACCCAATCTAGACGCCCCTTATTTTACCTCTGATTCTGAGGCAGAGTCCGAGAACCCCATTTACACTGCACCAACCAGCCCCATGGCTGGCATGACTTCCACCCCTTTCTTTGTAGGGACCATTGGTGGAGCATCCACCACCACACCTGCTTTGGGTATGCCCTCGATAGGGCCCACATCTACCATTCTGATCCCTATACCCATTCCAGTAGTTGGCATACCTATCGCCACTCCATCAGTGACTCACACTACCCTTGGCGGTGTAGGACCGTCCCATACCACTTTCGTTCCTCCACTTAGGGGCAACATCCCAAACCCAGCCCCTCCACTTGGGGGCATTGGCCCCAACATGGTCACACTCACTAGTATGTCACATCCTTCTACTAGTTTTCCATTCATGGCTAGTCTCAACCTTCCTGACCTAGCTAGACTGACTAACGATCCCATCAGACACGACCCTGCATGGCCTCACATGCCCACCAAGCTCCCCTCCGACATCCCTAAGTTTGAGGGAAAGGCAGGTGAGGACCCCTAGAACCATATTATGTCCTTCCATCTATGGTGTTCCTCCAACTCCATAGTGGATGACTCTGTCCGCCTCCGTCTGTTACAACGCACCCTCACTGGCTTTGCAGCTAAGTGGTACATCGAGCAGCCCCATGGGACCCATGCCACCTTTACTTCCCTTGCCTCGACTTTCCTGCAGTTCTTCCAGTTACCTGTCCGCTATGATGCAGGAATTGAGATCCTACTGTCTTGCAGATAGAACATGGCTAACCACATCACTAACCACATTCATGAGTGGCATCAACGCCATAGCCTCTGCAAAATCAAGTTAGATGACCGTATCTTCTTAGATTGGTTTCTAAAATCCCTCCTTCCTATCATTGCCAAGGATGTGGAATCCGAATGACCCCAGTCCGAAGAAGAGGCCATCCTCAAAGCCCAGCAATTTGACCTTATTTATGCCCAGTTGGGTTATCTGTATACCATCATACCTGACACCCCTCGCGGCGATTCCTCTCGACACGATGCGCCGAGGGCAGCCCATGCCATAGACGGCATCATTGGCCGTGTTGCCTCACATCCCCAACCCTTTTCCATAACACGTCCTAGCCATGGCCCCGACCTTTCGCGAGCTACATCTCAATCCGGAGCAACCAATTCGTATGCTCCTATGGCACATCACCACCATTCCCACAGACCCTCATGTCCACCTCAGTGCTTTGGTCACAACATCTAAAAGGACTCGAGCCCCACCATTCAAATAATTGGAGTTCCAGAGTAATAAAATACCATATCGATCTGGTGAACTCACATTCAACCAGCATATGGTTTGAAGTTTCCGAACTGAGATTACAAAGCAAGCACACACTTGGCCCAATCCATCCCCTTTTAGTTAAGTTTTCCCATGTTTTCAAGCAACCACACAGAGCCTGCCACATGAAGCATTGGATTTTTAATGGGATTTTCCAGTTCCATAGGACCTTGTACCACCAATCAGTAGGATAGATGCACCATTGTTGGATGATAACCCTATAAGCTAATTTAGCATTCAACGAACCAGTAGCAGGGTTGTTTATCCAAATTAACTTTCCTTTTTCCTCAGTCAGACGGCATCCATCAACATTTAATTTATTGATGTAACGCTCTCATTCCATAGCATTTTTGTCCTGAAAACCCAACTCCAACGCATTCATCCAATAAGATTGATTTTCCCTCTGGTGAGGTCTCTTAATTTTGTTGAGCGTAGCATAACCAAATTTGTGTAGAGTGAAGATAATATCAATGGACAGTGCATACGAATCGTCCAACCCCAAAATGGGATCGATACCCACCAAAATATCATTACCGTTACCAACACGCAACGATAAATCCTGAGCCAACCAACTATAAACTTTGATAAAACTTGCCCAGATGGCAGACGTGCCCTTGGTTATTTTCAATGGATTCCTAATCCAACTTATCACATCACCCTTGATATACTTTGCCAAGAGTATTCTAGACCAAAGAGTACTTCCAAACAACCCCCTCCATAAACTTTTTAGCCTGAGTGCATAGCTAAAATAAGAAGATTCCTGATACCCCAACCACCATAGCATTTTGGCAATGCTAGAGACTCCCACCTGGACATAACCAAATTGCCACATTCCAAACCACCTGTCCAAAGAAAATTATAAAAAAGCTTCCTCAAACAATTAATGATAGAGGCTGGGATCTGAAGAAGTGAGAACCAATAGACTGGTAGGCTCGTAAGCACCGATTTAACCAATTTCAATTGACCCCCAATTGGCAGAAACCTGTAAGACCAAAGGTTGATCTTATGTTCCACGCATTTGACAAGCCATAACCAGTCGTTCTTCTTGTATGAAGATGTCTTTAAAAATTAACCAAGGTATTTAAAGCCCTCTTCAAGTGGACAAAAATTATAAGGGAGCAAACTTTTAAATGCATCTAAGATGTGCTCATCAATCCCAAAATAATAAATATTCGAATTCCTATTGTTTACCGACATACCAGAAGCTGTGCATAAATCCCTGATAATGTGTTTGTAGCACTTCCATTCAGCCATCGAACTTAACCCAACAAGCAAAACATCATCCACGAATAAGTTGTGTGTGTGGGATAAGTCAGCTGCAAACTTAATACCGTGGATAGAGCCATCAGTTCTAGCCAAACCAATCAACCTACTGAAAGCCTCGATGATCAATAAAAAAAGGAGTGGGGATAGCGGATAGCCCTGTTGAACTCCTCTCCTAGTTTTGAAAACTATGATGGAGCACCATTTATTAGAATTGAAATGCTAGCAGTAGATACACACGCCATAATCCACTAGATGACCAAAGGGGGAATGCCAATCTGGATAAGAATCAAGCATAAAAAACCCCAATCCATCCTATCAAATGCTTTCTCCAGATCAATTTTGAGCAACAGGGCTTTCAATTTTTTCTGCTTAATAGTATGAATTACTTCCTAAGTAACCCAATGGCATCAAGAATTCGTCGATCCTTTAAGAAGCCAAACTATTTGCTAGAGATGTAACAAGATAAAATAGGCTGCAATCAGACATATATTATCTTAGAGATTGTTTTATAGGCAAGGTTGCAGAGGGAAATCGGCCGAAAATCCCTAAATGTACCAGGATTACCCGTCTTAGGAATTAAGGTAAGGAAAGTGAAATTAAGGCTGCTAGGAATGTATCCCTCCACCCTGGAAAACTTGACCATCTTCAGGATATCTGCACCCATAATGTCGAAAAAATCAAGGAAGAGTTCCACCATCAATCCATCTGGACCAGGGCTCTTATCCTTGGCAAAACTTTTTAGTGTGTCTTCAATTTCCTGCATAGTGTGATGCACCTGCAACAATTAATTAACAAGAATATGCGAAATAGCAGAAATGATAGAACTCAGAATCACTTTTATATTGATCACAGGCCACTTCGAGGGGGCAACCTCCTTTGAGCAAGCTCAATACAATTAACTTCACAGTGCCTTCATAGGTCTCAACACACACTTATATACTAATTCTAGGTGCCAATACTATGGTTCAAAACCATGGGCCGTTACAAACTATGGATCAACAATACTACGGGCGACTTACAAAGCATATGTGCCAACAACAATAACATAAACTATTGATCAAAAAATACTACAGGACAACTTACAAAGCATATGCGTCCAACAACAACATACTAACAAAGTAAAGACATAGGTTCCTAACATCCCCTCCCCCTTAAAAAAAGCTTTGTCCTCAAAGCTTTAGATGTGGAAATTGTTGTTGAATCTGAAGGAGTGGTTCCCATGTATCATCCTCTGGTTGCATGCCGTGCCATTGAATTAAGACCTCTGTGATAGAGCGAGAGTGAAGCTGACATGTGCGACGATTGAGGATGGCCTCTGGCTCCAAAAGGATGGATCCTTCATTATCCAGTTCGGGTAAAATCGTTTGTCCACTGATGTTGGTGCCAAGAACTTTCTTCAGACAAGAGACATGAAAGACTGGATGAATGTAGGAAGAAGGAGGAAGTTCCAATTTATAAGCAACGGACCCAATCTTCTGAAGAATCCGATATGGCCCATAGAACTTTGGAGCGAGCTTATGACACCCTTTGAGTTTCAAGGATGATTGTTTGTACGGCTGGAGACGAAGAAAAACCATATCGCCGACTTGAAAAGTGCGCTCAGAACGGTGCTGATCAACTTGTTGCTTCATGCGATTTCTTACCATGTGAAGATTGTCCTGCAAAATGCGAAGAATCTGATCGCGGTTTTGAAGGACCATGTCAACTTCCTGAACTGGTGAACTGGTGGGGGTGTATGGAAGAAGAGATGGAGGTGCCTGCCCATAGACTACTTCATATGGGGTCATTTTAGAGGCAGTGTCGTAAGAGGTATTGTACCACCATTCAGCGAGAGGGAGCCATTTTTCCCACTGATGTTGTTGTTCTGAGGTGAAGCAACGAAGATAAGTTTCCAAGCATTTATTAACAATTTCAGTCTGACCATCTGTTTGTGGGTGATACCCTGAACTCATCTTCAGTTTGGTGCCAGTGTGGCGAAATAGTTCTATCCAAAAATGACTGGTGAAAGTCGCATCACGATCTGAGACAATGGAAGAAGGGAAGCCATGAAGACGAAATATCTGGTCCAGAAAAATTTGAGCGACGGAGGAGGCTGTATAGGGATGGCTAAGAGCACAAAAATGACTATATTTGGAGAGGTGATCAACCACAATGAGAATCACTGTCTTCCCACCAGATTTAGGGAGCCCTTCAATGAAATCCATAGAAATATCTATCCAAATCCGTGTAGGTATGGGCAAGGGTTCAAGCAATCCTGGAAGGAGTGTTGTTTCACCCTTATTGCGCTGGCAGGTATCACGTTCGGCCACCATCTGTTGAATTGTCATTTTCATGCCCTGCCAAAAGAAGTTATGTCGTGCTCGTTCATATGTTTTGAGGAACCCAGAGTGCCCTGCCGATGGAGAAGCATGGAGTTCATAGAAGACATCCTGTTGAAGATCTGTGCTTTGGGGAAGCACCAGATGACCCTTGTATCGCAGAGAAGCACCATCCCAAGAGTAATGTGGTACAGCAGAAGGGTTGTTGGTCAAGCGTTGGATGATTTGAGATAAGGAGGAGTCATTGACATAACCCTGTTGAACATATTGCAACCAATTTGGGACAGGCATAGAAATAGCTGAAAGAGAACCTTGGGCCTCAAATGTGCGAGAAAGAGCATCTGCCACAATATTGTCTTTACCCTTCTTGTAAGTGATCTCATAGTCATAACCCATGAGTTTGCTAACCCATTTTTGTTGTGCCGGGGAGGAGACACACTGGTCCAAGAAATATTTCAAACTCTGGTGATCAATCTGGATGCAGAAATGATTCCCTAATAGGTATGGGTGCCACTTCTGTACTGCATGCAAAATAGCCATCATTTCCTTCTCATAGGTAGAGGCAGCTAGATTCTTACCTGAAAGGGCTTTGCTGGTGAATGCAATGGGGTGTTCATCTTGAAGGAGAACAACACCAAGTCCATTTCCGCAAGCATCACTCTCAATAGTGAAGGGCTTGGAAAAATCGGGCATAGCTAGCACAGGTGTAGTACACATAGCTTGTTTTAGTTTGTCAAATGTACACTGAGCAACAGGTGTCCATGTGAAGGCATCCTTTTTCAATAGAGCAGTTAATGGAGCTGCAATCTTCCCATAATCCTTGACAAACTTGCGGTAGTAGCCAGTCAACCCCAAAAAACCACGAAGGCTCTTGAGTGTCTGAGGAGGCGGCCAATTGTTCATGGCATCGATTTTGACAGGATCCACGCGAACCCCTTGTGCTGAGATAATGTGCTCGAGATACTCAACTTCCTTCTATCCAAAAAAACATTTAGACTGCTTGGCATGGAGATGATGGTCAGAGAAAAGTTGCATGACAAGATCCAAATGCTGGAGATGTTCATCCCATGTTTTACTGTAGATGAGGATATCATCAAAGAATACCAAAATGAATTTCTGCAAGTAGGGTCAAAATATTTTATTCATTAAGGCCTGGAATGTGGAAGGAGCATTAGTGAGGCCAAAGGGCATGACCAAAAACTCATAATGGCCATCATGTGTGCGGAAAGTTGTTTTAGGGATATCATCCTCATGAACCCGAATTTGATGATACCCAAAACGAAGATCCAACTTGGAGAAAAAGTGAGCCCCATGAAGCTCATCAAGAAGCTCATCAACAACAGGAATTGGAAACTTATCCTTGATGGTGAGGTGATTAAGTGCTCGGAAGTCAATGCAGAGGCGACATGACCCATCTTTTTTGCAGACAAGAATAACTGGAGAAGAAAAGGAACTAGTGCTTGGGCGAATAATACCTTGCTTCAATAAGTCCCGAACGAGCATTTCAATCTCCATTTTTTGGTGAAATGGGTAGCGATAGGGCCTAATGTTGGGAGGAATGCTTCCAGGAAGGAGCTGAATACGATGGTCTTCTGGCCTGGAAGGTGGCAATCCCACTGGTTCAGCAAAGACACTTGTATATCGATCCAAAATTTGTTGTAGATCCAAAGGAGTAGTGGAGACCGCTGATGGTTGCATCTGGATGGAATGGATCTAAGCGATGACACCATGTGAATTCTTCTTGAGTATTTTTTCCATGCGATGTGAACTGATGATGCTGAGAGAACCTGGTTGTAATCCTGTCAATGTGTGTTTGTGTCCATTGAGGGAAAACTGCATCCAAAGTTCAGCAAAATCCCATAAGATAGGGCCAAGTGTGCATAGCCATTGAGCGCCCAAAACCACATCAAATCCACCTAAGGGCAAGGCAAACATGTCAGAGCGCAAGGTATAATATCCCATAGAGATACGCACATTTTGACACTTCCCTTTGCAAGGTAAGGTGCCCCCATTGGCAACTATGACTTCAAAGTTGGAGCAAGGATGGATAAAACAATCAGCTTGTTTGGCGATCCGAGGGTCAATGAAATTATGAGTGCTACCAGAATCAATGAGTATTGTAAGAGGAAGCTTCTTGAAGTAACCCCTGACCCGCATTGTTTGGGGGGTGGTGATTCCAGCTAAAGCATGGAGAGATATCTCTGGCTGGCCATCCTGAGACGGAGGGTCAATAGGCGGTTCCTGAATGTCGACCAAAGCATCCAGTGTTTCTGGATCCTCGTCACCAATTTCAGAGGCAGGCGGAGACTCCACATCCAAGAGGTAGATCTTTTGCTAAACACATCTATATCCCCGAGTGAATTTCTCATCACAATTATAGCAAAGCCCCTTTTCTCTGCTTGCTTGCATCTCTGTTTCAGACAAACGCTTGATAGGAGTCGGTCGAGGAGCCTGCGATATAGGTGGTCGCTGAGAACCCATATTTCGGAAGGGAACAAAAGCGGGCTTGGAGCGTTGTTGGGCTGCAATCTTGTCTTCTGTCAACTTAGCCAACCCTAGTGCTTCCATCATTGTGTTGGGACAGAACATTTTGACCTCAAAGTGGATGGCATCCTTTAGACCACTGATAAAACAACTCCGGTAAAAGTCATCAGACAATCCTTCAGTGTGGTTGGCTAGATTCTCAAATTCGGTTTGATACTCTCTCACAGTGCCAGTTTGGCGAAGTTTAGTGAGGGCTCCTATGAAGTCATCAAAAGCACTAGGACCAAATCGTTGCAAAAGGAGCTGGCAAAAGTCTGGCCATTTTGGCTCTGGATGAGCCTTGATGTACCAACGGTACCATTGAAGAGCTTCCTGTTCCAAATGAAAGGATGCCAACAGAACTTTGTTGACATCAAAAGTATTATGCAGACTGAAATACTGTTCTGCACGATAGATCCATCCAGTTGGATCGATACCATTGAAGTGAGGAAAATCAAGCTTTGGACCACGGAAATTACTAGAAGAAGAGAACCCATTGTCTGTTGAAGACTCGGACTGCCGTTTGTTGTTCATAGCTGAATGTTCAAGATGGAGACCGAGAAATTTTTCATCCAGATCCTGGAGTTTGGCTTGGATGGCTGCAAGTGCGTCCTCCATGGTTTTTGCTCCTACACGGGTGACAACCATAACCAGGATTTTTTTTTTTTTTTTTTTTCGGTTGACTGGGTAGGAAAACAAAAACAGAAACTACTTCAGTAAAGGAAAATCTAGGCTTGGGAAAAAATCAGAAGGGTAATTGGGGTTTGACTAGGTTTTGGACACTGTTGGATAGACAGGGAAGCAAAAATGAGGATTTCAGAAGCGGGGTGAAAGAATGGGAAAATTTGGCAGAGGGGAACAAAGAAGCAGAATTCAGAAAGGAATTCTTTGGTAAAATTTGAAGGTGATTGGGTGAAATCTGAGGAAGTTATGGCAAACCCTAAAAATAGACAAATGTGGGATTTCAGGCTTTGGGAAGGGGAATTGGGGATAGGGTCCTCAGGACTGAAACATGCAGAATGGGATGACAGGGGTTCCCCGAAAATTTCAAGGGAAACAGAGTGAAAATAAGGGAGATATGGAGAAAAATCTGAATTTTATACTCTCTTTTTTTTTTTTTTTTTTTGACTGGAGCGGCTACGGATCGAAAGGGATCTGGAACAACGCCGAATGGATTGAAAATGGATGAATCTAGAATGACTTGCAAAATGGATCTGAAACGGCACAACAGTGATCGACAATAGTTCAGCTGAAAGTAGATATGGACCCCAGGTATGTGCGGCTTCCTAACAGTTCAGGGGTTTCACTCAGCCACCAATGCTTTTTGATGGCTTGCGTATTGGGGCAGTACCCCTCACTCCACGGCTCAGGTAAAACTGATAACCGCTTTGCCACAAACGACAGCTCTTGGTTTACCTCACGGGTGGGAACTAGTCAATCAGGTAGGGGTCGTTGCCCTTTTCGCTGGCAGGTCCTGTCAATGGGCCAGCTACTTCAGGGTTCCTGTGGTACTCCTCACAATGAGTTTTAGGGCTTATGCCCAAGTACTTCCCACAGTTAAGCGGATAGGGATTATTCCCAAATCCAAACCTGCAACAGATGCAAAAAAAAATTTGGCAGAAATTTCACCCAGCGAGCCCAAGAAAGTGCTCTGATACCAGATTTGATGCACCTACAACAATTAATTAACAAGAATATGCGAAATAGCAGAAATGATAGAACTCAGAATCACTTTTATATTGATCACAGGCCACTTTGAGGGGGAAACCTCCTTTGAGCAAGCTCAATACAATTAACTTCACGGTGCCTTCATAGGTCTCAACACACACATATATACTAATTCTAGGCGCCAATACTATGGGTCAAAACCATGGGCCGTTACAAACTATGGATCAACAATACTACGGGCGACTTACAAAACATATGCGCCAACAACAATAACATAAACTATTGATCAACAAATACTACGGGACGACTTACAAAGCATATGCATCCAACAACAACATACTAACAATGTAAAGACATGGGTTCCTAACACATAGTAACTTCTTTCCCTAAATTTGCAGCAGCTTCCTCATCAACAAACCCTGGAAAGTTCCAAACCACCCGGATTTGTGTAATTAAATCACAACTACCCGAATCCGAGTAAAGTCTTCCAAAATGCATTTTTGCAGCACCATGAAGTTCTTCCATCCCACATACCTTGTTCCCATCCTGATCAGCAAGATCCCACATGGCATTATTATTTCTTCTATGAGAAGCAAATGAGTGGAAAAACTTTGTATTACGATCCCCCAAGCCAATCCAAATGGCCCATCTCTTGAGCCTCCACTCCATTTCCTCCTAGACCAAAAGCTCGTCCTTCTTAAATTCCATCAATTTCACTTTTTGAATAATATCTACACTCATAGCACCATCAAAATTTTTAATATGTAGCTCTTGGATATGTTTCTCTAGAGCTTCAAGTTCCAAACCATCAACCTTCTTTTTGTTCTTAATCCATCTGGAATCTTCCTTCTTCAACATACATAGCTTCTCAACAAAAGAATCCACTAGATTCAAGTCAAGATCCTGCTCATACCCTGTCCAAAAAACTCTGACCATATTGCAGAACTCCATGTTACTCAGCCATGCGGAATTAAACTTAAAAGGATATTTTAATTTGCAAGGAGTGTCTTCAAACTGAAAGTACACAAGCCAGTGATAAGAAAATTTAGAATCACCAATCCAAGATCTATGGCATGTCCACCGGTTTAGTAAGTCTTCCTTAATTAGAAATTTATCCAATCACTTGTGGATACCAGCAGTTCCGACATGGCCATTTGTCCAAGTGGGTACAGAGATACCTGGAATGACATCCACCAAACCATGAGAAACAAGGAAATTTGAAAAAAATCTTGCCAAATCATCCAACCGAGTTTGAGCCCCCCACACCTCACCAACCTCTAATGTGAAATTCATGTCACTAGCAATAATTAGGTTCATCCTGTTAAGAATTCCCGAAGTTCCCAAAGTTGACCAAAAGGTCTGCCGCTCTTTGTAAGGGCCATATAGATTGAAAACATATAACTGCAAGTTTAGACAGGTGCAACAACCATCAAGGAGAATCCCCCAATTGTTTTAAAGGCCAAAAAATTATAATATGTAGGGATCCACCCTGCCAAAAGACCCCCTGACATGCCACTGGCACTAGTAGTAGCAAATTACCATCCAGGAAGGATGACAGCAAGTTTACTAATCGCAAAAGGCTCCTCACACATCGTTTCTTGCAGAAGCATCAAAGAAGGACTAGTAGCTTTGAACAAATGGGATAAGGTCCTAGTCCTAGAAACCTTTCCCAATCCTCTAACGTTAAGGGTGAGAATGGTCATTTGAAACCTTCCTCCAATGACTCAATTTCTCTAAGGGCCTCACTCAAGGTACGGGAAGGTTCAGTACAGGGATTAACTGAAAGAACGTCAATTCTGGAAGAGACAGGAATGCAAGTATCCCTGGGTGATGAAAGAGTGATCCCAGGTTTCCTGCGCCCCTTCCTTAGAGTAACATTTTGAAAATGACTATCAGAAATCGGTTTAACCCAATCTTTTGATGAAGGATTCTAGGAGTAGATAGTCAAAGGGGATAAAAAATCAATAGATACAGAGACTGTATCACAGCCAGTGTTAGCTGCATCCACTCCCATAGAGCAAGCCCCATCCTACAAGGCAACATGGCATATAACCTTATCTGATTTCGACAACCCCAGGGAAATGGGTGAAATAGCCTGAGACAACCCAGGTAGTTTACAAAGCTCACACGAGGTAGGGGGGACACCATGAGAACATTTGTCAAAGCCCGCAAGCCGATCCTCTGAAGCACCAGAACCCTCACACCCCGCCCCAAGGTGGAGCTTAACACGACCTTTAGAAATTCTTCTGTCTAAAGATTTTTCCATGTTCTCATAGAAAAACAATTCATCTTTCGTTACATCCTTGTAGGGAGTAGAAGCATTTGGGGAGGACTTACCTAAATTAGTTCTAGACGGTGAGAAGCAGGTCGTCATGTGAAGAGTAGCAACCAAAGAATGGTCACCCGAGGCCACCGAGGCATGCTCATCAACCTCCTTCCGCAATAGTTTAGGGCATCGGGCTAAAACATGTCCTGCTTCCTTACAGTGAAAACAATGAAACGACATCCGAAAATAATCTAACCTCTGCACAAATTTATTATTTCCCCAGCAAATTGCTACCTTCGCAGGTAAGCCCAGAACCAGATCGAACTCAACCATTACTCTGGCTACCCACGTATCCACACCAAAGAGACCATGTTTATGTGAGCGAACAAAAGTCCCAAGTTTATTTGCCAACCCCATAAGAATGTTTTCAATCCATAATGCTTACAAATTTGAGTAAGACTCGGCACAATTATTTAATCTTGATAACCAAATAAACTAATAATGTAGCCACAGAATTGTTTAAGAGGAATGTGTACCGAGAAATATCAAGGAATTACTATTCATACATGAATGCTTAAATAATAGGTCAATCTCTCAAGTCGCGGAATTTTATTCTCCTTTGGCATAAGTGAAGTAAACAGAAATAACTCTCTTGGAGTCGTCCTTTCGTATAAATGAGCATGCCTTAACTATGATTTGCATTTAAATATTAATTTCTCAAATTAAATACATTAAGAAAATTATGTTGTTTAACATTCATTGTGAAGGCTCGTATATTAGACTAATGATAGGTAGAGAAATAAAAATCTATTCTCTAATATATTGTAGATTATCAGATTATACTATCCTTTTAAGAAGTTCTTACTTAATAGTTTTAAAATTAAAAGGGTTTTAAGTATTGCACTTATAATAAGTCCTTGGATGGTAAGTAGACCTTCATACGTAAGGGTAATTCTTATAATTAAATGTCTACTAGGTAAAAGGCCATTTAAGATTTATAACCTTAATATTCTAACTTAACGCTTATTAAGGCCACCGTAAGGGGTAATTCTTTCTATTATAGTTAGATTAATTTGAATATACATATGAATGATCTCATTGCTTTAATGAAAAGTAACTATTTGTTAGTTAAAAGGTGTAACCTAGTCATGGAAAATAAATATATAGTATACACTAACTTCAATAAATTATCAATCATGTAAATACCTCCTCTTATTTATGTATGAGTTGTAATACATGGGAATGAATATATGCCATTACTTCGTTATAGATCAAGATAAACATATTTTGAGTTTATAAAGATGGTTGAGACCCTTACATTTCTAAAGGATTAAATAAAGGTATGGATATACATGAGAAATTACATATGGAGAAATGGCATTATAATCTCAATATTTATTAGAATCTACTAAACATGTGAAAATGAATGATTGACATAATTGAATATCAGTGACCCTATTCGGTGAGAAATAAGTTATGATAAAATATTAAGGGTTAGATAATAAGTTTAATTAAATAGATTTGTGCATCCAATTTATTTGATTCCTAACTCTTCACTTGATGAACCATAAATTAAGTTGTATTAAATGTTCCTATAGTATGAAATACAATTGGTAGGAATACATTTTGGATTCAACCTTATTATATTACCATTTGAAGGATTATGTTGACACTAACAAACTCCTTGGGTAAATGTGAATAAGTAAAGTGTAGATATTAGTCAGTAAGTATAGTGTGAGTGTTACAATGTGAGTGTTGATGGATTGAGTTTGAACAAGAAAAATAAAAATAAAAAATTTCATACTCTATTTTTTAAGATAGTAGTGAGGATTTTTGGTACATTACAATTGGTATCAGAGCGTAGGTTGCAACACTATGCGACTTATGGACTCACCTACGTGCTGGTAAGTTGTTTTTTTCTATCGAAAATCAGTTGTTGAATACAAATTGTTTTCCTGCATGTTGTAGAAAGTATGGTTTGAAGCTTCATATTAGAATGCTTTATTAATCAATGAAAACAAAGATTAATGTTGTGATTGATAGTAGGAGCATGTAAACCAATATACATAAGCTTGATATGCTTGATTGCATGCATGATCATAAGCTTGTGTATAGTAGATGATCAAAAGAGACATGTGTGATGAATCATTAATGCACTTGAGAACTAAAGAAAGTATGATCATGATATCTATAACATATAACTTGAACTAGTCTAAAGAGATCTTATGGTAAAATTTATGCATTTTAGTTAAACTAATTAAATTTTGTGAAGAAGCATGTGAATTGAAATTACTTAGACTCAACATGCCTAAAAGAATGCATGGTGGCATGAATGGTAAAAAATAAGAGTGTATCAATCAGTAATCATAATACCTAAAAGAATTTATTGCAGTAATAATAAGAGAAGTATATAATCAATAACTAGGTTTACTTAAAAGAGAACTCTTATGGCTAGATATCTTCTTACGCATCATAAATATTGTAATAGGATTTTGGTACTCACTAGAAAGGAAATACTTTGAAAAGATAGAGCATATTTTGTTCTCTTGTTACAAGGAATATGATTATGAAGAATAATGAAAGGGAAATTGTCAAAACTATAGATCTAGCTAAACTAGCTTACCTATCTAAGCTAACAATAACATATCAACATAAATAAGAACAGAAAGAGAACAAGGAAAAGAATACACCAGATATACATGGTTCACCCAATTGGGCTACGTCCATAGGAAGGTTTTATTCTTATTATCAAAATTGAAATATTGTTGATCAATCCTTCACTCCACCACATGTTCAACCATCCCAAGCAGTGATGTTAGATATCTGAAATTCTTCTCAGTAAAATATTTGGCGAAGATGTATGCATTTTGCTCACCTGTTGATCAATACTGCAAATCAATGATCTGGTCATGCACTAAAATCCTGATGTAGTGCATATGGATCTCAATATGCTTGGCCCTCTGTCTCTGTACTGGATCACTTGAGACCCTTATAGCACTCTAATTGTCACAAATGATGACAATATGAGTACTAAAGGAAATCTCAAACTTTGAAAGAATACCCTGCAACCACACACATTGAGTAGTAGCATTCACTGCTCCTCTATACTCGGCCTCTGCTGAAGATAGTGCAATTGCACTTTGTTTCTTGCTAGACTAGTAGACAGGACCACCTCCAAGCATGAATACAAATCCAGATGTGGAATTTCTGTCCAGGCTATCACCAACCCAATCTGAGTTAGTAAAGCCAAGAAGATCGAGTCTAGAATCTGCAACATAGTGAATCCCATCAGTCTTGGTGCCTTGCACATAATGCTGTTAAAATTCAATATGCTAAGACATAAAATAGCAGCATTACATTCCATTTCACAATAATAGCATATACAGGATCACTGAAGAAACAACAAGCACAGCATAAACACAAGAGACAGAGATTTATCCTGGGAAACCCTCATGGGGTAGAAAACCCAGCAAAGCTTCCTCAATATAGATGACCAGCAATATACAAAGATGAAACCCTGAGACATGATCTCCTCCTCCACAATAGCAGACCTCTCCTCCACAAGTGCGCTATCCTCAAGTGTGTGAGTGTATCAAATGAGGAACACACCTCCTCTATTTATACACTACTCTGATATGTATTTTACACAAGTACATGTAGGCTCGTATTTAACCATTAGGTTAAATACCCCATTATAACTGACTGGGCCGACCCCCACATGGTGGGTCTAATAACCCTAGTTACCACAGCCAACTCGGAGGAATAAACATCTCCGGATTTATAGTATAATCACATCGGAGGTATGGAACATCTCCGGAATAAATAATATACAAATATTATATTCTTTGAAGTTACAATATTTCAACACTCCCCCTTAACGAGAAGGATATTATAACAGCATCTGCACGAGCAAGGAGTCATCAACATCATACATGATACATCTATAAATCATTGGAAGCTTTCTCAACATCATCAGTAACTCAAGCAGTTACTGGAACATCTTCAATACTGGAACATCAACATCTTCAGTACAGAGTCTTTATCTTCTGCAGCACTCGAACAACTACAACAACATCAACATCTGGATCCTCACGATCATCAGTATCGTCATCTCACGATCATTAGCATCGTCATCACACGATCATCAGCATCGTCATCACACGATCATCAGCATCGTCATCACACGATCATCAGCATCGTCATCACACGATCATCAGCATCGTCATCACACGATCATCAGTATCGTCATCACATGATCGTCAGCATCGTCATCAACACAGGTATCCATAACAATACAAGTATCCACATCATTAGTACAAGTATTCATGCCAATACAAGTATACATATCATCAATACAAGTATCCATACTGACACAAGTAATCATGTCATCAATACATGTATCCTACCGATACAAGTAACCACATCATCAATACAAGTATCCATACCGATACAAGTAACCACGTCATCAATACTAGTATCCTACCGATACAAGTAACCACATCATCAATACAAGTATCCTACCGATACAAGTAACCACATCATCAATACAAGTATCCTACCGATACAAGTAACCACATCATCAATACAAGTATCCTACCGATACAAGTAACCACATCATCAATACAAGTATCCTACCGATACAAGTAACGACATCATCAATACAAGTATCCTACCGATACAAGTAACCACATCAAAAATCACTTTCTCGGAGACCATACGTCTACGGATCAATTCAGGGACCGAAGTCCGGGGATGATACAATCCCCACTTCTCGGAGACCATACGTCTACGGATCAATTCAGGGACCACAGTCCGGGGATGATACAATCCCCACTTCTCGGAGACCTCACGTCTACGGATCAATTCAGGGACCTAAGTCCGGGGATGATACAATCCCCACTTCTCGGAGACCTCACGTCTACGGATCAATTCAGGGACCTAAGTCCGGGGATGATACAATCCCCACTTCTCGGAGACCTCACGTCTACGGATCAATTCAGGGATCTAAGTCCGGGGATGATACAATCCCCACTTCTCGGAGACCTCATGTCTACGGATCAATTCAGGGACCTAAGTCCAGGGATGATACAATCCCCACTTCTCGGAGACCTCACGTCTACGGATCAATTCAGGGACCTAAGTCCGGGGATGATACAATCCCCACTTCTCGGAGACCTCACGTCTACGGATCAATTCAGGGACCTAAGTCCGGGGATGATACAATCCCCTCAACTGTCCACTAAGGACTTCATTCTCGGAGACCTCACGTCTACGGCTCTCTTTAGGACTGAAAGTCCAGGGATGATCCAATCCCCTCAACTGTCCACTAAGGACTTCATTCTCGGAGACCTCACGTCTACGGCTCTCTTTAGGACTGAAAGTCCAGGGATGATCCAATCCCCTCAACTGTCCACTAAGGACTTCATTCTCGGAGACCTCACGTCTACGGCTCTCTTTAGGACTGAAAGTCCAGGGATGATCCAATCCCCTCAACTGTCCACTAAGGACTTCATTCTCGGAGACCTCACATCTACGGCTCTCTTTAGGACTGAAAGTCCAGGGATGATCCAATCCCCTCAACTGTCCACTAAGGACTTCATTTTCGGAGACCATACGTCTACGGATCTATTCAGGGACCGAAGTCCAGGGATGATACAATCCCTACCTGTCCACTAAGGACTTCATTTTCGGAGACCATACGTCTACGGATCTATTCAGGGACCGAAGTCCAGGGATGATACAATCCCTACCTGTCCACTAAGGACTTCATTTTCGGAGACCATACGTCTACGGATCTATTCAGGGACCGAAGTCCAGGGATGATACAATCCCTACCTGTCCACTAAGGACTTCATTTTCAGAGACCATACGTCTACGGCTCACTTTAGAACATGTGTTCAAGGATGATACAATCCCCACATGTATTCTCATCAATACATCTATCATCAAAAGCATGTATTCTTACTAATACATATAACATCAAAAGCATGTATAAGTAAAACTAAGTATTCTAAGTATATGAGTCCTAAATCTAAATATTTCTAAGTATCTAGGTGTGGAGAACAGGTTACCTCATCATCGACCTTGTTGTTCGATGAGACAATCTCATCATCAGTGACTATACTACTCCCCCTTTCGAGGAGGGTCCCTTTGAGCTACACCAAGCTTGTCTCGAAAGTATTCAAATTTCACTCGAGACAGAGGCTTGGTTAGTATGCTGGTAACTTCTTCACTCGAGGTAGAGGTTTGGTTAGTACATCGGTAACCTGTTACGAATTCAAACTTTATAGTTCCTTTCTGTGTCATATCTTGTTAGATCCCTATGATCTTTGACTTATCATGGAACACTGGATTCTATGTCATCTTGATACAACTCTATTTGTCACATAGGATCACAGTTGGTTCTATCTCTAAGTCAAACAATCCTGAAGCCAAACTTCTTCACAACTAGCAGAGCAAACAGCCATATATTCTGCTTGTGCTGAGAGCCACACTAGACTGCTTCCAGCTAAACCACGAGATCATGGCTAATCCTAGACAATAACATCCTCTTGATGTGTTCTTCTTGTCTGATACACTTTCTTCCTAATCAGCATCTGAGTAGCCATCTGAAGTCATGATCTCCAAGATAGCACAGATCAAAGTCTATCGTATCCTTTGGGTTCCTCATCACATGCTTTGCAACTATCAGGTGAAAACATCTAGTTTCCACTAGATACTGACTCAAGGTATTCACAACAAAGCATATATCTAATCTACTATATGTTAGATACATCAATGACCCAATAATTTGACTGTACAGAGTTATATCCACTAACTCTGATGAGTTATCCCCTAACAGCTTCAAGTTGGAATCCATAAGAGTGGCCATTCCAACACCTCAAGTCATATTTCTCATCATACTTTCACTGGTTGAGAAATATTCCTTCTGAGCCTTGCCATACTTCCAGACCTAGGAAGTAAAGCATCAATTTGAGATCTTTCATTTTCATTTCTGCATTGAATGATCTTCTGCATATCTATCTGTGCCATCTCTTGTTAGATGGGTCTACTGATATGAGCCTCAATATCATTCGAACTCTGTGGTGAGTTCCTTCTTGCATCCATGTCATATGTGTATATAAATCATATTCAACCTTGTAGCAAAGGTTGAGATCCACATCACCCATGGTGATCATTAAGCTTATCAATTTATTATCGATCCTAGGTACCTATACAGAACCTGATTCACACTTCTTCTTTAATTACACCATACTTGGAGCAAACATCTTGTCGTGATTCTCTTCCCCTTTCTAAGAGAATCTTCTAGCCATGAGCCTTCTATATTTTGTTTGATTTGTAAATCTTCTTGTTTGAACATCCACCACTTGTACGGTGTCCATCATTCTTCATGACCTTTCCTACAAATCAAAATTAAGTACATGATTAGTAATACTTCATAATCATCAAATCATATTGACATGATAACCTATTATGCATACAGATATCATTTACATAGTGATGCAACTATTTTGACCAATACTTTGGCACAACACTTTCCCATATCCTGTATGCATACAGTGGCTATCTAGATGCCTTCCATCTCTACCAGAACATACTATCGAGAGTGTGCACAACTCTCAGCATGTCAGCAAAGAGGTTTCATTCTAGACAAGAAACAATGGAATGTTTGTCCAACTTACCAATCATATGCATATTAGTAGTATACTGTTCAATGTTCTATGAATATTTACACTCAGCATGATATATTATAGGAATACAAATATGCATACAACCTATTATAGGCAATATCATTACTATTTCAAATAACAACTCAAATACTTATATTTTATGTTTGTGTGGCTGCCTCCCGCTTGATCTTCTGTATGTCTTTTGAACTTCTATTCATTCTGTACCACTGTGCATGCTCAAGAGTCATCCTCATGATCTCATACACAAACATACACTCATTAGTATATTCTAAATGCTATCAAAACATTATAGTACTAAATAATCTTGAAAATGTATAGTCATGATTATAGTTAATAAACATTAGTATTCAAGATTTCAGGGAAGTCTTCTTTTACTCATGCATATCATCAATCAAGATAAAAGATATAATATGCATAATCCCTTGATTACTAACTTTATGAATAAGCATAACCAATCATTCCAAGTATACTTATATAAGGGATCCTAACACAAGGTAAGATTCATGGGAAACATACCTGGATTAGTATACCTACTTGGTTATGTACAACATACCTAAACAATCTCTTCAATGATTTAGAGATCCTGAGCTAGAACTTGCATGTCTCATAGGTTAAGCATAATATAACAAAGTCATACATACCTCGTAAGTAGAACAAAGATTATGGATGAGTCTTTGTCTTCATGGAGCCTGATCTGTCTTTTGTGATGTACCTGTATCTTGTTAGTAGACAACATCAACCTCACACAACATCATAATGCATTAGTACAATCATAAGTGTCAACACCCTAACCAATGAATATCTTCTATCATGCATTCATAATTTTGTTAAGGTGATACAACAAATCTAAAATCAAGATTGTACTAACCGTAATAACATGAAGACAAACATACCATAAACTTAATCATGAACAAATCTCAAAACATACCTCGATGAGTCATACCTGTCGAGATCGCTTGTAATCTCCTTATGTAAAGCCTTAGCCTCATCTCCCTCTGAAACAGTAACTCCTTCACTTATGCAGGTGACCAATCCATCTTCTTCTAGGATTAACCCTATCCACTGGACCTGGAGCTGGATATGGGTTTGTCAGAGAAACCCCAAAAATTTTGAATTTCAAACTTCCGAAAGGATAGAAATATGCGCCTTGATGAGCTGATCAAACTGATATATTCAGAATTTGAAAACTGCAAAGTTTCACTCCTCAATTTTGTCTTTGAAACTTTCGGATTCACTAGACGTGACCCTGAACTGGGGTTTGGTGAATCCCACTCTTCTGCCCAATCAAAATGTTTGATCCAAAGCTCTAAGCTTCTATTTTTCTAAGGAGCTTCCAGCCATGGTCACAGATTTCAAAAATTCCCATTTTTACAGAAGCCCTAATTTTCCACTTTTCTGATCAAAGTCCCGAACTAGGGTTTGATCAAGCCCGGCCTTCTGCCCAACCAAAAAATATGATCTTGGTCTCTAAATTTCTATTTTGATGAGTAGCATTCAGCCGTGGTCTCCGTTTACAAAAATTCCAACTTTCTTCAAAGCCCTAAATTCCGGAAGCCATGAATGAGGGTATTCAAAAATAATTATGTTTTGACAGAAATATGTACCTGATTGTTTCTGGTGTAACTCCAAACTTTTCAATCTACAGGGTCTGAAAAAGTTTTCTGAGATAGCCTGACCTGTTATGTTTCCATCCTGACAGGTCTGACCTCAATTGGATTCTCTGAGAGAGAGTTATGTCAAATGTCGCAACGTGACCTGTTTTGGGATAAAACAGAAGAGCGAACTTGTACGGCGTGCCACGTGTCACTGTTTGAACTTCGGCCTTTGAAAAACTTTTCTGAGGTATCTCGGCCTGTTATATTTCCATCCTGATAGGTCTGACCTCAATTAGACTCTCTGAGAGAGAGTTATTCTAAGTTTCGCAACATGACCTGTTTATGGGATAATACAGGAGGGCGAACTTGTACGGAGTGCCACGTGTCACTGGTTCAACTTCGGCCTCTGAAAAAGTTTTCTGAGATATTATAGACTGTGTACTACCTGTCACTTTTTACGAAATTTCATTTGGATCTTCCTAGCCCAAGATATGACCTTTTTCCCAAGGTCACCTGATTTTGACTCAGATCTGGAAGAGGCAGAAACCCTATATTGTACAGATCATAAATCACAAAGTACAACGAATTAGAGGTTGTCCTTTGGACACAAGGTACCTGGAGATTTAATCTTCGTACTGTAACAATTTCAGATCTGAAAAATTCGCCAAAACGGATTTATAGCGAAAGTGCTACGATGACTGGTTTTTGCTATGTAAAACCCTAACCTTCAAATTGTCGTAAGTAAAGCAAGTGTCTTTAGTGCCATACCTTGTCTTCCTTCAGGTTAGCTCTGATACCATGTTAAAATTCAATATGCTAAGACATAAAATAGAAGCATTACATTCCATTTCACAATAATAGCATATACAGGATCACTGAAGAAACAACAAGCACAGCATAAACACAAGAGACAGAGATTTATCCTGGGAAACCCTCATGGGGTAGAAAACCCAGCAAAGCTTCCTCAATATAGATGACCAGCAATATACAAAGATGAAACCCTGAGACATGATCTCCTCCTCCACAATAGCAGACCTCTCCTCCACAAGTGCGCTATCCTCAAGTGTGTGAGTGTATCAAATGAGGAACACACCTCCTCTATTTATACACTACTCTGATATGTATTTTACACAAGTACATGTAGGCTCGTATTTAACCATTAGGTTAAATACCCCATTATAACTGACTGGGCCGACCCCCACATGGTGGGTCTAATAACCCTAGTTACCACAGCCAACTCGGAGGAATAAACATCTCCGGATTTATAGTATAATCACATCGGAGGTATGGAACATCTCCGGAATAAATAATATACAAATATAATATTCTTTGAAGTTACAATATTTCAACAAATGCAAGATTATTTTTGTAGACCTACAATGGAGCTCATGTGGCTACTCCATTTATATTGAATCCACACTCACTACATATGCAAGCTTAGGTCGAGTATTATTCAAGTATAACAAGCTACCAACAAGCTGCCTATACAAGGTGTTGTCCACCAATGGTGTAGATTCTGCTTCTTCAAGTCTAACTCCTGAAAGGAAAGGAGTCTGTGAAGGATTGCAATCAGCCATCTTGAACTTATTTAGTAGGTCATATGCATATTTGGACTAATATACCTTAGTTCCATTCGTAGTTTGAGAAAGCTCAAGCCCCAAAAATTGCTTAAGAATTCCCAAGTCAGTCATGGAAAAAGCTTGATGCAAAGCAGTCTTTAATGAAGCTATTTGATCAGTAGAGCTACCTGTTATTAGTAGGTCATCAACATATAACACAATCATCATAATTGAGCCATCAATTAGCTTCATGTAAACATTAGGATCAGATTTGCATCTCACAAAAGATTGTGACAAGAGAAAGTTGTCCATTTTGGCATACCAAGCCCTTTTCCACCAACATAGAATTATATTTCACTATTGCACCATCAGTTTCACACTTGGTCATGAATATCCACTTACAGCTTACCAATTTTCTACCTGGGGGGATTTTGACTAGCTCCCATGTCTCATTCTCTTGTAGTGAATGAAACTCCTCATCCATAGAAGCCTTCCATATTGGTTCATGTGAGGCTTCTTCATATGTCTGAGGATCATAATCCACCATCAAATAACATCTCTCAGACAAGTACAAATCATTCACATTGAGAGCATTCTCAAATTGTGATCTAGTCCTCCTTGTGTCCCGAGGATTTCCCACTAGTTCACCAACTGCTTGAAGAGTCTTAGAATCCCACTATGGCCTTGTTGGTGAATTAGGATCTGTAATAAAATGGTCTTCATCATCAGAAATATCAGAATCAAGAAATTCAATAGGAACTTGACTTACATCTCCAGGTGGTGGTGTGGATGGCTCTCCAATTTCAACATTCTGAGAGGGCTCTTCTTCGAATTGAACACTTCTTTCTATTAAGGATTTTTGAGAAGTCATGTTCAGAATCTTGTAGCCTTTGGATTCCTATGAATAGCCAACAAAAATACATGGTTGGATTTGGGGTTGCATATCCCTCCTCTTCTCAAGTGGAATTCTAGCCCAAGCCTTGGAGCCAAAAATTCTGAAATGAGAAATATCAGTTTTGTGCCCAGTCCAAGCCTCAAATGGAGTGATTCATTTGAGAGATTTGTGAGGCACTCTATTTTGAATGTATGTGGCACAATTTATTTCCTCGGCCCAAATCCTTGGAGATAAAGACTTTTCCTCAAGCATGCATGTGGCCATCTCCTTCAATGATCTGTTCTTCTTCTCAGCAACACCATTCTACTGAGGTGTGTATGGAACAATATGTTTCATTTGTATGCCTAAAGAAGCACAAAATTGGTGAAACTCAGATTTGATGTACTCCCCACCATTATCAGATCTAAGGATCTTGATTTGTCTACCAGACTGGTTTTCAACTGACGCCTTGAAATCTTGAATACACCGAACACTTCAGACTTTAGCTTGATGAAATAAATCCAACAGTACCTAGTAAAGTCATCTATGAAGGTAAGGGTGTATTTGGCATGGTTCAAAGACTCATGGGGGAATGGTATTGATATGTCACTGTGAATAAGCTCCAAGGGTGCTAAGGTTCATTCAGTTCTGGCTCTCTCAAATTTATGCTTTGGGTGTTTTCCTAGGATGCATATTTGACAGACACCTTTAGAACACTTGATATTGGGCAGCCCTATGACAATCTCTTTCTCATGGATTTGGGAGAGATATTTGTAGTTTAGGTGTCCAAATATTTCATGCCATAATTTGCTTGACTCATTGGCATGGTTTAATAGAGAAGAAGGTGAGGGGAATGGCACAAAATGAGAAAACCTATAGATTTTTTAGCTATGGTCAGCAGAACCTAAGGAAACAATTCGGCCTATTGACATTTCACAGATTTCAACATCATTAGGTGTAAAGACCACATTTTTGGGTGATCCTGTTTGAGTCATCTGGTATACTGACAAAAGGTTAGCATCAAGTCCTGGAACATACAAAACATTAGTGAATGTACCAAAATATAGATCATTGTTGCCTTTACCTTTGCTTGAAGTTTCAGAATCATCACCCAACACAATGGTTGGACCACTGGAAGAGTCAAGAGATGAGAATCTCTCTCTCTTGTGGACACCATGTTCCTTGAATCTCCAGATTCAATAATGAATGAGGTAGGCCTTGATGTGCTTGCCATCAGTGCATGCACTCACTCCTTATATTCTGAATTTTGTCCTCCATCCTTCCTCCTTGTGCTCTCAGGAAGAGGAATGTTGGATTTCTCCAGGAGTTGAGCCATTTGATCAATGGTCTTCTTCATGCAAGATATTTCGGGATGAAAGCCCCTGCTGCAATAGTTACACTTTTCCTTCTCATTCTTCTTGTTCGGATTTCTCTTGAAATTTGAAGAGTCTTCATGGACTTTCTGCTTCTCCTTCCTCTGATCAGTGGGCTTCTTGAAATTGCCCTTCTTCTTTCCTTTCGAACCCTTTGAATCTACAACATTCAGACAGTGGTCTTCTGATGGATTTTTGATGGCTCCCATCAAGACTAAATTTTTGTGTTCTTGTGTAAGAGACTCCATGAATTCTGAGAGTGTGGGGTTCTTCTAGTTTTGAGTTACCTTCCTTGTGGAGTGGAAGGTTGAAACAAATACTAAATAATCTGGTCCAAGCTTGGAGAGAATGGAAAATATCAATTGATCATCTTTTTTATCAATTCCACATTGATTCAACTGTAGAACAAGTGACTTGAAATTTGAGAAGAAATCCTCGACGTTCTCGAAATTCTGTGGACTCAATGAAACAAGTTCATTATCTAGTTGATGGCCTCTTAATTCATCTGTCTTGCCAAATAATTCTTGAAGCTTTAGCCAAACTTCATTGGGAGAGGTAAGACCATCTAGATGGAATAAAAGATATCTGGATGTAGTGATACATAGGATACCATAGGCTTCATCTCTTCGATTATGCCACTTTGATTTCTCAATTGTTGAGGTTGGCTCAAGTTCAGTTGCCATAGTCACCCTGTAGAGGCCTTTGCTCCTCAACATGATCTCCATTTGCACCTTCTAGTCAAAATAATTGAATGGAGTGAGTATGATCTGATGTGAATGATCCATTTCATCTCTGAAATATCTTTTAAAGTGGTTTGGGTGCGCCCCAAGATGATTTGATACGCCCTATGGGTGATTGAATGCGCCCTATACATGACTGAATGCACCCTGTAAAGATTGGTTGGATCCTGCAAGACAATCAATGGAGAACATAATATATTTATAGCTCTGATACCATGTGAAATTTAGTTCACACCAAGATTTGATCAAGAAATTACAACGTTCACAAGTAATTCTCACACAACTAGTCAAGAACACTGAAAAACAGTCACAGATGATACAAACAGGATTACTCTCATGAATAATAATGCATTAACCAAACTTGGGAAAGTAATAGGTTTTCAATATATAACATTACATCATAGATTCAAATGCATAAGGATGCAATTCGAATCCTCACAAAAGCAAGCTTACTAAAAATATGACAAAGCCCCCTAGGTGGAAAGTGTGTGTTCCAAGTTACCACAAAGGCTCATGAATTTATGATTTAGTGATCAGATACTGATGTGGGATGAAAACAAATGCTAAATCCATAATATGGAAGGAAGAAACATCATGGAGTGTGAGTTGGCTAAAAATAAGTAAAACTAGTCAACTAGCTTTTCACCTTTCACCAAAAAGAGGTAAAAAGTAGTAAAAAGTAGTAAGGCGCCTTTCATTCTAGGATTAGACAAAATCTTATCTAGAATATTCAAAAATGCACCCAAGTGACTTAGGATGCTTTTGGTCCACAATAGGAATACTTGTGTTCCACACAAAGATGGCTTGTGGTCCACACATTGATTATTTTAGCCAACTACCTAGTCTAACACCTAGGAATTAATTAAAACTAATTAATAATGCTATCCTAAGGTATTAAATAAAATGAGCGGGTTTACATATTCCAACATTGGGCAACCAATAGTATTGGATAGTGTTATTTGATGTTTTCCCTCTTTTTTTATTTTATTTTTACTTTTTCCCCTTTTTCTTTTTCTTTTTCATGGATTTTGACCTTTTTTATGGGATTTTATCCTTTTTGGGAGGATTTTCATTAATTGAGGGAAAAAATGTTTTTTCTCCCATTTGGTTACTAATTTAGGGAATTTTGGGTTTTTGGAGACCAAAAATGTAGGAAAAGCAGATAGATGGGTTATGTGACTAGGGATATGACCTGGTGAACAATTTTTGGGTGTTAACAGATTGCCCCCTGATGTGTGAGGGAAGGAGCTCATTGTATGGCCAATAGACATCATAAGTTCTAAATTTTTCCAGGGGTATTAGCATTGTGATGGCGGAGAGAAGAAATTGGTTGGAGACTGGAACATGTGCTTCATACAAACTGCAAGGGAGAAAAATGGAAATACATCACCTCAATAATGAATGAGGAACATAATCTCAAATATATGGATGAGGTGGGAATACCCATGATCGTATCAATATATACAAATAATAAACAAGCCCAAAAGGGGACCTGAACAATACATAGGGAACTATTATGTACATCATAATGGTCCAGAGGGGACACAAATATGGGACATCATCATGGTCCAACCATGACTGATCTGAAGAACTAATATATGGAAACAATGGCATCCATACTGAATGCAGTATCACAACAACTATTGCTATCCTGGAGCTGAAGGTGTCCAATAACTATATGGACTCAATGAGTGGGAGTCATAATCTCAAAGGTACACTGAACTGCATATGAACTGGATATTCTAGGAATCACATAGATGAAGGGCTTCCAAACACTGTCGCCAATGCAGCCCAGATATCTGCAAGAGCATACAACTCGGGGGTTCTAAATAGTCTCACCAATGTGCTAGAGTCAGGGGAAATCCAAGCTCTTCGACCAATAACTGAAGGGACCAATACCCTATAAGAATCTCAACGGTGCGATGATGGAGTTGAAATCAAGCATGTGAAAAACAACCGTTCTAAGAGGCACTAAGGACACTTCTCGGATGGTCTGTAGGCACTCACCACTTATGGATATGAGTCCAAGGTATAGGGACCTCTAGGTCTATCCTCTGGAATATATGTGTTGGCATCAATAGAGGGAAACCTGCAACTACCAAGGCAATGATGTTTCCTTGACAGGAGCGTGAGGTGTACAACCAAGAGATGATAGTATTGGATGTGAGACTAACATTCTGGGGGGGGATATGGGGGTCAGGGAGTGATGGGACTCAAACTTGTATGACGGAAATTCAAACTTGGAAGCATATGAAACTGACCTCGGGAAAGGGGATCATAGCTTAAGGGACCAGGGACTATGACTGCAATGGGGGAGACTCAGGGGGGGAATTGATGATTGATATCATGAGACTCCAAGGATGACACATCGCAGAATACTTTGAACAAAGGTGACCATATTGGGGATGTTTTCGTAATGGTGGGACTAGATGTGATCTGTCGAGGCACCGTTTGGGTCTTCTTCATGGTTTAAGGAGCTCGAAGAATGGATAAAAGTGTGCTTTAAATGAAACTATCACGTGGATTTGTACGAGCCTAGGATGTTGTATGCTCATGGGTTCTTTAAATTCTAAGGAGTCTAAAAGCGATAAGAAGACTTTGAAATGGTGGAAAGGTACCATCGTGTGGATTTATACAAGCCCAGGACGGTGACTGCTCGTGGTCACTTTCAGTTTTAGAGAGTCTGAAGGAAATAAGAAGACTTCGAGGGGGTTCTTTTTCATTTATTAGTCCCCAACGCCCAAAAAATCATAAAAGTATGCAATGGAGAACTCTTCTAGCCAATATGAATAGAGTATTCCTTTTTCGTAATTAGTCTACTAGGTCCAGAAAATAGTTAAACTTATACCAGATAAACACCCTTTCATGTACTTTTAGCGAGCATGAAATGAAGCAAGATTGGTCAGTGATATTTTCATTCTTTAAGGAGTCAGAAAAGAGCTTAATAGAAACTCCTTGAGTGCCTTTTTTGTAAAGTAGTTACTCGGTCCGAAGAAGGGATTAAAGTATACCGAACAAATGTAAAATCCAAGCAATGGGGAAGTGTTCAATCAAGGGACAAATATGGGAATGAAGAAAGTGAGGGGGGGGGGGGAACACTAATGGGGCATCCTTGTGGGTAGATGAATGGTGTAAAAATAACACAATAATTGTACTATGGATGGAGTGGAGGGCTCATGAATAGGTCATGATAGATAAAATGGTCAAAGTGGTGCAAAAAATGACTACATATTGTGTGGAACGTAAATCAAAATGGCGAGGGGTGTGGAAAAAATTCCTGAAAAAATATTGAAAGAGAGTGATAAATGATCTTAAGAATCTTCACAGGCACAAAATTCTGAATCTGGCAGTGCAAATGGTACAAAACGCGGAGTTTGGATGACTCCAGAATGGTTAAAACAAAAAAGGGAAAAAATGGCTATAAATAGCAAAAGAGCCCACCTCCACATATCATTTTCATTGTGCAAATTGGAAGGAGTGTGGAGGGGACCAAAAGAAAAAATTTATATTTCTCTCAATCTTTCCGGTGTCGAATCTAGTTCTGTGACTTGCAGGTAAGTCTTTAAGTGATTTTTGACATTTTTTATGCATTTGGGTTTGGATTTGGTCCTCTGGGGAGCCTTGGAAAGCAAGGCTAGGGCACCACTGTGCCAGAGTGCGCTTTTCGAAGGAAATAGTGCACCCAGGGCATGGATCTGGGTCGTACATCCATGTTGTTGGGGCATGACTATGGGCCCCACAACCACGCTCTGGAGTACGGATTTTGTTGAGAAAAGTGCGCTCCAAGTGTGATTATGGCCCCAATAGGTGCACTTGAGGAGCGTGTGTTTCAAGTGAAAAAGCATGCTCCATGGTGCACTTGAGGGGAAAAAATGCATGCTTTGGAGCGCTGTTAACACCCAAAAAGTGCTCACTAGCTCATTTTCCTATTCACATGACCCATTTGTCCACTTTTCCACCATCTGAGCCTCTGAAACCAACAAAAGGTCACCAAAAGACCTTAGTACACCCCTTTTTCCATTAAAAAAGATTATTTTTCCAAGAAAATCATAAAAAACCCTCAAAAAGGGTCCAAATTCCCAAAAATATTAAAAAGGGAATTAAAATGTTATTTTTATTCAAAAAAGGAAAAAGGAGGGAAAAGTACCTAAACCATGTTGGTCAATACCATTTGGTTTCCACAAAACCACAAATGGTATTCCTCACCACCAAAACCTATAAAAAGGTGGTAGGGGCTCCTCATTTCAGATGCTTCCATTATCTCATCCTTATGCTGCTGAAATCTTCCCTGAGCACTTTTAGCCATTGAAGAAACCTTGGAGAAAGAGACCTATTGGAGTTTGGAGCTACTCATCTTGGGAGTTGCTCAACATCAACCTTCACCATTGAAGGTAATATCGCAAGCACTTGCTTGCCCCCCACTTTTCAATACAAAAAATTATTTCTTATGTTTCTTGTTCTTGATTTTGAAATGTTTACATTATTTGCTTAGATTCTTGTTTAGATCCATGAAAAGTATTGTTTATTTAGTTTATTGTTTTTATTTCTATTGAAACTGCTGCTACTAGTTAGCAGGTGCCCATAGCACTAAGCCTGGTTGCAAAACCGGGCCAACAGTTTTTGGCGACTCCGCTTTGGTTTGAACTTTAGATCTCTAGTTTTGCCTTTAAATCTTAGTTTATTTTGAGTTTTTAACCTTTAGATCCATAGATCTGCCATCTTAGACAGCAGATCCATTGTTGTTCTGAGATTTGGCCCCAAAAACAGCCCTAAATTTTCAATTTTCGGGTTCGTTTCTCGGTTTCCGTGCACGGCTTCCGCCTCGCGGTTTTTTGCCAGACAGTCGCGCGGTCCATCGCGACTTTTCTGTGTTTTTCCGCGCGGTCCATCGCGGCCTTTTTCCAGACAGTCGCACGGTCCATCGCGACTTTTCTGCATTTTTCCGCGCTGCACGCCGCGGCTTCGCGGCCTATTCCCGCGCTGCCCATCGCGACTGTGCGGCTGAAACCCGCGCGGTCCATCGCGACTGTGCGCCCAAAACCCGCGCGGTCCATCGCGACTGTGCCTCCAAAACCCGCGCGGTCCATCGCGACTGTGCGGCCAAAACCCGCGCGGCCCATCGCGGCTGTTCGTCCAAAACCCGCGCGGCTGAATTTTTTCATTCGGCCATCCCGATTTTGAAAAAATATTTTTTACTGTACTTTCTGCCCATAGCACATTTTTTACAGTATTAAATTCTGCATATTTTACAGTTTTTGAAAAAAAAATTTACTATTTGAAAGTGCATACCTAGAAATCTTTTTAAAAATTTTCAAGAAAGTGAAAGAAAGACTCATTTTGCATTTTCATCTAGATTCAAATTTTTTCTTGTTTACTTCTTTAGAATCTTGCCCTTAGCAATTTTTCTTGAAACAAAGAAATCCATTTATTTCTTTTAAAAAGGAGTTTATTATTTGCTTTCATAAATCCAAGAAATCCTTTATTTTTTGAGTTATTTTTGGAAAAGCATATTAATTCCTTTTAGTGAAAAAAGTCTTAAATATTTGCTTTGTATTTTCGAAAAGTCCTTTATTTTTTGAAAATTTCCCTTAAAGCATTTAATTTTTTCAAGTTCAGTTTACAACACCTCACGTGCACTCACACGATCACTTAATTGAACTAAGACTTAAAACGTACCCTAATTTGAACACACTCTTAACCCCACTTGGGGAACACTAAAAGAATTCTTGTAGCTAGGTAGTATTGGGGGGATAGGTGTTCCAATAACACCCCTCAGTTCATACATCTGAGACATAGAAGTTGTCCAATTAGGGAGCTAAAATCTCTTAGTACTTTTTGGCGCGGTCACAACCGGTTTGTGGGAAGGCCTCTCCCTTAGGAGGGTTGAAGTCGCGAGGATGGTTCCGGAAGCCTGAGTGGGATACCGAAACCCATTCAGTAACCGAAGGGCTACCATTCGCAGTTCTCGGGATATCCCTGTATTGAGATATTGCGATCAAAGGACCAAACGGCAGATTTACCTTTTCTCGACGCGTCATGAACGGAGTATCCTAGTAGCCTGTCTTTTTAGGATTGATTACCCGGTGTCCCTCCCGGTAGGGGGATATCTAGCCGTTGTCTCTACATTCATATTGTCTGACTTGGATTTCATCACCTTGCAGAGGATATCGTCTGTTTGAGTCACAATACTTTTAGATTAGGTGTTTGCATGATCTTTACCACCTTTTGAGTCTAGTTACACCTATTTTTTCTAGGAGCCGCTTGCATGTTGGTATTCTGACTGGTTGTTGCATTCCTCCACTTATTGTAGCACAGCTGCTAGGATAAGTGCATTTTTTGAGGATTGATTTTTTTGGCCTGTGAGCCTTCATTTTTCACTCCCCTTCTTGCACCCTTGGTTGCATTAGGGTTTTGAGTCTTTTACATACATATCACCACCTGATACTTAAAACAAATTTTTACATAAAAAACATATTCTCACCATTGAGAACTCTAGACGTTCTCGTCGTCTACAGGGCGAACTCCCAGAGTTTAGTCCACTTGGCTCTCCACGTCACGGACGCAGAGCATTATCCCTTGATTCGACACATCGTCAATCAATTAGACGGTCATCCGATTCTGACATACCCCACTTCACCTTTGATTTGGAGGTAGAATCCGAAAACCCCACCGAGTTACCTACCACAATTATGTCTGGAACACCAGTTGATCCACTTTATACATTAACCATAGGTCATACATCCGCAGACCCTTCTGCGGGAGTACCATCAACGGCAACAGCCACCCCCTTGGGTATGCCCAATATGGGTAACACTCCACATTTAGGAATGCCTAGCACAGGACCACCACCTGTCATGGGCATGCCCAACATGGGGGTCATACCCCCTTCGGGTTCCCCAAACCCTATCCCAGGAATCCCTAGTGCGATTCCTAACCCAAGTGTAACTCCTGTTGCACTTGGGAGTGCTATCCCAGGAATCCCTAGTGCGATTCCTAACCCAAGTGTAACTCATGTTGCACTTGGCAGTGCTATACCAGGAATCCCTAGTGCGATTCCTAACCCAAGTGTAACCCAAGTTGCACTTGGGAGCGCTAACCCATATCAGGCCACACCTTTTGGAGGGCACATACCCTCCATACCTAGCATACCTATAGGCGCTACTGGACCCCTACACCATACCACAATGGCTAGGCAGGTCCCGGTTCCGGTCACCACATCCGCTAGTCTACCATACATGGCAAGTCTCAACCTGCCAGATTTAGCTAGGCTCACAAATGACCCTATCAGGCATGATCCTGCTTGGCCCCATATGCCCACTAAGCTTCCCTCTGACATCCCTAAATTTGAGGGTAAAGCCGGAGAAGACCCCCAAAATCACATCATGTCATTCCATTTATGGTGTTCCTCCAACTCCATAGTGGATGACTCAATCCGCCTACGGCTTTTACAACGCACCTTCACTGGCTCCGCAGCCAAATGGTACATCGAGCAACCCCATGGGACGCATTCCACATTTACCTCCCTTGCCTCGACCTTTCTACAATTCTTCCAGCTACCTGTCCGCTACGATGCGGGCGTCGAGATCCTACTGTCTTGCAGACAGAACACGGCCACGCATATCACTGACCATATTCATGATTGGCGTCGGTGTCGAATCCTATGCAAGATCAAATTAGACGACCGAATCTTTTTAGACTGGTTCCTCAAATCCCTCCTTCCTCTCATTGCGAAGGATGTAGCGTCTGAAAGACCCCAGTCGGAGGAGGAGGCCATCCTTAAGGCCCAACAGTTTGATCTTATATATGCCCAGTCAGGTTACCTATACATGATCATACCTGACGCCCCACGAGGTGACTCTGCACGCGGTGACACACCGGGGGCATCACATGCCGCTGATGGCATTATTGGCCAAATTACACCGCAAGCAAAACCTTTCAGTATGGTGAGCACCATGCCCGCCCCAGACCTTTCTAGGGCTACATCTAGTTCCGGGGCGACAACTTCTTATGCTCCAACAAACCAGACCCATCACGTTCATGGACCCTCTTGTCCACAACATTGTTATGGCCAAACGCCATCAGCATATATACCCCCTACATACTATGCTCAACCTACGGTACAAAACCCCATGCAGTTCCAACAACAGCCCATGCATTACCCACAACCGGTTGCACCGGATAACCTCACACATCCACCAGCTCAGGGGTACCAACAACCCCAGCAGGCAACTGGCCCACCTCCAGCTCCACCTGCGTACTATCCACCGCAACCTGCTCCCGCACCTGCGGCTCCTCAGAATCCCCCCAATGCCCAAGGGCATGTGTACGCACAACAACATCAGCCCCAATACCAAAATAACCAACGCAACCAGGGTGGGCAACCAAACCGCGGAAGAGGACGCAACCGTGGAAACAATCAAAACCGTAACCAAGCTCCACAACCTACCCATCCTCCGCAAGAAAATAACGCGGCGCCCGCTCATCAGAATCCTGATCGGCCACCTAAGCAGCCCAAAAATGCTAATTTACGAACAAACCATCCTTGTTCCATTTGCGGTGTCTATGGCCACTATACCCACGCTTGCCCACATCTCGAGCGAGCTCGACAACTATGGACAAATGACGCCCATCGTCAAGGGCAGGCGGCTCCTCAGCCACCACCCAACCCCCCACCACCTCCACAACAACCTCTGGTCCTCCAAAACCCCTTTCCAACACAAGGAGTGGTGAACACTCAGCCGTTAGCCCCCCAACAGGGCAACGGACAACCACAACAAATTACTTACACAGCTCCTGACCAACCCATGTTTGATTCAGGCACCCACCACTTATTGATGATGTCCACCGCTGACGTCAATATCCAAACTCGTCGGAATCAATACGGACCGACTCCTGAAGCCCCCCCCGCCGAAAAGGATACTAATGCTAATCCCACTGATCAGACATTGCGTATACCTCAGCTTCCACTCGATGGCGCTTCTAAAGCACCTCGCTTTCCCCTTCGCCGAATCAACAACAACCCCAATGCACGGGCTGCGTCCAATTACAACATCGTAGATGACCTAGCTCAATCTCCCGCAGCCATGTCTGCGTTAGAAGTCTTGAAAACCTGTCCTACTCAGCGCAAGACTTTACTTTCCGCCATTGGGGCGATTGACCCAAATGATTCGAAATTGATGACCTTTGATTTAGACCAATCTGAACCACGGCTGCCTTCTACCATAACAGTCCAAGTTTCCGTTTCTATTCGGAATCTTGTCATCCATCGATGTATCATCGACGAGGGTGCCTCCACATGCGTCATGTCCACTTTTGTTTGGCAAAAGTTGGGATCCCCTTCTCTCCAGCAATCCACCACTGCATTGCGGGCCTACGACGGCAGGGCAGCTCAACCTCAAGGTTTATTACCCAAGGTACCCGTCCAATTAGGTGGGAAAACTGTGCTCATCGACATAGAGGTCATTAACGCCCAGCTCGACTATAACCTTTTACTTGGCCGCAGTTACATGTACGCCATGAAAGTGGTCGCCTCTTCCATTTTCCGCACCATGATGTTCCCCCACGAGGGACGCGTGGTCAAAATTGACCAACTCACCTACTACGATCCCAACGCCCCTGCAGCACCGGAGAATGTTCTTCCCATGATTGAACAACCCGCTTCTAGTACAGTTACCTCCTTTGTGTCTTCTGTGGCACCCGGACTTTATTCGGATACACCGATGACCTCTACATTCCAGGCCATCCCACCACCGTCACCGGAGACCCAAGTCGCAAACCTCTGTACTGTTTCGCAGAATACGCAAACATCCGGCGGTCAACCACCATTGATCCCCAGTCACATTGGTGTTACACCCATCCACACCATCCCCTTCCTATTTCCTCCCTCGGGTGTAGTAAGCGCCCCGGTTATGGCTACCCTTAGCCTACCCGGGCTAACATTGGGATTACCCGTGTGGTATATTCTGCCTCCCGTTCGACTACCGACACCAGACGTCATCCTCCAACCGGTACAACCTGTTGTTACCACAAATCAGCCTCCTCCTGGTGTCTCCATCCCTTCGTCGTCAACGACACCTCCTCCTAACCTCAATATCCCTTCGTCGTCAATGAAACCTCCTCCTGGCCTCACGATTGCTTCGACGTCAAAGGATCCCCCTCTTCTTGCTAAGCCCACTGGGGGCAGAGGTCCACAACCATACACTGCTATACCACCTCCTAAGGCAGCCAAACCCCCACCAGTGTTTCGAGCTCCCCCCAAATGTTCATTATGCGATGAAATTGGCCATCCAACTCATCAATGCCCACATTTACCGGCACTCCAAGAGCATATGAATATGTTGGACGATGACATCGGCATCCCAGTAGTCAGATTAGAGCCACCTCTACAGCCTCGCGACAAATCACTGCGCACTAACCATCCTTGTGCGATATGCAGTGTTTACGGCCACTACTCTCACCATTGCCCTGATCTACCTGACTATAGAGCAGCGTTGTACGAGTTAAACAATGCCGACTTAGAGATATCTCCTCCCCTCATCGAGGAGATCCACCCCCCACCATCATCCTCGTCAGAAGAAGTCAATACGATATATATGATTTCAACAACCTTCAAACCAGAACCCCTTGATTTATGGTCTGACTACTTCAATACTGATGAGCAGATTTTGGAGACACTCACTGCACCTGATTACCCTTGGGATGATATGCATCATCGCTCGTACTTTCTCCCGGAAACATCTACCTCCACCGCATCCAACCAGCTATCGGTCGAGTCGAAAGACTTCATACCCGCTAAGGTCGATTGGTTAAAGGACCCTATCCCAGCACCGGATGCCTTTGAAGAAGGGAACATGTCAAACATTTCCCCCACTATACAGATAGACATTTCCACAACACCAGGGAAACCTGAGCTCATCTCGCTGGGCGCATTTTGCTCTCAAGCAGAAACTCAGGCATACAAAAAACTCTTTCAAGAGTTCCGAGACGTCTTTGCCTGGTCTTATACCGAGATGCCTGGTCTCGACCCCGCCATTATTGAACACCACATCGATACATGGCCGGAAGTACCCCCTGTTTGTCAGAAACAGCGACCTATTCACCCTGCCAAGCTCCCCGCTGTTAAGGCTGAAGTCGAGAAACTTCGAAAAGCCGGTTTTATCTACCCTATTCCGTACACCACCTGGGTGTCGAACCCCGTTCCAGTCAACAAAAAGCAAGGCACCCGTAGAGTATGCACTGAATTCCGCGACCTAAACCACGCTTGTCCAAAAGACAATTTCCCCACGCCATTCATTGACCAACTCATTGATGAGTGTGCGGGCCATGAGGTCCTATCCTTCATGGACGGGTTTTCCGGATATAACCAGATTCACATCCGCAAGGAGGATCAGTACAAGACTGCCTTCACCACCCCATGGGGCACCTTCGCCTATCGCGTCATGCCATTTGGCCTTAAAAATGCTGGTGCCACTTTCCAGCGAGCCATGACCTATTGCTTTCACGACTTGGTCCATATCTTGCGAGTCTATCTTGACGACCTCACAGCCCGTTCCCGAAAACGATCCGACCACCTTAACGACCTCCGGCAAGTTTTCCTGCGTTGTCGCAAGTATAAAATCCGCTTAAACCCACACAAGTGTGTCTTTTGCGTCCCAGCGGGCCGGTTGTTGGGTTTCATTGTTTCCCAAGATGGCATCACTGTCGATCCTCTGAAATTCAAAGCCATCTTAGAACTTCCCCCTCCTCGCACGCTTCGACAGCTTCAGAGCTTGCAAGGGTGGTCCAATTTTCTTAGGCGCTTTGTCCCTGATTATGCCACCAAAGTCCACGGGTTCTTACGCTTACTTCGTACCCACATACCCTTTGTTTGGGACGAGCAAGCAGACACGGCATTCGAAGCCCTCAAGAAAGCTCTCACACAAGCCCCCTTGATATCCCCACCGGATTTCTCCCAAGACTTCACCCTTTACGTCTCGGCATCTGAACATGCCGTGTCCGGAGTTTTGGTCCAGGAAGATGCCTCCCACAAAGAGCATGTGATTTATTACGTCAGCCAGACCTTATCTGGCCCACCTCTACGTTACCCATACGAGGAAAGATTAGCACTAGCTGTAGTCTTTTCCGTGCAAAAACTGTGACACTATATTTTGCTTAGTCATACCACGGTTGTCGCCGACTCCAACCCCATGGTCTACCTCCTCACCCGGCGGCTCCTTCAGGGTCGTGTCGCTAAATGGGTCATTATCCTCCAGGAATATGACCTTACTTTCAAGACTCCCAAAAGCACCAAAGCCCTCGCGCTTGCTCACCTCATTACAGATCTCCCATCCTCTTCAACATCACCCGTCATCCAAACGGACCTGATTGACGAGCATATCTTCGTCATTTCGTCTGACGATCCTTGGTACGGAGACATTTTGACTTACCTTCGTACGCAAAAATTCCGACCACACATCGATCGTGATGGACGCCGTCGCATACGACACCACGCCCCCCGATACCTACTTATTGGGGATGTACTTTATCGACGCGGCGTTGATACTATCTTACGCCGCTGCCTATCCCATAGTGAGGCAGAACAAGTCCTCAATGATTGTCATAGCGGTGCCTGTGGAGGCCATTTCTCCGGCATGGCTACCGCCCAGAAAATCATTCGCGCCGGTTATTTTTGGCCATCATTGTTTACTGATTGCATCACCGCAGTCAAGCATTGCCAGAACTGCCAGCTGTTTGCCCCCAAAGCAAGAACCCCCCCTGCCCCCCTTCATCCAATCATCACTGTTGGACCATTCTGCAAATGGGCCATAGACTTCCTCGACTGCAATCCCCCGTCAGCCGGCGGTCACAAACACATCATTGTGGCCGTAGATTATTTCACCAAATGGGCAGAAGCCATGCCAACCTATAATTGCAAAGCCGACACTGCGGCACGGTTTTTCTTCAACCATGTTATCGCTCGTTTCGGAGTACCACAACAGCTAGTTTCTGACCACGGCTCTCACTTCGAAGATGCCATCTGGAAGGAATTATCAACCATGTTGAAGTTTGAACACCATTTCTCTTCCGCTTACTACCCCCAAGGAAACGGCCAAGTCGAAGCGATCAATAAAATCTTGAAGACCATTCTCCAACGTACTGTAGACAATCACAAATCCAATTGGCATCACATGCTTTTCCCGGCACTCTGGGCCTACCGCACATCAACCAAAACCGCCACCGGTTTTATCCCTTTCCATTTAGTTCATGGTGTCGAATCTGTCCTCCCTATTGAGTGCCAGATCCCTGCTCTAACCATCGCCGTTGAGCTCCTACCGGATACTTCCCCGATCGAGCAACGTTTACTGCTCCTAGAGTAGGCCGATGAAGATCGGCGCACCGCCATTCAAAACATGGAAGCTGCTAAACAACGATCGAAACTAAGTTACGACAAACGCGTCCACCCACGAACCTTTTCGGAGGGAGACCTTGTCCTCGCTTACGATCAAGCTCATGATAAAACCGGAAAGGGAAAGTTCGTGTCTATGTGGCAAGGCCCCTACATCATACACACCTGCCTCGGGCAGGGGGCATACATTCTGACCGATTCAGAAGGCAACACCTTACGCAACCCACGCAACGGGTTGTACCTTAAAATATTTTACCCATAGAAAATCTCATGGACACCATCGTCCATTTTAGTATAGGCATACATTTTTTCCCAAAAATTTTCAAAAAAAACCTAAATATTTGTTTTCTCTGCATGACCACAGATGGAGCCTCTTCCACTCTGCCATGTCGGTTTCGCTGATGGTGCAAGCCGTTGGTATCCCAATCTCGCCTCCGCAGCTTGGGTAATATACTCCCCTTCACATGAGTTAATTCACATTGATGGAGTATGTTTAGGTGCCGCCACCAATAATCAAGCTGAATACGATGCCGTGACCGGTCTCCTGGCCGCTGCTCTCCAGATGAGCATACGTCACCTCAACGTTTTCTTGGACTCACAGCTCCTAGTTTCCCAGCTCAACAATGATTACCAGGTACGCGATCCCTGTCTGTTCAGAAAATTCCTGCGCACTAAACAAATGGTTAGACAGTTTGAATCCATTACATTCACACATGTCCCAAGACACCTCAATACTGTAGCAGATAATATGGCCAACAGTGTCCTCGACTGGCACACCAATCACATCATGTCATATCCATAAACAAAAAATGCATCCATGTGCAAAACATGTGCCTCCATGGGCATATACAAAAACCAATATTACATCCATATGCATAACATGTGCCTCCACGGGCATAAAAACAACCAAACTAATGCATCCATGTGCATAACATGTGCCTCCACGGGCATATATATAAATCAACAAACAAACTGCATCCACGTGCATAACATGTGCCTCCACGGGCATATACAAAAGACAAATGTGCATCCACGTGCATACACGACAATATATCCACAATATATATCCACATATATATACAAATCAAATAGCCAACATGTCATAAGTGCCCCCAGCACTCAATATACAAGAAATACATCTGTCAAACACAAAATGCTTCCCCATATGCTCATGAGCATTTGGGGGCAAGTACAATGTCGTCTACTCATCTGGATCCTCAGGATCCTCGGGCTCCTCCTCCGGCTCCTCCTCCGACTCCACCTCCGCCGGCCCAGCCGGGTCACGACGACCCCGAACTCGCCGCTCTGCTGGCCCTGCTGGATCATCCCTCAAACGGATCCTCCCCTGAGCCGGCCCTGCCGGAGCATCTCCTCCACCACCCCCATGCCTCGCCGCAAGCACCGCTGTCCTCAACAGGAGCGACTGCCACTCAGGTGGCGCACCAAGACATCCCTGCAAAACATCCCGATCCAGATCCCTCCAACCATCCTCAGGGAACCTAGCTAGGATCCGGGCAAAGGTACGCCGGACGCCATCTATGGCGTCACCATCAGGGCCAACCCCTCGCCCACGATCTGCATATCCTCCACCACGCGGAGGACGTACAGGTACTGGAGGACGAGCGACCACCATCGCCCGCCCCTGCCGAGCCACATAGTCAGGTGGTGGCACCGGACCCACATCTGCACAAAGCAAGTAAACCATTAGACACTATATAACAAAATCATCATAAACCAAACAACATATGATACATCATCAAATAAAACACAAAACGTACCGTCCAAGCCCCAGGCCTGTCCTGGGGCACGAGGCATCTCCGCGTCACCTCTGTAATCCATGCCGGCGTAGGGATAGTCCTCGATCACCAGAGGCATCTGCTCCCACTGCTGAAAAAAGTCCTCTGTGAAGTAGCCACGGATACCACCGCCAGCACGGGGCATCATCTGCCCCCACCTCATCATACGAGGCTCGCTCGGCAGACCAGCACGAACGGGTACATGTGGCCGCAAGGTCGGCACCCGCTCGAAGAAAAAAACAGCATAAAAAAGAGGCGTAACAAAACTCGCCCCCCTCTCTCACGGCCTTGTCCAGATCTCTCCGGACACCGGCCAAGAACATCTGCGCCCAAGCGTAGTAAGTACCCCGTAGAACGGAGTCCACCATCATCGTCTGCCCCCCAGACATACGATGTGGGGCAGCAGCACCCAAAACCCTCAGAACACAGGCACCAACAGCCCGCATATCCCACTCACATAGGAACTTCAGACTAATAGAGCTGTTTACCAAAACAGCGTCATCCACACAGAAGGTCTGTAAGAGGTCCTCCATGTCCACACCCGGAGGCAACCTCGGAGAAATATCACCGACCTCACCCAAGCGAGGCAAACCGGTCAAAAAATATACATCAGTGAGGGTAATCTCCAACCTCTCACCACCAATAATGAAGGCACCCTCTGCCGGTACCCACCACTGCACGAGCATGTTCAGGAGTCTCCTCGCTGAACGGATAGGAGGTATCTGAGCGAACTTCAAGAGTCCGCTCATGGCTAGGGTCTGTCTCACCCCTCCATCATTCTCAATCCTCAGCATCAGCTCACCATCAATCTCTCTCTCCCGCCACACAGACTGAGGTCTCCGCAACATCCTGCCCAAAAACAGAAGAAATTTTTAGCCCCAGCATAAAAAATTTAGAAAAATCCCATCGCGGCTTTTACACAAAAAGCCGCGATGCCCATCGCAGCTTTTCCACAAAAAGCCGCGATGACCATCGCGGGATCCATGCAAAAACCCGCGATGAACATCGCGGGTTTTCACCAGACAGTCGCGATGAACATCGCGACTGTCACCCATGAACACGCGATGAACATCGCGGGTTCCGACCTCACAGTCGCGATGAACATCGCGACTGTGAGCATGAAACCCGCGCGGTTCATCACGGGTTCAGCCCCGAAACCCGCGCGGTTCCACGTTGGAGAGTCAACGTGGAGTTTCGCGGCCTTCGGGGGCCCACCGCCAAACAAAAAAGACATAATTGACAAGGTTAAGGCGAATAGAGTTACCTGCAACTCGCTAAATCGAAAACCAACGGTGAAATCTCCTGGAAATCAAGACAAAGCTCTGACAGCTCTATCAAACTCGCACGTAACAATGACATGTCATATTGGGCCCCACGTCCTATTTATAGAAATTCCACAAATTTCAAACAACCATTGCGGTGTCATACGAAGTCCATTTCTCAAACCGTTGGTACCGTTGGGATCAGCACAGCGAGAACTTCATAGAGGTTCCTTCCGTTTCCCGTTTTCATGGGGTCCATTTTTTGACCATTTTTTAGCCTCTCTCATGGCCTCGGTTTGCGTGCCACATCGACCGTTCTCCATTTTAGACGTGCCTTATATAGCCGGATTCAGTTTTCCGCGCTCGTGACGATGCTTGAGACCATTTCTCGCTCTCACCTTTAGATTTTCCGGGCATTTTTTTTTCACGCCCCCTCGTCACCTCGGTTTGCGTGCCACATCGGCCGTTCTCCGTTTCCGATGTGTCATATATAGCCGGATTCAGTTTTCCGCGCTCGTGACGATGCTCGAGATCATTTCTCGCTCTCACCTTTAGATTTTCCGGGCGTTTTTTCCACGCCCCCTCGTCACCTCGGTTTGCGTGCCACATCGGCCGTTCTCCGTTTTCGACGTGCCTTATATCGCCGGATTCAGTTTTTCGCGCTCGTGACGACGCTCGAGATCATTTCTCGTGCTCACCTCTAGATTTTTCGAGCATTATTGCCTTGTGACCCCTTCGTCACCTCGGTTTGCGCGCCACATCGGCCGTTCTCCGTTTTCAACAATCCTTAGGTCACCGGATTCAGTTTTCCGCACAGATGACGATGCTTGAAACCTTTTCTCGCCCTCATCAATCCATTTTTGTTCGGTATAATTTTATCCCTTTTTCGGGCCGCGCAACCCCTTTTTACGAAAAAGGCACTTAGGGAGTTTCTGTTAAGCTCTTTTCTGACTCCTAAAACAATGAAAAGATCGCCGAGCAATCTTGCTTCCTTTCATGCTCGCTAAACGTATCTGAAAGGGCGTCTACCTGGTATAAGTTTACCCCTTTTCCGGACCTCGTAGACTAATTACGAAAAAGGTATACTCTAGTCACATCGGCTAGAAGAGTACTCCATCCGCATCATTTTATGCTTTTTCGGGCCTTGGAGACTAAAATACGAAAAAGAAACACCACCAGAGTCCACTTACCGTTTTCAGACTCTCTAAACATGAAAACAACCATGAGCATGAGCCGTCCTGGGCTCGCAAAATCCACAGGACCGTACCATTTTAGAGCACACTTTTATCCCTTCTTGGAGCTCATTAAAACTACGAAGAAGGAATTAATGGTGTCTCTTGGCGCCATGACAGATCACATCTACTCATATGGCAGCTTCCCCATCTTGGTCGCCTTTGTTCAGAGTATTCTGCAGCATGTCACCCTAAAACTCCCTCGACAGCTACCAACAGCTTGTCCTCCCCCCCCCCCCCAGCATCAATATATACCATTCAGTCAAAGCAATGATCCCTGCACCTAATAGTCAGTTCCCTACGCTGCCAGGTCAACCATGTCATCATGCTCTGAACAAAGGAAGTTTGAGTCTACCCATTTTTTTTGGCCCAGTTATTTCCCATCCCCACAAGTATGTCAGTCCTACCAGCAGTACTACATCACTTCAGTTCTACACCTCGTGCTCCTATCAAGGAAACATCATTGCCTTGTTAGTTGTTGGTCTCCCTCTGTCGACGACAACCACATTGATTCCAGAGGATAGACCTAGAGGTCCCTGTGTCTTGGACTCATTACCATTCATGATGAGTGCCTACGAATCATTTCGAGAGGAGTCCTCACTGCCTCTGCGAATGGTTGTTTCTCACATGCTCGACTTCAACACCTTCATCGCATCGTTGAGACTCGCACAGGGTATTGGTACATTCAGTTATTAATCGAAGACCCCGGATACCTCCTGACTCCTCCACATTTGAGAGTCTTCCTATGGATAACACCAGTTACACTTTTTCTATAGATATCCGGGTTGCGCATGGCGACAGTATTCAGATTTACCCCAGTTTCATACTCCCTTGAGTATACAGTTACATTATTTCTCAGAGATGACTCATAGTCATTGACTATATACAGATGTTGGACACCTTCAGTTTCAGCAGTTCAACAGTTATTCCAGTGTATCAGTTATTGAGATCAGTCATGATCATGAGTATATCCCATAATAATGTCCCCTCTGGACCATTATGATGTACCAGTATATTTCTTTACGTATTAGATCCCCCTTCTTGGGACTAATTGTTTTGTATACGTCTTGATACGAGCATGGGAATGCCCGCCTCGTCCTTTATCAGAGATTACACCTCATCCATATTGAGGTCATGTAATATTTTTTGTTTTTGCAGCTTCCAAGGGCCGTGGCTCCAGTCTCCAAACGGTCTCTTCTCTCCCCTAAAACCCCAGAAAAGACAAATGAACTATGATGTCTATCGGCCATACGATGAGCTCCTGCCCTCACACATCAGGGGGCAATCTGTTAACACCCAAAAAGTGCTCACTAGCTCATTTTCCTATTCACATGACCCATTTGTCCACTTTTCCACCATCTGAGCCTCTGAAACCAACAAAAGGTCACCAAAAGACCTTAGTACACCCCTTTTTCCATTAAAAAAGATTATTTTTCCAAGAAAATCATAAAAAACCCTCAAAAAGGGTCCAAATTCCCAAAAATATTAAAAAGGGAATTAAAATGTTATTTTTATTCAAAAAAGGAAAAAGGAGGGAAAAGTACCTAAACCATGTTGGTCAATACCATTTGGTTTCCACAAAACCACAAATGGTATTCCTCACCACCAAAACCTATAAAAAGGTGGTAGGGGCTCCTCATTTCAGATGCTTCCATTATCTCATCCTTATGCTGCTGAAATCTTCCCTGAGCACTTTTAGCCATTGAAGCAACCTTGGAGAAAGAGACCTATTGGAGTTTGGAGCTACTCATCTTGGGAGTTGCTCAACATCAACCTTCACCATTGAAGGTAATATCGCAAGCACTTGCTTGCCCCCCACTTTTCAATACAAAAAATTATTTCTTATGTTTCTTGTTCTTGATTTTGAAATGTTTACATTATTTGCTTAGATTCTTGTTTAGATCCATGAAAAGTATTGTTTATTTAGTTTATTGTTTTTATTTCTATTGAAACTGCTGCTACTAGTTAGCAGGTGCCCATAGCACTAAGCCTGGTTGCAAAACCGGGCCAACAAGCGCATTTTTTTTCCCTAGATGGGTGGCCTACCCCTTGGGGGACAAGCTTGTTGATTTACACATTACTGATGGGGGTTTTTTCATGTGTGCGTAGGATGCCAAGAGTGAGTTGGCGAGAGCGAGACCTCGAGAGGATATTGGATGAAATCATGGATGATGACAATGTCCAAGAAAGATTGGCCCGATGTGGTTTCCTGAATTTTTCTAGGGTACCCCCAATGAGTTTAGCGAAGCTGCTGCTGAACAAATTCATGGATTTCTGGGATGTTGATGTGGGGGAATTCGTGATTCAGGGTGAGTGGATAGAGGTATCAATCACTGATGTGTACTTTTTGATGGGGCTCCCTTGGTTGGGTGTGATTTCAAACACCCAACCAAGGAATCCCAATGATGTGTCTATGGAGGACTTACTAGAGCGACATTATTATGCCATAGATTATGTGCATGACAATGTGATTTTGATCTATGACATAGAGAGTCTGGAGACTCAAGCTATAGAGGCACTAGTAGTGTGGATCCTGGGATCCAAGGTGTCAAGCACTCTATATGCAGATAAATTGTTACCAATACACACAGAGCATATGAAATTTATTGTCAACCCGAGAAAGTCTTTTTATTTCAAAGGATAAGTGCACAATATATGCTTAAACACTAAACCATTAGAAGTGAATATTTTTATCTTCTATCATCCATGTTCATCCCCAAAAATCTATGCAATCCCAATTGCCTTTAACTGCTATACTTCAACTCCTCTCTATCATGCATCAATAAGAAACAGTACCAGATCTAATCAACAATTGTAGAAAAGAAATCTCATTCGTATTCTAGAACAATCACTTGTCTGATCTAATCAATCTGGGAATCATAAAGCATAAACTGAACATTAATCTAGAAATTCAATTGCAAAAGATTAAAGCAACTGTTCTAAGAAATTGAATTGCAGAATGGAATTCAATCAACACACAACATGAAAGATAAATTGTAAGAGCTCATGGGATCACGACTCAGCTGTAAGATGAACACGACAGTGTGAACAGAAATTGAAATGCATAAAGCAAACCTTACTCAGTCGACTGTTATTCTACACCATTCACCAATCTCACAGAAATATAATCTTTGACTGAAAATCCACACAATAAATATTGTTGCTGCGTACAAAAGGAAAGAACAAAGCATCACACAACAATGAATGAAAAATCCTATTTTAACTCAGCAATCTCTGTGGAAGATGGGCCCAGCCTTCACACAGAGACGCTGGCTGAACAACACAACTCTTTAGCTCAGAAGTAACCCCTTATATTAACAGAAGAATGAATACACAGTTTTGCTCAGCTGCTAATATAACAAATTAATTGTCTGCTGTCCAACCCCTTGGGTCGAGGCAACTCCCCATATTTATACATACAAATCGTAACATCTAATCCTATAATTGGGCAGCCATGAAGATCTCTGATCTTCAGGCGCCTTAAACAACTAGCGGTTACAATGCATGGCAGAACAGAAACATCCAAATATGAGAAAGTCATTAATTGACCCAAGAGTGGTGGTCCTTCCAGCTCATAGCTAGACTCGAGCAGCAACATACTTAAGATAGCGAATTCTATTATAGCTGCCCTGTCACAGCTGTGCTTGGATTGATGATTCGTGCCCCAAGGATTCCTCTACAAGCAACGAACATTCCTTCCTTCATGACTTGTTCAGCCCCGATCTTCCTGCAGTCCATTTGTCTCAACTTCCTTCGTAAATCACAACATGTTAGCACAATTTGAGAGATGCACAGCTTTAATTATCACAATCATAAGCATTAATAAAATAAAACAATGATCAGCCATACGTTGGTAATTTGGGGAATAAGGTAAGGACAATAGGTCTGATTTCCATGATAAGTGGTGTAGGACAGGGCAGGAAAGGCGATTAATGACGACTAAAAAGGGCCAATTCTAGGCTCAACACAAGGCACCCCACAGGATCTCTGGTGGGTAGATGATGCTGGTTGAACAGGATTTAGCAGGTACCTACTTCGGGTGGATTCATATGTACTTAACGGTTGTTCAGTGAGAGCTGAAGAAGGTGAGCCACACAAGAGGCGATTTTTGTTTCCCATCATTCCTATGCTCGTTCTTCTTTGAGCGAGTTTCGATGCTCCGACCACACAGAACAGTGCACGATGATGGGCCCACCGAGCAAGGGATGCGGCGATGGGGTGATATGATGAATCACAGAGATGGGGGACTGGTGGGATGGTTCTTCACTCATGAGTTGTTCACACGGTTGCGACAGTTTCCATTAGTGATCGACAACTTCCCTTATGTAGGTATGGACTATAGGGGGGATGCAGAGCTACCACGACCTCTTGGCCAAGCATGGGGACCGGATGGTATGTATCTAGCCACTTTATAGTATAATGTTGTTTCTACTCTATATCATATGTGATAGCTAGAGGATTGTTATTATAGTGAGACTGATGATGTTATTTTGTGTGCATATGTGGGGCCGCAGCTGCCGACAGGATACTAGGTGCGTAGTGGCCGAGTGGAAGGAGTTTACTCTCCCGGGCATGGGCACCATTGAAAACGGAGTGCTCGACCATGTTGGAGAGGATACGTGCAGGGATAGACCTCCTACTTGATGGGTTCATTGATGATGGATGGCAGCATTTAGATTAGGATTTGATCAATATTTGCTATGACGCTCCGTGGGACTAGAGACCAGTGATGCGATGGATTGCGATAGCAATCGAGGAAGAAAGGGCCATTGTGCAGGGCGAATCCACATATGATGAGGAGGAGGAGGAGACTGAGTTGGATGATGATGAGGAGGAGGAGGAAGATGACGACAAGGAAGAGGAGGAGGAGGAGGAGGATGATGATGACGATGGTGATGACTCATATGACTAGGTAGTTGATGGAACTACCTCCCAATGCGAGGAGCTTGGGAAATTTTTGTACTCGGCGATTATTTTTATGATGAAGAAGTTGTTGGAAATCCTAAATGAATTGATGTCTATGTTATGATGTAAACACTATGACACTTGGACTATATATATGCACGTGGATGTAGTATATTATGATGATGTATGCCTATATGATGTATATATGCATGTGGATGATGTGATGATGCGTTCTTGTGGTTTACTTCCTACATGTTGTGATTTATATGCCATTCTAGAATATTATCAGCCATTTGATCTGCTACATTGTTCTAAATTCATGGGACATGGATGAATGTAATGAACTCAAACTATCTAATCAGTTGTTTTGTGTGTAGGGACTTTCCAAAAAGGAAAGGCTCCAGTACCTTGTAAAAGTTGTTAAGTTGGGCGACAAGGAGTTGGGAGTCAAGAAACACACGAAGGTGACTAATGCCCAACTAGAGGGAAGCAATCAGGAGAACGGTCATAGCATCATACTCATCTTGGTTGTTAGTGGAAACACCAATACATACTTCATCGAGGTGGATCAACTTGTGTGAGGGGGTATACAATACCCAAGCTGTAGAGGCAAGGTTTGGAGACCATATACTTGCGCCGTCAAAAAAACCAACATAGAGTGGAGGAATCGGATCCATATTTGGTCATGCACAAAAGAAAACTGTAAGGTTCTAGATTCAAAAAGTGAAAAACAAAAAGGGAAAGAAAATTTTACAACACAGACTAGTGGGTCCAGAAATATTTAAGGAAAAAATCGCTTAAGGTACAACTTATTGCGAGGGTTGGGAAAAGGGTGTCCTCCGGAATAGGTAAGGATGTATGCCCCCTTGCCGAGGCAAGTTTTGACAATGTAAGGGCCTTTCCATAGGGATTCAAACTTTCCTTTTTCACACTTTTCATGAGCTTGTTCATAGACAAAAACTAGGTCTCCTTATTGGAAGTTGTGGGGATGGAGGCATTTATCATAATGAGCTTTGGAGCGATGTTTGGAGGCCTTGATGATTTGTAAGGATACTTTCCGATCTTTGTATGCTTGTTCCAACAAGAGTAGATGTTTCTCAAGTGGTGAGGTGTCCGGGAGAAGGTCCACGACAATGTGTAAAATGAGGATTTTACACTCAATGGGGAGAACAAACTCTACGTTGTGAACCAAATGGGAAGAGGTAAAACTCATGGTGGTCTTAATAGAAGTGCGGTAATCCCAAAGTGCAATAAACAACATATGGTTCCAATTTGAATTATGCTTGTTCATTGTTCATTGAAGGATTGTCTTCAGGATCTTGTTGATAGCCTCAACTTGGTCGTTCCCTCGAGGTTAGTAGGATGAGGCATATTGGTGGTCAAAATTCAAGAAGGTGGACAACTCTTTCCAAATGGTGTCCTCAAAGTGTTTTCCATGGTCGAATATGAGTTTCTTAGGGACCCCGAATCAAGTAACGACATGGTTAAAAAAGAAACGTGTCGCGGTTTCATCCTGGCAGTTAAATGTGGGCATGGCCTCAACTCATTTGGTGAAATAATCAATAGCCACAATGATATATTTAAGGCCACTCACCAAGGGGGGGTTTCATTACATAAAATCAATGGCCCATTTACAGAAAGGGCCAATAGTGATTACTAGATGGATAGGGGCAGGAGGGCGTCTGGATTTTTGGGAAAAGAGTTGGAAATTCTGCCAATGTTTAACTGTTGTAATGCAATCAGTGAAAAGGGTGGGCCAATAATACCTAGCACGGATGAAATTTTGGGCAGTTTACATTCCTAATAAGTGGCCACCACAGGATCCTCTATGACAATCAGTTAAAACTTGTTCTGCCTCATCATGTGTGAGGCATCAGCATAAAATGGTGTCGACACCGAGTTGATAAAGGACATTGCCAAGAAGGAGGTACCATGAAGCGTGATGGAGGATGTGACGCCGATCATCACAACCGAGGCTGGATCGAAAATTCTATGTTCGTAGGTATACAAGGATATCACCATACCATGGGTCATCCAATGAAATAGTGAACAAGTGGTCATCGAGAAAATCAGTGATGATTAGAGGTGATGTTGACGAAGATGGTAGGTCAATCATGAGATGTGCTAATGCAATCGATTTTCTACTCTTAGGTGTAACAAATGTCAGGTCATATTATTGTAGCTTAATGATCCGTTTAGCCATGTGGCCTTGAAGGATGCAGTGAATCAAGAGATAAACCATATGGTTGGAGTCTGCCACAACTGTAGTTAGGCTCATAAGAATGTAGTGGCATACCTTATGAATAGATAAGATGAAGGAAAGGGTCAACTTATCCTAGTGGGGGTAAAGTAGGGGTGGACTAGACAATGCATGACTCACATAACATATGACACGTTCTTGACATGCACTATTTATTGGACTAACATGCCGGAAACGACATATTCAGATGTTGAAACATAAAGGATAAAATCCTTCAAGAAATCAGGAGGTGAAATCAATGGGGCAGAAGTCAAGGCATGTTTTAAAGCTTCAAATGCCAGTTGTGCTTGTTCTTCCCAAACAAAGGGAACATGGGTTTGAAGCAAGCGCAGGAAACCATGAACTTTCGTAGCATAGTCAGGAACGAAGTAATGGATAAAATTGGCTTTTCCTTGGAGGATTTGTAATTGGCATAATGTACGTGGCGATGGGAGGTCAAGAATGGCTTGAACCTTCAAAGGGTCGATAGTTATTCCTTTTGGGGAAACAATGAAACCCAATAATCGGCCGACAGGAACGTAAAAACCACACTTGAGGGGATTCAAGCGAATGTTGTATTTGCGACAACGCAAAAAGACTTGCCGAAGATCGTCTAGGTGTTTGAATCATTTCTTGGATCGAGCGTGAGGTCATCCAAGTATACAAGGATAAGATGGACCAAGTTGTGAAATAAAAATTTCATGGCCCGTTGAAAGGTGGCACTAGTATTTGTAAGACCAAATGGCATAACTGGATAGGAAAAGGTGCCCCATGGAGTAGTGAAGGTAATCTTATACTGATCCTCCTTACGAATTTGAATCTAATTGTAACCATAGAAACTATCCATGAAGGATAGAATCTCATGATGTCACGTTCCCCCCTCTCATTCTGATGCAAGGGAGGAAACAAGACCAAACATACCAGGTTTATTGGACAATCTCAGCCCCATACATTACTAAGAAGTTCATTGGTAAATAAAAACTTATGTATACATATTCATACTCAACAAACACAACGGAATTAAACACCATATATACACACAGTTTCATCATGCATTCAGCATATAAACAACAGTCATTAATTATCACATTGCATAAAATAGGATGTCTTTCATTTCATCAACAAGAACAATTATCATTCAGAATAGAACACAGAATGATCATAGCTTAACCACAGGGAATAATTATCTTGAAATGTAAATGTCCAAACAACTGGCTATGTGAGAGCAATGTTCCACCCAACCATAGGTGTATGTCCATCCTGTATTCTTTCAGCTGAGAGACCACCCCCAAGATGGGTTGTGTATCCACTAAGGAGGAACTAGATGGGCTCACTCACAACCATGGTTTCACTCAATAGTTATGCTAAGCCAACAGACAGTTGGGTTTATCAAGAATACAAAAGACAAAGGAGGGAAATGCTAATCCAGTGAGCTCAACCATAGAGCTACAAGCATCTCAAGATAATTCAAACAGTCAAGGCACCCACAGTACCTACCACACCCAACACAAGGAAGGTCCCCTTCTCTGTTGCACAGTCCCTTAGGCATCGCTTCCCTCCAGTGCTCTTCAGGATGGGCATATAAATGTCAAAGCTGCTAAATCCTTGATATTCTAGCCTTCACTAGGTTTATCAAGCATTCCCAACCTCTGCTCAGTCATTCACACTTAGATTTCTCACAATTCTACCATCAAATAACTCAATCCTGTCACTGGATTTCCAGGCTATAAAAACTGGGTTTCCCAATTGATTTTGGGGTATCTAATATGCTCAATTTTGCCCCAAGGTTCATATCTATGGATCCCCCATTGAATTTCACTGTCAATACCAAATTCTGGGCGTTTATGGCTTTTCAAAACGTGGGTTCTTGCAAAGGTCCGATTTCTGGTTTTTCTCATTGCTGGGCATGTGTAATGGATGCAAACTAATTCTGTGATCCTCAACAATGGAATAGGAATGAGGAAGAATCCATTCCCACAAGGTAGAGTGACTTGTTGTACAAGAAATACAGATCCCATACCTGCCATACGAATTTCTGAGCTGCCCATGCTCCATTGAAGCCATGGACTGAATTCTTCAACAACTTCCTTACAACAGAATTAAATGTCAGCAAAGAAAGTCAAATGGGTTCTCACAATGACATTTGGCAGCATATGGTTCAATCCCACAACCCCCTCAACTCTCCCTAGTGGATACACATGGCCCCTTCTCATTCGTTGCTTCCATAACCAGTTTTGGTATTTTATTAAAATATTAAATATTTACATCATTTACAATGTTCGATGGCTTAATAGCACATGGATGGAAAAATGTCGAATACTTGTCCATTTTAAATAAAATACGAACATACACTAGCGGGGCCTTGGCCTTGAACTCCACGCTAGGGAAACATACATTGCATGTATACGATATTTACATTAAAAGCCAATATTTCATAAGGGTCAAAATTGGGGTATTACACATGACCCGCACATGCATCAATAAGTTGAACGATTAAAGGCATAGAAAATTTGTAATGTCCCCTGACCTCCCTTGTGGCCTTAAGAGGCCATGGGAGACCCTCTGTTTTGTTTTTTTCTTCAAATTCATCCAATTTCCACACAAAACCGTATTGGGATTGGGTCCGCAATCCCTATTGTGATCTGCAATCCACCTTTCCACATGCAAGACTCGAAAAGCATATTTCATAAACTAATCCACAATCGAAATCGTGCTCCTGACTTCCACAATCCGCATTGCGGAAGTCGGAAGTCGGAATCCAATTTTAGCGTCGAAAGTCTGTCCTTCCAACTTTTGCAGTTCCGCAATCCGCTTGCAGAACTCAAAAGTTGGGTTCCTTTTTGCTATCGTGAAAGTTTCCTCCCTCAACCCACATCCCAAATTCTGCATTGCGGATGCAAAAATGCATAGTTCCATGTTCCAGTTCGGTGATATTTTTAACTCTTGCAATACACATTCAGCATTCTGCATTGTGGATGCGGAAATATGGAATTCTCCATTCCAACTCCCGGGATATTTTACCTCCCACAATCCACATTCCGCATTGGGGATGCGGAACTTCGGATGTTATTACGCCGCCTTTGGGGAGGTTTTACCTCCCGCAACCCGCATTCTGCATTCTGCATTGTGGATGAGGAAATGCAGATTTCCATACGCCGCCTCCGCAGAGGTTTTAACTCCTGCAAACCGCATTTTGAATTCCACATTGCGGATTAGGAAATGCGGATTTCCATATGCCCCAAAGGTTGATTCCTGACCACCATAATCCACAATTCGCATTGCAAATGCAGAAAGGTCCTTGCGGATGCAGAAGGGTCAAGATCAAAGACCCATATTTCAACAAGCTTCCAGAGAAAATTTCCAAGGGTCATAACTTCCTCATACTTGGTGCAAATGGGACAAGGTTTGTACAATTGGAAATCTCTTGGATATCTCTATCCAATGGTGCAATTCCATACCCAACTAAGGTCTCTAACCTTGTAATTTTCACATCTGAGTTTTTTCCTATGATCCCCTTCAATATTCCTTCAACTCTTCAGCAGGGACTCTAGCTATATCCTACCATAACTTCATCCTTCCTCTGACTCACAGAGCGATTATGAACACCAAAGGGGTCATATATCCCTTCCCATGACTATGTGAGGTTAAGAAATCCATTTACAAGTCTAAGCAAGGCATAACAAGTACATAGGATGAATGAAACTAGGTCTAACCAATACATCTACCACATGCAAGATTTACAATGCATTAACTCATGAAAATGAATGAGGTATCCACATGAACTCAACCTTCTACTCAGGCTTATACATAGTGTACTTGTTACTCACATTTATATAAACATTAATTCAACAACTTGGACAAAAAACCGCATAACATAATACATGAAATATCAACTTCCATTCCATAGAAACACTTATCTTTGGATCTTGAATTTTCTCAAGCAACTGGCTAAGTGAGAGCAATGTTCCACCCAACCTTATGTCTCTTTCCATCCTATACTCTTTCAGTTGAGAGACCACCCCCGAGCTGGGCTGTGTATCCACTAAGGAGGACTAAATAGGCTCTCTAATGGTCAAGGTCCTCTCCAATACTAAGCCAACCTACAGTTGGGTTTATCAAGCATACAAGGCAACAGAGAGGATATTTATAAGCTAGTGAGCCCAACCACAGAGCTACAGAAATCTCAACACTCAGCAAACATGAAACCCACATTATCTACCTCACCCAACATAAGGAAATGCCTCTTCTCTATTGCACAGTCCCTCAAGGCCCCTTCCCTTCTAGTGTTATTCAGGGTGGGAATAGAAGGGTTTAACTGCTATTTCTATGATATTGCAACCTTCACTAGGTTTATCAAGTATTCCAACCCTAAATATGACCTTCTACCTCTGTTAAACAAGTTGGTCTCTTCACATGGTTGTAGACTAAGCTCTATCCCACAAATCGACTCTCTACCCGTCGATTCCAGTCTTTCTGCGGCTTCTTCAAGCTGCTAATGCTCTGCAATCTGCCTTACTTTCAAGGTACTTATCAACAAATAATGCATTCACACAGGGTTTTCTATGGAATTCAGCTCTGTACTCTTGGCCCACACAGAAATCATGTTTTCCTTCTCTGTTTTATGGTTTTCTCTGCATTTCGTGATGGATATGAAGTTCGGGTTCAATATTGCATAGTAAAAACAAGGTTCTCAATTTCCTAGGTGATCAAATGCTTCAAGGGAGAATGAGCATAACCCCCATTTTAGATCTCAGGGTCATTTTATCTACCAATCCCTCTCTGCACCGACCTTCCTTCCCCACTCTTTGTAACCGAATTTCGTGTCCAAATGGGGAATCAAAACGGTTTCTCTTGTACAGGTGGAAGCATGGGTTCCCATCCCATAACCCCATCACCTCTCCCTAGTGGATACCATATCCCCTTCTCATTAGTTGTCTCACTTACCCAGTTTCCTTAGTATTTCATTGCAATATTAAACATTTACATCAATTAGAATATCTCATGGCCTAGTGGCACATGAATAGTTCAAATTTCAAATACTTTCCTATGCAACCAAAATTTAAGCAGCCACTAGTGGGGCCTTATCCTTGAGCTCCACACTAGGGAAAAAACACCTTGCATATACATAATATTTATATTGATTCCAAGAATTATTAAGGCAGGGAAGGGGTATTACAAATCCATTCCCCTTAGAACAACACCGTCCTCGGTGTTCTCAAAACTGAACAAAAATGGGAATGCCTCTATCATGGCATCCTCCAGCTCCTATGTATCCCCCTCTGGACTAAGGTGCTTCCATTGCACCTTTACCTATCTGATGGCTCGCTTCCGGAGTAATGTAACCTTTTTTTCGAGGATGCATATAGGCTCCACTTGGAACTCTCCCTATGGTTCCACCTGTATCACATGACAATCAATGATATGATTAGGATCATGTACATATTTCTTGATCAAAGAGACATGGAAAATATTATGATCTCTCATGTTAGGACACAATGCAATCCTATATGCAACTGGTCTTATTCTATCAAGGACTTCAAATGGCCCACAATATCTGGGTGCCAACTTGGCACAACTTCCCAACTTCATCGAACTCTTCCTCGGTCTCACTCTCAAGTACACATGATCCGCAATCTCAAATTCTTTGTGCACTCTCTTCAAATATGCATAACTCTTCTTCATGTCCTGAGCTTCCTTCAAATTTTTCTTGATCTTAATAGCTTCTTGCTCCATCTCTTCAATCATTTATGGTTCAAGCACTACTCTGTTTACTAGGCTATCCCAACTCACTCGAGTTCTGCATCCTATGCCATGCAAGACTTCAAAAGGGCTCATTTTCAATGATGCTTGATATCCATTGTTGTAGGAATATTCTACCAAGTAGGTAGCCTTCCCACTTGGATGGCTTGTCCATCACATACATCCTTAACATGTCTTCAATAATATGATTTACTCTCCCAGTCTGACCATCTGTTTGAAGATGATAGGCTGTGCCGAAATTCAATCTAGTTCCCAATTGCTGAAACAATCATTTCCAAATGTTGGAAGTGAATTTTGTATCCTGGTCTAAACATATTGCCTTGGGAAATATCTCTTTCATGAAGATATTTGCAATATAATTTGTATTGTGAGTAGACTTAACTGGGATAAAGTGAGCTACTTTTGCTAGCTTGTCCACTACAACCATAATGGAATCATGCTTCTTTACCTTTGACATGCTTAATCTCCAAATCAAACTCACAAAGAAAATTCATCCATCTATTTTGTCTAGCATTTAGATTTGGATGGTCAAATAAATATTTTAAACTCATGTGATCAGTCCCGAGTTCAAATCTTCTCCCCAAAAGGTAATGCCTCCATCTCTTTAGAGCATGCACTAGGGCTGCTATCTCTAAGTCATGTGTGGAATAATTCCTTTCATGTTCTTTCAGCTTCATTGACTCATAGCCAATTACAAACCCTTCTTGCATGAGTACTCCACCTAGTCCTTCAATGCAAGCATATGCGCACACCACAAAGTCTTTACTTGGATCTGCAATCTTTAAAATAGGAGCACTAGTAAGTAATTATTTTAACTGTTGAAATATTCTTTCACATTTTTCAAACCATATAAATTTGACTTCCTTTCTCTACAATGATGTAATTGGGTGAGCTATCTTGGATAAGCCTTCAATGAACCTTCTGTAGTAACATGCAAGGCCCATAAAAGATCTAACATCTGCAACATTCTTTGGATTAGGCCAATCCATTATGGCCTCAATCTTCTCTAGATCTACTGCAATGCCTTCTTCTTATATAATATGACCCAAATATTGTACCTTCTACTGATAGAAGTCACACTTACTCAGCTTTGCATACACTTGGTGCTCTCTAAGGACTTGTAATACCATTCTCAAATGTTCATTATGCTCTTCCTCATTCTTTGAATACACTATAATGTCATCCAATAACATAATCACTAAATATACAAATATTTGTTGAAGACACTGTTCATAAGACACATGAATGTGGCAGGTGTATTTTTAATACCAAATGGTACCACAGTGAACTCATAGTGCCCATATCTAGTTCTGAAGGTTGTCATCTAGATGTACTCATTATTTATCCTCTCTTGATGGTAGCTAGACCTTAAGTCAATCTTGGAAAATACCTTAGATTCCTTCATCTGATCAAACAAGTCATCAATTCTTCGTAATGGATACTTGCTCTTGATTGTTACCTTGTTTAGCTTCCTTTAGTCTATACGTAGTCTAAAATTTCCAACCTTCTTCTTAACAAATAACACAAGTTCACCCCAAGGATATACACTTGGTCTAATATATTCTTTGTCCATTAACTCTTGTAGTTTCATCTTCAATTCTATTAGCTCATATGTGCTCATTCTATAAGGAGCTTTGGAACTTGGTGCTTCCCCGGGAACAAGATTAATGGAGAAATCAATGTCCCTCTTGGGTGGCAATCCTGGAACTTCATCTGGGAATACATCCTGTAACTCTTGCAATAGTTGAAAGTCCTCTAAATTTGGTCCTTTATCTTATGTTGAATCTGATATATGAACAATATATAATTGGCAACTGTCAAGTCCCCTCCCATCAGACTGAGACAGGGAGAGAACATGACACTAAATTCGGGCATCTAGCCTCATATCCATTATGCAAAACTCATTGATAGTAAGAAACATATACATGTGCATATTGTAATTAAACACAGCGGAATTAAAACCATCTACATATCTATCATACATTCAAACATTTTCATGACAGACATTAAATAAATACATTGCATAATTTAACACATGAGAGTACTGATCTTAAAACAAAGTAGTCCCAAGCAATTGGCTATGCAACTGCAACGTTCTTCCCAACCATAGGCTAATTGTGCTCATCACTAGCTTAGCACAACTGCCACCCTCGAGTTGGGCATGATTTCTACAAGGAAAAAGGGAACAAAAAACTCACACATAACCCAAAATACACCAAAATCAGCCAAGCCAATCCACAATTGGGTTTATCGAGATGCTAAGGTAATGGAAAGGAAGAATTGCTAAGCTAGTGAGCTCAACCATAGAGATATGGATGCCCTCTACAAGATCTATCTAGCTTGGCACCCACAATGCCTACACACCCCACTCAAGGAAGTATTCCCTTCACCAATACACAGTCCCTCAGGCCATACCTTCCATTCTAGTGTTGTCCAAGGTGTGCATAGAAGAGTAGCCAACCCTTTTGATCTTTCTGAGAGGTTACTCCCCTCATTAGGTTTATCAAGCCAATTCTATCCCCTACCACTCCAAATTTCTTGCTCACAGGTTCAAACCAAATAGAGATGCACATAACAACAAAACCACAATTGTTGGGCATGAAGAAAAACGTTTTTACAGTGGGATGTCCAAAATGGGGTTTCCATTAGCTGCAGAAAAACCTTGGGCAACCAAAAATGAAATGGCAATTGGGGAATCACCCTGGGAGAGAAAAATCGTTTCCAGAAAACGTTTATGGGCATTCAAGGGACAAAAACGACCTCCATAAACCCCAAAATCGTGGTTCCCTTCCTCCCAGCCATTGTGCAATACAAAAATGAGTTCCCAGGCATGGAAAATGTAGGAAAAATGGTGGAAAACGTGATGAGAAAAGCCCAGCTAGCTCAGACTGTGTGAGAGAGCAAAGTCCATGGGTGAAAGATGGCTTTAGGCACCATTTCGTGGGTGTTTTCTTGCCTAAGAAGAAAAAATATGAATTCCCAGGTTGATGGCTTGCCCATGCATGAAATTGGCTTCCATACCTCTCCATTCCCAAGGCATTAACTGCCTTAACCAACTCTTGGAAGAATTAAATGATTGGGTGCATAAGTCAAAATGGGTGGTTGGTGGTTTATGGGTTTTCTCATGAAATTTGGTTTAACACTATTGGCTCAAGGGTTTGAATAATTTGCCTCCCTATTCCTTATAAAAATCATGCCCCCATCTCTTTGTTGGATTGCATAGCTAGTTGTGGGTATTTTATTAAAATTTGTATTTACATGATGTCTTAATTTACATTGTGCATGTCTAGAACAAGAACCATAGGCATCTATTTTTAATTGCCGATACATACAAAGCTAAATCGATGGTGGAGCCTTGGCCTTGAGCTCCTCACTATGATTAAATAATGATATTTACATCATTTACAATTTTAATGCAATAGGGTCAAAATCAGGATATTACAACAACCCTTTTTATAGAACATTCTCCAGCTATAAGGCTGAAATATGCCTTACTAAAACTTGCTTTGGAATTCCTTTCACCAAACTTTGTCTTCTTTCATCATCAATGGACTCAAGCACCTTCTTGTTAGAAAAATAGGATCACAGAGCAATAACAATAAACAAAAATGTGAATATAATCACACAAACACATTACAAGAGAGACACAAATATATCATGGTTCACCCAAGATGGGCTACGTCCACACTAAAGTTGCCAGTCCTTATTATTATACCATCCAACAAAGTGAAGGGATACAGCCTGTAGCAAAACTGCTACACTTCCTCTTCACTGTCTTACAGTCTCTCTTCTTGATCTTAGAGATCTTTACAATGCATAAAACATAATACATCAACCCTAGCCATATTACAATGTCTTTCTTATAAAGGGGAAATACAGTGGGAAAATACCACGAGTTTCCCAAAACCATGGGCCCGAAATCTATTGGCGAAATAGCCCAAAAATTTCCTTCGAGGCTTTGCCCCCCCCCCAACACCCCCCTGCTGGGGTGAGTGTACAGTCCTTTTACATATCATATAATTTTGGGGTACAAACATAGCTGAATAATGATGTCTCTGAATCCGGAGATCAAGCTCCACAACCAACACTTCTTATAGCAGTCAAGCTTGGTTATATGTCTTTCCAACCAGTCCATACCTATCAGAGCATCATAAGATCCTAATGATAAGACATTCAAGTTCACCTTGGTGAGAATTCCATTCAACTTTATGGGGCACTCCACCACTACTTCACTCACCTTTCACTTAGTTCCAGTGGCTAATTATACTATCCAAGACTTACTATGCTTCACTTTACTAAGAGAACAAATTTGAACCACCTTAGGAGACACAATTAAAATAGAAATAGATTGCTTAGCAATATAACCTTCAACTTATACCACTGCTAATTGGTGGTCTGCTTGGTGATCATCCAATGTTGCAAACATTTGGCGTGGTTGATTCTCCTACTCTGTGCAATCTTAGGGGATTCTCCCTTCGTTTTGGAAAATATCTATGCATGTGGTTGTCTCCACATCCCCAACAGTGAAGTGGTCCTTTTGATATTTTCTCCACTGCTACAACTAGTTTGAATCCACTTCTTGCTTGTTGTCCCTATGGACAGGTTCTAGACTGATTTCTCAATGGTGGCTTGAAGCCATTTTTCCTTGGTTCAAACTTTCCTTTGGGATTTCCTTTCCATGCTAGCTGAGTTTTTTACCTTCCTTTATTATGTTCATAACAATGCATGGCCATTCTAATGGATTCATCCAAACTTGGTGGATGGACAAACTCAATCCTATCTCTGAAATTCTGTGGTAGGCTTCCCAAGAAACATTGAATCTTTACTCATTCATCCTCGATGTAGTCTACATACCTCAACAATTCCAAGAATTTATCAACATGCTCCTCCATGGAATTCTTTCCCAACCTGAGTTCATTTAACTCCCTTCTGTTGTTGTCATAATACCTATCTAATAGGTATGTTTCCTTGAAGTATCTTTCAAACTACTCCTAGTTGATCCTTCGTTCATTGGTTCTCTTCACTTTCATGAGATGTTGCCACCAAATGGAATCTTTGCCATTCGGATTGTAAATGGAAACCCTAGCTTTCTCACTTTATGAATAATCATGCATTTTGAAGTACTTTTTCATTCCAAGTAGCCATGACTCTTCCTCTTGGCATGTTGTGCTTTTTCCATCAAAGGTAGGAGGTATTACTTTCCTAAATTCTCCTAGTGGGATCCCTCTGGAATTCCTTCTTTTCTCATCCCTTTTGTAAGTGTGTCTTGGAATTCTTTGGGAGTCTTTGGAGTGTCCTGATGTGCTTGAAGGAGATCCTAAAGAGGATGTTCTATGCCTTCTATTCATAGAACCCATTCTATGGCTTGGATTCCTCTACCTAAAACAACCTCTAGAGTGACTGTTTGCATTCCTTTATTCTTTTCCCATATTACTTGGATTGGAACCCAAATTTACTCTCTAATGCATATCAGTAAGGCTTTGCAGAATGGATGCATCGAGTTGGTTCTGCTCTTCCTGAGCCTTTATCATCCTCTCATTAAAACTTACCATTGTCTCAACCAAGTTCTGGGGAGTCACTTGCTCCCTTCTTCTTTTAGACGTTGTTTCAAAGTTCTCTTCTTGCACATTTTCCCCTATCACGTCTTCTTTATGCTCATAGGGATCCTTTGCATCATTAACGGTCACCATTGTTTCTTTCCTGCACACAGCCTTGCTATACGATTGAGCTGTAACCTGCTACAATCACTGTACATGGTACAAATGTTTATTAGACAACATAGAACTTGAAACATCCATACAATATGGAAATCATTCATCAAACAATTAAGAATTAAGAATTATGTTAGGTTAAAACAGTTCCATGGGTGCTTCTTTCTTTGACGATTTGTCCCTAACAACCCCAGTGTTGCAACTAAAGCTCTGATATCACTTTGTAACTTCCCCTGACCTCCCTTGTGGCCTTCAGAGGCCATGGGAGACCCTTTGTTTTCTTTTTTTTTCTTCAATTTCGCCCAATTTGCACACACAGTCACAATGGGCTCGGATCTGCAATCCCTATTGCGATCTGCAATCCACCTATTCGCATTTCGCAATCCTCATGTAGAACTTGGAAATCAGATTTCCAAAAGTAATCCAAAATTGAACTCATGCTCCCGACTCTATCAATCTGCATTGCGAAAATCAGAAGTCGGAAGCCAATTTTGACCTCGAAAGTCCATCCTTTCGACTTCCGTAGTTTTGCAATCCACATGTGGAACTCGGAAGTCTGGTTCCTTTTTGCTATCCAGAAATTTTCCTCCCACAACCTGCATCTCATATTCTGCATTGCGGATGCGGAAATACGGAGTTCCATGTTCCAGTTTCAGGATATTTTTAACTCCCTCAATCTGCATTTTGCATTCCACATTATGGATGCAGAAATGAGGAATTCTCCATTCCAACTCTTGGGAGATTTTACCTCCTGCAATTTGTATTCCACATTCCACATTGCGGATGTAGAAATGCGTATTTCCATACACCACCTCCGGTGAGGTTTTACCTCCCGCAACCCGCATTCCACATTCTGCATTGTGGATACGGAAATGTGTATTTCCATATGCCACCTTCGGGGACGTTTTACCTCCCACAACCTGCATTGCAAATGCAGAAATGTGGATTTCCATATGCCCCAAAGGTTGATTACCGGCCTTCACAATCTGTAATCCACATTACGGATGTAGAAGGGTCAAGATCAAAGACCCCTATTCTAGCAAGCTTCCAGAGAAAACTTTCAAGGGTCAAAACTTCCTCATCCTTGGTCTAAATGGGACAAGGTTCATATCATTGGAAATGTCTTGGAGAGCCCTATCCAATGGTGCAATTCCCTACCCAACTAGGCTCTCTAGCCTTCTCATTTTTGCATATGATTATTTTCCTGTAATCCCCTTTAATATGCCTTCAACTCTTCAGCAGGGACTCTTCCTATCTCTTTCCATAACTTCATCCTTCCTCTGACTCACAAAGAGATTATGAACACCACAGGGGTCATATATCCCTTTCCGTGACTAGGTGAGGTTAAGCAGTCCATTTACAAGTCTAAGCAAGGCATAATAAGTACATAGGATGAATGAAACTAGGTCTAACCAATACATATACCACATGCAAGATTTACAATGCATTAACTCATGCAAATGAATGAGTTATCCACATGAACTCAGCCTTATACTCAGGCTTATACATAGTGTACTTGTTGTTGATGTATTTGTAACTTCGAAAGATATTCTTCTATGTATTACACTTGTACTTTGTTATATTTATGATGGAGATGTATTATTCCTCCAATCATTGTTGATGTATATGTAACTTCGGAATGTATTTCATCTGTATATTATATTTATATTTATTGTACCCTTATAAGAGATGTGTTATTCCTCTATAAGGAAGTGTCGTCATGTGGATTGATAAGTGTCGCAAGTGTGTGTACTTGCCGATGGGTTATTAGACCACCTTATGGGGTTGGCCCTGATTAATATATAATATAATGTGGGTTCATCAAAGTAGACAAGTCGGCCCCAGTAGGTCGCTGGGCAAAAAGGTGAGTATAAATAGAGATAGGAGATCTCTATTTTACTCACTCGGAAAAGTAACTTTCTCTCTCTCTGAAAAGTGGCGCACTAGTGAGGAGGAGGAGGATCATCTGCTAGGAGACTATCTCAGTGTTATTTGGTTGAGCCATTGCACTCTCTATCTCTGAGGAAGTTGTGGGGTTTTTCACCTTAGGGTTTTCCCCACGGAAACTCTGTGTCTCTTGTCTCTATGTTTTTGATTCTTGTGATGCTTGTCATATTATGATTGTCATGCATTGATATACTGTAGATGTTATTCTCTCAGCAAAGATCCTATAGTATTGTGATTTAATACTAAAAATTTAACATGGTATCAGAGCTTAACTGAGAAGAAGACATTTTGCAGTGACGGAAGCTTGTATTCCTTGTTTATTGGGTTTCTCTCCACAGATTTTTGAAATTCAGTATAGTAGATTGGATCTACTCATCAAGGCGCATCTATCTGTCCAATCAGAATTCAGTTTCGAGCATTTTCAGATTTGGCCCTAAAAATTAGGGTTTCCACAAAAATAGGAATTTCTGGAAACTGAAGGTACAGCTGGAAGCTCCTTGCAAAAATCGAAGGTTTGAGCTTTGGATCGAGATTTTTGGCTGGGTAGATCTCCGGGAAACTCAAACCCTAATTCAGGGCTCTCCTAGTGAACCCGGGAGGACAAAAAGGCAATTTTGAAGGGCAAGACTTTGCTGATCTCAAATTCTGAATGTACTAGGCTGATCAGCTCTCCAAGGCGCATCTTTCTATCCTTTCGGAATTTTGAAATTCACATTTTGAATTTTTAGGGTTTCTCTGACAAACCCTAATCCGGGACCAGATCCAGTTTTCAGCACTTCAAGTGGTAAGTCCTAAATCTTTTCTATTTTCATTTGAAGTACTCTTAAAGATGTCTCTCCACACCAAGCTTGAGGATAAGCTTGAAGGGGATGATAACTTCCGAGCCTGGAAGTATAGGATTGGGCTAATCCTGGAAGAGAATGAGTTGGACTCATATGTGAAAGAAGACATCCCTATCCCAGAGGATGAAGAGGCCAAGGCATTGCACAAAAAGAACTTGGTCAAGGCAAAGAGAATCATTGCTGATTCTATCAAAGACCATCTCATTCCCCATGTGTCTTCTCTCAAGACACCCAAGGAGATGTTTGAATCCTTGACCAAGCTATTTGAAGGAAAGAACATAAATCGGAAGATGACCTTGCGGAACCAATTGAAAGCAGTAAAGTTTCAGAATGGAGAAACCATTCAATCTTACTTTTCAAGGGTCTCTCAAATCAAGGAACAATTAGAAGCAGTAGATGAAATGGTGGAGAATGGTGAGGTGGTGATGACTACTCTAAATGGCCTACCCAAGTCATGGGATTCCTTTATTCAAGGAATTTGTGCAAGGAAAAAGTTGATCTCTTTCAGTAGACTTCGGGAGGAATGTTCTCAAGAAGAAGCTAGACTTATAGCTCGTGAGGAAAAGATGGGAGGAGAAGATCAAGCTCTTGCAGCTCACACCAAAAGAAGCAAAACCAAGAAGGATCTCTCTCGCCTCAATAGATCCCATCAAAAGAAGAACAAGAAAGACCTAAGATGCTTCACATGCAATGAGAAGGGTCACTTTGCTTCAGATTGTCCTATGAACAAAAGGGATAATAACAACAACTCTAGTAAGAAGAAGAAGGGCAGCAAAAGAAGGTTTCATGCTCATGCTGCCGAAGATGATGAACCCCCAAAGAAGAAGGCTAAGGCAGAAAGTAGTAGTGATGATGACTCATCAAGTGAAGAAGAGTATGTTCTGATCTCTGCACTCACTGGTACCATCTCCCATGGTTGTAATGATTGGTTGATTGATAGTGGGGCCTCCAAACACATGACTGGGTTCAAGGAATCCTTTGTGAACCTTTCTGAACATGAATCACCCCATAAGGTGAAACTTGGGGATGATTATCAATATCCAATCAAAGGAAGTGGTGAAGCCTCCTACAACCTAGATTCTGGAAAATCATTGAAGATGAAAGAAGTACTGTATGTACCTGGACTCAAGAAGAACTTACTCTCCATCTCTGCATTGGATGCAAAAGGTATGAGGGCTGCATTTGTGGATGGCCAAGTCCTAATGTGGCCAAAGGGAAAGAACATAGATGATGCAGTAGTGATTGGAGAGCAAGAGGGAGGCTTGTATAAATTGAAGAGACAACCTGAACATGCCATGGTACATGAATCCATGGAGCCAAGTGAACTTTGGCATAGAAGACTAGCTCATATGCACTATAGGGCACTTCCAATTGCAAGCAAGGCAGTAGAGGGTCTTCCTGAAATCAAGACCAAGCATGAAGGTGTCTGCAAAGGATGTGCAAAAGGAAAGAACACTAAGAAGGATTTCCCAAGCAGTGAAAGCAAGGCAAAAGACATTCTGGAAATCATCCACTCAGATGTATGTGGCCCCATGTCATCCAGTTCCCTAAGTGGGTATGTTTACTATGTATCATTTATTGATGACTTCTCCAGAAAGACTTGGGTATACTTCTTGAAAGGCAAAGATGAGGTGCTTGACAAATTCAAGGAATTTAAAAACTTGATGGAGAATCAAACTGACAAGAAGATCAAAACTTTCAGATCCGACAATGGTGGAGAATTCACCTCAAATGACTTCAAGAAGCTTTGCAGTGATTCAGGGATTAAGAGGGAGTTGACTGCTCCTTATAATCCTCAACAGAATGGAGTTGCAGAAAGGAAGAATAGAACTATCATGGAAGCAGCAAGGGCAATGTTGCATGACCAGGATCTTCCTATGCATCTATGGGTAGAAGCAGCTAGAACAGCTGTATATGTACAGAATAGAACACCCCACAAGATATTGGACAACAAGACACCAGAAGAGGTCTTTTCTGGTAAGAAACCTGAAGTCAGCCATCTCAGAATATTCGGTTGTCTAGTATATACTCATGTCCCAAAAGAGAAGAGGACTAAACTAGATCCTTCAGGAAAGAAGGGCATCTTTGTGGGATATAGTGAAAGCTCGAAGGCTTACAGAATATACTTTCCAGGATTCAAGAAAATTGATGTCAGCAGGGATGTAACATTTGATGAAAACTCAGCATTCATCAAATCGAGGAAGGAACCCATCGAAGTTTATGAAGAACCTAAGGAAACAAGATTTCAAGACACTACCATGACTGAAGCAGTTCCAGAAACTGTTCGTGAGTTTGAAGATCCACAAGAACCTGTAGATCCACCCCGTGAGGATAACTCTCACAAGAGGAAACTTGTATGGGCTAGAGAGCTCATTCAAGATGCAGAAAGATTTGGTATTCCAGAAGAAGAACACAGAGCAAAGAAAAGAACCAGATCACAAACTAGCTATGTTGCTTTACTCTGTGACATTATGAACAAAGAGCCTTCCAGTTATGAAGAAGCAGCAGAAAAGAAAGAATGGAAGGATGCTATGGTTGAGGAATACCAATCAATAATGAAGAATGATGTTTGGGATGTTGTCCCAAGACCTAAAGAGAAGTCTGTTGTGACGTCTAAATGGATCTTCAAAATCAAGCATGCTACAGATGGCAGTGTGGAGAAATACAAAGCAAGATTCGTAGCTCGTGGATTCTCTCAGAAAGAGGGAATAGATTATGAAGAAACTTTTGCACCTGTAGCCAGGTATAATTCCATTAGAACAGTACTTTCCCTGGCTGCAGCTATGAAATGGAAAATACACCAGATGGATTTCAAGACTGCTTTCTTGAATGGTATAGTTGAAGAGGAAGTATATGTGGAACAACCACTTGGTTTTGAAATACATGACAGGGAGTCATATGTGTGCAGACTGAAGAAAGCCTTGTATGGCTTGAAGCAAGCTCCCAGAACCTGGTATGGTAGGATGGACAGTTTCCTATCTAGTTTGGGCTTTACCAAGAGTAAAGCGGATTCCAACCTTTACTACAAGATTGAAAAAGGGAATCCTGTGATTCTACTACTGTATGTGGATGACTTATTTGTGACAGGAGATGACAGACTGATTGTAGATACTAAGAGGAAGCTTGCAGCTGAATTCGATATGAAAGATTTGGGAATGATGCACTATTTCCTAGGTATGGAGGTGTGGCAGAGTGCAGGTGGGATCTTCCTTGGTCAAGGGAAGTACACAGTAGATATCCTGAAGAGATTCGGGATGATGGATTGCAAGGCCATGGCCACACCGATGGCATCGAATCTGAAGCTTCTATGTGATGCTTCATCTGAGCCAATTGATGTCTCTATGTATCGTCAGATGATTGGGTCCCTGATGTACCTGACGAACACGAGACCAGACATTTGCTTTGCTGTGAACACATTGAGCCAGTTCCTGACGGATCCAAGGAGTGTTCACCTGGTTGCTGTAAAGCATGTTCTGAGGTACCTGAAGGGTACAGTGGATTATGGGCTCAGGTATGAGGCGAATCAAAAGTTTAACCTGCAGGGTTATGTTGATTCAGATTGGGCTGGCAGTGCTGCAGACAGGAAGAGCACATCTGGGTGTTGCTTCAGTATGGGATCAGGTGTGATCTCTTGGTTTAGCAGGAAGCAGTCCTGTGTAGCACTGAGTACAGCTGAGGCAGAGTATGTTGCAGCCTGTTCAGCTAGTTGTGAGGCAGTATGGCTACGAAAGCTACTGTCTGAGCTATTTGATCTCCTGTTGGAGGCTACTAGTATCTTCTGTGATAACCAGAGTTGTGTGAAGCTGTCTGAGAACCCAGTGTTTCATGACAGGTCGAAACACATAGAGATCAAATATCACTATATCAGGGATATGGTGCAGAGAGGAGATGTGAAGCTCCTGTATGTTGCGACGGACGAGCAGATTGCAGATGTGTTGACGAAGCCACTAGCCAGAGTGAAGTTCGAGTACTTCAGAGAGAGGCTTGGCGTTCTTCAGATCGAGGACACTTCGAGGAAGAAGTGATGGACACATTTGCTGAAGCCATTCCAAGCATGTTGGAAGGAGGATCCTTCACATGGCTGTGGATGTAAGCGCTGGATGATGAGCATCAGGATGATGTTCTGGTTTCTGCTTGGATATGATCAGTTGGATCATTTTATGTATGTATGTACGCATCATGTGGATGCTGGATATGATCAGTTGGATCATTTTATGTATGTATGTACGCATCATGTGGATGCTGGATATGATCAGTTGGATCATTTTATGTATGTATGTACGCATCATGTGGATGCTGGATATGATCAGTTGGATCATTTTATGTATGTATGTATGCATCATGTTGGATGCTTGGACCATGTATCTGTATATGTATCAGGTGGATACATTGTATGATCAGGTGGATCATGTATGGTGATATGTATCATGTATTTGTATCAGGTGGATACATTGATGATCAGAAGGATCATGTATGATACTTGGTATGCATCAGGTAGATGCATTGATGATCAGGTGGATCATGCAGCAGGATGTTGCAATGTTGATCAGGATGATCATAGATGACGAGCTTCAGGATGTTGCTCCAGATGACATGCAGCAGGATGTTGCAGTGATGATCAAGATGATCATAGATGACGAGCTTCAGGATGTTGCTCCAGATGACATGCAGCAGGATGTTGCAGTGATGATCAGGATGATCATAGATGACGAGCTTCAGGATGTTGCTCCAGATGACATGCAGCAGGATGTTGCAGTGATGATCAGGATGATCATAGATGACGAGCTTCAGGATGTTTCTCCAGATGACATGCAGCAGGACGTTGCAGTGATGATGATCAGTATGATCATGGATACATCAGGATGATGTATGGTGAGTATCAGGTTGATACTCTATTGCCGTGGATCATGTTGTGCAGATGAGCATGTAATTCGTTGCCCTAGGAGATTTGCAGATGGTCTTTCGAGGTTTTGCCTATGGCATGTAATTCGGTGCCCTAGGACATCTGGCAAATGCTCTTTCGAGGTTTTGCTCTGGGAGGACATGTAATTCGTTTCCCTGGGAGATCTGCAGATAGTATTTCGAGGTTTTGCCTATGGCATATAATAGCGCCCTGGGATATCTGGCAGATGCTCTTGCGAGGTTTTGTCCTATGGCATGTAATTCATTTCCCTGGGAGATCCGATAGGTTGGGCTGTGTGCCCGTAATCAGTCCTGGGATGCTCTTGTGAGGTTTTGCCATGACCACATGTAATTCGTTGCCCTGGGAGATCCTATAGGTAGAGCTGTGTGCTCGTAACAACCTGGGATGCTCTTGCGAGGTTTTGTGGTGAGGTCACATGTAATTCGTTGCCCTGGGAGATCCTATAGGTAGAGCTGTGTGCTTGTAACAACCTGAATGCTCTTTCGAGGTTTTGTGACGCACGTAAAAGTCCTGAGGATTCCACAGTATGGCCAGTGATGACGAAGACCTGCAGGTGGTGGGCCTACATCCAGTATGAAAAAGGACTGGCTCTGTAGAACTTCCTATGACGAGTAGAGACAGAGATTGGTTGAGATAGTAGCAGCAGTGACGATGATGATGACGATGCATCGATGACGATGATCCAGAGAAGAAGACTTGTCTAGCTGATCTGTGTCGAGAAATACCTTCCTAGTTAAGAGGGAGTGTTGATGTATATGTAACTTCGGAATGTATTTCATCTGTATATTATATTTATATTTATTGTACCCTTATAAGAGATGTGTTATTCCTCTATAAGGAAGTGTCGTCATGTGGATTGACAAGTGTCGCAAGTGTGTGTACTTGCCGATGGGTTATTAGACCACCTTATGGGGTCGGCCCTGATTAATATATAATATAATGTGGGTGTATCAAAGTAGACAAGTCGGCCCCAGTAGGTCACTGGGCAAAAAGGTGAGTATAAATAGAGATAGGAGATCTCTATTTTACTCACTCGGAAAAGTAACTTTCTCTCTCTCTGAAAAGTGGTGCACTAGTGAGGAGGAGGAGGATCATCTGCTAGGAGACTATCTCAGTGTTATTTGGTTGTATTTTGGTTGAGCCATTGCTCTCTCTATCTCTGAGGAAGTTGTGGGGTTTTTCACCTTAGGGTTTTCCCCACGGAAACTCTGTGTCTCTTGTCTCTATGTTTTTGATTCTTGTGATGCTTGTCATATTATGATTGTCATGCATTGATATACTGTAGATGTTATTCTCTCAGCAAAGATCCTATAGTATTGTGATTTAATACTAAAAATTTAACAATCATAATGTGTCATCATTTGTATTTATAAGTGTCGCAAGTGTTGCAAGTGTCACAACTTATATTTGATGCATTATTAGACCACCAGTGTGGGGTCGACCCTAGTTAAGTTATGTGGTTGGGTTATTAGACCTCCTTGGGAGTTCGACCCTATTAGTTTATTGGAAGTTCAACTCATTGTATAAATAGAGAGTGAGTGTGTCTCATTCTATTCATTCACTCACTCATCCAAGTCGCATTAGTTGAGAGACGAGTGCTCACAAGTGGAGGAGGAGTAGGTGTTGGATTTATCTATCTTGAGTTTGATCATTGTGATCTTGTATTGTGGCTTATTCTATCTTTGAGGAAGTTGCAGGGTTTTTCACCTTCTTGGTTTTACCCGAGGAAACTATGTGTCTTTTGTGTTTATGATTGTTATGTTGTGCTTGTTATTCTCTTAGTAGGATCCTAGATAATGTTTGAATTCATTTATCGAAAAATTAACATGGTATCAGAGCCATGCTAAGAAGAAGACACTGTACAGCTACGGAAGCTAGGGATTCTTAATTTTTGGGTTTCTCTCCTCAGATCATCAAAGGCAGGAGGCTAGGCTAACTCTCCTTAGAAGGGCGCATCTTTTTGTCGAGATAGAATTCAATTCTGAGCACTTTCAGTTTTTGGCCCATCACAACTGTGGGAAATTAGGGTTTCGGAGAAAGTTGGAATTTTTGGAATCCGAGACCATGGTTGGATGCCACTCAAGAAAATCGAAGTTTAGAGACCAAGATCAAACTTTTTTGTTAGGAAGAATGTCAGGCTTCATCAAACCCTAAATCAGGATTTTGATCGGAAAGGTGGAAAATTAGGGTTTCTGGAAAAGTTGAAATTTTTGGAATCTGTGACCACAAATGGATGCTCCTCAGAAAAATCGAATTTTAGAGCACAAGATCGAACTTTTTGGCTGGGTATAACATCGGGCAATATCAAACCCTAGTTCGGGATCTTGTCCAAGAAATCTGGAAGTTTCAAAGGCAATTTTGAGGGGTCAAATTTTGCATATTTCAAAATTGAAGTATACCACCTTAATTAGCTCAACAAGGTGCATCTTCCCATCTATTCAGAAGTTTGAAATTCAAAGTTTGAATTTTTGGGGTTTCTCTAACAAACCCTAATCCAGCTCCAGATCCAGTTTTCAGCAAATCAAGTGGTAAGACCTAAAACTTTCTATTTCCATTTGAAGTAATCTTTAAAATTTCTCACCACACCAAACATGAGGATAAGCTTGAAGGAGCTGATAACTTCCGAGCATGGAAGTATAGGATTGGGTTAATCCTAGAAGAGAATGAATTGGACAACTACATAAAGGAAGAGGTTCCAGTTCCAGAGGGAGATGAGGCTAAGGCCTTACACAAGAAGGACTTGGTCAAGGACAAGAGAATCATTATTGATTCTATAAAAGACCATCTCATACCCCATGTGTCTTCTCTAGATACACCTAAGGAGATGTTTGATTCCTTGACCAAGTTGTTTGAAGGAAAGAATATAAATCAGAAGATGACTCTGCAGAATCAATTGAAAGGGGTAAAGTGCCGGAATGGAGAGACCATTCAATCATACTTTACTAAGGTCTCTCAAATCAAGGAACCACTTGAAGCTGTGGCTAAAGTTGTGGAGAATGGAGAAATTGTCATGACCACATTGAATGGCCTACCTAGGTCATGGGACTCCTTCATCCAAGGTATTTTTGGAAGAAAGAAATTGATCTCTTTTAGTAGACTATGGGAGGAATGTTCATAAGAAGAAGCTAGACTAGTGTCCCGAGAAGAAAAGATGGGAAGTGAAGACCAAGCTCTCACTGCTCACACCAAAAGAAGTAAGTTCAAAAGGGAGAAACCTAATACCAGGAAATCTTCTCACCATCATCAAAGGGAGAAATTTAAGAAAGACACCTATCATGGTAGATGCTTCAAATGTAATGAGAAGGGACACTTTGCTCGAGATTGTCCAAAGAACAAAAGAGACTTCAACAACAATAAGAAGAACAACAAGAAGAGATACCATGCTCATGCTGCTGAGGATGATGAGCCTCCTAGGAAGAAGGCTAGAGAAAAAAGTGAAGATTCTTCAAGTGACAATGAATATGTTCTAATCCCTGCTCTCACAAGTACTCTTACACATGGGTGTAATGATTGGCTTATTGATAGTGGGGCTTCTAAACATATGGCGGGATTCAAAGAATCGCTTATAGATCTATCTGAACATGAGTCACCTCATAAGGTGAAACTTGGGGATGACTATCAATACCCCATAAAAGGAAGTGGTGAAGCCTCCTACAAGTTAGACTCTAGGAAGTCTTTGAAGATGCAAGATGTTCTATATGTACTTGGACTCAAGAAGAACCTCCTCTCCATATCATCTTTGGATGCAAAAGGGTTAAGAGTTGCATCTGTGGATGGCCAAGTACTTATGTGGCCTAAAGGTATAACCATAGATGATGTACTAGTGATTGCCGAGCAAGAGGGAGGATTGTACAAATTGAAGGGACAACTTGAACATGCCATGGTGCATGAATTCATGGAACCAAGTGAAATTTGGCATAGAAGGCTTGCTCATGTTCACTATAGGGCACTACCAATTGCAAGCAAAGTAGTAGAAGGTATTCTTGAAATCCAGTCAAAGTATGAAGGTGTTTGCAAAGGATGTGCAAAAGGAAAGAACAAAAAGAAGGAATTTCCAAGCACTGAAAGAAAAGAAAAAGGAATCTGTAGATTATCCACTCCAATGTATGCAGACCAATGTCATCCAGTTCTTTGAGTGGGTATGTATATTATGTTTCTTTCATTGATGATTTATCTAGGAAGACTTGGGTTTATTTCTTGAAGAACAAAGATGACGTGTTTGATAAGTTCAAGGAATTCAAATCCTTGATAGAAAATCAAACTGATAAGAAGATCAAGATATTCAGATCCGACAATGGTGGAGAATTCACTTTAGGGGACTTCAAGAAGTTATGCAATGATTCATGGATTAAGAGGGATTTGACTACTCCCTACAACCCACAACAAAATGGGGTTGCAGAAAGGAAGAATAGAACAATCATGGAAGCAACATGGGAAATGCTTCATGACCAAGATCTACCCATGCACCTATGGGAAGAAGTAGCTAGGACAACTGTATATGTACAAAACAGAACACCACACAAGATACTTGACAACAAGACACCAAAAGAAGTTTTCTTTGGTAAGATACCAGAAGTTAGCCATCTCAGAATATTTGGCTATCCAATATATACACACATGCCAAAGGAAAAGAGGACAAAGTTAGATCCTTCGGGAAAGAAGGGTATATTTGTGGGGTACATTGAAAGCTCGAAGGCATACGGAATATACTTTATAGGGTTCAAGAAAATTGATATCAGTAGAGATGTGACTTTTGATGAAAACTCAGCATACATCAAATCCAGAAAGACACCTATTGAAGACTATGAAGAACCAAGGGTACCCAGAACACAAGACACCACCATGAATGAAGTAATACTAGAAGTGGATTGTGAAATAGAAGATCCACAAGAACCTATAGATCCATCCCATGAGAAGATCTGTCAAAAGAGGAAACCTCCATGGGCTAGAGAGCTCATCCAAGATGCAGAAAGGTATGGTATTCCAGAGAAGGAACATAAAGAAAGGAAAAGGACAAGATCACACACCAACTATGTTTCCTTGTTCTGTGACATTATGAACAAAGAACCATCCATTTATGAAGAAGCAACGGAAAAGAAATAATGGAAGGATTCCATGGTCGAGGAATACCAATCGATCATGAAAAATGATGTTTGGGATGTGGTCCCAAGACCAGATGGGAATTTTGTTCTGACTTCCAAGTGGATCTATAAGATCAAGCATACTACAGATGGTAGCATAGAGAAATACAAGGCAATATTTGCATCTTGTGGCTTCTCCCAGAAAGAGGGGATAGATTATGAAGAGACTTTTGCACCTATAGCCAGATACACTTCCATCAGAACAATACTTGCTCTGGCTACAGTGATGAAATGGAAGATACACTAGATGGATGTCAAGACAACTCTCTTTTATGGTGTAGTCCAAGAGGAAGTGTATGTGGAGTAGCCACTTGGTTTTGAGACACATGACAGGGAGTCATATGTATGAATATTGAAGAAAGCCTTGTATGGCTTGAAGCAAGCACCTAGGACATGGTACGGAAGGATAGACAGCTTCTTGTCCAGTTATGGATTGACCAAGAGTAAAGCGGATTCCAACCTTTACCAGAAGGTTGAGGAAGGCAATCCAATGATACTCCTATTGTATGTGGATGACCTGTTTTTGACAGGAGAGGATAGATTGATTGTCGATACGAAGAGGAAGCTTGCTACCGATTTCGAGATGAAGGACTTGGGTATGATGCATTACTTTCTAGGTATGGAGGTGTGGTAGAGTGCAGATGGAATCTTCATTGGACAAGGGAAGTATGAAGTAGATATCCTGAAGCGGTTTGGGATAATGGATTGCAAGGCCATGGCCACACCTATGGCATCGAACCTGAAGCTATTGAGTGATGCTTCATCTGAGTCAGTTGATGTCATGGTGTATCGTCAGATGATTGGGTCCTTGATGTACCTGATGAACACGATACCACATATTTGCTTTGCGGTGAACACCTTGAGCCATTTTCTAATAGATCCTAGACATGTTCACCTGATTGCTGTAAAGCATATTTTGAGGTACCTAAAGGGTACGATTGATTATTAGCTCATGTATGAAGCAAATCAAAATTTTAACCTAGAGGGTTATGTTGATTCAGATTGGGCAGGCAGTGCTGCAGATAGGAAGAGCACTTTTGGGGTGCTACTTTAGTATGGTATCAGGTGTGATCTCTTGGTTTAGCATGAAGCAATTCTGCATAGCACTAAGTACAGCCGAAGCATAATATGTTGCATCTTGTTCGGCTAGTTGTGAGGCAGTATGGCTTAGGAATCTACTATGTAATTTATTTGATATCTAGTTGGATGCTACCTGTATTTATTATGACGGCCAGAGTTGTGTGAAGTTGTCGGAGAACCTAGTGTTCCCTGACAGGTCGAAGCACATCGAGATCAATTATCACTATATCAGGGAAATGGTGCAAAGAGGAGCAGTGAAGCTCCAGTATGTTGCGACAGATGAGCAAATTGCAGATGTGTTGACCAAACCACTAGCCAGAGTGAAGTTGGAGTACTTCAAAGGGAGGCTTGGTGTTCTTCAGATAGAAGATACTTCGAGGAAGAAGTGATGGGACACATTTGCAAGAGACATTCCAAGCATGGTGGTAGGAGGATTCTTCCCATGGTTGTGGATGTAAGCATTGTGTGATGACCATTAGGGTGATTCTCCCGTTTCTGATATGTATGATGATCAGGATGATCATGTGTGATGAGCATCAAGAAGATGCTCTGGATGTTATGCATCGAGATGATGTTGTGACGATGATCAAGATGATCATGCGATGATATGCATCAGGACGATGCTGTGATGATGATCAAGGTGATCATGCGATGATGATCAAGGTGATCATGCGATGATGATGTGCATCAGGATGATGTACTATAGGATGATCAGTATGATCATGAGCATCAAGATGATGCTTCATGCTAGGATGATCAGGTGGATCATGAGTATCAAGATGATACTCCGTGGCCGTGGATAGGTTGTGTAGATAAGCATGTAATAGCACCCTGGGAGATTTGCAGATACTCTTGCTAGGTTTTTCCCATGGCATATAATAGCTCCCTGGGAGATCTGGAAAATTCTCTTTCGAGGTTTTGCTTAGAGGGACATATAATATCACCCTGGGAGGTTTGCAGATACTCTTGCTAGGTTTTTCCTATGGTATATAATAGCTCCCTGAGAGATCTGGCAAATGCTCTTTCGAGGTTTTGTCCGTGGCATGTAATTTCACCCTAGGAGATCTTGTAGGTTGTGTTGGGCATGTAATTAGTCCTGGGATTCTCTTGCTAGGTTTTGCTTGGCAGCATATAATAGCTCCCTAGGAGATCTTGCAAGTTGTGTTGGGCACGTAATTAGTCCTAGGCTGCTCTTGCTAGGTTTTGCTTTCCTAGTCGCATATAATAGCTCCCTGGGAGATCTTGCAGATTGTGTCGGGCATGTAATAAGTCCTGGGATGCTCTTGCTAGGTTTTGCAAGGTCACATGTAATAGCTCCTTGGGAGATCTGATAGGTTGAATAGTAAGCTTGTAATCAGTCCTGGGATGCTCTTGCTAGGTTTTGTTGATGCACATAATCATCCCTGAGGATTCCATATGATGGCCAGCTAGTAGAGATGATGAAGACCTATAGGAGGCTAGGCCTACAACCAGCATGAAAAAGGGTTCCCTCTGTAGAACTTCCTATGACAGGAAGAATTGAGAGATAGCCGAGTGATCAAGATGACGAGTACAACATCAGTGACGATGATGCTCCGTGATCCAGTGATGATGGTCCAACTCCAAAATTGAATACTTGTGGCGATATGTATTGATGACCTAAGTCTAGAGAATACCTTCCTAGTTAAGAGGGAGTGTTGATGTATTTGTAACTTCGGAAGATATTCTTCTATGTATTACACTTGTACTTTGTTATATGTATGATGGAGATGTATTATTCCTCCAATCAGAAGTGTCATCATTTTTATTTATAAGTGTCACAAGTGTTGCAAGTGTTGCAACTTATATTTGATGGGTTACTAGACCACCAGTGTGGGGTCGGCCCTAGTTGAGTTATATGGTTGGGTTATTAGACCTCCTTGGGAGGTCGGCCCTGTTATTTTATTGGCAGGTCAAGTCAGTGTATAAATAGAGAGTGAGTGTGTCTCATTCTATTCATTCACTCACTCATCCAACTCGCATTAGTTGAGAGAGGAGTGCGCACAAGTGGAGGAGGAGTAGCTACTGGAGTTATCTATCTTGTGTTTGATCATTGTGATCTTGTATTATGGCTTATTCTATCTCTGAGGAAGTTGCGAGGTTTTTTACCTTCTTGGTTTTCCCCGAGGAAACTATGTGTCTCTTCTGTTTATGATTGTTATGATGTGCTTGTTATTCTCTTAGTAGGATCCTAGATAATGTTTGAATATATTTATTGAAAAACTAACACTTGTTACTCACATTTATATAAACATTCATTCAACAACTTGGACAAAACAAGCATAACATAATACATCAAATATCAACTTCCATTCCACAGAAACACTTATCTTTGGATCTTGAAGTTTCCCAAGTAACTGGCTAAGTGAGAGCAAGGTTCCACCCAACATTAGGTCTCTTTCCATCCTATACTCTTTCAGCTAAAAGAACACCCTCGAGCTGGGATATGTATCCATTAAGGAGGACTAACTAGGATCTCTAATGGTCAAGGTCCACTCCAATGCTAATCGAACCTACAATTGGGTTTATCAAGCATACAAGTCAACAAGGAGGATATTTCTAAGCCAATGATCTTAACCACAAAGCTACAAGAATGTCAACACTCAGCGAACATGATACCCACATCATCTACCTCAGCCAACAAAAGGAAATCCCTCTTCTCTGTTGCACAGTCCCTCAAGGACATTTCCCTTCCAGTGATATTCAGGTCGGGAATAGAAGGGTTTAATTGCTAGTTCTATGAGATTAGAACCTTCACTGGGTTTATCAAGCATTCCAGCCCTAAATCAGACCTTCTACCTCTATTAAACAAGATGGGATCTTCACATGGTTGCAGACTAAGCTCTGTCCCATAACTCGAATCTCTACCCACCGATTCTAGTCTTTCCATAGCTTCTTCAAGCTGTTAATGCTCTACAATCCGCCTTAGGGTTTACTTTCAAGGTATTTATCAACAAACAATGCGTTCACACAGGGTTCTTGATGGAATTTGGCTCTGTACTTTCGTCCCACACAAAAATCGTGTTTTCCTTCTCTGTTTCATGGCTGGCTCTGCATTTCATGATGGACATGAAGTTTAGGTTCATTATTGCATAGTAAAAACATGGTTCTCAGTTTCCTAGGTGATCAATTGCTTCAAGGGAGAATGAGAAGAACCCCCATTTCGGATCTCAAGGTCGTTTTATCCACCAATCCCTCTCTACACCGACCTTCCTTCCCCACTCTCTTTAACCAAATTCTAGGTCCAAATGGAGAATCAAAACGATTTCTCTTGTACATGTGGCAACATTGGTTCCCATACCATAAGCCCCTCACCTCTCCCTAGTGGATACCATAACCCGTTCTCATTAGTTGTATCACTTAGCTAGTTTCCTGAGTATTTCATTGCAATATTAAACATTTACATCAATTACAATATCTCATGGACTAGTGGCATAGGAATAGTTCAAATGTCAAATACTTTCCTATGCAACCAAACTTTAAGCAACCACTAGTGGGGCCTTGGCCTTGAGATCCACACTAGGGAAAACACACCTTGCATATACATAATATTTATATTGAGGCCAATAATTATTAAGGTAGGGTAGGGGTATTACAAAAAATTTCTTTGGGACAAGCTAAATTCAGATCACGAAAATCGATACAAACGTGAATGGTGCCCTATTTTTTGTTAACCAACACTGGATTGGACACCCATGTGGTGTAAGCAATGGGATAAATGAACCCATATTGTCGTAGTTTATCAATTTTGGCCTTCACGACTGGTAATTTGGAGGGGTGAATGGGTCATTGCTTCTGGTGGACAAGTGGTATGTCAAACCAAGTATCAATACGATGCTCAACAATGGCAAGGTCAAGACTAGGCATCTCAGTATATGACCAAGAGAAAATATCATGAAACTCTTGGAAGAGCTTCTTATAGGCATTGACTTCATCAGGCTTACAGGAAGCGCCTAAAGTAATGTTCTCAACTATATTGGGTGTGATGGAAATTGTAGCTAGGGTTTTCACCCTAGCTTGTGCAAATGGGCACCTACTAAGGAGAAGGGACTCCTTAGTAGCAGTTCAGTAAAAATGGTAAAAGCAAGATAGTAAATAAAAATAGTAAATTTAAACTAGCATGTGCATGAGACAACAAAAAGATATTAAAAATTGTTTTGTAGTAAGTATACCTCAAATGTGAGAATGGTGGAGCCTTTGCAGTGGTCCAGGGGCTGCTCCAATGCTCCAGTGTTGTTCCTTATCCTTCTTCCAAGGTGTTTTGGATATGGGCCAAAGGGTTTCTCAAGTTGGAAATTAGCTCCAAGCAGAAAGCTAGGGTTTCAAGAGAATCTTTGGCAGCATAAGGATGGAGAAATTTTGGGGATGTGAAATGGGGAACCTCCATCACCTATTTATAGGTTTTTAGTGGTGGAGTGTTGACCCATGGTTTTAGGCACCATATGGTTTAGGTCAGCTGTATAGGGTTTTTGTTTCCTTTTTTCCCTCTTTTTCCTCTTTGTTGTATTTTTTATTCCCTTTTTAGAGGGTTTTTGCTATTTTTGGAGGAATTTACATTATTTTGGGGGGAAAAGGGGGTTTGGGCCTTTTGGAGGCTTTTTAATGGTGTTTTAAGGTTTTGGAGGCAAATATGGTAGGAAATATGGACAAATGATTCATGCAATGAGGGAGATGAGGTAGTGAGCACTTTTTGGGTGTTAACAGACTGCCCCCTGATGTGTGAGGGCAGGAGCTCATCGTATGGCCGATAGACATCATAGGTCTTTGATGGTTTTCCTAGGATGTGGAGAGGTGAAGAAACGAACTAGAGCTCGGAACAATGATCCCGAACAAACTGTAAAAACTGAAAAATACATGACCTCAATAATGAATGAGGAATCATCTCAACATATGGATGAGGCGGGCATTCCCATGCTTGTATCAAGATTTATAATATTAACAATGGGGTCCAAAACATGGGGACCAAAAAGATACATGGCCTCAAATAATGAATGAGGAAGAATCTCAATATATGGACAAGGCAGGCATACCCATGCTTGTATCAAGATATATATAAAAAATAATAGTGAGGCCCAAAAATGGGGGCCTGAAGGATACATGGAGAACCACTATGTACATCATAAGGGTCCAGAGGGGACACAGAATCTGGGACATACTACTGGGATGACTATGTCTGAGCTGAAGAACTGATACACTGGAATAATCAATAGTGTTGCTGAGTGTGGTACTAGAGGAACTGATGAGATGCTGGATAATAAAGGGGAGCTATACCCTCAATGGTACATTGGACTGGAGCTGAACTGGGTACTCAAGGAAGCGTATAAGTGGATGGCTTCCGAATACAATCGCCAACGCAACCCGAACATCCACGGGAACATATAACTGGGTGTCTCGAAGTGACTCACCAAAGTTCTAGAGTTGGGGGAAATCCGGGGTCTTCAACCAATAATTGAAGGGATATATACCTTGCACGATTCTCAACGATGCGATCAAGGTGTTGAAGTCGAGCATGTGAGAAACAACCACTCAGAAAGGCACTGATGACTCCTTCCGAATACAATCTCCAACGCAACCCGAACATCCACGAGAACATATAACTGGGTGTCTCGAAGTGACTCACCAAAGTTCTCGAGTTGGGGGAAATCCGGGGTCTTCAACCAATAATTGAAGGGATATATACCTTGCACGATTCTCAACGATGCGATCAAGGTGTTGAAGTCGAGCATGTGAGAAACAACCACTCAGAGAGGCACTGATGACTCCTCTCAAAATGGTCTGTAGGCACTCACCATAGATGGTGATGATTCCAAGGCGTAGGGACCTCTGGGTCTATCCTCTGGAATAGATGGGCTGGCATCAATAGAAGGAAACCTGCAACTACCAAGGCAATGATGTTTCCTTGATAGGAGCACGAGGTGGAGAACCAGAGTGTGAGAGTACTAATGGTAGGACTGACATACTGGGGGGTTGGGGGATAACTAGGAAGTAGAGTGGGTGGACTCAAACTTCCTTTGTTCAGAGTATGATGATGGGGATGATCGGGCAACATATGAAACTGACTAGTGGGAAAGGGATCATAGCTATAATGGATCAAGGATGGTGACTGGGATGAGTGATACTCAAGTTGGTGTAAGATGGTAGGAGACTGCAGAATACTCTGAACAAAGGCAACCTAATTGGGGGTGCTACCGAGATGATCGATCATGGTGCCAAGAGGCACTGAGGGGAATTCTTCATGGGTTAAGGAACTAGAAGAAGTGTGTTCAAAATGGTACTGTCGTGTGGATTTATACAAGCCCAAGATAGTTCATACTCATGATTGATTTCAATTTTAAGGAGTCTGAAAGAGATAAGAAGACTCTGAAATAATGGAATGGTACTATCGTGTGGATTTGTGCAAGCCCATGATAGTGCATGCTCGTGGTTGCTTTCAATTTTGGAGAGTCTGAAAGCAATGAGAAGACTCCAGGGGGGTGCTTTTTCGTGTGTTAGTCTCTAAGGCCCGAAGAAGCATAAAAGGATGAAATGAAGAACTCTTCTAGCCGGTGTGACTAGAGTATTCCTTTTTCATAATTAGTCTACCAGGTCCGGAAAATGGTTAAACTTATACCAGATAGACGCCCTTTCAGGTACTTTAATGAGCATGAAAGGAAGCAAGATTGCTCCACTATCTTTTCATTCTTTTAGGAGTCAGAAAAGAGCTTAACGAAAACTCCCTAAGTTCCTTTTTTCGTAAAGGGCTTGTCCGGCCCGAAAAAGGGATAAAATTATACCGAACAATAGGAATGGCCAGGCAAGGAGGAAGTGCTCAATCAAGGAACATCGATGAGAACCAAGAATGAGGGTGGGGGGAACATTGGTGGGCCTCCTTATGGGATGATGAATGGTGGCAAACTAACGAAATAATTGCAATATGAATGGAGTGAATGGCTCATGTAAAAATGTGTAGCAATCCGATGGCGGCCAATGTGGCATGCAAACCGAGGCAGCAAGGTGTCGGGACACAATGTTGAAATTGTACTTGGTGAGAGCGAGAAATGATCTCAAGCATAATCATGAGCTTGGAAAACTGAATCCGGTGATATAAAAAGTGTCAAAAACGGAGAACGATCGAGGTGGAACGCAAACCGAGGCGACGGGGGGTGTTTTGGAAAAAAATATCCAAAAAATATGGGGGTGAGAGCGAGAAATGATCTCAAGCATTATCACAGGCTCAAAAAAATGAATCCGATGATATAAAGTATATCAAAAATGGGCTACAACCGATGTAGCATGCAAACGAGGGCAACGAGGGGTGTTTAGAAAAAGAAATGCTCAAAAAACGAGGCAAAAAAAATAAGAAAATGAGTCGACCATCATGACGGTCTCGTCGTGCTGATTCCAGTGGCGGAAACGATTCGGAGAATGGACTCTGTATGGATTCAAAATGGCCGAAATAAGAAAAATTCAATGGGTTATAAATAGTAAGTGGGCCCAATCAGGACAAGTGTCAGTTGGACAATTGACTTTTACCGGAGATTATAGTGGACCAGAGATTAGGTGGCATTTTTGGATGATCTGACTGGTCGTTTTCAGATCCGTGAGTTGCAGGTATTCCGTTAAACTCATACCTGTAATTTTTGTTGGTTTTGGGGTGGTGGTGGGTCCCTAGGAGGGTCTTGTATAGTCCATGAGGGCGTGGATCGTGGGTTTCCGGCATGGAATTGCGGTCTGGGATCGCGAGTTCCCGGGTTGAATACACAGTTCGGGATCGCGAGTTCAGCTCCTACAGTCGCGGTCCGAGATTGCGACTCAGATCAGGAAATCCGCGGTCCGAGACCGAAACTGTAGCCCTGAAAACCACAATCTTTGATCGTGACTCAAAGCCCGAGAGCCATGATCTGAGATCCCAGCAAGGGGCCCTAAAGCCACGATCTGGATCGTGCTTTAGGGTTATCCCGGGGGGAAAAAATGGTTATTTATCTGATGTGGGTCTAATAAGTTTACATTGTGTAATTGAAAGGATGCCGGTAGTGCTATGGAAGTAGCGGGAGATCCCGGATGACATTGTGGAATTCATCGGGAGGGATCAGCATGTTCGGTTGGCTTTGGGGTTGTGCGGGCTTCTGAAGTTCGCACAGGTGCCCATGATACGTTCAGTAGGACTACTGCTAAACAGGTTGGTGGGATTTTGGGAGCTTGACACACAGGCTTTTAGGGTGTAGGGGGAGAGGGTGGATCTCACCCTTGCGGATGTATATTTCTTGACGGGGCTACCCAGTCTGGGTAGGGTGGCTGATATGCAGCCATGAGTGTCTGCAGACGTGGACATGGAGGATATGTTGGAGCGTTACTGTGTCCCGGAGGCTGAAGTGCATAGGAATGCACTTCGCATTATTGATCTGCCGGAGCCAATAGTAGAGCGATTGCTGTGTGCATGGTTCAGGTATTGTGGTTGCAGGCTCCCGAACGAGTGTCTGGGGGCCAGATGCAGCTGGTAGAGCGAGTGATGGTGGGCACATATTTTGCTTGGGGCCAGATGTTCCTCACCTATGTTCAGCAAGATCTGACCAAGGTGAAGGATGTTGGCAAGGGATTTTGCTATGGGTCTTTTCTCTGTGCTTTCTTCATGGAGCGGGTACCTACACTGCGGCCACGGGTGCCGATCAGGGCAGGAGGACTGAGGGAGCCACGCATGGTGCGGTGGGGAGAGATGATGCGCCGACGGGGTGGCGGTGAGGTGGGAAGGTACTTCACTCAGGAGCTCTACCTACAATGGTTGCAAATGCCACTAACGTTGGACAATTATCCATACAAGGATATGGACTACAAAGGAGATCCGGAGGTGCCACGACCTCCAGGGTAGGCACGGGGGCCAGATGGTATGTATCTACTTACTAGATTGTTTTTTATGTCATATTTTTTGTATGGTAGGTTTGATATATTGATATGCTGGTACTGACTGATGTATGATCTACATATGTTGGACCGAGGCCACCACCGAGACACATAGACCGTCGGGGACATGTGGCTATACCAGCCTTTCCAGGCCAAGGGGAGGTGCGTCGACGAGACGCTAAGGGGACTCTGGAGTCCTTACAAGTATTCCTAGATTGGTTACTGGTTGGGGTGATTGATGAGGGGTGGCGGGACCTGGATCAGGAGATGATTCAAGATTGTCTAGGGGCTCCGTGGGATTTTCGATCGATCGCGATTCAGGTGGCCATATTGGCGGAGAGGAGTCGGGCACAGGATCTTGTAGGGGATGAGGAGCTGCCAGAGGAGGAGCGAGGTGAGGATTCGGAGGCAGCCGATGTATGCAGTGATGGAGGGTACAACTCTCAGTAGGGAGTACAGAGGACTCCCCCTCGATGTGTATGGACATGCAGGGTTTTTTGTAGCTATGGCATGTATTCTATGAGGCTTGTCGATCTATATATATTTTGTATAGCTGAGTGCTGAGGTACTCAGGACATGTGTAGAACATTGACATTTATTTTTTGATAAATATATGCATGTGGATGCATCTTTTGCGATTATGATTTATTGTACGCACATCGATGTGCTTATGGTTTCTTGTATATGTGTATTGCAAATGGTGTATGATGATAGGCACATGGATGCCCCTTGTGGATTTGGTATTATGTATTGCACATGGATGCAACAGTATTTGTTATGATAGGCACATGGATGCCCCTATATAGTTGTGTGTTTATGTTATTACGCATGGATGCAAATATTATGTGATGATAGGCACGTGGATGCCCCTTGTTGTAGATGCAGTGTTTTTGGGATTTTTATATGTTTTTTGATGGGATGATATGGTATGATGATTTATGATGGATGGTTTACATGGTGTGATTTATATGCCAATATAGGATGTTGTTAGCCATTTGATCTGCGACACTATTCTGATCTTGTGGGACATGGGTGAATGATATGGATTCAAACTGTCGGCTTAGCTGTTTTGTGTGCAAGAAATTTCTAAAGAGGCAAGGATCACGCACCTGGTAGCAGTTGTTAAGTTGGGAAACAAGTAGCTGGGAGTCAAGGAACACATCAAGGTGACATATGCCCAGCTAAAGGGCAGTAGTCAGGAGACCGGTCACAGCATCATACTCTTCCTGGTTATTGGTAGCAGCGCCTATGCACATTCCGTCAAGGTGGATCAACTCATGTGAAGGGGAATATAATACCCATGTTGCAGAGGCCGGGTTTGGAGACCAGTGGCTTGCTCCATTGGTGAAGCCAATGTAATGAGGTGGAAGATGGTCCATCTGTGATCATGCAAAAATGATGAATGTAAGGTTGCGGTAAAAAAGTGAAAAACAAAAAGAAAGCAAACTGTACAATACTGACCAATGGGGCCACGGGTTTGTTTAAGGATAAAAGCATTTAAGATACAACCCATTATGGGGGTTGCACAAGGAGTGGCCTTCTGAGTCAGTTAAAATGTATGCCCCATGCCCGAGGCAGGTCTGTACGATGTAACGGCCTTGCCACATGGATTCAAACTTCCCTTTACTAGTCTTGTCGTGGGCTTGGTCATAGGCGAGAACGAGGTCTCCTTCGCGGAATGTTCGAGGGTGGAAATTTTTATCATAACCAGCTTTGGAGCGGTTCTTGGTAGCTTCAATGGTTTGGAGGGTGGCGCGATGGTCTTTGTCAGCTTTTTCCAATGATAGTAGACGTTGCTCGAGTGGGCAGGTGTCTGGGAGAAGCTCGACGATGATGTGTAAGGCAGGTATCTGACACTCGATGGGGAGGACAGACTCTGCACCGTGAACTAAATGAAATGGGGTAAAACCGGTGGCAGTCTTAGTTGATGTACGGTAAGCCCATAATGCAGGAAAAATCATGTGATGCCAATTGGACTTATGCCAGTCAATAGTGCATTATAGGATGGTTTTTAAAATCTTGTTAATGGCCTCAACTTGACCGTTCCCTTGGGGGTAGTAAGCAGAGGAATACTGATGTTCGAACTTTAGTAGAGTGGACAACTCGCGCCAAATGGAATCTTCAAAATGTGAACCATGGTCTGAGACCAGTTGTTTGGGGACCCCGAATCGTGTGATAACATGGTTAAAAAAGAAACGGGCAGCGGTGTTAGCTTTACAATTGAAGCTGGGCATGGCTTCAGCCCATTTGGTGAAGTAATCGATGGCAACAATGATGTACTTATGACCATTGGTAGATGAGGGCTTACATTCCATGAAGTCAATGGCCCATTTGTAGAAGGGACTAACGGTGACGACTAGGTGTAGCAGAGCGGGTGGTGTCCGAGCCTTAGGGGAAAAAAGTTGGCAATTATGGCAATGTTTGACCACTATGTCCGCCGCAGGTGCCACTATGATAGTCATTGAGGACTTGTTTGGCTTCCTCATGTGTAAGACAACAACGGAGAATCGTGTCAACCCCTCACCGGTAAAGGACATCGCCCAAGAGGAGATATCAAGAGGCCTAGTGACAGATATGACGGCGTCCATCATGATTTATGTCGGGTCAGAAATTTTGCGTGCGAAGGTATAGCAAAATATCAACGTACCATGGGTCATCGGACGAGATGATGAACAGGTGATTGTCAAGTAACTTATCGGAGATTTGTGGAGACGGAAAAAGGGATGGGAGATCGGTTATGAGCTGGGCAAGTGCAAGGGCTTTAGTGCTCTTAAGGGTTGTAAAAGTTAGGTCATATTCTTGGAGAATAATTACCCATTTAGCAACGCAACCTTACAGAAGTCACTGGTTCAAGAGATAGACCATGGGGTTGGAGTCGGCGACCACTGTGGTATGACTGAGTAAAATGTAATGTCGCAATTTTTGCACAGAAAAGACGATGGAAAGGGCTAACCTCTCTTCATATGGGTAACATAGGGGTGGTCTAGACAAGGTTTGGCTGACATAATAAATGACATGCTCCTGGAGAGCAGCATCTTCTTGGACAAGGACTCCGGACACGGCATGGTCGGATGCCGAGACGTAAAGGATGAAGTCTTGAGAGAAATCCGGAGGGGAAATCAAAGGGGCTTGTGTGAGAGATTTTTTAAGGGTGTCGAATGCAACTTGTGCCTGTTCATCCCAAACAAAGGGTATGTGAGTACAAAGCATGCATAAGAAACCATGAACTGTGGTGGCATAATTAGGAATGAAGTGACAGAGGAAATTAGATTTCCCCTGCAAACTCTTGAGCTGCCGGAGCGTGCGAGGTGCACAAAGGTCTATGATGGCTTGGACTTTGAGGGGATCGATAGCGATTCCTTTATGGTAAACAATGAAACCCAACAACCAGCCTACCAGAACGCAAAAGACACACTTGAGTGGGTTCAAGCGGATTTGATATTTGCGACAACACAGAAAGACTTGCCGGAGGTCATTAAGGTGGTCTGATCGTTTCCGGGAATGAGCTATAAGATCGTCAAGATAGACTAGTAGGATATGGACCAAGTCGTGAAAACAATAGGTCATGGCCCATTGGAAGGTGGCACCAGCATTTTTAAGGCCGAAAGGCATGATGCTATAGGCAAAGGTGCCCCATGGGGTGGTAAAAGCAGTCTTGTATTGATCTTCCTTGCAGATCTGAATCTGGTTGTATCCAGAGAAACCATCCATGAAGGATATGACTTCATGCCCCGCACATGCATCGATGAGTTGGTCAATAAATGGTGTGGGGAAGTTGTCTTTGGGACAGGCTTGGTTTAAATCATGGAAGTCGGTACATACTCTGATGGTGCCTTGTTTCTTGTTGACAAGGACGAGGTTAGAAACCCAAGTGGTGTATTCAATAGGATAAATGAATTCTGCTATACGAAGTTTCTCAATCTCTGCTTCAATGGAAGGGAGCTTTGATGGATGAATGGGGCACTGTTTCTAGAGAAACGAGGGTACATATGGCCACATGTCAATGTGGTGCTCTATGATAGAGGGGTCAAGACCAGGCATTTCGGTATAGGACCAGGAAAAGACATCGCAGAACTCTTGGAAAAGTTTCTTGCACTCTCCGATCTCATGCTCGGTGCAAGAAGCGCCTAATGAAATGATTTCAGGAGCACTGGTTGCGGCAGAGATGTCAATGTGGATTACGGGTGAGATATTGGCCATGTTACCTTCCTCGAAGGCATCGGGGGTGGGAATGGGATCTTTAAACAAGTCAAGTTTGGCAGGAAGGAAATCTTTGGACTCAACCGAGAATTGGGTGGCTGTGGTGGAGGAGGATTCTTCCAGGAGGAAATAGGAGCAATGGTGCATATCTTCCCGGGGTAATCCGGTGTAGTAAGAGCCTTGAGAATCTCCTCATCATTGTGGAAAATTTGGGTTGTCAAATCGGTTGACGAGGGAGTGCTAGAAGAGATCATGTAAATGGTATTAATATCTTCGGTTTGTGGGGATGCTGGGGAGTGGATCTCTTCAATGGTGGGGGGATCTGTCTCGAGGTCTAAGTTATTCATCTCATAGAGGGCGGCTCTGTAATCTGGGAGATCTGGATAGTGATGTGAGTAATGGCCATAAATACCACATATTGCACAAGAGTGATTGGTACGCAGTGATTTATCACGAGGCTTAGGAGTAGGGTTGAGTTGGACAACCGGGATGTTGGGGTCGTTGTCAAGCATTTGCATGTGTTCCAATAATGCGGGTAATTGTGGACATTGATGGGTAGCATGGCCCAACTCATCACACAACGAACATTTGGGAGGAGCACGAAACACGAGGGGGGGGAGGTTTAACCGTTTTGGGAAGGGGTAAAGTAGTGTATGGTTGTGGGCCTCTGCCCCTACTGTGCTTGATAAGAGGCGATGGATTAGTGGATGAGGAAAGAGTAGTGACATTGGGAGAGGGTTGACTAGTAGTGGTGATGGGTTGCACCGGTTGTAGGACGACATTTGGTGTCGGAGGGGTAACGGGAGGCGTGATGTACCATACAGGTAATCCTAAAGTTAAACAGGGGAGGCTAAGAGTAGCCATAATCGGGACGCTTACTACTCCCGAAGGGGGGAATAGGAAGGGGATTGTATGGATGGGTGTAACACCAACATGACTAGGTACCAAAGGTGGTTGGGGTATTAAGGGCGGTTGATGGTTGGGTGTTGGTGTATTGTGGGAAAGGGTACATAAGTCAGATATTTTGGTCACTGGTGACGGGGGTGGAATGGATTGGAATGTTGAGGTCATGGTGTATCTGAGTAAACTCTGGGTCCCACTGAGGAAACCAACGAGGTAGATGCACCACTAACAGGTTGTTCAATCATGGGGAGAACGTTTTCGGGTGCAGCGGGGGCATTGGGATTGTAATAGGTGAGTTGGTCAACCTTGACCACGCGTCCATCATGGGGGAACATCATGGTATGAAAAACAGATGAGGAAACTGCCCGCATGGCATACATGTAACTGTGGCAAAGTAAGAGGTTATAATCAAGTTGGGCGTTGATGACCTCTTTGTCAATGAGCACGGTTTTACCAGCCAACTGGATGGGGACGTTAGCTAAAAGACCTTGGGGTTGAGCTGAACGGTCGTCGTAGGCTCGCAACGCAGTGGTGGACTGCTGGAGAGTAGGGGATCCCAACTTCTGCCAAACGAATGTGGACATAATGCATGTAGAGGCACCTTCATCGATGATGCACCGATGGATGACAAGATTATGAACGGATAGAGAATCTTGGAAAGCTAAAGTGGAAGGCAGGCGTGGTTCGGATTGGTCCAAATCAAAGGACATCATTCGTGAATCATTTGGGTCAATAGCACCAATGGCTGAGAGAAAAGTTTTGCGCTGTGCAGGACAGTTTTTTAGACTTCAAACACAGACATGGCTGCGGGAGACTGGGATAAGTCATCTACAATGTTGTAATTAGACGTAGCGTGAGCATTGGGGTTATTTTTTATGCTGCGAAGTGAGAAGCGAGGGGCTTTGGAGGCGCCATCTAGTGGAGCCGGAGATATTCGTAATGACTGATCGGTGGGAAGAGCGTTGGTGTTTTGTCAGTGGGAGAGGCTTCAGGGGTGGAGCCATATTGGTTTCGATGGGTTTGAAGGTTGACATCAATGGATGACATCATTAATAAGTGATGGGTACCTGAGTCGACCATGGGTTGATCAGGAGCGGCATAAGTGATTTGTTGTTGCGGTGGCGGGTTTCCTTGAGGGGGAGCCAACGGTTGAGTGTTCACTACGCCTTGGGTTGGTAAAGGGTTCTGGAGCACCAAGGGTTGAGTGTGAGGTAGTAGGGGATTGGGCGGCGCCTGAGGTGCCATGTGCCCTTGGCGGTGGGAATCATCATTCCAGAGTTGTCGAGCCTGCTCCAAATGTGGGCAAGCATGTGTGTAATGGCCATAGACCCCGCAAATAGAACAAGGATGGTTTGTTCGCAAATTAGGATTTTTGGCTTGTTTGGGTGGCTTGTCGGGGTTTTGGTTGGTAGGTGCCGTGTTATTGTTGTTCGGGGGATTAGGGGGTTGGCCAACATGGTCCGGAGGGGGGTTGTTCCCATAGTTACATCCTTTTCCACGGTTTTCCTAGCGTTGTTGGCGTTGGTTATTTTGGTTGGGCTACGGATTTTGTTGCACATACACTTTCCCTTGGGTGGTAGGTGGGTTCTGGGGTTGTGCAGGTGCAGGAGCAGGCTGCAGTGGATAATAAGTGGGTGGAGGCGGTGCAGGTGCTAAACCTTGTGGGATTTATTGATATGTCTGTGTGACGGGTTGTGGGTTTGTTGTAGGTGCTTCCTGTGGTGGATAATAATTAGGGGGGGCTTGAGAGGATACAGGAGCTGGAGCGGCCTGCAGGTGGTGATATGGCTGAGGTGTGGCCAGGGGGGGGGGGCGTAAGCGGGGGAGCCTCTAGGTGCTAAACCTTGTGGGAGTTATTGATATGTTTGTGCGACGGGTTGTGGGTTTGTTGCAAGTGCTGCCTGTGGTGGATAATAAGTAGGGGGGGGCTTGACAGGATACAGGAGCTAGAGCGGCCTACAGGTGGTAATATGGTTAAGGTGTGGTCGACGGAGGGGGGCATGGCCAAAGCACTGAGGTGGACATGAGGGTCCATGGGAATGGTGGTGATGTGCCGTGGGAGCATACGAATTGGTTGCTCCACAGTGGGATGTAACCCGCGAAAGGTCAGGGCAATGGCTAGGACGTGCTATGGAAAAGGGTTGGTTATGTGAGGCAATATGGCTAATGATGCCATCTACAGCATGGGATGCCCCTGGTGCATCATGTCGGGAGGAATCGCCATGAGGGGCGTCAGGTATAATGGTATACAGATAACCAGACTGGGCATAAATAAGGTCAAATTGTTGGGCTTTGAGGATAGCCTCTTCCTCGGACTGGGGTTGCTTGGATGCCACATCCTTGGAAATGACAGGAAGGAGATATTTTAGAAACCAATCTAAGAAGATATAGTCATCTAACTTGATTTTGCACAGGCTTCGGCGTCGACGCCACTCATGAATGTGGTCAGTGATGTGGGTGGTCATGTTCTGTCTGGAAGACAGTGGGATCTCAAATCTCACGTCATAGTGGATAGGTAATTGAAAGAACCGCAAAAAGGTCAAGGAAAGGGAAGTAAAGGTGGCATGGGTCCCATGGGGCTGCTTGATGTACCATTTGGCTGTAGAGCCAATGAGGGTGCATTGTAATAGACAGAGTTGAACAGAGTCGTCCACTATGGAGTTGGAGGAACACCATAGATGGAAGGACATAATGTGGTTCTAGGGGTCCTCACCTGCCTTGCCCTCAAACTTAGGGATGTCTGATGGGATCTTGGTGGGCATGTGAGGCCACATAGGGTTGTGTCTTATGGGATCGTTAGTCAGTCTAGCTAGGTCAGGAAGGTTGATACTAGCCATGAATGGAAGACTAGTAGAAGGATGTGACATACTGGTGGTCGTGACCACGTTGGGGCCAATGCCCTCAAGTGGAGGGGTTGGGTTCGGGTTGGGGATGTTGCCCCCAGGGGGAGGAACGAAGGTGGTATGGGATGGTCCTGCGCCACCAAGGGTAGTGTGAGTCACTGGTGGAGTTGGGATGGGTATGCTAGCTACTGGAATGGGTACAGTGATCGGAATGGTGGATGTGGGCCCCATCGAGGGCATACCCAAAGCGGGTGTGGTGGTTGGGGTGGTGGTGGATGCTCCACTAGTGGTCCCTCCAATGAAAGGGTTGGAAGTCATTCCAGCCATGGGGCTGGTTGGTGTAGTGTAAGTGGGGTGCTCAGACTCTACCTCAGAATCAGAGGTAAAATAAGGGGCGTCAGTGCCGGGGGATGGAGCTCTACGTCGTCGACGAGTGGAGTCGAGTGATGAAGCTCTACATCTATGATGGGTGATGTCAAGTGAACTGTGCTGCGAGGGCTCACCCCAGATGTGCCAAGAATGTCTCAGGGACTCAATGGTGACAGATGGTGTCAAGTATCTGGGAGTTGTGTCGAGTGAAAAATAGCTCAAAAACCCTAATGCAGCCAAGTGTGTGAAAGGAGAGTGCAAAAAATATGGCACTCAGGCCAAAAACCAGCTCAAAACACTCACTGTAACATCTGTGCTACAATAAGTGGAGCGTCAACAACAATGGTCATAATACCAACAAGCAGTAGGTTTCCTAAAAAATAAAAATAGTGGACTCGCTAGACCAAAGGGAGGTAAGGGAGCATGCAAACACCTAGCTAAATAGTATTCTGATTCAACTAGACATATCTTTTGCAAGGTGATGAAATCCAAGTCAGACAATATGGATAGTAGATCCAAGTGGCTAAAGATATCCCCCTACCAGGAGGGACACTGGGTAGTCAATCCTAGAAGAAAGGCAACTAAGATACCCCGTTCATGACATGTTCGGTTTGGTGAATCTGCAGTTTGGTTCTATCGCCACTGTACTCCCATACGGGTGGTACAATGAGAACTATGAAAGGTATCCTTCAGTTACTGAATGGAGTGCTGTATTCCACTCAGGCTTCCGGAACTATTCTGGCTACTTCAACCCTCCTAGGGGAGAGGCCTTCCCGATAAATTGGCTTTAAACCGTGTCAAAAAATATTAGGGGATTTTGGTTCCCTAATAGACAACAACTATGTCTCAAGTGTAAGCAACAAAGGGGTGTTATTTGGATGCCTATCCCCCCGACCCTACCTAATTACAATATTCTTATGTGTTCTCCAAGTGGGGTTAGAATGTTGGTTGTGTTACGTAGTATTTTAGGGATCACTTGAATTAGGGGACAGAGTGTGTGCATGTGAGGTAATGAACCCAAACAAAAGTGCCACGGGGTGGGCAACTTTCTCACTAATAATAACAATGCAGAAATTAAACTTTGAAATGCAAAATTTTCTTTTTTCAATTGAAATGCTTAACTGAATGAAAAAAAAAAAAAAAAAACTCTGTAAATGGAACAGAAATCAAACTGCAGAAAAATGTTGTAGGTAAGTATGGCTGCAGATAGGACAGGTGGCTATGCAGGTGCATAAAATATTGCAGCAAAGTTCTGGGTTCAAATAGGGAAAAAGCGCAGAAAACAGATTGCGGGTTTGCGGCGAAACTGCGCTGTCGGATCGCGGGAAACAGGTTGACAGCCGCGGGCGGATTGCAGGAAAAAGGCTAAAGGCCACGGGCAGATCATAGGAAAATGGCTGAATGTCACGGGTGGATCGCAGGAAGATGGCTGAAATATGCGGGCGGATCGCAGTAAAATGGCTGAAGGCCACGACCAGATTGTAGGAAACAGGCTGAAAGCCACGGGCGGATAGCGGGAAAAAGGCTAAAGACTCCCAATAGATCGTAGGATATAGGCAGACATTCATGGTCAGATCACAGGAAACAGGATGAGAACTGCGGTCAGATCGCAGGAAATAGACTGAAAGCCGCGGGGAGATCGCAGGAAATAGTCTGAGAGCCACGGTCGGATCACAGGTAACAGTCTAAAAGCCGCGGTCGGATCGCAACTGTGGGGAAAAAATACGCGATTTATGGCAGCAAACCCAACTGCCGAAAGGGATAGCCAAAAGGGGAAAACAGAAAAATATTGCAAAAAAATAAAAAAATTCTAAAAACTATAACTAGAAATTCAAAGGAACACTAGGGGAGTCGCCAAAACTGTAGCTAGGGTTTTCACCCTAGCTTGTGCAAATGGGCACCTACTAAGGAGAAGGGACTCATTAGTAGTAGTTCAGTAAAAATGGTAAAAGCAAGACAGTAAATTTAAACTAGCATGTGCATGAGACAACAAAAAGATATTAAAAATTGGTTTTGTATTAAGTATACTTCAAATGTGAGGTTGGTGGAGCCTTTGCAGTAGTCTAGGGGCTGCTCCAATGCTCCAGTGTTGTTCCTTCTCCTTCTTCCAAGGTGTTTTGGATATGGGCCAAAGGGTTTCTCAAGTTGGAAATTAGCTCCAAGTGGAGAGGCTAGGGTTTCAACAGAAGTTTTGGTAGCATAAGGATGGAGAAATTTTGGGGATGTGAAATGGGGAGCCTCCATCACCTATTTATAAGTTTTTAGTGGTGGAGTGTTGACCCATGGTTTTAGGCACCATATGGTTTAGGTCAACTGTATAGGGTTTTTGTTTCCTTTTTTCCCTGTTTTTTTCTCTTTTTTTTATATTTTTTATTCTCTTTTTAAAGGGTTTTTGCTATTTTTGGAGGAATTTACATTATTTTGGGGGGAAAAGGGGGGGGTTTTGGCCTTTTGGAGGCTTTTTTAATGGTTTTTTGGCCTTTTCGAGGCTTTCTAATGGTTTTTTAAGGTTTTGGAGGCAAATATGGTAGGAAATATGGACAAATGAGTCATGTAATGAGGGAGATGAGGTAGTGAGCACTTTTTGGGTGTTAACAGAAATATCGACCTAAATGGTAAGCGAGATGTTAGCCATGTTCCTTCTTCAAAGGCATCAAGATTTGGGATGGGGTTCTTGAACCAATCTACTTGGTTGTGGTTGAAGTCTTTGGTATCGACGGAAAGTTGGTTGGCCGTAACAAGAGTGAACTCCTCGGGAATGAAGTAGGCTCTATGATTCCTTTCATCCCAAGGGAATTCATGTGCAGTGAGTGCTTTGAGGATTTCTTTGTCACTACGAAAACACTGTATGGACAGATCAAAAGAGGTAAAGCTAGAGGTCATGGGAATGGTTGGTTCGCCACTGGTGGAAATCATGTAAATAGTGTTAACATCTCCCGAAGAGGAGGATTCAGGTGGGTAAATATCCTCGATGGTAGGAATGGATGATTCTGGCGTAGATTGACGCATTTCATGTAGTACCAACTAATACTCGGGTAAGTCTGGACAATGATGAGAGTAATGGTTGTAAACTTCGCATATGGAACATGAGTGGTTCGTGCCCAACGATTTGTTATGTGGTGGGGGGGTAGTTGATAATTCGACAACCAGTATGGTGGGGTCATCGTCCAATGTATTCATGTGTGTTTGAATATTGGACAACCGTGGACAAGTGTGGGTTAAATGGCCCAACTCATCGCACAAGGAAAATTTGGGAGGTGCGCGGGCTAGAGGGGGAGTGTGCATGGTTTCAGTTTCATTTGGTGTGGTAAGAGTGTACGTGGATCTGCCCCTAGCATTCTTGGATGGATGAGGGGTGGATTTGGAGGAATATGGTGCCACCACACTAGGAGGTGGATGATTCACGGTGGTGATTGGTTGGACTAGTTGAAGAATAACTTCTGGCATTGCAGTGGGATTAGGGGTAGGTAAATACAACACGGGAATTCCTAATGTCAACCCCGAAAGATTTAGCGTGTCCATGACGAGCATACTTACTACCCTTGATGGTGGAAATAAGAACGGGATTGTGTGGATCGATGTGGCTCCAATGTGGCTAGGTACCAATGGCGGTTGGTGTTACAACGTAGTTTTCCACCCTGTGAGCATCAACACTCTTTGGCCTTCAAGATCCATTTCACTGACTCAGATTCACTTTATGTCCTTCAAAAACACTTTTTCCCTATTTTTCTTCCTGTATGCTAGCTGTTTCACTTTAGACAACGTACACGTGAGTTGTTCCACTATAGCCCGCGGGTGCCAAGTAAAATGGTAAAAATCATTAGAAAATCATTTTTCACTCCCAAAAAGCGGTCTTAGGGTGACCTTTGGCCCTCCATTTTCCCCGAAATGCCTCTATGTGTCCTTTCACTTACCTTTGGAAGGCTATATATTGAGATCTTATGGCATATGGAAGGGAGAAAAAGAGAGAGCAAGATAACTCTAGTGGATTTTTTCCGTGACTTGAGTCTACACTCATTGATCCTTGTTGTTGTGAACTCCTTATGTTCACCTACCAAACTCCTATCCTAGTTTGAGTTTTCTATTACATGGAGGATTGAAGTGGTGGAGGTACAAGTGGAGAGACCCATTTCTTGGTTCAGATTGGTTGTCGGCAAGAGGTCATATATCGTACTTCTTGTTATTCATTAATGGAAACACACATTTTCTCGTCCAATTGATGTTGTGAATATTGTTAAATTACATTAGGTTATATTTGCTTATGATATCATGGATCGTGCTATTGATTATGTTAATGTCTTTCACATATTATACGCACTTGCTTGTACATGTTGTTGAGGCTAATCTGCAGGTCCAAGTGTATAATTTGAAAGCTCAACGGGGATCTACATCGAACATCCAGTTAAAGGTTGGTCTTTCCTCCATTATCTTAGCATTGTCATTTATATAGCATTGCATTGGGAATTGAGTCATTTTCTAGTAGTCTGTTGTCTATTGTGGTCTACCCAAAGCCATAGGAAGTTTTCTTCGTAACAGAAATGGTGACTCCGCTGGGGAGAACATCCATTTTTGGGGATTTTTAGGTTTTAGTCCTTGTTTAGAATTGTTGTGTGTTGAGATTATGTGTCTTTGGTTGGCTGTTGGTATACACTATAGAAAACCAGCTTTTTATGGGTCATTAGACTCTTTATTTGCTCATTTTCCTTTCCCTGTATGCGGGTCAAGTTAGTTTAGCCTGCGTCTACTTGCTTTTGTCTGCACTGTAGATCGCGTCTACCCACATTTATTCCTTTGACAGTAGCATATAACTCTGGGATTGATTGGTTTAGGGTCTTGGATTGTTGTTGGGTTGGTTTTGAGTGTTCCTGAGTCATAGTTGGCCTTATTCCGGACTGTTCCATGCCTTGTTGGTGACCATAAACTCTTCTCTCTCTCGGTTTTGAGCCTTGTTAGTTTATCACCATTTTTTATTTTCTAGCTCATTACATTGGTTGAATATCACTGTTTGGGAATTTTTGGGTTGTCTTAGTGATCTGCTCTGCATTTCTTTAACTGAATAGGTAGATTTCGCTTGCATTTTTCATTCCATTATATTGAAAAATACAAAAACATAGTTTTGCATTTTCCTTTTCATTATAAGAGAAAATACAACAACAACAAAAAAAAAAACTTTCCGTACTATATTTTGCATCTGAGTGTTTGTGCTTTCATCTAGGATCTACTTGTGCATTGGAAATTTAAAATAATTGCATTTTATTTCGAACCGTTCGATTGATTTTCATTCTAGTGGCATTGTTTTTATTGGATAGATAGATGAGTCTAGAGTTTGATGATTGTGCATACTATTGAGTCATATACATCATTAGTTTCACGACCAAATCCTTTGGGTAATCACAACCACCTAAAATTAACGCTTAATCTTAAAATTGATTAGAATGATTTTTATTTTATAGGGTGCACCAACTAGTATAGGTTTAGAGTCTTGGAATAGATCATTGTGAGTTAACAATCCAAGACTACTAGACGAAACATTATGTGTCTAACCAGGGAGTGGTGAAATCCATGGTATACATCATTGTTCTCAGGAAGCTCTACTCAGACTAGAGTTAAGCACGAGGTCACGGGAGGTTGGTTGTGGAGATAACCCTCTAATACTGGCTGAATGTGGGAGATATTTCCAGGATTTGTTCGTATCTGGAAATTCTTGAGGGATCTATACTTCCTGAGTTTCGGGCTTAGATACCCTGCCCATACAACGGATCCCACCTGTGACTATCCCCCTGAGCATTGGTTATATTGCGGTGGCTATAGTTTCCTTACCTAGTTATCATATAGGGTGCTTGCAGTGCTTGTACTGTACGTATCCTGAGTCAGATAGGGGTTGGACAACACAGTTGTTGTTGTATAGTGACTTGACCCTGTGCACGCAGTGAAGCCTGGGAACCTTTATAATTGATTATGTTACCTTCGGCTATAGTTTGGGAGTCTCAAGCCTCTCCTAGGTGAGACATACCAGCTGCAGTGTCGAGAGCTCCTTGAGCCAGTCTCGTTTGTGTGAATTTGGCTGTAGTTTCTTAGGTGTGTGCTCTTTGATTCTTTGATCATTAGTTTGGCCAATAGGGGACACTTTGATTTATTGATCTTTCAGAGATATTGTGGCTTGAGGTCCTACTCTCCGTCAATCTCATCGGTTGGCTGGTTTACTAGCCGACGAAGTTACACGTTGTGTTGAGCGAGGACGCTGGAAGGATCCCTCCGAATCTTCGGATTCCTTTGATGTGATTCACGCCGACATTTACACTGGTTTTGGCATGGAAGAATTCCTTACAAATCCATTGGGTAGAGTTGAATATGCCTCTCATCCTCCTACTCCTAGAGAGGAATGGGGAGGCGATCCATTGATACTAGAGACTCAACCTCTTTTGTTTGGATCCACTCCACTCGAGGACGACCCGTTCGATCCTTTGAATCCACATAATTTTCTACACGGGATGCCGAACTTGCATGTTAACACAAGCCCTGCAACCACTACGAACGCTACCCCATTCTCTTTTGGTATGCCTGAGTACAACACAGTTGATCCATCCACTATGTTTGGAAGTCATGCTAGCATTGGTCATGGTGTTGGAAACACTGCACCCACTGGGGAAAATACCCTCACCGGGGCACCACATTTCCTACTCACACACATACTATGGGGACCGGTCATATCCCTCCTAACAATCCAAATGTTGAAGGAAGACCGCCTCCTAGGACTACCCATACTAATAGGAACATTGTTCATAATACGACTCGCCATCCACAGTTCAATACACATGCCTTTACCCATCAACCTACGACCATGTTTGCTAATGTTAACAATCTTCCCAATAACGGGGGTGGACACATACCGTATACTTTCACGACTGCTAATGCTATTAGTAATGCTAATGTAGGAGGTGGGAATATACCTTATACTCATGGTCACAACACCACCGCTCCTGCTACTAGTAATGCCAATTTTGTGGTTGGGAATATACCTCATACTCATGGTCACCTCACGACTTCTCATGCTACTAATAATTCTTATGTAGGGGGTGGGAACATACCTTATAACCATGGTCATTACAACACAGTTCCCGCTACAAGTAATACTTATATGCCCCATAATTATGGTGGTAACCCTTACTATAATACATTCGGTGATGGCCCTCATTATAACCCACCTCAATACGGTGCTCATAATGCATATATACCTGCTTACCCTCACACGGGTTAGGTTGGAGGAGGTTATCAGCCTTATGGACAGGGTCTCGATTATGGTTCATCTTATCCTTTAGGTCCGTATAATAAACCTTTTATGGGATCTTATAATCAAGATTTCCAACCACAACTCCCGTTCCTTGAACGATTGAATCTTTCGGATCTTTCAAAGCTCACGAATGATACGATATGTCCCGATCCTAATTGTCCTCTGGTCCCTACCAAGCTCCCTTCAAACATTCCCATGTTTGAAGGAAAGGGTGGTGAGTGTTAAATTTTCAGAATTTGCTTCAATCTGATCTAGGATCTTAACTGAGAGAACAACATGTACAACAAATCTACAGCATATCAATCATGGACACAATAATGCAAGCACACAAAAGACACAGAGTTTACTTGGGGAAAACCATAAAGGTGAAAAACCCCAATAACTTCCTTAGAGATAGATAGAGCAATGATACAACCAGAATACAAGAGATAGTCTTCTCCTAGCAGCAAAGCCTCCTCCTCCACAAGTGTGCCACTCTCCCAAGTGTGAGTGAGAGAATAGAATGTGTAAAATGAGAGAGACACACTCTCTATTTATACACTAACTTGACTTGACATTTACTCAACTAGGTCGGCCTCAACTTAACCACTTAACATAATGTTGACTGGGCCGACCCCCACTAGGGTGGTCTAATAACCCTTTGACCCACATGACTTATACAGGGCCGACCCTAACAAGGTGGTCTAATAACCCATCAAGTATAAGTTATGACACTTACAATATAAATGACGACAATTCCATATAGAGGAATAATAACATCTCTATAGGAATACAATATACATATATGTGAAATACATTTTGAAGTTACATATACATCAACACTCCCTCTTAACTAGGAAGGTATTTCTTGACATAGGTCTTCTAGCACAATTCATCTTCTCTGGATCATCGTCACTGGATAATCGTCATCGAGTCATCATCATCGTCATTGCTGCTGCTATCTCAATCTATCTCTGAATCTACTCGTCATAGGAAGTTCTACAGAGCCAGTCCTTTTTCATACTGGATGTAGGCCCACCACCTACAGGCCTTCGTCATCACTGGCCATACTATGGAATCTTCAGGACTTATTATGTGCGTCACAAAACCTGGCTGCAACATCCTAGGCTATTACGAGCACACAGCTCTACCTGTCGAATCTCCCAGGAGCACATTACATGTGACCCATCACAAAACCTGGCTGAAGCATCCCAGGCTGTTATGAGCACACAGCTCTACCTGTCGGATCTCCTAGGAGCACATTACATGTGATCTCACCAAAAAACCTGGCTGAAGCATCCCAGGTTGTTACAAGCACACAGCTCTACCTGTCGGATCTCCTAGGAGCACATTACATGTGGTCCACCACAAAACCTGGGTGAAGCATCTGAGGCTTTTTTCATCTTGTCTAGATCTCCCAGGAGTAAATTACATGTGGTCATGGAAAAACCTGGCTGAAGCATCTGAGGCCTTTTTCATCTTGTCCAGATCTCCCAGGATCAAATTACATGCCATAGGAAAAAACCTCGCAAGAGCATCTCAGGATGTTACGGGTACACAAATCCAACCTGAAGATCTCCCAGGGTACAAATTATATGTCCTCCTAGAGCAATGTCTTGAAAGACCATCCCGGGCTATTACGGGTACACAACTCCGACTTATAGGATCTCCCAGACATGCTCATCTGCACAACCTGATCCATGGCCACAGAGTATCATCCTGATACTCACCATACATCATCCTGATGTACACATGATCATCCTGATCATCATCACTGCAACATCTTGCTGCATGTCATCTGGAGAAGCTCGTCATCCATGATCATCCTGATCATACAATGCATCCACCTGATGCATACCAAGTATCTACCTGATACATATCATCATACATGATCTACCTAATCATACAATGTATCCACTTGATACATACACAGATACATGATCCACACAATGTATCCACCTGATACATATCAACATACATGATCTCAGTATCCACCTGATACATATACAGATACATGGTCCAAGCATCCAACATGATGCATATACAAAATACATACAAATGATCCAACTGATCATATCCAGCATCCAACATGATGCATACATACATAAATGATTCAATTGATCATATCCATCATCCAACATGATGCATATATATATAAATGATCCAACTGATCATATCCAACATCCAACATGATGCATATATATATAAATGATCCAACTGATCATAACAAGCATCCAACATGATGCATATATACATATACAGAGTAGTAACTAGAGCATCGTCCTGATGATCATCATCCATGATCCTTCTGATCATCATAGCATCATCCTCTTCAAATCATCTCATCGTCCACGAAGCATAGCCCAGATGCACATCATCCAACACTTACACCACCGACATGGGAGAACACATCTACCACCATTCGGGGAAGGCTCCAGCCCTTACTTTTTCACCATGGGAGAACACATCTACAACCATGTGAAAAATGGCTTAGCAATTACATCATGACCAAGGGAGAACATATCAACCATGTCAGAAAAGCTCATGTGCATTTGCATCTTCCGGACTTATCACTTCCCTTTGGAAGGAACCTTGATCTGAAGTGCACCAGGCCTCTCTCTAAAGTACTCAAACTGCACTCTAGCCAACGGCTTGGTCAATACATCTTCAACTTGCTCATCCGTCGCAACATACTCTGCTTCGGCTGTACTCAGTGCGATGCAGGACTTCTTCCTGCTAAACTAAGAGATCGCACCTGATCCCATACTGAAGCAGCACCCAGAAGTGCTCTTCCTATCTGTAGCACTGCATGCCCGATCTGAATCAACATAACCCTACAGGTTAAACTTTTGATTCACATCATACTTGAGCCCATAATCAACCGGATCAGATGGAGCATCACATAGAAGCTTCAGGTTCGATTCCATAGGTGTGGCCATAGCCTTGCATTCCATCATCCTGAACCTCTTCAGGATCTCTGCTGCATACTTCCCTTGTCCAAGGAATATTCCATCTGCACTCTGCCACACCTTCATGCCAAAAATAAATAGTGCATCATCCCCAAGTTCTTCAACTCGAACTCGACAGCAAGCTTCCGCTGCATGTCGGCAATCAATCTATCCTCACCTGTTACAAACAGGTCATCCATATACAAAAGTAGTATCACTAGATTGCCTTCCTCAACCTTGTAGTAAAGGTTGGAATCCGCTTTACTCTTGGTAAAGCCCAAACTAGATAGAAAGCTATCTATCCTACTATACCAAGTTTTGCACATATATGACTCCCTGTCATGTGTCTCAGAACCAAGTGGCTTCTCCACATACACTTCTTCTTCAACTACACCATTCAAGAAGGTTGTCTTGAAATCCATCTGGTGTATCTTCCACTTCATCACTGCAGCCAGAGCAAGTACAGATCTAATGGAAGTGTATCTTGCTACAGGAGCAAAAGTCTCTATGCTACCACCTGCAGCATGCTTGATCTTGTAGATCCTCCTGGAAATCACTATAGACTACCCTTTGGGACTGCATCCCAAACATCTTCATGATCGACTGGTACTCCTCGATCATGGCATTCTTCCCAAATCCTGGGGCCTTCAATATCTTCAATATTTTCAATAGATAACTTTGTTGCTAAACAAATGTTGTAGTCCTTCTTTTGTAGGTGATGGTATACGATCTTTCCTACGCAACGAGTTAAATTGCATTATTAGAAAACATCTCATAGTTTTCAGAACAAATTCTTACACAAAGAAATATGTCATACAGTCATGCAATTGTCTTAGCCAATGCTTCAATACAACATTTATCCATATTCCGTAACTTTCTAGATGCCTTCCAATCTCTACCAGAACATTGTTAAGAGTGTGCACAACTCCTAACATGTCAGCAAAGAGGTTTCATTCTAGATAAGTAGTAATGGAATGTTGTACAGTGCCATAGGCTACTTACCCATGTATATTAGTAGTATATTATTCATCAATGCAACTATTCTAATATGCATAATACACAACCTAATTCTAGGAACATAAGCATATACATCATTGAATAACATTATGTAAGAAATGACAATTCAAATACTTATCTTTGTTTGGTTGCTGGGTGGACTCCCTCTGAATCTTTGCAACTCCATTCTGATGTGGATTGTGAGAAGTGGTCAACTCCCTCTGAATATCTGCATCCTTGCAGAAACTACTGAAGTGTTCTCCTTTGCTTTCTTGCAGGAACAATTGGAGTGTGCTCCCTCTTGATCTTTGCTTCCTGGGTTACCTGTCCTTGAACTTATATCCATCCTTAACCATTATGCATGCTTATTAGTATCATCATTGTGTTATCCTTGAGGTCTCATACATAATCACACATTTATTACTATAATCTTAATACTATCAAAACACGATAATCTTAACATGTATAGCCATGATCATTCATAGATAATAAACATTAGTATTCAAGGTTTCAGGGAAGTCTTCTTTTACTCATGCATATTCTTATTTGATCATAGGACTCTTTTGATTAGTTAAATCATCAATGCATAAACCCGTGATTACTCAAACCTATACCTTCATGATTCTTCTGGTTAGTCATATCATCAATTATGGTAAGAAACATAATATGCATACAACCATGACTATTCAAACCTATGACTTCATGAATGATCATTATCAACAACACAACGGTATAAGATCCTAACACAAGGTAGGATTCTAGATTGATATAGGAAAAACATACCTGGATTAGCATGTTAGCTAGTTATGTCTAACATACCCGCATAATGTCTTCTGGTTCTCTTCAGTGACTTGTGCTAGTAACTTGCATGTCTCATAAGTTAACCATTATAGAACCAAGTTATACATACCTCGTAAATGGATCTTCTATGTGATCCATGACAATGGATGAATCTTTGTCCTCATGTCATCATGATCATATGTTCTTGAACCAGAACATGATTTTTCTTTCTTGGTGTACCTTTCATGTTAGCAGACAACATAAACCTCATACAACACCATAACGCATTAGTACAATCATAAGTGTCAACACCCTAATCAATGAATATCTTCTATCGTGCATTCATAATTTTATTAAGGTGATACGACAAGTCTAAAATCAAGATTGTACTAACCGTAATAACATGAAGACAAACATACCAAACTTAATCATGAACAAATATCAAAACATACCTCGATGAGTCATACCTGTCGAGATCGCTTGTGATCTTCTTATGTAAGGCCTTAGCCTCATCTCCCTCTGAAACAGGAACTTCTTCACTTATGCAGGTGACCAATCCATCTTCTTCCGGGATTAACCCAATCCACTTGATTTGCAAGAACTGGACCTGGAGCTCGATTAGGGTTTGTTAGAGAAACCCCAAAAATTCAAACTTTGAATTTAAAAATTCTGAAAGGATAGAAATATGTGCCTTGATGAGCTGATCAAGCTGGTATATTCAGAATTTGAAAACTGCAAAGTTTCATTCCTCAATTTTGCCTTTGAAACTTTTGGATTCACTCGACGTGACCTTGAAATGGGGTTTGATGAAGCCCACTCTTTTGCCTAATCAAAAGGTTTGATCCAAAGCTCTAAGCTTCTATTTTTCTGAGGAGCTTCCAGCTGTGGTCACAGATTTCAAAAATTCCCATTTTTACAGAAGCCCTAATTTTCCACTTTTCTGATCAAAGTCCCGAACTAGGGTCTGATCAAGCCCGGCCTTCTGCCCAACCAAAAATTCTGATCTTGGTCTCTAAATTTCAATTTTGATGAGTAGCATTCATTCGTGGTCTCTGATTACAAGAATTCCAACTTTCTTCGAAACCCTAAATTCCGGAAGCCATGAATGAAGGTGCTCAAAAATAATTCTGTTTTGACAGAAATATGTACCTGATTGTTTCTGGTGTAACTCCACACTTTTCGATCCACAAGCTCTAAACACTTTTTTTTTGGTAGCCTGACCTGTCATATTTCCATCCCAATAGGTCTGACCTCAATTGGATTTTCTAAGAGAGAGTTATGCCAAGTGTCGCAACGTGACCTGTCTATGGGATAATACAAGAGAGAAAACTTGTATGGTGTTCCACGTGTCATTGGTTCAACTTAGGCCTCTAAACAATTTTCTTGCGATAGCATAGTCTATGTACTACCTTTCACATTTTACAAAATTTCATTTGGAGCTTCCTAGCCCAAGTTATGACCTTTTTCCCAGGGTCACCTGATTTTGACTCATATCTGGAAGAGGCAGAAACCCTATATTGTACAAATCATAAATCACAAATTACAATGAATTAGAGGTTGTCCTTTGGACACAAGGTACATGGGGATCTGATATTCGACCTATAAAATTTTAGATCCGAAAACTGTGCCAAAATGGATTTATAGCGAAAGTTCTACGATGACTAGTTTTTGCTATATCAAGCCCTAGCATCGTAAGTGCAACAAGTGCCATACATACCATATCATGCCTTCTTTCAGGCTAGCTCTGATACCATGTTAAATTTTCAGAATTTGCTTCAATCTGATCTAGGATCTTAACTGAGAGAACAACATGTACCTCAAATATACAGCATATCAATCATGGACAGAATAATGCAAGCACACAAGAGACATAGAGTTTACTTGGGGAAAACCATAAAGGTGAAAAACCCCAATAACTTCCTCAGAGATAGATAGAACAATGATACAACGAGAATACAAGAGATAGTCTTCTCCTAGCAGCAGAGCCTCCTCCTCCATAAGTGCGCCACTCTCCCAAGTTTGAGTGAGAGAATAGAATGTGTAAAATGAGAGAGACACACTCTCTATTTATACACTAACTTGACTTGACCTTTACTCAACTAGGTCGGCCTCAACTTAACCACTTAACATAATGTTGACTGGGCCGACCCCCACTAGGGTGGTCTAATAACCCTTTGACCCACATGGCCGACCCCCAATAGGGTTGTCTAATAACCCTTTGACCCACATGACTTATACAGGGCTGACCCCAACAAGGTGGTCTAATAACCCATCAAGTATAAGTTACAACACTTACAATATAAATGACGACATTTTCGTATAGAGGAATAATAACATCTCTATAGGAATACAATATACATATATGTAAAATACATTTCGAAGTTACATATACATCAATAGTGAGGATCCAAGTGATAACGTCACGACTTTTCACCTTTGGTGCTCATCAAACTCGTTAAATCACGATTTCGTTCGTTTGAGACTATTTCAATGCACCTTCATGGGGGCAACCGCGAAGTGATATGTTGAGTTTCCTAGGGGCACGTATAGGGGTTTCAATGAGATAGCCTTGGTTTTCTTGGATCATTTCCAATTTTCGGTTAGCTACGATATTGTTACTGAAATCTTGTCTACCTTCCGCCAAAATAAGGCCACACACATATCTGACCACGTTCAAGAATGGCATCAATGGAAGAGGTTAGTGAAAGCCAACATTACTCCAGCATTTCTGTTGGAATAGTTTCTCAATTCTCTACTTCCATATATTTTTAAGGATGTTTCGATGTCCGGCATTGTGACTGAGGAACAAGCTATCTTAAAAGTCCAATAGCTAGATTTACTATATTCTTAGTCTGGCATCTTTTATGACATTATTCCTGATGCACCGCGAACATGACATGAGCCCAAGTTAGTTCCTGGACCACATGTCGATGGCATTGTTGGATCCGCAAGTACTCGACCTGTAGATTTGGTTGCTAATCATGTTAATTTTTTGAGCATAAATTCATATATACTCTGGGATCTTTACTGAGATAATAACATGTACAGCATATCAAGTATAACAATGCATATCAATCACATCAAGCAATCACATGAGACAATAGACACACAGAGTTTCACTAGGGAAAACCATAAAGGTGAAAAACCCCACAACTTCCTCAGAGATAGAGAGAGAAATGATACAACCAAAGTACAAGAGATAGTCTTCTCCTAGCGGATGATCCTCCTCCACACAAGTGCGCCACTTTCTGAGAGAGATAGAAGTGAGTAATGAGTGATCAAATAGAGATATACCTATCTCTATTTATACTAGTCCTATCCTGCCCAATAAACCAGTGGGTCTGACTTGTCTAGCTTAGCCTAATAAACCTTAGTTAACTTAACCAGGGCCGACCCACACATGGTGGTCTAATAACCCATCGGCAAGTTACGACACTTGCGACACTTGTCAATACAAATGATGACACTTCCGTATAGAGGAATAATACATCTCTATAGGAGTACAATATACATAGGTGAAATACATTCCGAAGTTACATATACATCAACACTCCCTCTTAACTAGGAAGGTATTTCTTGACACAGATCTACTAGTAAAATTCTTCTTCTCTGGATCATCATCAGCGAATCATCGTCCTTGAATCATCGTCATCGTCACTGCTGCTGCTATCTCAATCAATCTCCGATCTACTCATCATAGGAAGTTCTACAGAGCTAGTCCTTTTTCATACTGGATGTAGGCCCACCACCTGCAGGTCTTCATCATAACTAGACATACTGTGGAATCCTCAGGACTTATTACGTGCATCACAATGCCTCGAAAGAGTATCCCAGGACCATTTATGTGCCAAAGCACGACCGGCAAGATCTCCCAGGTCCACTTACATGTGACTGTCACAAAACCTTAAAAGAGTGTCTTGCCAAGCAAGATCTCTAAAGAGCATCTGAGGCCTTTTTCATCTTGTCCAGATCTCCAGGACTTATTACATGTGACCCCTACCACAATGCCTCGAAAGAGAATCCTAGGAATTATTACGGGCACACAACCCAACCTATCGGATCTCCCAGGTCTACTTACATGTGGTCATGGAAATGCCTCGAAAGAGAATCACAGGACTTATTACGGGCACATAGCCCAACCTATTAGATCTCCCAGGTCTACTTACATGCCATAGGACAATGCCTCGAAAGAGCATCTTAGGCTATTACAAGCACACAGCTCTACCTATCGGATCTCCCAGGTCTACTTATATGTCCTCCCAAAGCAATGCCTCGAAAGATCATCCCAGGCTGTTACGAGCACACAGCTCTACCTATCGGATCTCCCAGGTCTACTTATATGCTCATCTACACAACCTATCCACGGCCACAGAGTATCAACCTGATACTCACCATACATCATCCTGATGTACATCATCACATGATCAACCTTATCATCATCACTACATCGTCCTGATGCATGTCATCTGGAGCAACATCCTGAAGCTCATCATCCATGATCAACCTGATCATATAATGAATTCACCTGATGCATATCAAGTATCTACCTGATACATATCATCATACATGATCCACTTGATCATATAATGTATCCACCTGATACATACACAGATACATGATCCATCTAATCATACAATGTATCCACCTGATATATATCAACATACATGATCTCCCTGATGATACAAAATATCCACCTGATACATATACAGATACATGGTCCGAGAATCCAACATGATGCATATACATATACATATACATGATCCAATTGATCATAACAAGTACCCAACATGATGCATATACAGAGCAGTAACTGGAGCATCATCCTGATGTTCATCATCCAGTGCTAACATCTGCAGCCATGGAAGGATCCTCCTCTCACCATGCTAGGAATGGCTCTTGAAAATGTGTCCATCACTTCTTCCTTGAAGTGTCATCAATTTGAAGAACACCAAGCCTCTCTCTAAAGTACTCGAACTTCACTCTAGCTAATGGCTTCATCAGCACATCTGCAACCTCCTCATCTGTCGCAACATATAGGAGCTTCACTGCTCCTCTCTACACCATATCCTTGATATAGTGATATTTGATCTCAATGTGTTTCGACCTATTGTGGAACACCGGGTTCTCAGACAGCTTCACACAACTCTGGTTGTCACAAAAGATACTAGTAGCCTCCAGCGGGAGATCAAATAACTCAGAAAGTAGCTTCCAGATCCATACTGCCTCACAACTAGCTGAACATGCTGGAACATACTCTGCCTCAGCTGTACTCAGTGCTATGCAGGATTGCTTCCTGCTAAACCAAGAGATCACACCTGATCCCATACTGAAGCAACACCCAGATGTGCTCTTCCTATCTGCAGCACTGCCTTCCCAATCTGAATCAACATAACCCTGCAGGTTAAACTATTGATTCGCATCATATTTGAGCCCATAATTAATTGTACCCTTCAGGTACCTCAGAATATGCTTTACAGTAACTAGGTGAACACCTCTAGGATTCGTTAGGAACTGCCTCAATGTGTTCATCGCAAAGCAAATATCTGGTCTCATGTTCGTCAGGTAAATGAAGGACCCAATCATCTAACGATACACAGTGACATCAATCGGATCAGATGAAGCATCACACAGAAGCTTCAGCTTCGATGCCGTAGGTGTGGCCATGGCCTTGCAGTCCATCATCCCGAACCTCTTCAGGATCTCTACTGCATACTTCCCTTGTCCAACGAAGATTCCATCTGCACTCTGCCACACCTCCATGCCTAGAAAGTAGTGCATCATACCCAAGTCTTTCATCTTGAACTTAGCAGCAAGATTCCTCTTGGTATCGGCAATCAATCCATCCTCTCCTGTTACAAACAGGTCATCCACATACAAGGTTAGTATCACAGGATTGCCTTCCTCAACCTTGTAGTAAAGGTTGGAATCTGCTTTACTCATAGTAAATCCCAAGCTGGATAGAAAGTTGTCTATCCTACCATACCATGTCCTAGGAGCTTGCTTCAAGCCATACAAGGATTTTTTCAACCTACACACATATGACTCCCTGTCATGTGTCTCAAAACCAAGTGGCTGCTCCACATACACTTCCTCCTCAACTACACCATTCAAGAAAGCTGTCTTGACATCCATTTGGTGTATCTTCCATTTCATCACTGTAGCCAGAGAAAAGACTGATCTGATGGAAGTGTACCTAGCTACAGAAGCAAAAGTTTCTTCATAGTCTATTCCCTCTTTCTGGGAGAAGCCACGACCTACAAATCTCACTTTGTACTTTTCTATGCTACCATCTGCAGCATGCTTGATCTTGTAGATCCACTTGGAAGTCACAACAAACTTCCCTTCAGGTCTTGGGACAACATCCCAAACACCATTCTTCATGATCGACTGGTATTCCTCGACCATGGCATCCTTCCATTCTTTCTTTTCCATTGCTTCTTCATAACTCGAAGGTTCTTTGTTCATAATATCAGGGAGTAAAGCAACATAGCTGGTATGTGATCTAGTTCTCTTCTTTGCTCTGTGTTCTTATCCTAGAATGTCATATCTTTCTGCATCTTGAATGAGCTCTCTAGCCCATGAAGGTTTCCTCTTGTGAGATTTATTCTCATGAGGTGGATCTACAGGTATTTGTGGATCTTCAAATTCACGATCTGCTTCTAGAATTGATTCAGTCATGGTGATGTCTTGAAATCTATTTTCTTTGGTTCTTCATGATATTCAACAGGTGTCTTTATGGATTTGATGAAGGCTGAGTTTTCATCAAATGTTACATCCCTGCTGACATCAATCTTCTTGAACCCTGGAAAGTATATTATGTAGGCCTTCGAGCTTTCACTGTACCCCACAAAGATTCCCTTCTTTCCTGAAGGATCTAGCTTTGTCCTCTTTTCCTTTGGAACATGAGTGTATACTGGACAACCAAATATTTTGAGATGGCTAACTTCGGGCTTCTTACCAAAGAAGACCTCTTATGGTGTCTTGTTGTCCAATATCTTGTGAGGTGTTCTATTTTGCACATATATAGTTTTCCTAGCTGCTTCTGCCCATAGATGCATAGGAAGATCCTGGTCATGCAACATTGCTCGTGTTGCTTCCATGATTGTTCTATTCTTCCTTTCTGCAACTCCATTCTGTTGTGGATTGTAGGGAGTAGTCAACTCCCTCTTAATCCTTGAATCACTGCATAGTTTCTTGAAATCACCTGAAGTGAATTCTCTGCCATTGTCAGATCTGAATGTATTTATCTTTTTATCAATTTTATTTTCCATCAAGGCTTTGAATTCCTTGAACTTATCAAACACTTCATATTTGTTCTTTAAGAAATAAACCCAAGTCTTCCTGGAGAAGTCATCAATGAAAGAGACATAGTAAACATACCCACTCAGAGAACTGGATGACATTGAACCACATACAGCATACATCGGAGTGGATAATTTCCAAGATTCCTTTTGATTTGCTTTCACTGCTTGGAAATGCCTTCTTTATGTTCTTTCCTTTTGCACAACCTTTGCAAACACCTTCATGCTTGGTCTTTATTTCAGGAAGACCCTCTATTGTTTTACTTGCAATTGGTAGTGCCCTATAGTGCACATGTGCAAGTCTTCTATGTCAAAGTTCACTTGGCTCCATGGATTCATGTACCATGGCATGTTCAGGTTGTCCCTTTAATTTATACAAACCTCCCTCTTGCTCTCCAATCACTACTGCATCATCAATAGTTCTACCTTTTAGCCACATTAGAAATTGGCCATCTACAAATGCAACCCTCATGCCTTTTACATCCAATGCAGATATGGAGAGTAAGTTCTTCTTGAGCCCAGGTACATATAGCACATCTTTAATCTTCAAGGACTTCCCAGAGTCTAGGTTGTAGGAGGATTCACCACTTCCTTTGATGGGATATTGGTAGTCATCCCCAAGTTTCACCTTATGGGGTGACTCATGTTCAGATAAATTAGCAAAGGATTCTTTAAACCCAGTCATGTGTTTGGAAGCCCACTGTCAATAAGCCAATCATTACAACCATGAGAAATAGTACCTGTGAGAGTAGAGATTAGAACATATTCATCTTCACTTGATGAGTCATCACTTTCTTCCCTAGCCTTCTTCTTTAGTCGTTCATCATCCTCAGCAGCATGAGCATGATATCTTCTTTTGTTATTTTTCTTCTTGTTGTTGAAGTTGTTGTTGTTGTTGTCCCCTTTGTTCTTGGGACAATATGCAGCAAAGTGTCCCTTCTCATTGCAAGTGAAGCATCTGAGATCTTTCTTATGATGGTGGTGTGAAGGTCTTCTTTTGTGAGATGATTCCCTTTTGATCTTCCCTTTCTTGGTGTGAGTTGTGAGAGTTTGATCTTCATTCCCCATCTTTTCTTCTCGTGCCACAAGCCTTGCTTCTTATTGAGAGCATTCCTCCCATAGTCTATTGAAGGAGATTAACTTCCTTCTTGCACAAATTCCTTGAATAAAGGAATCCCATGACCTAGGTAGGCCATTCAGAGTGGTCATGACAATTTCACCATTCTCCACCATTTCATCCATAGCTTCAAGTTGTTCCTTGATCTGAGAGACCTTGGAGAAATAGGATTGAATTGTCTCTCCATTTTTGTCAGAACCCGAAATTTCTGAAAATTTTAAAATATTTATTCATAACAATAAATGTTAACTAGGTAGTTTTTTTTCTGATTTTGTTTTAAATTAAATAACTAACATAATCTGTTGAAAGACTCTGTCTTATTAAAAACTTTGATTTTGGTGATTGTAATTTATGACTGTTTTGTTTTGAGCCGCAAGGGAAGAGCTAGTCGTAGTTGACTGGCTTACTTAGCTTACGAGCTAATGCATATGTCGTCTTTTGTTTCTCAGGTACGCCAGTGAAGTAAGGATCACCGTTGGTTGAACTTGGTGAGCATCAATATTCCCTGTACTTAAAACTTAAAAGATCGTCATGATATTTCTTATGCAGATAGTATCACCATGTTCTGCAATAGATTACACAGTTCAGTTATAATTATTGTTTTATGAATATTATGCTATGTTACTGCTGTAACTTATCAATGGAACAATAGTTTGTATCATAAATTATCATCTACGTAAGGCGACATAGCACCAAGTGACTTGTTGTCATTTTAATACCTATGATTTACTGTTTTGTTCACGTAATAATAATCGTAAGTAAAAGGGTGACGCCTCTAGCATTATTCCATTATATTCAACTATACTGCAATGTTCAATGTCTACTTTAAAGTTTATATTCTGTTACATGACTGTGCATGGATTTTAACTACCTTCACGATGTGAACCTGTAGATGAAACTCTATTTCAATCATCTTAATAATAGAGATTTATTATTCAAAAATTGTTTACTGTTACAATAGTATTGGTAGCAAACACGATGAGTGTGTATGATAGCAATTGTGTATGATTGTCAAATAGATTTGGTAACATTTCCAGGTGTTAAGTAACACGGTATTTTCATTTGAGGTTGACTACCTTACTGCTTACATGATCATGGAATGTATTATGCTCATGGCATAAATCTAGGATTGATTTTAATATATAAATATCATGTAACCTAATGTTTTTGCCACATCATGTTGTCCCCATACGATGGCAAGCTTTATAATACATATAGTGTAAAGGTTATATTTATCATACTAGGTCACGAAAACTTTATGGTTGAAGTTGACCATACCTCCTTTATATTGTTGTAGGGATTATACATAGCACGTACCTTGGTATTCCATGAAGGTTCGATTGCAAGCATACACTATATGCTAAAATGATTGTATATCATATGTTGTCTTTTACATTTGACTTACTTATGTAATGATTTTGGAATCGATGTGCAATGATTTGGGTTGCAGTTTGAACTATATAGTCTTGACCCATACTACGTTGATATATTTGGGGGCTACGTGGTTGATTCTCCTCCATGCGGTTGGCAATATATAAAATGTTGATCGAAACCCTACCAGGTTGTTGTATTTGCCTTCGGGCTCGGGTCCTGAGAATGAAACCCTCCCTGTCTGAGTTTTTGTAATGAGAGCACTGTAACTGAGTGCAACGTGTTGGGGTCTGGTCTCGTGGGTTTCATTCTGAAGTAGAATACATCCTCGGCTCTGTTGATAGATTTGGCTACGGTTTCCTTATTTCGTGGTCTCGTTGCTCCGTCATTGTTTAAAACCAGCTACTTACAGTCCTTCACTTCGCTGGTGTGGATAGGAGACAGGGTTTTGCTACTGTCTTTAAGTTATGTGAGAGGTGATGCATTTGGGTTTTGGGTGTGCTTCAAGTCTGGTTCCATGCCAGCGTGAGGGTTTCGTCGGGAACTATTACCTTGTCTCAGCTGTCAAGGAATGTTATGTAGGTTTTGTTTATTCACCTATCTGACGAAGATGATGGGGTTTCTATATTTATTCATCCTGTGGCTACCGGTTGTCCACTGTTACTTTCCTCCATGTCTCGGTAAGGTGAACCACATTTTTACAGTTTTTAAGTTTTATAATCATTAATTAGATTTACGTTTTTGTTTCTATTCTCTGCATTTAATATGGTGACTAAAATCCTCGGCATTCATCAATGTGCAGGTCACGCGGCTCTTGAAGGTGTACATGGCTTTATCACTCACGCAGGCTTCTTCGGGTAAGCCTGGTTATCCACGGCTGTCTCTTCCTTTGCTGGTTTTGTGGCTAGGGTTGTGTCAAGGAGGAAAACTCCTGTATAGTGAAGTCGTTTGACAACTTGCAATTCATAGTTGCAGTCATATGTATGGAGTTGTTTTGGTTTGAAATGAAAGGGGTTTTGAAACCCTGTTAAGTGTATGGAGAGCCATTCACGGCCACGCCCATATGAGGCCAGGGTTTCGGCTATGGTTTCTATAATGGCTAAGGATAGGATTTAAACCTCGCTGTATAAGATTTATATTTTTAATAAATATTACTGGGTCTGTTATGACCGTGTTTCGTTTTCATGTTTTGTTAAAAAATATAGAATGTATTTGAAAATGAAGATAAAAAGGGTGCTTCGGTACCTGTAATGGAGGATAACTCGGTTTATAAATGAAACCCTAACTTGTCTCTATGTGTTTTTCTTCAATTTGAAAAGTTAAATGAAAGATGATGACTGTTCCTCGACTGTGACTGTAATAATTGAAAACTTGGGGTTATTCTGGCGAATTTGGGGTGTTTGTTTTATGTTCAAAGCATCAGTATGGTATTGTTACTCGATGGTGACTGGGATTGAATTATAATATTATTTATTTTGTTTCTTGTATTGTTGTTAAATGAAACTGTATGTAGAATAAAATATACTTAGAACTAAGTATAAGGATACTGTAAGTTATGGCTGCCATATAAGGCATTCCTTTCATTTGTTTTTCAGTCTGTCGAAAGGGATAATGTAAGGCTACGGTCGTGTATGGTTTTGGAAATACTTTAAGGGAGACATTTATTCTGAGTAATTAAAATTACTGTGTATAATTTAAGATGGTTGTAACAGCCAATGATGACTGTGTTAGTCGACAGTTTCTCTGTTGTAATAATATGTTTGTATTGTTTAAAAACAACTCTGTTATTTCTATTATATTGACATGGCTACTGTGTTCTGATACTAGATAGCAAGTAAATAATAATCTACAGTTACTAGTGTCTGTGTTTGACTACTGTGTAAATGTTTAAGATTTATGAAAACTTGTAACAATGAAATATTGTTACAGTCATTTTTTTTTAATTAATCGATAACCGTCAGACATGTTCTGAGTACAAATAAGATATTAAAAGGAGTTTTGTTTATCTGTTAACTTGATATAAGAAAGACCTGTAACTTAAAGTTTACTAAAATATACCATACATATATATATATAGATAGGTTATTCTGATAGGAATTATCTCAAAATAAACACTAAGGTTTGTCTAGATTTGTTCTTATGATTGTTTAATAGTTATAAATCTGGATTATCTATTATCTAATATTTCTGTCTACTATTAAACTAATAACAGAAATTCTAGCATATGCACAAACATAGTATTTATTAACTGTAGCAGTGACAAATAGGTTCTGTATAAGATAAATACTCTATTTAAATAAAAACAGGAAAACTTCTAAAACATCTGCATTCTGAAATTTATACCAAAGGATAGTACAGATAATGATTTGCTGAAGTTGAACACAATCAATACATAGATGTACTAGTTTATCTCATAGGAAAATAATTTGAACCAACAACAGGAAGAGTGGCAGAACCTGTAGCTATGGTAGACAAATAACAGCAATGGGAGGCTGTTACTCCCTACCAATTCCTGGAGAGTGCCCAGACAGCACTTCTCAGGACCCCCGAGCTTGCTCTGGTCTAACTGGCTGGAATCTAAGTACGGCCAATAATTCCCTCAGCCAAAACAGCTATACTGGAACCAAGTTACTGCAACTTCCTGCTCAAAAACACTTCCTTACTGTTTTCCCACTTCCTCAATGGGACTCCTGAATAGCATTCACCTGAATGTATTCTCCCTCTAGAACAAATGCTGAACCCCCAGCTCAGTTCATTGAGTAGTATTTAAAAGATTGCCTAGGTCTTAGTTGGGCTAACTGTCATTAATGAGCCACCTGCTCAGATTCCACTTTCTTGGGGAATCATGACCCCAAAATATAGGGAAGTTGCCACCTGCAACTCAGGAAGTGTTTGAGGATGCTGCCACTTGTCTTTTGTCCTTCCACCTAATTCCATCCACCAGTTAGACCAGTAACCTCTTTTAACAGCTCTCCCATGCTGTTGTCTCCATAATTTATTTATTAATAATAATTATTCAGAATTTACATTCCATTTCTGGAGACTCTGCTGAGTCATCCATTCCTACTTAGCATTAAATTTAACATAATGTTCTCAGGAATATTAAAAATAATTACATTATTTTAATAAAATTGGGGTATGTGACAATTTTGAAGCTTTACCCCTTTCAATTGGTTCTGCAGAGTCATCTTCCGATTTATGTTCTTCCCTTCAAACAACTTGGTCAAAGAGTCAAACATTGCCTTGGGTGTCTTTAGAGATGACACATGTGGAATGAGATGGTCCTTAATAGAATCATCAATGATCCTCTTTTCCTTTACCAAGTTGTTCTTTTGAAGATCCTTAGCCTCTTCTCCCTCTGGGACAGGGACCTCTTCACTTATATAAGTGTCCAACTCATTTTCTTCCAGGATTAACCCAATCCTATACTTCCATGCTCGGACGTTATCAGCCCCTTCAAGCTTATCCTCAAGCTTGGTGTGGTGAGACATCTTTAAGGAGTACTTCAAATGGAAATAGAAAAGATTTAGGTCTTACCACTTGATTTGCTGAAAACTGGATCTCATCCCAGATTAGGGTTTGTCAGAGAAACTCTAAAAATTCAAAATGTGAATTTCAACTTTCTGAAAGGATAGAAATATGCACCTTAATGAGCTGATCATCCTGGTATATTCATAATTTGAGATCTGCAAAGTTTCACCCTTCAGAAATGCCTTTCAGTGTTCTCGGATTCACTAGGGAGGACCCTGAATTAGGGTTTGAGTTTCCTGGACCTTGACACAACCAAAAATCTCGATCCAAATCTCTAAACTTTTATTTTTCCAAGCAGCTTCCAGCTATGTCCTCAGAATTTAGAAATTCCTATTTTTGTGGAAACCCTAAATTTTTAGGGCCAAAAATGAAAGTGCCCAGAATTGAATTCTGATTGGACAGAAAGATTATCCTTGATAAGTAGAGTCAATCTACCTTACTTCTTTTCCAAAATCTGTGGAGAGAAACCCAATAAATAAGAAACCCTAGTTTCTGCCACTACACAATGTCTTCTTCTCAGGGAAGCTCTGATACCATGTTAATTTTTTGAGCATAAATTCACATATACTCTAGGATCTTTATTGAGAGAATAACATGTACAGCATATAAAGTATAACAATGCATATCAATCACATCAAGCAATCACATGAGATAATAGACATATAGAGTTTCATTGGGGAAAACCATAAAGGTGAAAAACTCCACAACTTCCTCAAAGATAGAGAGAGAAATGATACAACCAAAGTACAAGAGATAGTCTTCTCCTAGAAAATGATCCTCCTCCAAACAAGTGCGTCACTTTCTGAGAGAGATAGAAGTGAGTAATGAGTGATCAAATAGATATCTCCCGATCTCTATTTATACTAGTCCTGTCCTACCCAATAAACCAGTGGGGCCGACTTGTCTAGCTTAGCCTAATAACCCTTGGTTAACTTAACTAGGGCCGACCCCACACATGGTGGTCTAATAACCCATTGGCAAGTTACGACACTTGCCAATACAAATGACGACACTTCCATATAGAGGAATAATACATCTCTATAGGAGTACAATATACATAGGTGAAATACATTCCAAAGTTACATATACATCAACAAATCAAATGCAAAAAATTTCGCTTAACCAATCTACTCCTGGACAGGTTCACACCTTGTCCACTTGCACCCCATCGTCCGATCTACATGATATGCAATCAAAAAACCCATCGGGTAACCAACAACCTAGTGGTAAGAAGAAGGGGAAAAACAACCATAAGGGTGGAAACAATGGGAACAATGGTAGTAATCGTAATACTCCTCGGAAAGAGAACGCCAACCCTCCCCGGGAAGGAGGAAATGCTGGTGGGGACCATAAACCTAGGTGTAAGGTGAAATTCCCTTGCAAGCTTTGTGGGGAAGATCATCTTACTCACTTGTGTCCTCAAATCGAAGAAGCATCAAAGCATATGGCATAGAACCTAGTTGTGTTAAAAGATCCCCTTCCTCATCATCAGAACATGGCTTCACATGCTCCCTCTACTGGCTACGTACCTAATGATACTACAACGTCTTCCTCCAATACTAATGGCTATGGATTCGTGAATATGGTCCAGTCAAATGTTAGTGTTGCTACTCGTCAACGCGATTATGGTGCACCACAACCAAATATGGGGAATGAGCCTCCCTCTCCTCCTGATACCTCCTTGCATATCGAGAAGCCCTCTACTATGCCGTGGATACCAAAAGGTGTTCTCAAGCGCTCTATGCATAATACCAATGCTCGAGCTGCCCAGAACTACTCTATTGTAGAAGATTTGGGTCAAACTCCGTGTGCCATGTCGGCCCTTGAATTTTTACAAGCGTGTCCTTCTCAAAGGCATGCCCTTTTGAGTGCTTTAGGATTTCAGGATGGGGGAAGTCCTAACGTTATCAAGTTTTATACTACTGACGTTCAACCTCGCTTACCTTACCATGTAGATTTTCAAATCCATGTGGAGTGCCTTCAGAATTTCGTCAAGAGAACGGTGGTTGACAAAGGTGATTCTACGTCAGTGATGTCTTTATGTTGTTGGAAAGCTCTCGGCTCTCCTCTCTTATCCAATTCTATGACCATACTCACTGCATTTGACGGTCAGTCATTTAAGCCGCATGGGATTATCCCTTCCCTTGTTGTCCGCTTGGGTGGGAAACTCGTGCCTATTGAAGTCGAGGTGGTTGATGCGCCCATCGACTACAACCTTCTCCTAATTAGGAATTGGAATTACGCTATGAAAGCGGTCGCATCCACTGTGTTCAGAGTTATTTGCTTTCCACACGAAGGGAAGATTGTGACAGTCGACCAGCTAGATTTCGTTAGTCCTTATTCCACAGCATCCATGGGATCAATGGTCCCCCAAGTTACAGATTCTCAACCATAAACTGGGAACATGGGTGTTGGATTGTACCCCTCATTGATGGGATCTTATGATTTCCCTTCACCCATTGATTTTATCGGAACCATTTCCGATAATGTGTCTCCTCCATTGAATAATGTACCATTCTGGACTTCGTATTTTGATGATCCATGGACCTTACCGTCCAAGAGTTCAACATCTGGAGACATTGCGCACACTAGAATGGCTATGCCATTGTCTGCTGCTGATCTTGTATATCAAGATATTCAACAAGCCACTACATAACCGGATCTCCCCTCTTCACGGACAGAAGAGGAAGATCCCATTATGCTGCCAGAATGGGCGATTGACTCATCTTGTTCACACAATTGTCTTAACAGTACTTTACCTTCAGATGAGGCTATTGTTGGTTCCATGTGTGGTAGTGAGAGACCTTGGGAAGACATGCATCATCACTCTCATTTTCTTCCCAACCTTGATCTTATGGAACAATACAAGTTTAGGATGACTCTAGCCAAGATTGTTGGTCACCCTGTGGCTCCTTGGGGTTCACATGGGATTTACGCGGAGGGGAACATGGCTAATATTTCCCCAACTATACTGATAAACATCTCTCATACTCCCGGAAAGATTGAGAATGTTTACATCAGTGACGATTTCTCTTCTGAAGAGGTTCGCATTTACACCGAGTTGTTTAAGGAACTCTAGGAAGCTTTCGCCTAGTCATATGAGGAGATGCCAGGAATATACCCTAGCATTGTCGAACCTGAGATTAGAACATATCCCAATGATAAACCGGTTTGACAATGCCTTCGTGCTATGAACCCTCGAAAGGTAGCCATGATCAAGGCATAGGTGGAGAAACTGCTTAAGGCTGGTTTTATCTACCCCATTCCCCTCACCGAATGGGTTTCAAACCCCGTTCCTGTGGATAAGAAGCAAGGAACTATCCGTGTATGCACTGATTTTAGAGACTTGAACTGTGCATGTTCGAAAGACAATTTCCCCACTCCATTCATGGATCAGATATTGGATGCTTGTGAGGGAAGTGAAGTTTTTTCGTTTATGGACGGCTTTCCGGGATATAACCAGATTTAGATCAAACTCGACGACCAACATAAGATTGCTTTCATTGGTCCTTGGGGTACATTTGCATACCAAAAAATTCCCTTCAGCCTTAAAAATGCCAGAGCTAAGTTTCAGCGTGCTATGACCTACTCCTTTCACGACCTTAAATGTATAATGGAGGTTTTCTTGGATGATCTTGCTGGCCATTCTAACAAGAGAGTGGACCAACCCAAGCACCTCTGCTTGATTCTCGAATGATGTATACTCTACAAGATTCGGTTGAATCCCAATAAATGCATCTTTGCTGTGAGGACAGGTCGCCTTCTAGGTTTCATAGTTTTGAAAGAGGGTATCAGAGTCGATCCTCTTAAAGTTGAGGCAATACTTTGGTTTCCTCCTCCGTGCAACTTGTTTCAACTTCAGAGCCTCCAAGGGAGAGCTAATTTTCTACGTCGCTTTGTAGTGAATTATGCTAGTCTTACCAAAGGCTTCGCATGCTTGTTGAATAAATACACACCATTTATCTGGGATGAGCAAGCCCAACAATATTTCTATGCTCTTAAGAAAGCTTTGGTATCAGCCCCTTTGCTTAGTCCACCTAACTTTGCAAGAGATTTTATACTTTATGTGGTTGCATCTCAAGAGACGATTAGCATGGTCTTAGTTCAGGTGGATGATGTGCTCATGGAGCATGTGATCTATTACCTTCGTCGAAATCTAGTAGACGCTAAGCTGAGATATACTCATGTGGAAAAGTTGGCACTTGCAACTGTTCATGCAATCCAACGGTTACGACACTATATCATGCTTAGGAAAACCACAGTTATAGCACATATCAATCCATTTCAGTTTGCACTATCATGATGTCTTATAGGGGTAAGTACAATAAATGGATTGTGATCCTTCAGGAGTTTGATCTCGATTTTGCTTTGGCGAGTCGGTGAAATCCTTGGTTTTTGCTGAGCTCATGTTGGACCTTCCACGACTTGATGAGGATATTGTCCATGAAGATTCCTTTGTGGATGAGCACTTATTTCTTATCTCGTCTAAGGACCCTTGGTATGGGGATATTATTATATATCTTCAAACTTTGAAGTTTCCTTTGCACTATTCGTGAGATGAATGACGGAGTGTGAAACACCATGCTAAAGATTATACCATCATCGGTGACACTTTGTATCGTCGAGGAAAGGATTCTATCCTCCATCGTTGTTTGAATCACGAAGAAGTAGAGCATGTGCTTAATGATTGCCATGCTAGGGCGTGTGGCGGTCACTTATCCAGGCTTGCAACAGCCCAAAGTATTATGTGAGCAGGTTACTTTTGGCCTTCGATCTTTAAAGATTATATGAACGCTCTGAAGAGATGTCACCCCTTCCAGGTGTTTTCTCGGAATATACACTCGCATCCAGCGCCCCTTCATCCGGTTATCACCGTCGGTCCCTTCACGAAGCGGGGGATGGATTTAATGGATTGCAAACCAACTTCAGCTAGGGGGCATCACCATATCATAGTGGCTGTGGACTACTTTTCCAAATGGGTTGAGGCCATGCCTACCATAAAAGACGATGGTGCTACAGCATCCCATTTTGTATTCAATCAGATTATTACTCGGTTCAGTATTCCGAAAGAGATTGTCACTGACCATGGAAGTCACTTTCAGAACAAAATGATGGAGGATTTGTCACTCAAGCTTGGGTTTCGTCAAGAACACTCATCTTCTTACTACCCCCAAGCGAATGGTCAGGTTGAAGAAGTCAATAAGTCTTTGAAGACCATTCTCCAATGTACCATCCAATAGAGCAAGAACAAGTAGCATATTATGTTATATCCTGCTTTGTGGGCATATCGAATTGTAGTCAAGACTGCCATCGGATTCTCACCATTTCAACTGGTACATGGTGTGGAGTCGATTTTACCGATTGAATGCGAAATCCCTTCGTTAAAGCTAGCCATAGAGCTCCTCCCTAATACGTCGGGTATTAAGTAACGTTTAATCCACCTTGAGGAGCTTGACGAGCAACGTCGAGATGTCATTGTGGCTATAGATGCCAATAAACATCGTGTCAAGGTTCAATACGATAGGTCTATCCGTCCTTGGCAATATGTTGAAGGTAACTTAGTCCTTTTATATGACCAAGCTAAAGAACCCCTTGGGGCAGGAAAGTTTAACCCCATGTAGCATGGTCCTTACATCGGGAGGCGTGTCCTAGAAAAAGGAGCCTACGAATTGGAATATTATGAAGGGAACATCTTGAAGGATCCTAGAAATGGGCTCTACCTCAAGCGATATTACGCTTGAACTTCTAGTTCGAGCTAATGCTTTTGTATAATATTGTATAGTTTCTTCTGTACATAGTTTAGATTTCTTTTGGTTTTCCGGTTCTACTGATTTGCTTCCATTTGGTTGACAGATGTCAGCGAAATCTCCTACATTCTTAGGATTCGAAGATGATGCTACCCGTCATACGCAGCAGCTTGCTTCTACTACTTGGATTATTTATTTTCCTGACCACTTAGTTGTGTCTTCGAGAGGTGCTTATCTCGGTCATACATCTAACAATGTGGCTAAGTAAAGTGTTGTAGTTGAGTTGCTTCGGGATGCTATTTCACAGGGTATCTAGTTTTTAGAAGTCCACCTGGATTCACAACTGGTTGTGTCTCATTTGAATGGTCAGTACCGTGTGAGGGATCCTACTTTATTATGGAGATTCTTATGGGTAAGACTCTTGGAACGACATTTTGTTTCCATTACATACATTCATGTTCCGAGAAGTTTTAATCATGTATATGATGCATATGCTAACTATGTCCTAGATTGGCATATGTTACATTCATAATGAAGCAACAAATAAACATACATTCATACATTTGTACATACACATATATTATAATCGGACAACCATAGTTTTTTTATAAATAACTTGTCCAAAATGGTAGTATCATAATACAAAACTAGAGCCCGTAGCTCTCAAAAATATACATATCGATACAAAAAATATAGGACTCTGAGATGTATAAGCCCCACGAGGAGGCCTAGTTTCCTCGGTAGGATGTGTCTGATAGTAATAGTGTACTGCATTGGCTATCTACTGCAATAGTTGCACCCAGTGCCTCGGTACTCCTAAAACATGGCATTGCATGTCCTCTGGCAGCTGCGCCACCTCAATCATAGATACCCTGGTGGTGATCATGCGGGACAGGTTGACTTGCACAGTCTCTAATGTGCAATCTCTTGCGGTTCCAACTACCTCTCCACCCCTGCCCCATCGATAATGTCTCGGGAAACCATCCATTCTTCGTAGACCCAGATCTGCAAGAAAACAGTAGAATGTTAATAGGTGATACTACCCCAAAAAAAAATTTTGCATTTTCATACATAATCAAAAATCCCAAAAAAATTAATACACAAAAACTTAAAAAGAGTCACTTACCGACATCTCCAAATGCTACCCCTGGAGGAAGCAACATGTTGCGATCACCACGGAAGTCTATCCCTGCATAGGGGTAGTCCTCTATGGCTATGACCTGTCGGTCCCACCACTGGAAGAACTCAACTGAGTACAGTGATGCATGTCGGCCACCACCCTATCATGTCAAGACCTTTTCCCACCAGGTCAGGGCTAGGTCATGGAGACTATGAAGAGGGACTTCAACCCTCGGACTGAGCCCTGGAACCCTCTCAAAGAAGAAGCTACATAGTATACTTCCGTATCCAAATTTTTTTGCATCTCCACGCTTGCACTCCATTAACTGGGTCTTCATGGACCCCAGTAATGTTGTGCACCAGTCATATACCATGTGCCGCATGCACTATGAGGCGTAGAACATCACCGGCCTTGAAGACTAGTGTAGAGCTTCCGAACCTGTAATCCGCACAAGGGTAGCCACTATAATCTTCATGCTCAAATTGACTATGGATCCATTGGGAACCTGACTCCCCACCTTCCGAGTGTTGGGAAGATAGTACCACTCTATGTAGTCGGGAATGGTGATCCCACCACCCAGATGGAAGACTTGTCACTTCACCTCGATGAGATAATCCAGTAATAAAGTAAATGTCATCTACCTCCAAGGAGAGTATTTGACCGTCCAGGTTGAATTTTTGTGCATCTATGTCCCATTAGTCTATCAAGCGATGGAGCAATAGGTTTTGGGCCCTCAAACACCCTATGCTCCAAAATTTGAAAATCCCACATGCTTGTAGTGCTTGTTGTGTAGGAAAATCATTGTGGACGGCCTCATCCACAGGGTCATGCTCCCTTTCTCTCCATTCTAGAACCATCCTGGAGGAAGAGAAACCAACAGTTTAGTATTTTTCATTTAAAAAACCAACCTTACGGCCGTACCCGCGGGCTAATTAGCTCATAGAGGTGGGTACCCACGGTCAATGCATGCGTTGACTGTGGGTACCAGGCCTTACCCGTGACCCGTATGCTTGTAGCCCGCGGGTAACGCTGTAACCAAATAGGGATTCCCCATTAAAAAATTTTAACCACTAAAAATTGAAATAAAAACTATTAAATGAAAGAGGAGGATGAGATAGCTTGCCTGCTCCAGACGACTTGACAAATGGATGCCCATAGCTCCCAGAATCAGCAACTGAAATCCAAGGTGAAAACTAACCAAAAACTCCAAATTGGGTAAAAAGTGAAAATGAATTGTAAATTGTAATTTTTTATTAATATTTATAATTTTGGAAACCCACTTGTCTATAGTTTTCATTGTTTTAAGTTGTTTTGGACTACTGTAATGTCTTGGAGTAGCGTTTTTTGACCAGGTTTCTTTGTCGAGAGTTGTTTTTATCATTTTGCGACTATGGCATGTATATTTCACACCTGGCATATAGGTTAGATGTCATTTTCACACACATTATGCATTTGACCTTTTGACCATTTTCATTAACCCTAGGTGTGACCCCAATTCTTAACCAACACAGAGCTTTCACACTGTTATAGAAGTGTCATTATTTAGCGGTAGGGCCTTTTCGAACATGGGTACCCTAGTTAGAACCCCCTTTGCATTATGGTGCCCATGCCATTGTTTGTCCTTAAGATCGAGAGTCCTTTGTAGTTACGCAATGACTTTGTGATAAAGGCTCATACTCTACTTTGTCTTATGCTGGCCATCTCCCATAAGGACTCCCCCCATTTATATCAAGTTTTGATTGCATTGCATCATCCTTCTTTCCACTTGAGCCTTGTGTCAGCTCCCGCTTATTCAATTTTTAGACTGGTGCCTGACCACTTTCCCTGTCAATCCCTATAGAGCTTCCATTTTCCCTTCACAATTTGATGACCTTCTGACCCTGAGGGAACACCCCCCCGAGTGTCCACATCCTGCACATGCTTCCTTGCATTTGATCATAGGTATGTTCCACTACTCGGGACTAGTCTACTCGCTATTTGACACTCGTTCCCTCAATTGTTGTACTATAAGCAATTTTATTCTTTTTCAAGCTCTCCAAATACGAAAAAGACAAAAAAAATATATATATATATTCCAAAAAGTCAGACAAGAGAGTATTTACTTCTTATTGTTGGTAGTTGTTGTGTTTCCTTTGAACAGAGCATTCATTTCATGCCATACATTATGAGTCGGGACTATAGTAGGACCTTAGGAGTTGTACTTATTTCTTAGTTTTACTCCACCGATTGGTTAAGCTTCTAGTCACTATGGAGCCCTTTGTTGATGCCTCCTGCATCACGTAGTCTATATCGAGTCTATGTTGCCTGAGTCTATCCATCTGCTCATTCTCTTGTTCAAAGGAAGTCCTGAAACCAGAGTTGGCCACTCCTCAGATCTCTTGACTATTGCATGTCGGCCATCCTTACTCAATTCGTTTCACCTGAGTTCTTCCAAATCTTTTAGCATAGTGTTACCTCGTGCTGGTTGATGGGGGATTCCTTAATTCCCTTCTTCTAGCGAGTTTCGTTCCATCGACAACAACCCATTTATTCCAGAATTTGAGACTTAGAGTTCGGTTGAGTACCTTGAGGCTTGCAGTCATTAGTGGTAGGTTCTCTCGCCATCAACAGTTTTGGGAATACAATGTCCCCTGATTGATGGATTCATCTTAGTGTTTGAATTCAACACATCTATTCACACTCTGATGATTGTACTCTATGCCTTGATGCCCATTTTCATTATTGGTGGGTTATCTGGCGTTTGTTAACGGTATACATCATTGACCGGTAATCAGACGATGTAACATCAAGTTCAACCTCAACACCTTTATTCACTTGATGGGACTTGCACCATAGATTATTTGTGTAGAATACCCTAGGCGATAGTGGCATTTAGTATGATACTCATGATCATGACTTTACATCTGAGATATCATCTCTTAGACATCAGCAATTTGTACCTCTAGTATTGCACCAGTTGTTTCCTTTTCAGGAGGAGACCATATCTTACTGTAGATGGTTATGGATATGACCACTTATGACATATATTCATGATTTATTGCCTATTCACGGCCATTGTATCAAATTGTTGTATTATACTGACATGTACTCATGGATACTATTGTATTATGACGAGTGAGCTACTCTCTCCAATTGTGTCTCCATCACTCCACTTCTGAGATTTATAATGTATTTTGGCCATTGTAGCACTATTCTCTGACCTCACACATTAGGGGGCATCTGTTACAATGTAATTTTCCACCCTTTGAGCATCAGCACTCTTTGGCCTTCAGGATCCATTTCACTGACTCATATTCACTTTATGTCCTTTAGAAACACTGTTTCCCTATTTTTCTTCCTGTACGCTAGCTGTTCCACTTTGGATAGCATACGCGTGAGCTGTTCCACTATAGCCCGCGAGTGCCAAGTAAAATGGTAAAAATCATTAGAAAATTACGTTTCACTACCAAAAAGCGGTATTAGGGTGACCTTTGACCCTCCATTTGGCCCAAAACACCTCGATGTGTCCTTTCACTTACCTTTGGAAGGCTATATATTGAGCTCTTATGGCATATGGAAGGGAGGAGAAGAGAGAGCAAGATAACTCTAGTGGATTTTTGCCGTGACTTGAGTCTACACTCATTGATCCTTGTTGTTGTGAAATCCTTATGTTCACCTACCAAAATCCTATCCTAGTTTGAGTTTTCCATTACATGGAGGATTGAAGTGGTGGAGGCACAAGTGGAGAGACCCAGTTCTTGGTTTAGATTGGTTTCCGGCAAGAGGTCGTATATTGTACTTCTTGTTATTCATTAATGGAAACACTCATTTTCTCATCCAATTGATGTTGTGAATATTGTTAAATTACATTGGGTTATATTTTATTATGATATCATGGATCGTGCTATTGATTATGCTAATGTCTTTCACATATTATATGCACTTGCTTGTACATGTTGTTGAGGCTAATCTGCAGGTCCAAGTGTAGAAGTTGAAAGCTCAACGGGGATCCACATTGAACATCCGGTTGAAGGTTGGCATTTTCTCCATTATCTTAGCATTGTCATTTATATAGCATTGCATTGGGAATTGAGTCATTTTCTGGTAGTCAGCTGTATGTTGTGCTTTTCCCCAAGCCATAGGAAGTTTTCTCCGACAAAAGTGGTGGTTGAGGGTTAGGGACCTAGTGGCTTGCAGAAATGGTGCACAAGCCAGAGATCTCAATGACCGAAGGGGGGGGGCAGTATGGAATGAAATGTGGAGACCATCGAGGGCTCTAAATAAAGGCCAGTTCTGATGGTGGAATTCAATGAGGTAGGCACACTATAAGTAGGTTGTTCAACCATAAGGAGAACATTTTTGGGTGTAGCGGGTGCATTCGGGTCATAGTAAGTGACTTGATCGATTTTAACAACCCATCCCTGATGGGGGAACATTGTAATCTGAAACACAGAGGAGGAAACAACCTTCATCGCATACATGTAGCTTCATTCTAGGAGCAAGTTGTAGTCGATTTGGGCGTTGATGACTTCAATGTTAATCAGGATAGCTTTTCTAGCTAATTGGAATGGAACATTAGCCAGAAGGCCTTGTGGCTGAGATGAATGGCCATCATAAGCTCGTAAGGTAGTCATGGATGGTTGTAGGGTAGGGGATCCTAGATTCTTCCACAAAAATGTAGACATGACACATGTAGAGGCACCCTCATCGATGATGCACTGATGGATAACAAGATTCTGGATTGACACGAAGACTTGAAATGCTAATGTGGAAGGAATATGTGGTTCATATTGGTCTAAATTGAATGCCATCATTCATGAATTAGAAGGGTTGATTGCACCTGTGGAGGATAAAAGTGTTTTGCACTGCGCTGGGAAGTTCTTTAAAACTTCCAAGGCTGAAATAGTAGTGGGGGATTGGGATAAGTCATCCACGATGTTATAGTTGGGGGAAGCTCGAGCAATGGGGTTGTTATTGATGTGGTGTAGAGGAAATCTAGGAGCTTTTGGGGCCCTGTCGAATGGTGTTGGGGATAGACGTAAAGACAGATCTGTGGGAAGAGTGGTAGCGGCCTTATCTGTAGGAATGGTTTCAGTGATAGAACCATAGTGGTACAGCGTGTTTGAAGGTTGATATCAGTCGAAGACATCATTAAAATATTTTCGGTACCTGATTCAACATGTTTAATACCAGGAGCATCATAAGTAGTTGTATGTTGTGGTGCAATGACCCCTTTAGGGAGATCCAAAGGGTGGGTGGCTACTACCCCATACGTGGGTAGGGGGTTCTACAACACCATGGGTTTTGCATTAGGTTATGGGGGGTTTGGCAGTGCTGAAGGTGTAGTATGTCATTGGCATTGAGCATCATCACTCCAAAGTTAGTGAGCTCACTCTAGATGGGGACAGTTGTGTGTGTAATGGACATAGACCCCACAAATTGAACATGGGTGGTTCGTACGTAAGTTGTGGTTTTTACCTTATCGAGGTGGTCCATCAGGATTTTGGTTAGCCACTACGGTGCCATTATTATCAGGGGGGTTCGATGGGGGATCACCTCTGCCAGGAGGATAGTTATTTCCTCGATTATGTCTACATCCCCTATTTTTTTGTCTTTGTTGGTTTTGTTGGGAAGGATGGTTTTGTTGTTTCTTTTGTTGAGTGTAAAATTTCCCTTGGGGAACAGGAGGGTTTTTCGGTTGAGCAGGTGTATGGGAAGCCGGTGGTGGATAGTAAGTGGGAGGTGTTGGCAGTTGTGCAGGTGCAGGTGTATCCAGTTGATGGTAGTAGGAAGGAGGTGTGGCAGGAGGGGTGTATGTTGGTGGGGTGTGGCCATAGCAATTTGTTGGACATGAAGGTCCATGTATATCAGGGGCCTAGGCCATGGGAACATATGAAGGTATTTATCCATAATGAGTCATGGAATGCGAAAGGTCGGGACCACTACTCACGGCAGGTGGTGTAGAGATGGGTGTAGGGTTGTATGTCGGGGTGGTGGCGAGAGGCATATGGACATATGGTTGGCTACGAGATGCAACATGTCCAATAATTCCATCAGCAGCATGGGATGCACCAGGTGCATATTTCCAGGAGGAATCACTGTGAGGAGCATCAGGTAAAATGGAGTAAAGGTATCTCGATTATGCATATATAAGGTCAAACTTTTGGGCTTTAAGTATGGCTTCTTCTTCATTTTGGGGCTATTCAGATGCCACATCCTTGGCGATAACTGGAATGAGAGACTTCAATAACAGATCTAAAAAGATATGGTCATCTAACTTGATCTTACACAAAATACGACGTCTACACCATTCATGGATATGGTCAGTGATATGAGTAGTCGTGTTATGTCTGCAAGAGAGTAAAATATCAACACCAGCATCATAACAGACTGGTAATTGGAAGAACTGCAGGAAATTCGAAGCGAGGGATGTAAAAGTGGAGTGCATCCCATGTGGTTGTTCAATATACCACTTGGCTGCAATGTCAGTGAGTACTTATTGTAAAATGCATAGTCGGGTCGAGTCATCCACTATGGATTTGGAGGAACACCATAAGTGGAAGAACATGATATGGTTCTGGGGTCCTCACCACCCTTCCCTTCAAATTTTTGGATGTCCAAAGGGAGTTTGGTAGGCATGGGAGGACATGTAGGGTCATGTCAGATCAGATCATTAGTCAATAGGGCTAGATTCGGTAGGTTGAGACTGGCCATGAATGGAAAACTAGCAGGATGATGTGACATGGTTGAAGTGGCCTGCTTGCTAGCCATGGCAACGATCATGGGACCACCTCCACCGAGTGGTGGGGTAGCGGAATGTGTCATAACGAGGATCGAGGGACCTTCGGTAAAGGGAGGAGGGATCGTGGTGGAAGGGGGATTGCCCCCAAGGGTACAACTGGTGACCAAAGGGACAGTGGTCGAAACAAATCCGCTCCCAATGGGTATAGAAGTAGTGATTGATATTTCAAGTGTAGGTCCTGTAGATGGCATAGCAGGGATGGATGCTGAAATGGTGGCTGGGGAAATAGTGGAGACACCACCAACAATCCTGCAGTAAAAGGGGTTAGGGTTCACGTCGGCCATGGGGATAGACATAGCATTATATGTAGGTGAATATGGCTCAGAATCATATGTAAAATAAGGGGCGTCAGGATGAATATCTAAAAGGAGCATGACAAGTGGGGTCAAGTGGACCATACTACGAGGACTAGCCACATAGGTGATGAGAGTGTCTCGGTGAATCAGTGGTGACAGGTGTAAAAGTGTTGAGGGACTGTGGTGCGTAAAATGCTCAAAAAATCCTAGGGAAACCATGTGTGAAGAAGGAGAGCTCATAAAATGACAGCACTTAGGCCAACAACAAGCTCAAAAAAAATTGTTGCAACAGCGTGTTACAACAATTGGAGCGGTAATAAAATGGTCAGAATACCAACAAGAAACACTCCTATAAATAAAAAGGTATACTTTCTAACCAATGGCGGTATAGGAGCATGAAAACACCTATCTAAAAGATATGGAATCTCACACAAATCGTATCCCCTGCAGGGTGATGAAATCCGCAATCAGGAAATACAAAATGTAGAACCAAATGTCTAAAGGATATCCCTCTACCGAGAGGGACTCCGGGTAAAAGAGTCCTAGAAGAATGGAAACTAAGCTACCTCATTCATGGTACATCCGAAAAGGTGTCCCTCGGATTTAGTTCTTTGGTCGTCGCACACTCGGTATGGGTGACAGCATGCACGACAAAAACAACGAGTTGGTTTCCTTTAGTATAGAATGGGGAGCGGTATTCTACTCAGAATTTCAAAACCAGTCTTGCCACTTGCCCTCCTAAGGGAGAGGCCCTCTGAAAAATCAATTTTAACCATACCAATAAATAATAAGGTATTTTGGATCCCTAAAGGACAACAAACTATGTCTCAAATGTGTATGAAAAAGGGGGTGTTATTTGGATGTCTAACCCTAATGTCCTACCTAGCTACAAGTTTCTTTTGTGTTCCCCAAGTGGGGTTAATGTGTGTTTCAATTAAGTTAATTGTAGTCTTACTTGAATTATGGGGAGTGTGTGGGTGCACAAGTGGTATAAACCCAATATTGTCAGTGATAAATGTTGAAAATAAACAACTGAGACTGAAAATCAAAGTACTAACTGCTATAGCATGTAAATAAATGAACTCGTTGAAAGTATGATGCAAGAGATAGCAATACAGTAAGGATGTATGCAAAGTGAAATGTCCCAAGTTCTACAGCAAGCAAACAATAGAAAACACTAAGTTTTTTTGACCCAAAATCCGACGGCGAAAAAGTCGAATTTGCTACAACCTATGGTTGACTATCTGACAATTCCAGTCTTTTTTTATCGTTGGTGGGATATCGGCTAAAATCCGACATAGTTCAAGACATCGGATATTTGACTACCATACCTCGTTGGTTAATTGACTTCCTCCAGCTTCATAGGTAGTCGAATAAGCGACAGCGTTAACTTCCAATATTTGTCTGATACCATCCTTTCGCCATCGATTATGCGTCGGTTCAATCGTCGGTTAAGCGATGTGTTTGCCATAAAAAAAATTGGTTCCGACGTTTCGAGCCGTTGGAAGTATAGCACAAGCGTAGGATATCATCCTGCAATCGTCGGATAGGTCGTCGGTTAAGCAACGTGGATAACATAGCAAAAAAAATGGATCCAGCGTTCCGACCCGTCAGAAGTATTGCAAAACCGTCGGATATTACCCTATGGTCGTCGTGAGTAGGTCGTTGGTTAAGCGACTACCCAATACATTTTTTTCTTTTAAATAACATTTTTGAAATAAAAATTTTCATACTACAGGAAATCAATATATTCTATCTCTATTGTGGAAATATGTAGAATAATTACATATATATATAACTGAGAACCCCTTTATGTTCTTCCCATTGTATTAGCAGTGGAGTAGCCTAAGGGAATAGAGCTGTTGTAATAAAGCCATTGTATTAGAGTCATTGTATTAAGCGACGGAGTCAATCATTATTCAAGTGGACCTATAGGCTAGTGGGTGCCTATTAAGGTGGCACAAAAGAATATACTCTAATTCTCAATTGCTAGTGTCTATGGAACTTACTTTATGGACTACAGGCTTTCCACGTAGCAGAGTAAAAGGACTGGGAAGTTATGTAACATTGTGGCATATTCGTCACAAAGAGATGGTAGTGTGCTTCCATTGTGTCAAGGTACTCTTACCTAACTTCTCTAATTTGGTATACTGAGGAGTTTGTATATTCATGTATGATATCATATTCTTTGAATAAGGCTCATTAGATAGTTAATGGGTAGTTACTTAATGTAAAGGATCATTTTTATTAAATAAGAACCAGTAGGTGGTTGGTAGTCATAAATTTTGAGATTGCATGTAGTTAGGGTTTTGGTAGTTATTAAGAAACTATTTAGAGCGCTAGAAGGATGTATATTGTTTTGTCAAAGATTGGTATTGTATTGAAGCTTTGCTCAAAGGAGATCATCCTCTCCAAGAGGCCCATGAACGTTACTCTCTCTCTTTGAATTTATTAATACAAGTGTTATATTTTGCAAGTTTAATCTCTTTCTTGCATTTTCTTTTGTTCACTTATATTTATTTGAGATTAAGCTGGATATTGATTCCAAGGAAATTAAAGAGAAGGTTAAGGATATTGATTCCAGTGCATCATTTACTCAACCTTTGAAGTTATGGAAACTTGAAATTGGTTATGAGGAGCAACCAAAAATCACAACAAGCTCCAAGAAATTATCAAAATTTAAACGACATGCATGTGGGTTGTAGAAGTAGCCATTCATTGAGCTCCTCTCTGTTTCAAGAATAATTTCATATTCTCTACTGAACAGGGTCAACCACGTGAAGGTGGAAGCTCTTATGGCCCCTTACCCCCCTCACATCACTCTCAATTCCCCATACCCAATGCATGCACTCGAAAAAAACAAATATGTGTAAATTCATCCATATTTTATCATGAACTTTCATCCATTATTCATTCAATAAATGCTAGCATTCACTAAACCATTGTTTCTGTCGATCCACACATTCATTCAATAAAAGATAACATTCAATAAACCATTCATTAATTATTTAGTCAACACATTCATTCAATAAAACCTAGAATTCAATAAAGGTAACAGTTTACTACACTGAATCATTAAAACATTAGAAAATTCATTAAACCATTCATTCATTAATTAGGCCAAAAATCGTGGACGATATATTGTTATCAAAAATATTTAAACGAGATTTGAACCTGCAACCTATGACTTTAATTCCCTAGCATAGGAGGAGCCATTATGGTCAAGTTGCATTCCTAAAAAAAATATGAACATTGATAACAAGCAGCATGTCTCTAATTGTTGTCGATGTATGCTAGCTTAGTTGCAAATATCATGCTTTAGAAGAAGCCAGCCTTGAATGGTAAATATACCAATTTGGAAGGGTTTAATGTGAGGTTAAGGATATTGATTCCAATGAAATTAAAGAGAAGGTTAAGGATATTGATTCCAGTGCATCATTTACTCAACCTTTGATGTTGTGGAAACTGGAAATTGGTTATGAGGAGCAACCAAAAATCACAACAAGCTCCAAGAAATTGTCAAAATTTAGACAACACACGAGTGGGTTGTAGAAAGCCAGCATCGTAGCCATTCATTGAGCTCCTCTCTATTTTGAGAATAATTTCATATTCTCTACTGAACAGGGCCAACCACGTGAAGGTGGAAGCTCTTATGCCCCCCCCCCCCCTCACATCACTCTCAATTCCCCATACCCAATGCATGTACTTGAAAAAAACAAATATGTGCAAATTTATCCATATTTCATCATGAACTTTCATCCATTATTCATTCAATAAATGCTAACATTCACTAAACCATCATTTCAGTCGATCAACACATTCATTCAATAAAAGATAACATTCAATACACCATTCATTAATCATTCAGTCAACACATTCATTCAATAAAAGTTGAAATTCAATGAAGGTAATAGTTTACTACACTGAATCATTAAAACATTAGAACATTCATTAGACCAAAAATAGTGGATGATATATTGTTATCAAAAATATTTAGACATTGTTTTTCTCGTCCCTCTTTTTATAAGTTCTTCTTCTCTTTAGTGGTATATAATCTATGAGAGGACCATCTACATCATCTGGACTTTCTCTTCCAGTTCTTGGTTATTTAGCAAGTGCTTTTGGTGATGTTTGCAATATCCTAGCTAATTGTTGTTCTAGACCTGTATTTTGCGGCAAGGGTTTCGGATTTGCTGCAATGATGTGAAAATGTTACATCATTATATTTTGCTATTGTAATGACAAGTTTTTCATTTAAAAAAATTCATTACGAAGGTGTTTTTTAACCAGGTGTGACCAAATCATGTTGTTGATGTTCTTATCCAGTCTCAACCTGTACAGTTTCACCCTCTACATGCTCTGTAGTTGAAATATGGTGAACTACAATTAATGGTCACCATTTGCAATGCTATACATAAACTTGTAGCATATGAATAAATTCATTACCGGAATTTAAAGCTTGATCATCGATTTGTTGTTGTCCCTCCTCGACACTAATGGGATCATTACTTTCCTGTTAAAAACAAAGTCAATATTTTACGTCAAGTATTCGAAACGAAAATATTCCACAAGTGACAAATATTCATTAAACTATATAGATTCTATATACCTGTGCATCGGATGGATTGGTACCACAAGACTGTGTTTGCCCAAATAAGCTTCTTCTACGTTCAACAACAGCTCCAAAGCCTTCCTGGAAGCCAAGCTTCATGTCTTCCTCTGTGGGTACTTCATTGAATTGATCGGCCTACATATTTTCTTATTGTCATTAATTAACATTTTACAATGCAATAAAACAAAAAATAATTTTCAATTTATTATTTGTATTCATTGTTGGTTTCTCGAAACTTACAAACCGTGCCACCAAATTCGAATAACCACCAGGTCCAAGCTTGTGCTGACCTATTTTTTCTAGTCTTTCCTTTGTGGCCTTTGATGTGTCTGGTATCCTATGCAAGTGTTGAAATATGTTAGATGTTCCAAGTTCGATATAGAAATCAAGGATAATAAGGTTTAGAATTACATTGCAGAAAGTATTGCATACCTCCCTGTGCCTGGTGTTAGCTTGCCTTCTCTTCTCAGAGCCTTCTCCTTTCCATCTTCCACTAGAGCTCTCCACTCCATTGCTGGAATCATTGGTGGGCACTCATACCTATGGTTTCTTTCGAGGTTTGTCCTATATAGGTCTCGAACAACCTTCACATGTTGACAAGCCTTTTTCAAGACATTGGCACGACTGAAGGTTTTCTCCCCGAATAGGCCAACCAACTGATTAGTGAGTTCATCTTTTAAATTTTTCGGTTGTCTATCCCACCTTGTTTAGATGGTGGGACCAAAGATCTCCAAGTAAAATTCATTCATATGTTTATAGAAAACATTGTTTCTTACACAATGATCATGCCATGATCATAATTAGTTGATAAAAAATGTTTTATCGGTATGTTACAATGAAATTATAAACACTAATTAACCTGATCAACTATGATTAATTACCTGGGATCGTCGGTATCTTTATTGGGACGAGATCTTCGTCCACCAAAAATGTTGTCTCCAGTGTTCCTGTGCTTTTGACATGGGAAGATCCTGGAAATGTAGCTTGTTCGACATCAAAATTGATAGGGGACTCGGTGTCGACCCCTTCTTGAGGACGATCCATTGTGTGTTGGTTAGTAGCGGCTGTTGCACTCACAGCGGGGGTCCGTGGTGTTTCGGAACATGTTGCCAACTGTTCATTCGACAACAATGGCGAAGGATTCGAACTACGTGGAGTCGTTTGGTCATGATGCGAAGTCTCTCCACGAGCCTCGCTAGGGCCAACACAACCTTGACCAATATTGTGTGGTCCCTTATAATTCTGTAAATACACACCACGTCTTATACGTTCAATACTATCATATAAAAGAGAACATTATAAAGATTTAAATGAATTATTCTATGATTCAAGATTCCTCAACTTAGTCGCAAGTTATTAGATTTATGTTCCAACAATGCAATCCTTTCTGTAATTGTGCTTGTCTGCGGAACCTATATTACTAGAGAAATGATTTCCGCAGTATATCTATTCAACAATTTCTCTGCCATCTTTAGTAGGTGTGCGGCTTCACCAATTTTTTCACAATCGTGAAGCACCTCTGCCACTGCAGGGTCTAATGGAAAATCTTGCGATGTTGATTTATACTGCAATTCACTAGTGGGCTGCAACAACATATATAAAGCACTACTGATTTCTCTATTGATAGATTCCAAATTTTATATTAACGTATATAACACATCTATCATGATAGATTCATAAAATTACAACACGGTTTACATTATCATAACGAAACCAGTATATCACACGAAAAATACATAACAAAACTAACATTATGCTACGTTTATATTGGTACAATTGAAATGAATTATACCTGCGACCTCGAGGATCGCGATCCACTCATTGGATCAATGGTCAGAGGTGACTTGCCCCGATCTGCTAATATCTGGGAGCCGCCCCTAACAACACCTTAATAAAAAGACATAGTGAAAGTCACCTAAACGATTCCAAAACTATTCATGAGAAAACACATCAAAAAAATTATTATTCATATTATATTTTTAATATTACAAAGATGTATACCCATTGCGCGGACCCTAGTGTGGCTGACCTTACGGAACCGGCCTGCATCAAAAACATAGACTAGAAAATTACGTAAACGAAACAAAAATATTCATTGAAACATTAATATAATGCTAAAACATTTTGACATATTTTAATTGTAAAATTCAAATCAGGTCTACTTGTTGCCCCGAGGGTGTTGTCGTCTTATCAACATTCGACGGGTGTATTTCTCGATCAACGTTTTGCATCAAATATAAATTTCATTATATAAAACAAACCAAGTTATTAATAATGGAAAAACAAAACAAATAAAAACTCTTTTCTCTTATTATATTTGTACTATTAGAAAGATGTATACTTCCTCCGTCGAGGAAGAAGTTCTCCTCTGACCATTTGTTGGTAGGTATTTATCCCGATCACTGCCCTGTGAAGTAAATATGGAAAATTTAAACGAAATAAACTAACAAAAAATCCTTATGATGTTTAATTTATTACTAAAAGGTTGGGTAAAATGTTATATAGTAACCTTGTTTGTATCTACTCGGTTGACAGGGTAATTAATAAGCAACTCGTCCCCTGTAGATATTGTTTTAATAGCAACTACAAAAACACGGTTTCCTTCATGCCCCTCAAATTCACAGTTTGGTTGCTTAATTGTAGACCCTGGTTGTGTACTATTTATAAACCCCGCAATATTCCCTATGGCCTTTGGCCCTCCGTCCATGTACAACGTTCCTCCTTTATTTTGATTTTTGACTTTCAATTGTAAATAGTTTGTTGACAATCCATAGCTACGCATACTTTTTGTATATCGGACAAGGTGCATCCAATCATTGTAGTTGTATATGGGTCCAACATACTCCATCAATTCTGTACATGTCCCGTAACCGACCAAGATGCAATCCACGGAAAACAACCCGAAACCATGTATCGAAGACGGTGCAATTCGATATCTCCTCTCGTTCACACAAAAATCAGTGTTCGGTGGAGGAAGATCCTTCGGTACCTACTGTTTCACTAAATGTCTGTACCTCAAGGGCACCTCTTCATCGTCTTTTGTCTCATCACCATAGGAACATGCCCCCCCTTGACCGTGAAAAAATCCATTGCGTCTATGGAATCTTCTTTTGGTTTTTTGACATCTAGTTGATACAATTCTTCTAGACCTACTAGATGTCCCACATTCCTCTAGCCTTCCTAAACTCCCCTCACTGGAGGAAGACAAATCAGACAAATACCTGTTTGGTTCTACCTGCACCATTGGAAAAATGTTTAGATTCGGCCGCAAGGCATATCGCCTCTTAAAAGTTGACATGTATCGCCTTTTATAATTTTACTTGATCCTCATTCCCTTTGTCAACATGCAGGCATTCAAGTGATAATCGGAAGACGACCAATTTATCTTTCCTAAGAGTAGAAAGTCATACAATATTTATGAGTTGTTTTTTACTATTTGATTTAACACTACATCACACATGTAGCACACATGAAACACTACACATACATGTTACAGGATCTCCTCTAATGCTACAAGTCCTGGCTACTTAATGAAAACTATTTACCACATATTTGATTACCTTAGTGTAGACGTTTCCTGTAATATACTCAGAAGAGTTACTTTCATAAATGACTGTGCCTCTTAGAGGCTAGTCAACTCTAGGAACCAAGTGACCCTATGATAGGGCTAGTACAAACCAGTGAGAGAGAGATGACTGGGCTATGGTACGGTCAATCAAACAATTTCAGTGACAGTAAAAAGGTTCAGTACAAAGACCAACTAGTAAGGTACAAGTCAAAAAAAAAAGAATGGGTATAAAGACTCACAACCCCTGGAACTAAGGGGGTGTACACTACCTCAAACATGGACAAACTACCATAGTTATAACCACAAGACCAAAAGCATAAAAGGCGGTACAAATCAATATATGCAATATCTCCTTGTTGTTGCTTGGTTTTTCAACCAAGCATGTGCAAGGATGCACCTATTAACTTGTAATAGCAATCTTCAATAAAAAGCAAATAAAAACTATAGATTTAATCTAACATTAACATAAGCATGTGTAAATAAACAAGAACTAAATCAATAACAAGAGATCTATGGAAGAACAAGAGTAAAAAATGAAATAAAAAATGATTTTTCTATTATAATACCTCAAATGGTGAGGATGTTTGGTGTTGAGCAGCTCCAAGGTTGAGTTGCTCCAGGCTCCAATGGTCTCTTCTCCAAGATTGCTACAATGGTCAAAGAACTCAAGAGAGATTTTGATAGCATGAGGATAGGATGATGGATGGATAGTGAGGAGCCCCTATCACCTTTTTATAGTTTTTGGTGATGGGGAATACCATTATGGTTTTGAGGAAACCAATGGTATTAACCAACATGGTTTAGGTCTCTTTTTCCCTATTTTTCCTTTTTTGAATATTTTTAATATTTTTATTCCCTTTTAATATTTTTTGGGAATTCTGGACCCTTTTTGAGGGTTTTTTGTGTTTCTTGAGGAAAAATATATATTTTGAGGGGGAAAAGGTGTATTATGGTCTTTTTGGTGACCTTTTGATGGCTTTAGAGGCTCAAATGGTGAAAAGTGGACAAATGGGTCATGTGAATAAGGGAATGAGCTAGTGAGCACTTTTTGGGTGTTAACAAATTGCCCCCTGATGTGTGAGGGCAGGAGATCATTGTATGGCCGATAGACATCATAGTTCTTTTGTGTTTTTCTTGAGGTTTGGAGTAGATGAGAGACCGATTGGAGACTGGAACAATGGACCCTTAGAAGCTGCAAAAACTGAAAAAATACATGTCCTCAAAATGAATGAGGAATAATCTATGATTAGGGACGAGGTGGGCATACCCATGCTCATATCAAGACATATATATAACAATTAGGCCCACAAAGGGGGCCCTGAAGAAATACATAAAAATCTGCTGGTACATCATAATGGTCCAGAGGGGACACAATGCTGGGACATACTCATGGTCATATCATGACTGATCTGAATAACTGATACACTAGAAAAAATGCAACAATCGTTTTGAATAAGGTATCATAAGGGTTGATGAACTGTTGAAACTAGATATGTCCAACATCTGAAAAATGTCACCAAGTGTAGCTCGGATACCCAAAGGAAAATGTAACTGGTTGTATCCTTAATTAGACTCTAATATGTGGTAGAGTCAGATGATATCCAGGGTCTTCAACAAATAATTGACAGGACCGATTCCCTGTACAAGTCTCAACGATGCGATAAAGGTGTTGAAGTCGAGCATGTGAGAAATAATCATTTGTAGAGGCACTGAGGACTCCTTTCGAAATGATTCATAGGAACTCATCATAAATGGTGATGAGTCCAAGGCACAGGGACCTCTAGGTATATCCTCTGGAATAGATTTGGTTGGCGTCGACAGAGGGAGACTAGCAACTACCAAGGAAATGATGTTTCCTTGGTAGGAGCACGAGGTGTAGAATTGAAGTGTGATAGTACTGATGGTAGGACTGACATACTGTGGGGATGGGAAGTAACTGGGGTCATAGAGTGGGTGGACTCAAACTTCCTTTGCTCAGAGCATGATAACATGGTTAACTTGGCAGCGTAGGAAACCGACTTGTAGGTGCAGGGATCATAGATTTTAAGGACTGAAGGGTATGTATTGACTCTGGGGAGACAAGATGATGGATGTTGTAGAGGGACTCTCAGGGTGACATACTGCAGAATACTCTAAACAAAGGAAACCAAAATGGGGAATCTGCCATATGAGTAGACATGATCTATTGTGGCGCCGAGAAGCACCATTGGGTCCTTCTTCGTAGTTTTAATGAGCTCGAAGAAGAGATAAAATTGTGCTCTAGAATGGTACTGTCCTGTGGATTTTGTGAGCCCAGGACTGTTCGTGCTCATGAGTGCTTTTATTTTTAAGGAGTCTGAAAACGATAAGAAAACTCTGTAGTGGTGGTGGAGTACTGTCCTGTGGATTTATACGAGCCCAGGATGGTGATTGCTCGTGGCCGCTTTCATGTTTAGAGAGTCTGAAAGCGGTAAGTGGACTCCATTGATGTTCTTTTTCGTAAGTTAGTCTACATGGCCCGAAAAATCATAAAATGATGCAAATGGAGAACTCTTCTAGTTGATGTGACTAGAGTATTCATTTTTCGTAATTAGTCTACAAGGTCCGGAAAAGGGGTAAACTTATACCAGGTAGATGCCCTTTCAAATACTTTTAGCGAGCATGAAAGGAAGCAAGATTGCTCAGTGATCTTTTCACTATTTTAGGAGTTAGAAAAGATCTTAACAGAAACTCCCTAAGTGCCTTTTTCGTAAAAGAATTGCTCAGCCCGAAAAATGGATTAAATTATACCAAACAAAAAGGTATTGGTGAGAGCGAGAAATGATCTCGAGCATCGTCACAAGCACGGATAACTGAATCCAGTGACATAAAGATTGTGAAAAATGGGCAACGGCCGATGTGGCATGCAAACCAAGGTGATGAGTGGCATTTTGAAAAAAAAAATGCCCGAAAATGATGGGGGTGAGAGTGAGAAATGGTCTCAAGCATCATCACGAGTGCGGAAAACTGAATCCGGTGATATAAGACTTGTCAAAAACGGATGACGGCCGATGTGGCATGCAAATCGAGGAAACGAGGGGCATTTTGGAGAAATGCCGAAAAACTATGGGGGTGAGGGTGAGAAATGATCTCAAGCATCGTCACGAGCACAGAAAATTGAATCCAATGATATAAAACTTGTCAAAAATGGACGACGGCCGAATTGGCACGTAAATCAAGGAAACTAGGGGGCATGTAAAAAATGCCCAAAAAATATGGGTGTGAGAGCGAGAAATGATCTCAAGCATTGTCATGAGCACGGAAAACCGAATCCGGTGATATAAGACTCATAAAAAATGGACAACGACTGATGTGGCACACAAATCGAGGCAACAAGGGGGCATGTAAAAAATGCCCAAAAAATCTGGGCATGAGAGTGAGAAATTATTTCAAGCATCATCACGAGCGCAAAAAACTGAATCCGACGATATAAAAATTGTCAATAAACTGACAACAACCAATGTGGCATGCAATTCGAGGTGGCGTGGGGCATGGAAAAAATGCCCGAAAGTGTTTAGTGAGAGCGAGAAATGATCTCAAGCATCATTACGGGCACAAAAATATGAATCCTGCGGTGCAAATGGTGCAAAAAACGGAGGTCATAAGGACTCCGGAATGGTCAAAGAAAATAATTAGGTTAAAAAATGGCTACAAATAAAGGTGACCCCATCAAGCCAAGGATGTAGTGGTGGGGAGAAATGATGACCCGTGGGGGAAGAATACTAGGTGTATCAAATCAAATCAAATATACAAGTGATATGTGACCTCAAAAATGGTTGAGATCACGCATGTGAAAAAGTGAGCAGGGTTAATGACCTGCCCCCATGCTATGTGCATGGGGTTTATGATTGTGGATCACATATGTGTTAGTTTGAACAATGGGATCATTGAAATACTGAGATAGGTGTGACGGGGAAGGTTCAAAATGATTGATCATGCCCCCTATCCCAAGGTTGAGGTGATCTATGATGCCCCCTAAATCAGAGGTGTTAATGCGGTGCAGATGTTGTCTTAGAGAGGGATCAACAGGGCATTGACCAACTACTGGCGGGGGGGTATACCATGAGGTTGTGGGTCGTGGTGGCATATTGAAGTGATGATATGATGATGGGGGATTCCTCTTGTGGGGTGGATGCCCCCAGTATCTTCGACGAGAATTATGATGATGATGAGTAGGCAAGGTTTTGGGCCTGCCCCCATGTTGTGGACATGTGGTTTCCTCGTTGATTTGAAAGGGTTGAACATGTGTGTCAAAGGGATTAGTGGAAGGGGCCGACCGGACAGAGGGGTCTCTAGTGTAAACCGTGTAAATGGTGTTAATTCCTTCCGAGGAGGAAGATTTTGGGGGATATATTTCCTCAATGAGAAGAGGGGATATCTCTAGGTCATCATTATTCAGTTCATATAGTGCTGCTCTATAATCTGGGAGATCAGGGCAGTGATGTGAATAATGGCCGTAGATGCCGCATATCGCACAAGGGTGGTTGGTATGCAAATATTTATCATGAGGCTGAGGGGGCAGCTTGAGTTTGACAGCTGGAATGTTAGTGTCATCTTCCAACATTTGCATATGCTCTTGAAGTGTTGATCATTGTGGAAATTGATGGGTAGCATGGCCTACATCGTCGCACAAAGAGCACTTGGGGGGAGCACAGATTGTTGGGGGATTCTTCGCCAACCTTGGAGTCGGTGGGGCGGTGCAGGTTGTGGGTCCAGTGGTGTAGGTTTGTTGGCCTATGCCCCCATTGTAGTGGAGTTCAGGGAGAGCATTACTAGATGTTGATGCAGTGGCCCCTGTTGGAGGTGGCCGGTTCTGTATGTTTGCTACACCAAGGGGTAGATGGTAGAAGTATTGATGGGTTGCACCGGTTGTAAAACGACGTTCGGTGTCGGGGGAGGGGTTGGGGTAGGTAGGTACCACACAGGTAGTCCTAATGTTAATCCTAGGAGATTAAGTGTAGCCATGACTAGTGTGTTGATGGCGCCTGAAGGGAGAAATAAAAATGGGATAGTATGAATTGGTGTGGCTCCTACGTGAGTTGGCACTGAGGGTGGTTGCGGGAGTAAAGGGGGTTGTTGGTTTGGTACTTGTGTGTTATGTGAGAGGGTGTACAAATAAGATATCTCGGTTATCTTCAAAGGGGGTGGGATGGATTGGAATGTGGAAGTCATAGGTGATTCCGAGTATAATCCGGGTCTAACTGTGGAGAGGAACAATGTAGGTGCATTATGACCTGGTTGTTCAATCATAGGGAGAACATTTTTAGGTGCAGTGGGAGCATATTGGTTTCGACACATTTGGAGATTCATGTCAGACAATGAAATCATAAGGAGATGATGAGTATTTGAATCCATTAGTTGGTTTGTGTGTGCAGCATATGTGATTTGCTGTTGTGGTGCTATGGTTCCTTGAGGAGGATCCAATGGATGAGTGTTCGCCACTCCTTGTGTGGGCAAAAAAATTCTGCAGCACCATGGTTTCTGGTTGAGTAGGGGGTGCTAGTTGCGCCACATGCCCTTGACATTGGGAATCATCATTCCACAGTTGGCGCGCTCGCTCCAAATGCGGGCAAGTGTGTGTGTAATTGTCATATACTCCGCATATGGAACACGGGTGGTTTGTTCGTAAATTGGGGTTCTTACCCTGTTTCGGTGGTCGATCAGGGTTTTGGTTGGTGGGGGTAGTGTTGTTGTTGTTTGGAGGATAAGTCTGAGCGACTGGAGGTTGTGGTGCAGCAAGCACTGCCTGTGGTGGGTAATAAGCCGATGGGGCTTGTGAGTGAACATGAGCATGTGTGTCCTGCTAATGGTAATACGTAGGGGGTGAAACTAGAGGTGGATAGGCTGAAGGTGCATGATGAGGTGGACCTGTTTCTTGTTTTGGTTGTGGGTAACCTTGAGCTGATGTAAGTGTTGGAGCAAGAGGTGCTGCCTGTTGAGGATAATAAGCCACTTGGGCTTGTGGCTGAACCGGAGTCTGGTGGGCCTGCTAGTTATAGTATGAAGGTGGTGCATAAGCTGATGGTGCTTTCCCATAACACTGTGGTGGACATGAGGGTCCATGAGTGTGGTGGGTGTGCGTTACTGGAGCATACAAAGTTGTAGCTCCAGAATGAGATGAAGTCCTAGAAAGGTCTAGGGCATTGTTTGTACTCATCATGGTAAAAGGTTTGTTTTGCACCGTAACCTAGCCGATAATACCGTCAGCAGCATGGGATGCCCCCGGCGAGTCATGGCGGGATGGATCGTCGCGCGGGGCGTCAGGTAAAATAGTGTATAGATATCTTGACTGGGCATATATGAGGTCGAATTGTTGAGCTTTTAAGATATCTTCTTCTTCTGACTGGGGTCGTTCGAAAGCTATATCTTTGGCTATGAGGGGGAGGAGTGATTTGAGGAACCAGTCCAAAAAGATTCAGTCATCAAGCTTTATCTTGCAGAGGCTACGATTGTTACACCACTCATGGATATGATCAGTGATGTGTGTAGCGATGTTCTATCTACAAGACAAAAGTATTTCCACTCCTACATCATAGCGTACAGGTAGCTAAAAGAACTAGAGGAAAGTTGAGGCAAGGGATGTAAATGTGTTGTGGGTCCCATGTGGCTGCTCAATGTACCACTTGGCTGCAGAGCCAGTGAAAGTTCTTTGTAAAAGTCTCAATCTAATGGAATCATCTACTATGGAGTTAGAGGAACACCATAGGTGGAATGACATGATGTGGTTTTGGGGATCTTCCCCAGCTTTTCCTTCAAATTTTGGGATATCTAAGGGGAGATTTCTGGGCATGGGTGGCCACGTAGAGTTGTGTCTGATAGGGTTGTTGGTTAACCTTGCCAGGTCTGGTAAGTTTAGACTAGCCATGTATGGCAGACTGGCAGATGGGTGTGGCATGGTCACTGGAACATAGCTGTTAAGGGTAGCATGATGGAGAGGTCCAGTTCCCCCTAAGGGTATGCTAGGTGTGAAAGGGGTGTTACCTCCAGTCGATGTGGTGTGGGAGGGGCCGGCGCTCCCAAGTGCAACATGGGTTACAGATGGGTTAGGAATGGTTCCGGTAATCCCTAGGATCTGGGTAGTGGTGATGAGAGGGGGGGTGACCCCCATGTTGGGCATACCCAAAATAAGTGGTGTTCCTGTTTTAGGCATGCCTAGAGGGGGTGTGGCCTCTATATTAGGCATGCCTAAGGGGGTTGTGACTACCGTGGTTGGCACGGTAGTAGTGGGGTTTGTTGATGTAGCTCCAATAGCACTAGTGAAAATGAGGTCATATTGTGATCCTCCCATGGGGTTGGTTGGTGATGTCTCGGTAGGTTGTTCGGATTCAACCTCAGAATCATATGTGAAATGAGGTGCATCAGAATCAGATGATTGTGTTCTATGTTGATGACGTGTCTAGTCAAGGCATAATTCTCTACGTTTGTGACGTGTAGAGTCAAGTGTACTGAACTGAGGGGGTTCACTTTGAAAATGGCAGGATCGTCTTAAATTCTCAATGGTGAGAAATGTATAAAAATGCCAGTGGATGGTGGTGATATAAAAAACTCAAGACCATAATGCCACAATGTGTGCAGGAGGGGAGTATGAAAAAATAATGGCTCTCAGGCCAACAACCAACCTCAAAATCACTTATTATAACAGTTGTGCTATAATAAGTGGAGGGATCCAAAAAAGTGGTTAGAATACCAAAAGTCAAAGAGTTCCTAGAAAAAGTGGTGCTTACTAGACCAAGGGGGGTAGTAGAGCATGAAAACGCCTAACTAAAAGTGGTATTATGACTCAACTAAACATATCCTCTACAAGGTGATGAAATCCAAGTCTGACAATATGGGTAGTGGAATCAAAGGCCAGATATCCCCCTACCAGGAGGGACACTGCGTAGTTAATCCTAAAAAATGGCAACTAGGATACCCCGTTCATGACACGTTCGGTTGGGTGAATCTGCAGTTTGGTTCTATCGTCGCTGCACTCCCATACGGGTGTACACTGAGAACTTCGAAAGGTATCCTTTGGTTACTGAATGGATTGCGGTATTCCACTCAGGCTTTCGGAACCAGTCTGGCTACTTCAACCCTCCTAAGGGAGAGGCCTTCCTGATAAATTGGTGTATAACCGTGTCAACAAATAATAAGGGATTTTTGGGACCCTAAAAGACAACTTCTATGTCTCATATGTAAATAATTGAGGGGTGTTATTGGCACACCTATCCCCCTACCTAGCTACAAGATTCTTCAGGTGTTCCCCAAGTGGGGTTAAAGTGTTTGTTGAGTTAAGGTAGATTTTAAGGCTTAGTTAATTAAAAATGTGACAGATTGAGTGCACGTGTGATTATTTAACTGAAAATGAATTTGCCTCGCTTGGGTGATTGATTACAAATTAAAAACAAGACAATTCCAATTTGCAAAAAATAAAAGGCTTTTTCTGAAACGTAAATGCTTTAACAAAAATACTTCAAAAACTATGGATTTTCGAAATATTTTTTAAAGGAAAGCAAATATCGTAAAAATTGTAAGAAATAAATGGATTTCTAAGTGCTTGCTTGGGCAAAACTATATAGCAAATTAAAAATTTGGTTTTAATTTTGCAAAAATGAAATTGCTTCACAATTTTTCTTTCACTAAACTGAAATTTTTTAAAAATGATGAAGTAAAGCAAAATAATAGTAAGAAATATCAATATGTAATGCTACAAAATGAAATAGTAGGATATTCAAAAGTGCAGGGAAGATGGTTGGAAAATATGGGCCAAAATGGGTGAACTGAAGTGATAAATAACACTAAAATAAAGGATTAGAGAAATTTCTATGAAAAATTTCTTAAATCTAAGAGGATATTTGGATTCCTTGATTGAAAACACCCAATTTGAAAAAAAACATCGTCTCAAATGGAGTTTGGGGAGGGAGATGTGGCTATTTGAAAGTTGAGTCGCGCTGCAAGAAAATTGCATCACGGGTTTGAGCTGCGAAGTTGCGATGTGTAGCGTGGAAAACAGTCGCGAAGTCACGATGAGCAGCATGGAAAAATGTCGCGCAGCCGCGATGTGAAGTGCGGAAAAAGGCCACGAAGCCGCAATGTGCATCGCGGAAAAAGGCCACGAAGCCACGATGAACCGCACGAAAAAAGGCCGCGAAGCCATGATGTGCAGCACGAAAAAAAGGCCACGAATCTGCGGTGCACTGCGTGAAAAAAGGTTGCGAGGTCGCGATGAGCCGCACGACTGTCAGGCGAAAAGTCGCGATGTGAAAAATGGAAAAAAGGTCGTCGAAATGAAACCGAAAAGTGAAGTTTCGGCCTGTTAAAGGCTACAGAAAGGGCCAATAGCTAGGGTAGCAATGAATATGCTATCTAGTATGGCAGATCTGCTAATTGGAATGGTAAAAACAAGTAAAAAACTAAGATCTAAAGAAAAAAATTACAAAAATTTTAAAGCTCAAAACCCAACGGAGTCGCCAAAAAACTGTTGCTTGGTTTTTCAACCAAGCATGTGCAAGGATGCACCTATTAACTTGTAATAGTAGTCTTCAATAAAAATCAAATAACAACTATAGATTTAATCTAACATTAACATAAGCATGTGTAAATAAACAAGAACTAAATCAATAACAAGAGATCTATGGAAAAACAAGAGTAAAAAATGAAATAAAAAATGGATTTTGTATTATAATACCTCAAATGGTGAGGATGTTTGGTGTTGAGTAGCTCCAAGGTTGAGATGCTCCAGGCTCCAATGGTCTCTTCTCCAAGATTGCTACAATGGTGAAAGAACTCAAAAGAGATTTTGACAACATGACGATAGGATGATGGATGGATAGTGAGGAGCCCCTATCACCTTTTTATAGTTTTTGGTGATTGGGAATATCATTATGGTTTTGAGGAAACCAGTGGTATTAACCAACATGTTTAGGTCTCTTTTTCTCTCTTTTTCCTTTTTTGAATATTTTGAATATTTTTATTCCCTTTTAATATTTTTGGGGAATTCTGGACCCTTTTTTAGGGTTTTTTGTGTTTTTTGAGGAAAAATATATATTTTGAGGGAAAAAGGTGTATTCTGGTATTTTTGGTGACCTTTTGATGGCTTTAGAGGCTCAAATGGTGAAAAGTGGACAAATGGGTCATGTGAATAAGGGAATGAGCTAGTGAGCACTTTTTGGGTGTTAACATTTGTAACTACCTCATATATGCAATATCTCCTTGTAACTACCTCATATATGCAATAGCTCCTTGTAACTTCCTCATATCTGCAATAGCTCCTTGTAACTACCCCTTGAAACTCAAATAGTACCACCAAAAGGTATGATAGCATGCAATCTTCCAAACTAAGGTCAGGAGCGTGGTACGAAGTGGGTATAAAGACACATAACAATTTGGAGAAAGTGGGTGTACCTCAAATGTGGACAAACTAACATAGTACCCACAAGACCTAAAACATAAAAGGTGGTACAAATCACAAGATATCCCAATATTAGTAAAACACCCAAAAGGTAAAAGGCAAGGTACCACAAAAATATTATCGACAAAATGAAAGGACCATAAGACAATCGACCAAGGTGGGGTACAACCATTCATCTCTCTCTCAAATGTACCATTGTTCCATATAACTGAAAGACCATCATCACAGTAAACGAAAAATTTCACATGGGTGATGTGATCACGTGGTCCTCTAGTCAACCATCTTGAAGACCTAGGAGAAGAGGACATCACACATCATCAAATAATTATTGGTAACTACCGTGTATGAACTCAAAAACCCTAAAGAAATCGCGTGTGCAGAAGGGGAGCTAAGAAAATACAAGGCTCGCAGGCCAAAAAAATAAGCTCAAAAAACTATACCGGGACCGATTTCACAGTAAGCAAGCTGAAACAAAAGTGGCTAGAATGCCAACAAGTAGCACTAAAAAGAAAAAGACCCTCTAAAAAGGTGAAAATGCAAGAAAACTTCCTAACTAGGAGCTGGAGACCTCGACAAATCGTATCATTCACAAGGTGATGAAATCCAAGTTGAACAATACGAAGTGAGAGACTGAATTTGAAGGATATCCCTCTACCGAAAGGGATCCTGAGTAAAAGAGCCCTAGTAGAAAAGTCACTAAGCTACCTCGTTCATGACACGTCGGAAAAGGTTTTCGGCACTTCTGCCTTATCACCCTTGTATCACCAGTATGGTGGTCGGAGAATACAAGGAAGACAATGATCAATGTTGCCTTAGGGCTAAGTGGAGTGCGGCATTCCACATAGTCCATCCGGTTCTCAATCTCGTGGCAGTTTAACCCCTGAAACAACAGGAGGCCCCTCCACAAACTAGTGTATGACCATATCAAAAATACTATAGGATTTTGGTTCCCTAAAGGACAACAACTATGTCTTAGATGATAATGACAAGGGGGAATTATTTGGATGCCTATCCCCAGTGTCCTACCTAGCTACCAAATTCTTTTAATTTCCTCAAGTGAGGTTATGGTGTGTTTAGTTAGGGGGTGTAAATTTTAGTGGTTGTATTACTCAATCGGGTGATGGAAGTGAAACTCATGGTGTGATGACTGACTCAAACCATGCAAATGCATATCAATAAAATAAGCCTTTCCTTTCAATGAATGCTAGCTAAGGTAAGGAGAGAGATCTTTCAAACTATAACTACTCTTTCAAATTAAATGAATCCATTAACAATAACTTTCTTCTACTTCTAATGACTAAAATGCATGACAATGTTTAAACCTAATTAGCAAGCATAAGCATGACATTGTGATATTGTTAATAATCGTGTATGGTAGGACACATTATTTCAATTTAAAACCCATTTAATGTATGCTAGGAGATTTAAAATACAGAATGATCTCATAAGTATAAGCCCAAGAATATTTGTCTCAGTTGGGTGATGGAAGTGCAACTCATGGTGTGATGACTGACTCAAACCATGCAAATGCATATGAATAAAATAAGCCTTTTCCTTTCAATGAATACTAGCTAAGGTAAGGAGAGAGTTCTTTCAAACTATAACTACTCTTTCAAATTAAATGAATGCAACAAGTGTTCAAGTTCATTCATGGGACCTCAAGGAGAGCTTCAGATATACTCAAGTCATGCAAATGAATTCATCACATAAAACAAAGTAATAATAAATATAAGGAATTGTACATATCCAGGTTCATAATTCTCTAGGAACACTTATAACATTCTTCAATCATTCTTCACAAAAACACAGGGATAGTAGAAACAATAAACTGCATATAAATCTTCATGAGCTTAATAAAAAAAACAGTAACCACAACTAGGGAAGCTATACCACAACTTGTTTTTTTATGACTATAAATACAAGAGTATCCTAATCATGAGCAATACATCCTTTACTTTTACATCATGAGCAATACTGATCATTTCCCCTTTAACTTGCATTGAGTACCTTGACATGAATTCCCCCAAGCTACTATATTCTAAGTGTTAAAGCTACTACAGTACTACCCTAGTCGAAGACTAAAATTGCCACAATCTAAGTCATGATGGTTTGATTGAAGTCTGAAGTATGATGATGCATGCTTACCTTTTACGAATTTACTAACCTTGATGAATGATACAGTGAAATCCAATTTTAAGAAGATGAAGACTTTAAAACAAACCATAATAGCCTGAAATACTTCCTAAACCAAAACATCAAAAATGGGTAAGCAAAATAGAAGTTCCGTTTTCCGTTGAGGTGGCTTACAAATTGATTTAAATTTGACCGCAATGGCACCAACTGCAATTTTAGGCCTATATAATTATGTTCCTTTTATATATATACATTTCCAATCCGTCAAATGTTTTGTTACTTTGTACCCTGGGGCCACTTTCTGGAAATTATCATCTTCAAACAGCCTCAACGGAAAATGAAACTTCGATTTTTCTTATATCATGATGCTAATGGTGTTATAGGATCTATCTCACATGGTTCTACTTCATAATGGGATGGGGCCAATTAATCTTACTTTCAAAACTCATATGGTGGCAATGATTGATACATTCTCATTCCTCACATTCTACACCACCCAAACTTTTCTAATTGTATGAAAATTGAAGCTTTCAATTTTATCCAAACCATGTAAGGAGAACTTGACCTAATTGCAATTTTTATAATCTACATGGAAGGATATGTCAATTTATAGATAGGGCAATTTAATTTATAAACAGGGCAATTTTTAGCCGTAGTATAGTTATCAACCTAATCCTTCGCATATTAGGGCAATCTAATTTATAGAGACAGGGCAATTTAAAGAGGATGATGATTTGGTTGACATCCATACTAGATTGATCTTTAATTTGTTGCTGAGTTATTTAACACGTAGACCATATGACTTGAATCTGGGTGAGACCCAATTCTACAACAAATTTCAAAAGATAGAAGAGCAAATTGAACTCACCCATATTGTTTTTCCTAGCCCCCAAGTAGGATTTATCTATGAAGAAATGGCTATCAGAGATATATAGAGAAAACCTAATCTTGCACTACTCTATGGAGCCTTGATAGGCCCCATGAAAAAAACTCCAAGTCATATCTGGATTCACTGCTACTTCACTAATAACACAGGGAACCTTCAAAACTACAATGTGGGTGGCCTTAAGTCTTTCTTTTTTCATTCATGGTTTGGTTGGTTAACTTGACATCCCTCCAATTCACAACAAATTTTTGTGGCATTCATTTAATTTGGTGGAGGCTGATGCATTCATTTCAAAATCGAATATGGAGGCTGCTTCCATGCTGAGACTTGAGGAAAGTTCAAAGTATGGTGATTTTAGTTTACAAAAATTACTACTTCGGGAATATTTTGGGACTGAGGTCTGCTCAGGAGAGGCTACAACTTGTTGTATGAGTTGAAAATTGCGTTAGGTTAGGGTTTGGAGCAGAAAATTAAAATATTTATACTTTAATGCATAAATAAATTCCTAAATCAATGCTAGAAACAAAATAGTACAATTGTGACAAGGTAATATAAATTTAAATATAATTTTCATCTCTTTCAACTTTAACACTCCCAAAGGTCCCTGTGTTAAAGTTGAAGTAGACAAGGACAATAAATAACAACAGCATTAATAAAGTAATGAACAAGTTAAGCAGAACTAACAACTAGCATCAGTAATGCTGGTTTAGACCTTCCTTATAATCAGATATAGTTTTCAATAAACCCTTTCTGCAATAGCTGATAGCCACCAGGGATCAACAACGTATGCCCCAGCAAGGCCCATAGGCTCAGAGTAGAGGCCAAAGACAGTTTGGATAGTCCTATTCCTATGGATACTGATTCTGAAGATAAGCATAATGACGGGGTTGGAACTAATGGATTGTCTCTTGAAAATATGAGTAATGAACGCTTTCTAATATCAAGCATTTCACATTCCATGGTGTTTGTGCATCTGGCAATGGAAAATCCTGAAACTTGTAGAATATTTGTTGAGAAAAAGGGCATTGAAGCCCTTATGAGGTTCTTGACTCTTCCAAGTATTCCTCTATCTTCAAAAGGGATGTCTGTCGCTGTGCACATGGTTACAGTTTGCAAAGCATTCACACAACAACACTCAGTTGCCCTTGCAAGGGTATTTTGTGCTCATCTAAAGGAACATCTCAAGACTACATTAAATGTTTTGGATCATGTTGCAGGGACTAATTTATTAGCTGCAAAATATGGACTGAATCGGAAAGTATTTTGGTGCTTGTTTGTGGTACAATTTTTTGTCTTTCTAGTTGATGATACTAAAGAGAATCGATGGTTGGTAGCATTAACGACAGAGTTTGGAAATGATAGCAAGGATGTGCTTCTTGATATTGGGATGATACATCAAGAAATACTATGGCAAGTTGCACTTACTAAGGATTCAAAGGCACTGCTAAAGAAAGATGATGGCAATGTTTCCAGCAATGTCACAACTGATTTGGATGCACATGCAAATGAAATTGATGATCACTTGCCAACTTTTGTTGGACACTATGTGAATCTTATTTTGAATCAACATAGGCAATCATCTGTTTGGAATGTTGCTCATTTTAAATATAATAATTTGATCCAAATGTTGCTTCATTCATAGGGGGCCTTTAAAAATAACGATATAGGTCTATGGGAAGCTTATTAAAAGTAGTTATTTCTAGTCTAGCCGTAGCTTCCTATGGAGGTTTAGATTCAGCCAATACAAATAGGTGTTCCCTCTCCTACCTGCCCCCCTATAAAAATAGGAATGAGTGCAATTTTCTGCCCAACCTATTATTATTTGCTGTTAGCTCGGATTGGTGCTTTAATGCAATAATGGAAACCTTAACTCGATCCTATGTGAATACAAGTACTCAGTCACAGTGAGAGCTTGGTAACTCTGCTTTATCGAGGTCATTAGTAATAGCCCTGGCCCCCCCATTCATGATAAAATAAGGGAGTCCATTGCAAGAACCTCAACTTTTTGATCTAATACATCTATTTCATGATATTGGTCACAGTGCTCGGCTTCAATGAAGGTTGAACATTGATTCCTCTACCCGAGGACAACAAGCCTATGTTCATCAACCACAGTATTCTCATTGTCATGAAGGCCCTTCCAAAATCAAAATCCAAGGCAATAAGCAAAAGTCACTACATTCTTTTTGCTATGAGATATTAAGGCCGTCATTTTCAGTTCACTACAAAGAGGTGAGGGTTCACCCATCAAACCAAAAAAAAAATAGATGCAATAAGATAAAAATACCCCAATGTAGATTGAATTAGCAATGAAACCCTCTTAGAAGATCGAATTAGCAATGAAACCACAATGATTTGCTACCAAATTTTTAAATTTGTCAAATCAAAACAATTTAGGGCTTGGTACTCACGGACGTGGGAGGCATTTCCGGCTCCTCTTATAGTTTATTTGCTTGGACTCCAAACCGCCTCTCCCAATGCTTGCTCATTGGGTCACTCCCACTGCTTGGTTGTTGGGTCACTCCCTCTCCCCTGCCACAATCACAAACCACCTCTCCCACAATCGAACAGCCCAATCCAAATCGATAGCAGGTCCAAATCACGGAGGCGCAGGTCCAAATCGAGGGTCACTCCAAATCGAGGTCACTCCAAATCGCAGGTCACTCCAAATCGAGGTCACTCCAAATCGCAAGTTTATGAAATGCATATGGCCGGCTTTTCTATTTTTTCAATATATATGTTATATAATGTTTGTTTTTAATTAAATATATATATAACATTATATGTAACAAGTAAAATTTAATTTTTATATATATATTTAATTTAAAACAAATTAAAAAAACCATTGTTATATATTTATGTTGTAATTTTATTTATTCATGTTTTAATTTTATTTATTATATATTCATTTTTTTTAATTTTAATTGGTTTTTTTTGTTATATATAATGTTTTTTTTTAATTGTTATATATAATGTTTTTTTAATTATTATCTAATTGTTATATATATAATGTTTTTTTAATGTTTGTTACATAATCATTGCCATCATCATGATCTTGGTATATGTTGACCATTCTTAACTACCTCCTGTAGCCAATCGGCTACTAGGGAAGATAAGGAAAATATGCACCCTTCCTCCTCATACTTTCAAGAAGGGGCTTAAAAAATATGGTTCATGCTAGGCTCTAAAAAGTGGAAGGATCATTGCAAAGGATAAAAGGAATCACCAAAAGCTCATGTTGACCTTAATGACTGTGGAAAGATATTTAGGAATATTTTCTTCATTCATGTGAATTTGGCGATAACTAGAGCGAAGGTCACGATCAATGAAGAATTTATCTCCATGTATCATATAAGAGATAATTAATGACTGGAATGAGATATTTATCTTTCACTATCAAGGAGTTAAGAGATAAAAAATTGGGACACATGTGCCAAGTGACTTATTTTTTAAGGACCATGACAACCAAAGAAGAGTACAGGTTGGTACCAGGATGAATGATACCAATAGCTAAGAACAACGATACAATATTTTTAATTTCATATATTATTTTGTTCAAAAGTATGACAATATGATCACACATTGGATGGGAGGATACGATGAAGCAATGAGATGCTATGATCATGCTCTCTCATTTGTAATTCCGATAAATCCATGGTGATATGACATAATCTTATTATCCATTCACACCGAGAACAATATCACACCCACCCGTTTCAATGGAAAACATGTTAGTTTTCCGGGAGTAATCACCCATTTGAAGCATCACATTTTCACAACTTCCTCCATATTTCATAGATCTCCCATCAATAATCATTATCTAAAATTTCTTAGCAACAATGATTTCAATTGGTTCTTGGGAAACCCAATGATGAATGAAATATGGGTGGTTCTGCCCTTAATCAAGATAATGAATTTTCTCTTCTTGATATATCCAACCATGTTTAACATTAATGAGGAGAATAAATACTAGCCAAATAATTAAGGGAGATATAGGGTTCTTCACAGGGTTAGGAAGAAAAACTTCCTCAATGATGGGAGGGGATTCCTCAATGAGAAACAATTAATTTATTATTACTGCATACCCCGTAAACTTCAATGGTCTTCATCATCTTCTTCATCTGGTTCATCGTCTGTACTATCATCCGTTGATCCAGATTCAACATTGTAAGGATTGGCCATATCATCCTCGTCATCGATGTCAGTTACGATCAACATGTCATCGTCGATATCATCTTCATGGCCATTGTCTAATAGTACATCATCTGATTCAATAAGTTCTTCGACATCTTCTTCTGGACCATGATCATCTAACTCAAGTTGATCATCATCATCTTCTGCGGCGTCTTCTTCTTCAAGAACGTCTTCATTACCTTCATCAACGTTGTACTTTACCGGCCTTCCCCTTGGATTGTGTCTCATAGCAAATGACCAACCCGCTCTACCTGGAACCTCAGAGTAAAATACCTATTCACATTGGGTTGGAAGAACATAGGGCTCCGTTCCTGGCTCAACAACCTTGTATTTACCATGGTAAAACCATTATCATGTTCAATAATTGTTCTATCGAGATCACGTTAATTCAATCAACACCTATACCATTTGACAACGAACAGAAATACCTTGAAGGAGTTAAAGTCACACTGAAGAATGTCTTCCAGATACCCATAGTATCGATTTTCAAATAGTTCTGGATGTCTGTCACTTCTAGAAGAAACATTGGTCACCTCAAAGACTATAGATATCCCACAATCATATGTTTTCTTTGTTTCATCCAACTTTTTGATGCGATATCTACATCCATTGCACCACATAGCCTTATGGTGTTTTACCTAGTACAACAAGCCATACAGGAAAAGATTACATAATGATCACACCATATTTATGATAAAGTAGTGCATGTTTATTTTTATTTTTTTCCTTGGAAAAAGTCCGTAATTTTATTTCAAAAAGATGATTAAAATTACATTCTGCACATGTAGTAGAATCAACAAGGATCCCTACATTTTCACAAATTTTTGTCCCATATAAGTAGAAACAACAGCTTATAAAGAACTGAACCAAAAAAAGAGAAACCCAGAAAAAATGTTGCCACAAGAAGAAGAACAGATAAATCTTGAACAGCAGGTGAAGACCACCGGTTTCAGATCTGGATACTCGACGAAGGAAAAAACCAAGAGAATGCCACCACCATCTATCAGCCGCCGTCGAACTACCTCCATCGAATAGTAGCCGCCGAAGAAGATGCAAGAGCCTGTAACCCCACGCCGTCAAGGGTGGATGCCGCCGAAAGGCTAGGATATGCCCCACCGCCGCCGCCACAGCACGCGCCCTGGAGCAGCAATCCGCCCTCCATCGCGCCGTCGCAACCAAGCCCTGCATCTCCGCCGTCATGGGTCTCCCGGAAACCGCCATCACTGGATCGTGCACACATGCCCAATGGGTTGCCGCGCTATACAAGAATGACGCGACCATCTTGGATCCCAGCACTCGATCCACAAGCATGAGCTAATGGAGCATCTCTGTCGATCATCCTACTCGGCCTTCACCTCCTGCGCAATGTGGATGCCCCAGCCGGCATCAAGATCCGGCGCAGATGATCACTTCATAACCCTACATCTCAGCGCACGGGGGCAAATCGCTCAGCCATTTCCCTGAGTGCGGCAATGATGCCTCCACCGGAAAAGGGCATCGCCCCTCAAGAAAACCCACCAGCCTCCAAGAACTCAAAGCAACCATAGCCACAGCAAAACGACTCCGCCTGTGACCAGCAACAGCACAGAGCCTTTGCAACAAGCTCGCAGCAGAAGTTGAATCCTGGAGCCGACCTCCATCCGTGAGTCCCTGAAAACAGGAGCCCCGAGAAGCCTCCACCGGAATATCGCCGAAGCCTGCAAGAAACACAGCTATGCACAGAGGAGGAGGTAGTGCATGTTTATTATAATGCCATAAAAGGAAAATAACCAGCGTGATGTACAACGACAATATTTAAAAAAAAAAAAAATAGTGTCATTGATTAATATGCTTACCTGCTTATCTTTTCAACCTCTTGCTAAATCGATTTCCCTTTGTGTTACATTGGTGTCTCCATTGCGATGTGCAACTTTAACCAATGAAGCCACACCTTCCCATGATATTCCATGACCAAATTGTTCACATTTTTTTATCCATACCTTCATCTAGTAAAGATTGCTTGCGATGTATAAATGAATTGCATCCCACTCTCGACCAACTGTTTGATGACAATAAAATTAAAATTCAATGAAAATGTATAGTAGTCACTTAAAAAAGTATATAATTACAATATAAAATGATGCAAAATACTAAATAAAAAAATAGAATATATATGTATGATATATAAACATAAAAATCACCAGTGAAATGTGTTATATTACCTTTCACCTTCCTTGATCTACCTTTCCCCTTCGGGTACCCCCCTTCGAAATCGTTTTTGGACTTTGGATCACAAATGCGACGTAAATTGAGTTTTGACGCCAATATAGGAAGATATTCACTAATGTACAACATGTTTTGGTATACCATATATTCCTCCATCATAGAACCCTCAGCATATGCTCGTTGTCTGACCAAACCCTTCATAAATTTCAAGTGCCTCTCAACCATCCACATGGACCTTGAGTGCGTAGGTCCACATAGTTCAATCTCCTCAACTTGGTGTATGAGGTAGTGTTCCTGTGCATTGAAAAATGCTGAAGGTAGATGCTTCTGCATTTCACACATGAGACGAGGAATTTCTCTCCTCCAATACTTTATGTCTTCCTTATGGAATTCTTTAGATGACAACCATCTACAAGTGACATGACAACCGGCCAATCAAGAGATAAAAGAAAAAAGTTATTATATTACGTAACATGAAGTAGAGAATGAAAATCAAATTAAGAATAAGTTCTATGTTCAATTAAACAAATAGTAAGCACATGGAAAAATCACCACTTACCTCATGTATTTCCTGACACTATATATTATTTGCTTGACATTGTTGTCAAAGTTGTCCGGGATAGAGAGAGGTAGAACATACTATAACAATAATATACAAATAGTTTTAGTATATCGAAAAAGAGTACTAGAAAAAGAAAAGAAAAAAATTATTAAATGCATACCATATTAATTATTACCTTCATGAAGACATGCCAATCATGCGTTTTCACCCCCGTGAAATCACCTTTCTTTGTTATGATATTCTTCATGTTCGCACAAAATCCTGTGGGAAATTTAATTTTTCGAATGACTTATTTTACAACATTACTTTGCTGGTCCGTTAACATCCATGGAAGTGAGTTTATATTAATTTGCTCTCCGTTGCTATGAAATTGAATGACGTCTTTCATTGCATGGTTGTTATCTTGAATGTCTTTGCAAATTTTGACAATTTTTTCTTTGTCACTCCTTCCATCCAATATTCGCCATAATGTTTCAGTCACATTCTTTCCGATATGCATTGTATCAAATAGATGAGCAATTTGTAGGTACTCATAATAGGGCAACCTACTAAATTGTCTAGGATAACTTTTTATTCCTCGTGGAAGCCCATTAATGCCTTCATGATGATCACATGAATGACAATGATGAAATTAAATATTAAATCAATGTCAATTACACTAAACAGCACACAATATAATAAAATACAATATGATCATATACAATGATTGATTATATGTACCTTGACAATTTCTATTATATTGCAACTTCCATAGCTGAGGTGTCATTCTCTTTGGTTTTAATGTAGTCTCTTGCTTGCCATTGAAAAGATGTTTTTCGGTAGTTTGATACCTGTGATTCTTGGAGAGGAAGTGCCTATACTCATCAAACACCTCCTTTCCTAAGCTTTTTGAATGACGAGATTTGATCTTAGGACCACAAACTGGACATGCAAATTTCCCCTTTGTCTGAAGACCTAAATAAAAAGACGAAATATCAATATTAATGTCTATTATAATTATATAAAAAATGACTAGATTATTTAGAAAAACATGCATGCGTATTGTCTTAACTAGTAATTCGTAAAATTAAATGCAACTAAAGTGGAACTTATAATTACATACCACAGAAATGGGTTAACTCTGGGGCATCATGTATTTTCCATACAAGCATTGCATGGAATTGGAATTTCCTTTGTCGTATTGGCCTAGATAAGTCATACATAGTGATGCCATTCCATAACTTCAGTAGCTCGTCAATAAGAGGTTCGATATATACATTCATATCTTTGACTTGGTACTTACCTGTTTGATTTGAACATATAAAATAAATATTTTGATTATGAGACGTACCGTTTAGATATATAAACCATATTTCACAGTAGAAAAACTTTAAATATATATATAACATTATGAGACAAAAAATGACAAATGAGAATATACCACTGCAATAAAAAAAACTGCAGTGTTCGTACCTGGAATAATCATCGACAACATTATGTGCTCCCTCTTTATTGTCAACCATGGAGGAATGTTGTTGTTAATAACAAAAATAGGCCACACCGAGTAAACAGATCTCATCTCTGCAAAAGGATTGATGCCATCTGCTGCCAAAGAAATCCTGAGATTACGAGGTTCGTCTTTAAAGTGAGGCCATTTTTCCTCCATATCTCTAAATGCAGACCCATCTGTAGGCATCTAAATAATGTTGTCTTGACTTATGATCCATGCATGGTAATCCATAAACTGCACTATGTTTTTGCACCTGAACAGTCCTTGCAAATGGGGAATAATGGGAATATAACGTAGAACCTTGCGAGGCACCTTTTTAGTTACTTGATCTGTGCGATATCTACTAATATGACATTCAAGACATTCTGTTGCAAATTCATGCTGGTTGTAATAAAGAACATGATCATCGGGGCATGCATGAATTGCTTCATACTGCATTCCAATTTCTTTCATGATGGCAAATAAATCTTGATATGTGCGAGGTAAAATATTTGAAGGTGGTAACAAATATTCACCTATCATGCTACAACAAATTAAAATAAAAATCTAGTTAATATAATATAGAAATAATATTAATGAAACAAATTTCATCCATAGTCATTTGACTTATATATGAATTAACAATAAAATACATGACAATCATATATATTTTGTGATGGAATATATTACATACCTTAACATCTGTGTGACTGATATGTTTGAAAGACCATTCATAACCTTCAAGTTCATTACCAACAATATAGTAGAGAGAAGATTTGTCTTGGAGCTGTCATAAAGGGGTTCGTATGCCTTGTCAAGAAGAGGTATATCATGAATATCATCAAAATGTTCATCATTTTCATGATCATCATCATCATCCATTCCAACATTAAATGAATCATGGATCAAAGTATTTGTAACATCATCTTCAACTATGTTATCAGTATGATCATCTTCTTCAATGTGATCATTAACTTGTTCTCCATTAATATTCATAGCTCCATGTTCCTCCTGTACTTGTTCTGGAAGCACTTGCTGATCCGGACGATATGTCATAGGATGTCTTTCCTTTATAATTACATGAAACAATCAATAGATAAAAGTTAATATAAGAAATTCAAACGCAAAATGTAAAAATTTATGTGATACATTAAAAATTTAACAAATTTTGTACTGTTGGGATGAAAAGAACAATGACCAATTGTACTGTTGGTCAAAAATAAGAAATATTATAATAATACATAAATTTACAAAAGCAATCAAAATAAAAACATATATAATGCAAACTTATAAATGGATGGTATTCATGTCCCCCCTCAGCGTGCCCATGCTCCCTGCAATGTTTTGTGGTTGTTGTGATCAAAATTATTCTCCTATTAAAGCCTCTACATTGATTACATGGACAATAGCATTTACCATCACCCCTTCTTTCAACTCCTTCCCACAATCTAGCAAGCAATTGTCGATTTTGTTCATTTGGATCAGGAATATTCGTAGTTGACATTTTCTTGTAAAGAGCTTAAATAAAGATTATCGATCTTATAAAATGAAGCTCTAGAGTACTTTGCTCATTTGAATAACAAAAACAACGAAAAATAGTCCGTCAAACAAAAAAAACATCCGCAAACCGTCGCTGGTATGGCAAACATGTCGAAATGTTTTGATATTTATAAATTGCAAAAGTCAAAAATTCAAACCTATGTTGGATATCCCACGAAACTAATCTAGTGACCGTTGGGAAAAAATCCATCGGATATCCGACCTATTCGGGTTCAAAATGAAGTCGGTTATCCGAATAGGTGTCGAATATTAGTAGAGCTGTCGGATATCCTACCAGCCTTGTCAGATATTCAAAAGTACATCGGATATCCGATAGACACCTCTCGAAATTTATAAAACAAAAAACAAAAAAAAGTAATTTTCAAAGAAAAATCCGACGACACAGTCCATTTCATCGGAGGTCATCGGATTTGCTCGTTGGATTTTGGGTTCAAATCTACTAGTGAAAGTACCAATAGAAAAATGGATGCACGAAAATAGCAGGTTGTTTGGGTAAGGAAAGACGAAAAAAGGGCTGCAGGGTGTGGATGTGAAGCAAAAATTTATGATCAGGGCACTACAGGCTGTAGAAAAAGGTGCGTCGAAACAGAAAAATAGGAATGGGAAATAGGGTGCGGGTTTCAGGCTCGGAGGCGTGCGGGGGGCATGGGTTTCAAATCCTATGACGTGCAAAGGGAGTGTCTTATAGGCCCAAAGGTGTGTAGAGCGCGTGGATTACAAGTGGAAAAGCATGCTTTGAGCACGAGTGTCGGGCCAAAAGTCGCGCTGGGGAGCATAGGTTTCGGGCCAGAAGTTGTGTTTGTGCCACAGGTAAATGGAAGAAAGTCACGGTCGGGCCATAAAAATGGAAATAATTGAGGGCACTACAAAGGTAAGGGCTATATATCCAAGTAGAGGGCCTACGGCTAAGCCTGAAAAGTAAAATGCAAGAAAAATAACAAATACAGAATTTAAAATAACTCAAACCAAAGATCGATGGGAATTGACTTAGTGGAGTCACCAAATCTGTAGCTAGTGTTTTCACACTAGTCTGTGCAAAGGGGAACCTACTACGGATTATAGAACTTTTAGTAGCAGTTCAGGAATATATATAAAGATGATGTGCAAGTGTAAATAACAATAAAAATAAATCTAACTAATTATTGTAGTAAAAAATAACAAATAGATCGGAACCCATGAATTATTTTTGTATTATGTTGCAAACAAAGGTTTACAATAAGAGTTACCTTAGAAGGTGAGTAGATGTGGGACCTTGCAACTGTACGAAGAGTAGAGCACTGGGACTCCAGAGTTCCTTTCTCTTCTCCAAATTCTCAAGAGGTGGCCAAGACTCAACTGAATGGGGAACAAAAGCTCAAGGTGATAGGGTAAAGTTCAACAGTAATTTTGGCAGCATAAAGGTATGAAGAGTTGATCATGGATGTGAAATGGAGGACCTCCATCACCTTTTTATAGTGATTTTGGGTGGTGGATTATTGACCCATGGGTTTGGGAAACTAATAGTATTGGCTAGTGGTATTTGATGTTTTCCCTCTTTTTATTTTATTTTGACTTTTCCCCCCCCTTTTTTTTTCTTTTTTGGGGATTTTGACCCTTTTTATGGGATTTTATCCTTTTTGGAGGATTTTGATTAATTAAGGAGGGAAATAATGATTTTTTGGTTACCAGTTTAGGGATTTTTGGGTTTTTGGAGGCGAAAAATGTAGGAAAAGTGGACAAATAGGTTATGTGACTAGGAAGATGAGCTAGTGAACAATTTTTGGGTGCTAGCGGCTGCAATTCAATGGCTCGTCACTTTTTCTCACCATTGTCGAAGAGCAACTAAGGTTGTATTAGGAATATTTTTGAAATTTTATTGGAAAATTCAAAAAAATAACTTCCATGCATCCATATGATTTATATGTATCAAACCCCCAAGTTTGTGGTGTATCTTCAGCAGGAACTCATGGCTAGCAAGATGCTAAAGAAGTTGTTGAAGAAAGGAGGACGAATTGCTGCAAATATTTTCTCAAATCTATGTTGTAAGCAAAGAGCTATAAATAGAGATAGATGTACATCCCAAGAAGCCAAAAAAGAAAGGATCCATGAGCAAATTTCCCAATAATATGAGGAAAAGTTTCCTTTGTCTTCATATTTCAATCAACCTAAGTGTGCAATCCATGAAGAAGATATTTTTCTCAGCCATTTTTTCATGCATGTGAGAGAGACCGAAGATCCATGTTCTTCTCCCATCCATCCTTGCATGTATACAAAGGAAATCGAATATCTATGAAGAAAACTTGATGGGGAGAAAACATTAGAGCCTAAAGTTGAGGAATTTCTTGCATGCTTGTGGCCAGACACATTGTGCATTCAAGAGGACAATGGGAAAGTATCAAAATAACATCATTACATGAAGAAGAAGGACTTGCAAATAATTATCAAAGCACAAGAGATCCATAGATATCATGACTACATTGAGTGTTGGTTTCAAGCAATAATCAACGAAGAATACCAATCCAATCTTCATCATTTCTTGGCACCTTATCCACTTGTGTAGATGGTCCCTCATATCCTTGCATTGATTAAGGTACATTTTTCAAACTTGGATATGAGTTCACTCAATATTCTACTACACAAGTGGATGCATTGGAAGTTTTCCTACACTTGAGAAGAGAGGTAATCTTTTCCAATTAGGGTAGGGTAGGTATATTTGTTTTTGCTAATAAAAAAGAGAGGAAAAGTAAAAGAAAGAATAAAAGATTTCTATGGTGAAAACCTCTCTGAGGTTTGTAGGACGGGTCTTTGCTTGAAAACCTCCTTTTAGGTGGGTAAATTTCTATAGAAATAAAATATTCCTCATTGTGAAAACCAACAATTGAGCCATGATGCAGATCATTGGTGAAAACCAACAATGGCTCCCTTGCTCTGAGAAAAAAAATGAAAATGAAAAAAAAAATTGTATTTATACAAGGTACTCTTCACACTTTGCTCCCAAAGGCCATGCATGAAAAGGATTATAAAATATACATCAAAGATTACAAACCCATGGAAGACAAAAGAGCATGCATGTGAGATATGGAAAGTATCCATCCTCATTTCTCAAGGAAAAATACAAACAGAATCCTGAGAGCGCTATGGTCCGTTGTCTTGAATATTACTCCCAAATGGTTTCATATAAAAGGATGAAAAAATTTGAGGGTGTAAAGGACATATTACTCCATCTCCCCATGAAATTTCATGAGAAATGGATGAGTTTAAGGAGGGTAAAAAGTTCAATTATAGTCCTCTACAGAAAAATTGCATATTTCAGGGAGGCTCTGGCATAGGTACGGTGTTATTCTCATTACTCCTTCAAAAGTTGGAATCAAGGTCTGAAACAAATTGGGGGTGTAGGGGGAATAATCCTCCATCTCCCCATGCATTTTAATTGAAAAATATTAATTTTAAGTGGGGTATAAAATTAAATTACATTCTTGTATAAATCAGCTGTAGTTTTGACATAGGTGCACTCTTTTTACCCATTCACACTAATGGTTTGGAAGAAGGTGTGAATTTTCTTTACATAGAATAGAGGACATCCTCCTATTCCTCTACATAAAATTTCATCAACAAATACTAAGTATAAGTGGTTCAAAATCATCTAAATACAGTCACCTACAGGAAGCATAGGGATTTGAAGGCAGATCTTACACATATTGGTATTTTGATCCTTAATCTTTAATGAAATGAAATCAAAGATTGAAATGTTTACAATATTTAGAGGACATCCTAATATATTTACTCATAAAAACTCATAAAAAAATGAGTCGTTTAAAGGGGTCAAGAAATTCAATTATAGAACTACATGGGGACAAGCCAGAAAAGCTAAGTTGAGAAAAAAAAAGGATTTTTTTTCAATATTTCAAGGGCATGAATAATAATTTATTCATCAAATTAATCTCAATAATATAAATCCACGAAATATACATTATCAGTTTCAAGTTACATTAAAAGTGTTCCAAGGTTTGAAGCACATTCCTAAAGAATGATTGTTCCTATACATGACAACCAAAGGTGTTCTGCATGAAACTTGAATAGATCCATTTTCAATGTGTCTGTAAATAATATAAATAAGAATAGGTTATCATTTTCATCCTCTCCATTGTTTACATTTACATTACTCTTCGTCCCCTATTACTTTTCCACCTACTCTACTTGTAAGTCTATCTAATTTCAATATTATCCATATATATATTATGCCCTTCATAGTATACCAATCATTACCACCTCATGAACTATTCATAACCTATATTTCCACTTTTGATTTTACCCACCCCAATTACGTCACAAAAACTACAAGAACAAGCAGTTCTAGGCATTCATCCAAAGAAAATATGGAACAAAATTCAAGAGAGCTAGCCACATCATTAAGCGAGCTAGCACAACGAATCAATGGAGGAAATACAAAATCATCATCAAAAATAAATAAATAAACATATAATGTGAATGATAAAACTCCTCAAAAACTCAACAAATCAACTAAAAATGAAAAACACAGTCAAATCTCCAGTTCCTTCACCCGCAAGCAGAATCAAAAGATTAGTAAATGAGGTAACATTCTAATATTATGTATTTTTATTCATTTTCCAATGCATGCGAGGATTTAAAATTCAACATTCCTATTTGGATGAGGGCATCGAAAATAACACTATTGGGAAGCTTTGAGATTATCAAATTAGAGAAAACTATGCATATAGTAAGTCAATGTGTTGAGATGGCCGAGAAAGAATTTTTATGTGCCAAGTATATGAAAGCAAAGATTACACAAGCCCGGTGGTCTAAATCAAGTGGTTGAGTGCTGTAAGTTGTGAACAGAAGGTCTTGGGGTAAAATACCCAGCCCCTCTATGGGTTTTGTGAACCACATGTGAAAAAAAAATAACTCTTTCCCTCTATACATAAAATTTAGAAAAGAGGCAAGTATGGCAATTAAACTTGACTTAGCTAATTCCTTTGATAGAGTTAGACATGACTTTATATTCTTGATTCTTGGAAATTTGGGTTCTATGACAATTTCATAACATGGATCAAATCTTGTATTGGAGCTCAATGGATTGCTTCGCTTGTGAATGGGAGGCCTATTTCCTTCTTTAGCATCTCCAGGGGACTACGTCAATGTTTTCCTATGTTTCTGTTCATCTACATCCTTGCGGCAAACTCCCTCAGAATAAGACTTAACAGATTAATGTTGGAAGGAAACATATCAGGTTTAACTATAGTACGAGTATTTCAACCAACAAACCATGCTTAATTTGCAGACGATACGATACTACTGGGATGCGCTTCAGTGCAAATAGATAGAAAGTTTAAAATCACCTTAGATATTTATCTTCGGGTCTCAGGAGAACAAGCCAATGCTGGTAAGAGGAGTCTTTATGGATGGAATTGCAATCCAAATATTCTAAGGGACTTAGCAGCTGATCTTGGGATTAAAGTAAATATCGATTGGGCTACATTTAAATATCTGGGAGTTCCTATCATCATGAACAAAGCTAATTCCTCCACATGGACTGCTGTTACTCAGAAAATAAAAAAAATATCCAGTCCTAGGTAATGTGGTGGCTAAATCTGGCAGGTAAGGTCACTTTAATAAATTATGTTCTCTCCTCCTATTCCATTTTTATAAGTGCAATGCTCCTTGCTCCAAAGAATATAATGAATAATATCAATATTGAAATACAAAAATTCCTCTGGAAAGGAGGGATAACCCAAAGCAAAAAATTCCATTTAGTGAACTGGAATATAGTTAAGAAAGTTAAAAGGAAAAGAGGGCTTGGTGTTAGAGAACCTAGTCAAATGAATAAATCCATGGGAGCCAAACTAATATGGAGGATGATATCTGGTAAGGAGGAATGGTGGAAAGAAGAGCCTAGGAAGAATTATGCGAGAAGACCACGATTAAGAAGTTTAGATCTCCCGCTAGTAGGGAAAGGCACCAATATATGGAACTTATGCAAAGCATTTGTTGGTCTAATTAGATACAACCTGTACTGGATTCCTGGAAATGGGAAAAAAATAAAAATTTGGATAGATAATATTCTAGGCTCCTGTACACTTGAATCCTTTCCATAATTAGAAGGCATACGAGATTGGATGAAAAAATCTGGTTACCATTTGCTGAAGGACATCTCTGTCTAGAATAGCTCTGGATCCTTGAAGGGATGGCTTCCTCTGGATTCTCTAGATGAATTACAGCAGGATTAATCCTCCCTACAAACGCTCCATCATGGAAAATCTCCCATTCATATCCGTGTCAAAGACAACAGAGGATGGGGTCGAGCTGGCTATTACTCATTCAAGGAAGGATACAACATATTGGAAAACAACAATAGAAACCCCACCTCTAAATTTTAGTCAAAGGTTTAGAACCCTGATTGCATACCAAAGATTAATGTTTTCTTTTGGATGGTAGCTCACAATAAACTCCTTACAGCTGATAATATTCACAAAAGGGGGATAGAAGGGCCTTTACATTGTGTTTTATGCAAAGGCTCCTCAGAAAATGCCCAATATATCTATTTAGAATGTGACTTTTCTGACCAAGTTTGGGAAAACATTGTGGGTATTATCTATGAAAACTTCACAATCCCCGGGCAGGTTGTTGGGATGATTAATAAATGGAAAATATTTTATCTGAGCTCTCTCCAAAAAAAATCAACCCTTTTAAGAATTTGGAAAATGGTCCCTATGAATATTTGTTGGCAGGTTTGGATAGAAAGAAACAAAAGCATATTTGAGGACAAAAAGGCTAATCATAATAGAGTGCTTTCATAACTATAAATTTGATATCTGAAAGTTTTAACTCCAAAGGAATCTCCCTTCCTAGCTTGGAAGCTCTATCCTTGAAGGAATCCATGTGGTGTCAAATTTTTGTGCAAACAATCCCCCTTCAATCCAAAATAAAGAAGGCCTCCTCAGATTGGGAAATAAGAAATAATAGTGAATAATTCAAGCAGTGGTGGGAGTTGCAGCATTGCCACTCCTTGTTTTTTGATGGGGCTTCCAAGAGAAATCCATGGGAGGCAGGTGCAGGAGGGATCATTTTTTGATCCCGGAGGAAAAAATGTCAACTCTTTGCTTAGGGACTAGGGTAAAAATCCAACAATGAAGCTGAATGGTTAGCCCTTCTTCATGACATGGAAATTGCGTCCAAGTTAAACATTGTTAAATTAATGGTTTTTGGAAACTCTAGACAAGTCATCCAAAAAATGAGAGATGGATATGTTAAAGCCCCCCCCAGTGTAAAATAATATATAAAAGAGTTGTTCTCCTAAAAAATCCACCTAAGGTTTTCTTCCTCCATGTCCTAAGAGAAAAAAATAAAAATGTTGATGAGTTAGAAAATCAAGGTATCAACCTTGCCCTTGGAATAGTGCATTATGGTGATGGCAAATAAAGGTTCAATTTCATTCCCTAGGCCCCTCGGTTTTGTTGGCCACATTAAAATTGACACATCCTGATAGTGTCATAGGATTAGTGTGTTGTCTTTAAAGCCACTTTAGGGGGGGACACGTTGGCATGGTCAGGCTCTCACTTGTCCTTCCACTGGAAGAAGCTTTGAACATGTAATAAATGCAATCCTTGTTTGAGACATTTGCTCCCACGGAATATCAAACTTGGACAATATGTATAGAATTCTATCCTTTATTTCGAGTGCAGAAGATAGGGTTTCTGAGGAAGGCTCGTTGCAGCGGCTTTGGGATCATTTATAAGGCCTTTACCTCTCCATTCTAGCTAGTGAGGAAGGAAGATTCATTGAGGATAGTCCGACACAGAATTTTCGTGAGCAATTGAAAGCCCCTCCTCTCTCGTCCCAACTTTCTTGTGATTTTGTTTGTGCCCAGCATATTGGTGTTATGGCGGATTTAGCATAAGGAATGACATTCCTTAAGGACATTGTAGAGGACTTAAAACTCCATCTTTGCAAGGTCTATGAAGCAGTATGTACTGGAATCAAGGCCAACAGTGAATCTATTGATGATATGAGATACATCTCTCAATAGCTAACTTGCCAATATTCTCGCATTGACAATTTGGAGAGGACCTTGAATGAAATGATGGGTACTGTGGACACCATTAAAGAGGAAATCTTGAAGATGGAAAAGATGACCCAATGCAACCAATGGATGAAGCTTATGTTCAGCAACCAATGTAAGGTCTGCAAGGCTTTCAGGAACAACAAAGTTGGTAATCCTCTTTTTGTCTAAATGTTATTTTGTATTTTTCTTAATTTCCAGTTTGTAAGGGTTTATCCCTCCTTTGTTATGGTGAATTCTAGGAAGCAAATCAGAAATTTCCATAGATCTAGGCTAGTGCAAATTTTGGTATCATCTCTTCATACTACTTCAGAGCTCAGACTTAAGCTCATTTTTGTATTAAATGGTTGTGCACAACCTTTTTTATAATATAAACCCTTTTCTAGTTTCTGTTTAAAAAAAAGGCAAAGATTACACAAGAAAACTGAAACATCAACTCTCCAATAACTCTACTTCAAATTTTGAACACTCTAGTAAAGGAAGAAGTAAGAGTGGAGTGATCCTCCTAAAAGAAGACACCTCCCTCCTCGCATGCAATTCTTGAATATGTTTTTAAAATAATATTAAATTATATTGTAGTTAGAATTATCGCGAGTGGAGTGTGACAAGAATCAGGTAGCAGCAAGCTCATGGAGTTATTTTGAAACATTCTAGCATATAAAAAGGAATACATAAGAAGGGTATGAGTATAATCACTATAAGAACACAGAGTATGATTTCAATACCTATAAGCATGAGTCCAATAGTGCAAAAGGGGAAAGTTTCAGCCAACAGCCAATACAAGTATATGGCAAGAGGAAAAACAATGCAAATTTGAGCATCATGAAAACACCTACAGGAAATCTACATTTTGTAGGGCAGAAACATGCATTTCCAGAATTTCTACATCTAGTTATGAAACTAAGAGGACCAAGGGATCGTGCAAATTTTACAATCAAAATATTAGAAGTCTTCAACACATCAGCTTCATAATCATATTGCAATTTTTTATATAGGATTAAGGTATGCATGCGGGGGATAAATGGAAGCAGGACACAAACTTTTGGAAGAGTATTTTTATTGCATGAGGACACACAACTCCTTAATGTTGGGGGGTATGATGGGCCCTATAAATGGCACATTATTTGGTACATATTGGTCATACCTAAGTCTTTTTAGGGAGGCATAAGGGTCTAAATTGCATAATTATTACAAGAATTATGATATTCTTCCTAAAATCCTATGCATGTTTGTTAAATGAATATCTTCACATTTGATTAGTAATGCTTACTTAATTTGATTATTCATTTGATTTATTTGATGAGATAATTGAATAATGTGTGCACAAATAATTCTTGAGTTGTGGTGGATTTGTATGTGGAGTTATCGCAATCCAATTGAAGGACATCAGGTCACCAAAATTAGCTCAATCCTCCTCATAAATTTCACTAGTTAAAGTAGAAATTAGTGGAGTAATTTAAGGGATTATGTACCCTCTTGATTCTCATGATCTCCATAACATAAATAGTGACTCAATCTCATCCAAAGAAAAAATACTTGATTTCAAGTTGAATTCCTAAGAGGATGAATCAATCCCACAAAATTAGCATGTAGATTTCTAGTTAACTGGCACAAATTCCTTAAATTGAGGAGTTGATTGCATGGGTCGTTTTGAGTTATTCTTGTATAAATAACAATACATTTGATAGGATTAGGTTAGAATTCAATTCTTATTCTTATATTTACCATTATCTATTCTCCCCCTTTTGTTCAAGACGAATTTGTAAGAGGTGGCTCGCTACTTTGTTTTAATGGAAGAACTTTAATAAGAATGAACTTGTTTTGATTTATCTTTGAATTAGTTAGTTTAGCAAGGGTTCTGGGAGCTTCTTTGATTTGGTACCACTCAAGGGAAGTACTTTGTACCCTTGGATACCTTTACCTTTAGTCATGTATTTGATTCCATAATGTTTAGATGTAGATTACAGAAAATGCATAAATCTATGCGTTTTTCTATAGTTTGTAGTAATTCTACGCTTTTTGTGTTTTACATAGTAATTCTGCAATTTCCCTAGAGTTAGTGGTTTTTCTCATTTCCTTTGAATAGATTTGATCTGTTTATCCTTTCCATAGTTATATTTATGATGCTCACATCATTTACTTGACATGCTTTACAAATTTGAATTAGAATTTATTTCCAGTTACATAAGATCATGTGTTTCCAAGTTTAGTAGAACTAAAAGATCTATTCTTGAATGACTACTTACATGAAGGATTTAGGTTGTAATATTATCTAAGTTGGTAGATTGTAGTGAAAGGATTAGGATTCTTTGTTGAAATTTGTGACATGAATGAGAATTGTCTTAATACTTTTATGTGACACTACTGATAAATGATTTTGGATGCTAAGCATGGGTATATGATCTTATTCCCTTGCAACCCTTAGTTAAAAGTTGAATCCCTTTTTCTTTTTATGATAGTTAGAATTTTTTATATTTAGTTTAATTTCTCTTTTGTTTTTATGATAGTTAGAATTTTTAATATTTAGTTTGATTTCCTTTTTCCTTTTTATGATAGTTACAAGCTTTGATATTTAGTTGATCATATTAGGAGTTACATACTACCAGACATAATTATTCCCTTGCAATTGTATATATAGTGCACAGTACCTCTTAATTTTGTACAAACTCCCAGCTTGATAATTAAAGTAATGAACCAAGGGATTCAGTTTTATAGCTGCAATTCATTGGTCTGTCAGTAGTCCTGAAGAAGCAACATGGAAACTCAAGGATGTGATGCAAGAGGCATACCCACAACTATTTTGAAATTTTGATGAAATTTTTGTAAATGTATATAGTGTTGATGATGAATAAGGAAAGTGCATAAATTAATGGGGGAGAATATAAAACCCCAGTTTGACCCCAAAATGTAAATTTGTAAATATTGATGTAAAAGGATAGAATCCATAAACAACTGGTTAGGATGACCAAGACTATGCAAATATGTACATTTTGATATTAATATAAAATCTCTAAATGGATGTGGAGGAAGAAGGATGAAGAATATATGGGGGGATATGATTCCACAAGTGGGGAAGTGACAGTAAGCCTTAGCTTATATTTCTAGCCTTATAAATTTAAACCCGTGTACTAAAACCTTGATTAAGAGCCATGCTTTGATTAAGCATTATTTAATTAGCTTAAGAAGGGAATTAAGAGAGGAAACGTGGTTCCATGTGGAGTGGCCACATGGAAACATGAACTATGCTTTTAAAAGTGAGAAATGGAGCTTGAGAGGGGTTTGTTCCTTCATCCAAATTCTACCATTCAAATTTTCTTATTGTTCCTTTCCATCACCTTGAACCACATATCTTGGTACCTGTGATAGAGTGTCGAGAGGCCATTGTTGAATATGAATTCTTCATGCCATTAATTCGGAAAGACTGGCATGTGTGAGAGGAATCTAGCTGCAATTGGTGCCCTGGAGTCCCAATTCAGATACTTCATGTCTAGCCCGTGTTGGAGTGCTAGAAGGGAACTAGAGGATGCCCAATGTACTTTTAGCTCAGTGAAGGGATATTGTTCCTGGAATTGTGTAGGTTGATGGGGAAGGAGAATTGAGGATTGGGATAGCTATGAAGAGGGTTTATGCACCACTGGGTTGCATGATATATTGAGCTAAGTAGAAGCTATGGAAAACACTTATCCCTTGTAGATTGATATCCCCATCTCGGGGGTGGCATGCCAAAGTAAGATTTGGCTTGACAGTGCCTACGGCTGAGGGGAATGTCCTTCACCTGTAGCCAGTTGGATATCATTTTAATTAAAAGATAAGTATCTACCTATGCATAAATGTCATGGATATGTGCATGTTATGATCTTTGTTTACATCATTGTTTTATGAATGTTTAAATGAATTTTGAAATGCATGGAATTGATTGGTATGCCTTGGGTTTGTTTATGCTTAAATATATATATTGCCTATAATTATTTAATGAGGAATGAATGAGATCATTTGGGTGACCATATAAGCTTATATTCCATTGCTCAATTAAATAAAAATGAAATTGGATATGAATGAGGAAATTGAAACACAAAATTTGAGAACCTTGTGGTCTCTGTAGTTGAATGAAGTTGATGGGTACGTTACATTAGAAAGGGTATTATGTAATTGCAAAGAGATATAATTGCGATGATGAGAATGACACATACTTGTTAGATCGATTGTGGATATTTTTCTACACCTTAACGGTGTTAACAATGTAAGATATATTATAAAAAATATGAAATTAGATTGATGAATAATGTATTGTGACTTTTTATCTTCATAGTATTCTCTATGTGTAGCATTGTTATATAGTTATGTTTTATTTTTGAAGGGTCTTTTTAGTTACCAACTTTTAAATTCGTGAATAGTATTTTGCTAAATGGGTTTGAAAATTTATAGATTGGGGTTTCTAAAATTTGAAAAATTAGATTCTAAAATTCCAGTCTCGATTTTGGAAAGTGAAAAACTCGATTCTGAACGTGCCAATATTGGGTGTAAAAAGTGCGAAGGTCAGTTCCGAAAGTGCTAATATTTGGAGCAAAAAGTACAAAATGTAGTGCAAAAAGTGCCAATTTCAAACCCAAATGTGCAGTGTTGAAACTGATATTAGCACTTTTTAACTCCATTTTTCACTTTAGAAAGCTTCTTTTTGGACTTTAGAAAGGGTTTTTTTTACTTGTTTTCGAAGGGGCTTGGACTAGAATAAGTCCATATTTAATGAAATGGGTGTTTTATGCTTAGATTCAAGCTATGCATTGATAAGTAAAATGCTTGGCCTAGGTTTCACACTAGTCAAAAACTTAAAGTAAAACCATAGGTCTGAAGCTATATACATTTTGCACAAAAACCCCTTTCTGTTTCCTAAAATGATGTGTCATTTGCCCGCAATGAATCTTCCAGAATGGTAGTTTTTGAAATAACTTATGCTCAGAGTCAATCTATGCATTGCTCAGTAAAATGCATGCCCCAATCTGCACATTCGTCAAAAATTCAAAGTAAAACAATAGACCTGAAGCTATATACATTGTGCATAGAAACCTCTTTCACTTTCCTAAAATGATGTGTCATTTACTCACAATGAATCTACCAAGATACCAATTTTTCAAACAAATTATGCTCAAAATCAAGCTATGCACTACTTAGTAAAATGCGTGCCCCGAGTTCTAAATTAGGAAAAATTGAAAGTAAAATTATAATCCTAAATCTAGATACATTGTGCTCAAAAACCTCTTTTGGTTTCCTAAATTGATGTGTCATTTTCCCGCAATGAATCTACCAAGATGGTAGTTTTTCAAACAACTTATGCTCAGAGTCAAGCTATGAACTTCTCAGTAAACTACACACCACCATCACCATTGGCACCATCATGCTCACTATCACTATCACCATACAGAACATGCTCAATGTCAACTCAATTTTGCTTCCTTGTTCGAATTCTATGCCCCGAGCTCAGATTCAGCATGTGTCCGTGAAAGTCTTTATGCTACTACTTACAATTGGCCATATAATAATGACCATGGATTGGATCAGAGAACCATTGTCTCCATTGTATTTGTGACATTATAATAGTGCTAGGATTTCCTCTTCCTCGTGGGTCCATGACCTGGAACTTATCTTCTTTGATGATTCCAAAAGATAAGGTTTTAGTCAGTGAGAGGCAATGCAATTTCTACACTAAGGGGTCAATTTGGGAAATACATTGCACTTGATATTAGTCATTGGTCAATGATAGCGCAAGGAACTACAAATTAGTGTTTCTAGGGTTTATAATGCTAACTATGGTTTAGGCTACAAACTAGGGTTTCTAATGTTAAGAATAGAAATTGGAGCTTAGAATACAAACTAGGTATTCTACTTACCAAGGCATTTGATAGTTGTCATTTTTCAATGATGACGTTGAAATTATACAACATCATACCTAAAAAATTTCTTTATCAGTATATAAAAGTAAGACAAGTATAAGGATATTCTTATTGAGGGGCCCTTGTGTACTTATGAAGTTCCATAAACCATGTACAAACAAAAGGGAAATAGTTGTTATTGGTGCCTTGAATGAGCCTGCATATCAAGTATGTTTCCTAGGTACACAAAAGGCTAAAAGGAACTCCAATCCACCACCACTCCATCATTCATTGCAGGAAAATGACTCATCATTTTAGGAATCTAAAAGAGGTTTTTGTGAACAATGTATCTAGCTTCAGACATGTGGTTTTGGTTGCAATTATGGACAAATGTGCAGACTGTGGTGTGCATTTTACTAAGTAGTTCATAGCTTGAATCTGAGCATATTAAGTTGTTTGAAAAAACTATCATGTTGGTAAATTCATTGTGGGAAAATGACCCATCAATTTAAGAATCTGAAAGAGGTATTGTGAACAAGTTATCTAGCTTCAGAACTATGGTTTTGTTTTCAATAATTGACCAATGTGTAGACTATGGCATGCATTTATTAAGAAGTTCATAGCTTGACTCTAAGCATAAGATGTTTGAGAAGATGCCATCTTCAAAAATTCATTATGGGAAAATGACCCATCATTGGACGTTGGAGGCATGATATCATTGGATGTTGGATGAATGTTATGAATTATGTAAAGAATTTTTGGTATTCCCATAACAGAGAATAAGTGATACCCTAGACTATTAGGACTAACAACCCAACCTAGGTATTTGTCAATTTTCATTCTTCTAAGCTAATGTCTGACAATATATTTGTTTAATTGTGAACTCCACACATATTTGATAGTGACTATATTTGGTTCCATTGAGTTGAATCTTGTTTGACTAAGATGTGGCTTCTCTTTTGAGTTTGACAAGTGGAATTTTATTTTTTTACCAATAAGAGGTTATGTCACTTACCTAGAACCACACAGTGCCTTGTTTCAAGAATTCTACACACTATATGTTATGTGATGGTCTAGGGAATTTTAATTGTTAAGGATTACATCATTATCATTATCATCATCATCATTATTGTCAACATCATCATCATTGTCGTCATATAATCAACATCACTGTCATCGACACCATCATATAATTACATCATCATCCTCATCATCATCATTGACATTATCATTGTCATTGTCATCATTAGCATCTTCATCATTATCATCATCATTACCATCATCACCACCATCATCAGCATCACATAATAAATCAACATTATTAACATCATCAATTTCATTTTCATTGTCGTCGTCATCATCATGATCATCATCTTCACCGTCACCATTGTTGTTTCTAGTGTCATCACCATTTTCAGCATTGTCATCATCATGAGAATTGAATTTTTAGAGGCAGTTGTTAAAAAACCACCTCCAAAAGTTAAATTCTCATGATGTTTAGGGGGGTTGTGAAAAAACCACCCCCCAAAGTCTAATTCCCATGAATTTTATTGGGGGGGGTGTCTTTAAAATTGCCTTGAAAAATACATTATAAGGCAGTCTTTTTAAACCCCCCCCAAAAAAAAGAGTCATCAGAATTGGATTTTTGGGGGTAGTTTTTAGACAATCGCCCCCAAAAGTCCAATTCTCGTGACCTTTATTTGTTGTGGGGGGGGGTTCTAAAAAACACCCTCAAAAATAAATTTATGGGTGTTCTTTTTACAAGTCCCCCAAAAGTCTTGAGAATTAGACATTTGGGGGCATTTTTTTTACAACCGCCCCCAAAAGTCCAATTCTCATGACTTTTTTGGGGGGCGTTCTAACATGACCACCCCTAAATGTATTTTTGAGGGTGGTTCTTAGAACCCCCCAAAACATTCATGAGAATTGGACTTTTTTTTTGGGTGGGGGAGGGAATTTCTAAAAAAATCCCTTAAAAATACATTCAGGGGTGATTTCTACAATTGGACTTTTGGCGGTCGTTCTTAAAAAAACATCCCCAAAAGTCGAATTCTCAAGAATTTTTTTTGGGGGGTGGGGTTAAGAACCGTCCCTAAAGCCCTAAAAAAACTTTTGGGGGCAGTTTTAGCAAGACCGTCTCAAGCCAAAACCACCTCTAAAAGGGTAAATTCTTGTAGTGAAAATGTAAACTAAAGAATGAAAGAGAAAGATTTCATGCACCTAATTTATGAAGGTTGATCCTAGCTTTTCTTTATCCTTTCATATCTACTCCTTATTGCAAATCCAAATACCTGCAACTACAGACAAAATACCTTCCTCAAACAGACTTGGCTACAAAAAAGAAGTTATTGAAATCAAAATATAACATGAAAATGAAACTAGTTAATCAAATTCATATCAAGATACAAGCCAAATCTGATACATTGATAAACACCTCATATAGGGAAGGGAAAGATGTCCAATCTTCATTAAATGAAGGAAATAATACATAACATACCTTATTCTGCTTGGCACCTCATCAAAACTAGATCTCCATGTCTCTCCTGCACAAGTTCTCCACTGGTCTCACTCCAAATCTTCACATGCATAGGGGTAGAAACCACTTGAGGGAAGTAGTTTCATCATATAGTGATAAATATCAATAATCAGAGTCAATGATAGGAAGGGAAGGAGAGTATATGGAAATTAATTCTCTAGCATAGCAATGCCATGACAAGGGGTCTCCCATCTGGTATGTCTCACTTCTTTTTATAGTTAATGAGGATAGTTACCAAACGGTTGGGGAATTTGTAGCTAAGCAAGTGGTTCCTGAAACCACCCTGACTCCCTCATTTTTTGAATTTGTATATATATTTTCATTATTTTTTATGGTATTCTCACCTAAAAAAGAGAAACAAGTGAATGGTTCACTAGGAATCCATATGCAACATGTGAATTCAATATTTTCTTGCATTTGATGGTAAATCAAAGACAAGGAACAAATGATTCACATCCTACATGATCATTGGTTGCGAATATGCTCTTTTCAAGGATTGCAACTTTTCAAGGTGCTTTGGAATGGTTGGGGTTTTCTTGAATATTTAGTGGCATAACAACAAAGTACAAATCAAGGCTCTTCAATCCATAAATGTCATTTTTTGTGAATGAGCAGTGACACTTGAAGTGTCGTCTTTTAGACTATCGTACAAACATAGAAGTGTTGATTTGAACTATAACAATAGGGAGTGATTGAGCCATAATTGAGCTTTCTAAGGCTCTTATCTTCTCATATTTTTAATTTAGAAGATCAATGGCCTCCGCATATTCCTTCTTCCCTTTTCCTTTTGCCATTATTGTACTCTAAATCTTATCATTCTCATTTTCAAGAGCTTTCACTCTAACATTTAGGAATTGGATTTTCATAGTGATGGCTTTAAAATTCTTTTTGTAGTCTTCACTAAATGATGTTTCTTGGAGGAATTTTCTATATGCAATGTTGATCAACCATTGTGCCATAGATATATCATCTTCAGGGAGTAAATTGATAGTAACCAACGTGACTTATAGTGTACTCCAATATTGGGGGTTATATTTCTTTATATGTTTTATGTGCTAGAGGTTCCATTGTAGTAATAAAAAACTCTTTAGTGGTAGGATCACATTTAGGCATCAACCTATCTCTTGCATGTGATTCCAAATTTCCTATACCTTGAAGCTCCTTTTGTATTTCATCCCTTTTTCTCTACTCTTCTTTTAATATCTCTACTGGGTCACTAATGCTTACCCATTATATGAATTTTCCCCATGGGGCTTATTTCCCTTTTTCCTATGAAGCCCCATTATTGATATGTATGTTGGATGTACTTTCATACACTACAATAGAAAAATTGTCATGGAATTCAAAAAAGGACATGGGAGGTGAAATATGGGGAACAACACCTCATGTTTGTTGAGTTTCTCTAGAATACTCAACTTCTGGTTAGATATCCCTAAAAATATGTAGGCGTTTCTGTATGATCTACTCTTCTTACTTGGGATCTTAGGGTCCCATTTTGACCCTCTTACTCTATAGTTCCTCTTGTATTGGTTCATCAATGGATTTCCTTTTTTGGTTCCTCCTAAAATGTTGAGAATAGTAGCAATATTTTGGTTGAAACTAGTTGTTTCATGTTTATTGACATTTTATGTGTTAGGAGACTCAATCCTCCCTTGATCTTCTTGAGTATTTTCTTCAATCAAACCTTCTTCTTGTGCTATTTGTTTTCCTTTGGTGCTCATATGTTACACAAGTGGTTGATGTTCTCTAGCCTATTCGTCAACAACATGTTGTTCTAATACTTCTTCCTATTATGATTGTTATAATAATTCTTTTTTATGTAGGATCTAACTATGTTGCAACTCTCCCCTCTGCCACAACTTGTTGATATATAGTATGTAACAAGTGACAATGAGGTACTTGGATCTGTAACAAGTTCCAATTGTTTGGTTATGTGAATATGAGGGTGGAATGTCTCCTAGAAATATTTTTATCCAATCATGGGTAGATTTGGATCAACTACTAGACCTAACCTCCAAGGTCTTTTCTCCAACTAGATGGGATTAGTTATACTTTGATTATCCTTTCCTAGCACCTTCTCATGGATTGCATGGTGAGGAGGGATTTTAAGTAAGAAACTAATTCCTTGGGAGGGAATGGAATGACTAGTCCTATTGACATTTCCTTTCATCCCTAATGAACCTCTTCCAATTCTGCCATAGGGGTGACCTTCCCCATTCCGTCTTCTGGTAGTTCACTCATGGCTCCTAGATACACCTCTTCTTCATCATGGAATTCTTCATACAACTTATTGAATTCAACATCTTAAGGAATACTAAGGTATAGAATGTATTTCTTTCCTAGGTATTTCCTCATCCTCCATTTGGCACCCGTCTTATACCTACTAATTGTCTTGAATTAACTCAGTATACCTTTCTTGAGTAGGGGCCTAAAAGGTAACATATTATTTAGTAACCATTACTTTCTATATCCTATAAAAGGTTTAGTATGGTGGAACTTTAGAAATTTTTGAGGGAGGAGTATGGAAATCATAGCTAGACACCTTGATGGGATCAAATTCTCCTCTAATGATCTCATTGAATTCTTCATAGGATTCTTTGTTCACCAACTTTTCAATTTATAGCTTAGATTCATGATCATGAGGGTTAGGAAATTTCCTTTCCTTTTCATGTCTGATCATGAACCGAGGATCATACTTCTAGAGATGGTCCAAAGGAAAATCTAACCTTTAAGAATTTCCATTGATTCTTTGATACCATTTTTGTCATTTATAGAATAACCCCCATGGATATAGTAAAAATTATCCTTCCTTTCTTCCTTGATTTCACAAAATGAAGGTCATCTACCTCCACCATTTGTCTCACATACTACAACATGAACATCCTAGGGGTTAGTTTTATGGGTAATCGGTGGGGTGCTAAATTTGTACTAAACAACTTGATGACAATGTAATTAAGCCCTAGGTACTAGTCCCATCACTTCATCATGTTTCCCAATTGTACATAACACCTAATATCAATGGGCATCCTGTATGGTTTCCATCCTAAAACAATTGAATATGCCATATACATAAATTCAGAGGCATACTTGAACAACATGGCCTCGACTCCCCTTTATTCACCCATTGTATCCAATCATATATCTTACTAGGAAGGCCAACCTTAAACTTATGTACGTTGAAAACTTGAAAATGATGATCTTGGTGATATATAAGAAACTACAGTAGATACGAGGGATATTTGAACAACCTTGTTGCTAAGAAAGTTTCCAATTGAGCTCTCATTTCATTAACAATGGCTTCTGCATATATGACATCAAGGATATCTTGTGAATTATAGGCACTAACTAGAGCTACCAACCCTCATCCATGTATTCATTTAAATCTCGACCTAGGATTAGTGTGAAAATAGAAAAATATTCTTGGGCCCACACTCAAAAACTATTTAACTTCCATGGCATGGGGGAACCTCCTCTTTACCTTGATTATATTTAAGTCTATAAAAGATCTTGTCTCTTTGTAACTGGTTCATTTTATTACATTTGTTTCCTTTTTCATCATGTGAAAACATGACAGTTCCCAATGGTGTGCCTAGCATTTGAGTGATATGCAGGGCGTTGATATGAAATAAAATGGTCTAGTCATCCTCAGTTGTGATAGGAGAAATAGAGGGTTTATAATTCTTTGTGTAAATTTGTAAACTCAAGGAAAGAGATGGTATTTGGTATAATATTTTGGGCCAGTATAGATCCTCATAGGGTTCTTATAGATTGGAGAGACAAATGTTTGTCATAAGAAACTCCTATGAACTCCTTCGGAGAAGACTTCATTGTTCAAGGAATAGTGATTTACATTAATCCATCGATGAAGGAAGGACCCTGGGAAGAGTAAACATCATTGGTGTTGAAAAGTGAGGACATGGATAAGGATGAGGAGACTTTTTTTAATATCTCTTTTTAATAATTTTATTAAAATGACCAATTTTCCACTTTTTCCCCTTATTCGACCTTTGACTAGTTTTTGGCTCTAGGTCTCCAAATTGCTCCAAATGCTTCCGAATCTTCTGAGAAGGTGTATGGATGATGTTAGAATATAATTATGTGTTTCAAGGATGTTTTTTTATCCTTCCAATACTTCTTCAAATCCACTTTCAATTCTGACCAATGTAGGGAACTTTACTAGCAATTTCCCTTTGACTAGTATTGGTCTCTAGGTCTCCAATTAGCTCCAAATGCTACCAAATATTCAATTAAGGCCTATGAATGATATTTGTACTTGATTATGATGTTCAGGGATTATTTATTACCATCAAAATACTTCTTCAAACTTTTTTAATATTCTGGACAAAGTATGGAATTTAACTAGCAATTTGAGGTTCAAATCCCCCCAGGGTAAGTTCTGAAAATGGCTCTCCAAATGCCTCCAAACCCACTCGAAATTATGAAAATAGGTAGAGGATTTATAAAATAGATTACTTATTTCTCATGTGCACCATTAATTATTTATTAAGTCTGTTCTAACCTTCTCCCAAACAGCAACAAAAATCACTAATTCGACCCTTGGGGAAATGGCACCAAATCTCTTCCAAATGAAAATAAATTGAGCAAGATGGATTCAAATGCTTAAGTGATGAACATGAAACTTGTAAAAATCATCAATTTAATTCCATACATAATAAATATATCAGATAAACATTCTTCCATTTGAAATCATCATCAATACATTGTCATACATCCAGGTAGTGGGGAAATGGCACTGTTCTTTCATTAAAAATGAGATTTATATATTTATACTTGGAATTTAGACCTAAAACTTTTTGAAGATGAAGAAAATAATATTTAATTCATATTAAAAAATAAATGGGGCATGAGAATCTCCCACAAAGAGTACAATAGCTCACCAAAAATGCCCTCCCTCAAGGACCAAGAATATGCCATCAAAACTGGAAATGGTTGAGAAAATGTGCTGCACTAGAAGAAACCATGAGCTTCCCTGTATCTTACACCTGCAAATAAATACTCCATTAAAGCTCCAAATGAAAGGTCTTAATGGAGTTTCCAATTACCAACTTGGATGGGAATCTTTCACCCTCAAAATTGGCTAAGGCAAGAAACTAGTCATCCACTAGCTCTCCCTCTACACAAATGCAATTGCAAATTCTACAAATGATCAAAATATGCTATTATTTTTTGTTCTTGACTTTTATAAACTTCTAATGTCCTCCAGGGGTCGAATTCCTTCCAAGAGACTCATGCCAACTCAAGTTGGGAAGAGATTCCAAAGAATGCCACTTGTACAACAATTCCTAGTTTCCCACTTCCACCAAATCACATGTGGAAACATCTTAGCTGCCCTAAATCCCTTGAGAACCCTCTTGGAGGATATTTTTAGACCTAACATGTCACATATGTCATATGTCAGCCTTCAGGTCTCATTTGTGTTATAGGTGTCATAGCATCTTCATCATTGTTGTCATAGAGCTAGGGAATCTAGCCCATGTGTCCCACTAGCTCCAAATTGCCTCTTCCTCTTCCATGGGAGTTACAATTCCTCTATATTTCGACCTTCGATGAGTCATGCCATGAATAATACCTTTTGGACTCCCCCAAGTATGTTACCATTCACCTTGAACTCGAATTGGTGAGAGAATGATGCCAAGTGTAGTGGGGAAATCTAGCCAAATGTGGGTCCCACTTCCTCCATGTGTCTTCATGATCAAATGCCACTTTGATTTTCACTTGTATATATTTATTTATCTCATTTATTAAATATTTATGCGATTCTAATGTTCAAACATCATTTATTATCCCCCTTATTCCAAATCCCAAAGCTTCCACCCCAAACCTAAGAAACTAGTAATTTTCCTCCTTGGCAATTATTTGACCCTTAACATCAATTTGACAAACTCTAATGAATATGGCCAATGTGATTAGACCATTGTTACCCAATGCCAAATTTGGGACATGACACTTTTAATGTGTCTTTTCATTTTCAAGGCATGGCTATTGGGTTTTAATACCATGAAATGAGGACATTTTTTTTTCACATGATAAAAACTATACTTTAAAATTAAGTATATGAAGAAGATTACAGCCGACCTCCATAGTCAAATTACAATCCGGTGCCAACCAATGGCAGATGAAAAGACTACCCCCCTAGGAAGAGGAGAATAGCATCCCCAAAAGAAATACCAATTAGAAAATACAGACCAAAACAAAGAACAGAAAAACAAATAAACTCCACCACAACCAGCCGCAATGGTCACCATACCAAAACATACCAACAAACAAAATCACGTGCCATACAAAAGATATATGCCAAACTCCCGAAGGACATCTGCAGCCCATAATTCATAAAATAGGCGGCCTTCCACCTCAGAAAGCACCCTCTTCGACAAAACATCCACCTAGGTATTCTCCATATGTGGAATATGGATGAACTAGATAGCCTTCAACACCCGGAGAAATGATTGAATCTGAACCAACCAAGGCTTAAGAGAAATCACATTTAATGGACCCAATGCCAAAGCGCAATTCACCACCACTTGTGAGTCACCAGCAACCTGAGATATCGCCAACTACCTAAATTTTACAAAATATAATAAGACCCATAGGGCATAGACCTCACTCCTGGTATTAGATCCCAAACCCACATTCATCCAAATATTAAAATGACATTGATCATTTAAAAAAATGAAACCTCCATTTCCACAATTAGAAGCCGAATCTTGTGAAGCCCCATGAAACATGCCATACGAGCTAGAAAACAAGAAAATTAAGAGAGTCTACCACTCTAAGAAGTCTTCTTTGTCCCAGATAGTTCCCAGAAATCCATATGGGCTACCATCGCCTTCCCCGCCACCCTGGACGACTTAAGGAATTTTCCTTCGAATAAGGCCAAATTCCTAGCCTTCCATACTTCCCAAAAGACCATACAAGCTAAAGCAGCATACTTGTGACTATCCCTTTACCATTTAAGAAGACTAGCAACCAAAGGAGGTTACGTACAGCCCGGTAGACCAACCTCCAAACCATGAACAACATTCCATACATTAGTACTGAAGGGGAAATTAATAAATACATGGCAGTACGAGTCCTCCTCCAGATTGCACAGTGCACAATAGCTTGGACCACTATATCCATGCCTATGAAGATTATCCCAGAATAATAATTTACCAGCCAATGTGAGCCAAATAAATTTCTTTATCTTTTGTGAAATCTGCTAGCTCCAAACCCCCGTGTGCCACCAATTGGTCTCAATAGGAAAAGGAAAGAAAGTTTCGTAAGCTAAAAAATTTGTCAATGACCCACAGGTAGAATTTCTCGACCAAACCAGAGTGTCTTTTGTAGCTGACAATCTTATATTTCCTCTTCGTAATGCCAGCGAATGCCTCGACAATTCCACTGCTAGGGTTCCATGTAAACCCAGTTGTGCTGCACTAGCCCAACCCTGCATAGGATATCCTGTAAGCACCCCTAGAACAACATGATACAAAGTAAAAAAACTATTAGATTTAAGACTAGCACTTAATTCCAATGAGAATTGGTACTGTACAGGACCTCCCCATAATAGGATCAACACCCAACTGTTACGATATTTAGACACTTAGGAGTTAGTTAAGATCAACTTGTGTAATATATCCGTTAGGGATAGTGTGTTTCTTTAGAATGCATTAGTATGCATTTGTAAATACTTAATCCGACGGTCACGATATGTTTCCGACATAGAGTGATCCGACGGCTCAACTTCTCTTAGATCAAACCTAACCTTGATCCATGGCTTAACACCCGATTGGTCCATGATCTCTATTTAAAGAGCATGGAGGGTCATTGTTTAGTTGATCGATTATGAGAAGCTCATTTGTAACTTTCTTTCTTTGCATAATAAATTGTCCCGTAGAAGCTATTTGGCCGGGGCCGTGGAGTGTTTCCCTCAAGAGGGTTTAAACCACGTCAAAACATCGGTGTGTTGATCTGTGATCTGTTTGTGTGAAGTGGTTTCTCTTGGTGTTCGGTCCTTTGGTAGTACCCTGTGTACCCGAACATGGTATCAGAGATTTTATGAAGTGTCGCTTCCGGTTATGATCTAGATCTTGAACTGTTGTTGCCGAAACTCGAAAGGGTTTCTAGTTTTGGTATTTCTGTGCATTTATGGGTTGTGGGAGGTGTTCCATTGCATCCGGAGTGTCATTTCCATTGGAAAATAGTTTTCGTTTGATCGAAAACGGTTCTTGGTTGCTCCAGAAACGCGTATTTCATCAGATCTGAAGGAAAAAGGGCAAGCACGCAAACCGAGCAAGAAGAGTTAAAAATAAAAATAAAAACCCTTCCTCATTCCCATATTTTACATACCTTTTAATCTAGCTCACTTGGTTCAAAGTTGCTTTATTCCTTAATAGGTCTTGAGTTCAAGTCTTAGGAAGTTACTTTTAAAAGAAAAAGTGCATGCAATTTCTATTTTCAAGTTACTTTATTGTAAAAGTGCATCTCACTTAAATAATAAAAAATAAAAATACAAGTGAGTCACTTAAGTTCTTTTTATTGTTGCACTATTTAAAAGTAATATCATTATAAAAGTGAAATCACTTATTTTACAAAAGTGGTTCACTTAAAGCAACTTTTTTGTAAAAGTGATTGTCAAAAGGTTCATTTTGGGAAGAGGGGGGTTCTTTTTTTTAGCTGGACATTCTCTAGCTGCCACGTCACTATTGAGGACATCTTCAACAGTTTCTTTGTTCAAGCATAACTTCATCATACAGAGTCAGTTTTCAGTGCCGTTTTTTTTTTAAACCACCTATTTTTTCGAGCTCTTCACATCCAGACTATTGGTTTCTGCTTTTACAGCCATTAATTTACAAATATGGCCGCCCCTTGTGATATTCTACTTAATAGTTCCAACTATTTATCATGGAAATCTCGTATGGAGGATGTTCTACGAAGTAGAGGACTTTTCAGAATAACAACAGGGAAAGAAAAAGAACCCACTGATGATGATAAGAAAATAAAATGGGCAAATAGATGTGATGAAGCTCGTGGATTGATTGGGATGTCAATCTCTACTGATTTGCGATTCCACATATCTGGAATTGATGAACCTAATGCTGCTTGGGACAAGTTGGAAACTGTGTTTGGTAAACACAATGAAATTCGAGGTCACCAACTCGAAAATGAGTTGATTTCTTTAAATCCAAGTGACTTTTCATGCATTCAAGATTATTTATCTAAGTACAAAACTCTTAAACTCTTATGTGCAGAATGTAAGATTGAGAGGGAAGACAAGCAGTGCATTTATCATATTCTTTCCAAACTTGGACCTGCATATTCTGTTTTTGTATCTACATTTTACTCCATGAAAGCATCTTTGAATGAAGCTAGCTATCAAGAGCCTAGTCTTGAATCCTTTTGTGATTCCCTGATTAGAGAACAAGATAAACTCATTCATCTTGGAATAATCAACAATGCAGATACATCTGGGAAAGCCTTATTGTCCCAACAGAAAGAAAATTCCAAGCCTCCCAAGAAACAAAATTTTCGCAATAATAAGTCAAACAAGGGTCCCAAACCCTCTCAGTCAGCTCCTTCTTTAAAAAATGACAAAGGATCAAAGCAAAAAGGCAAGAAGACTGAGCGTCATTGTAACTATTGCGGGAAATATAATCATGATGAATCTAAGTGTTTCAAGAAGATGGTAGCCTTGGAAGCAGCAATGAAGAAGCACCACATCAACCTAGATTCGTCTTCAGAATCTACCTCTCATGGACATGCACTTTGTGCTTCTGGTTATTCTTATAATGCATCTTCTTCCTCTACTTCAAATGAATGGCTCATTGATTCTGGAGCATCTTATCATATGGCTAAGGATCAAGCCATCTTTTCTACTATGCATGAATGTAACACCAAACAAATATTTGTTGGTGATGATAGATCTCTAAGTGTTGTAGGAGTTGGAACAGTTCCAGTAGATAATGGTCATTTTAGTGATGTACTATGTGTTCCTAGAATTTCCTGCAATTTGTTATCAGTCTATCAGATCACTCATTCTGGTGAAGGTAAAACTGTGACCTTTACACCTCACCAAGTTGTAATTAAGGATTTTAAAGATCCTCAACAGGTCCTAGCTACCGGAATTGTTGATGATATTACCAGGTTGTACAAGTTTAACAACTTTGGGTCATCACCTTTCCCTTCAGTTTTTGTTGCTCATAGTGATAACTTGAGCAAACTTTGGCATGAGCGATTTGGTCACTTAAATTATCGCTCATTGCAACAACTATGTAAAGAAAATATGGTGACAGGTCTTTCGATGGTATCTTGCAGAGATGGTGTTTGTTCCGGTTGTGTACTCGGAAAACATCATCGAGACAGTTTTGACAAACGTGCCTCTTGGCACGCCTCGGTTCCCTTGGAGCTTGTGCATAGTGACTTGTGTGGTCCTCTTCCATCTGCTTCCTTTTCTAGTTTCAAGTATTTCTTAACTTTCATTGATGATTACACTAGACGCACTTGGGTTTATTTCCTAAAACTTAAGAGCGAAGTATTTAACATGTTCTTGGCCTACAAGGCCCTTGTTGAAAAACAATCTGGTCATCAAATTATTAAGTTAAGATCTGACAATGGAGAAGAATATGTTAACAAACAGTTCACTACTTTTTGCACTGAACAAGGCATCCAACAATAGCACAATGTTCCATATACACCACAACAAAATGGTGTAGTTGAGCAGAAGAACCACACTTTAAAAGAAATGGCTAATTGTATGATCCAATCTAAGGGACTGAGTCTTCAATTTTGGGCTGAAGCCATAAATTGTGCAAATTACATAGTTAATCGCACCCCCACAAAAGCATTACAAGGTATAACACTGGAAGAAGCATGGAGTAAAATTAAACCTGATGTAAGTCACTTTCGTGTGTTTGGTAGTGAAGCATGGGCTCACATTCCGGATGAAAAACGGAAAGCATTGCAGCCTAAAAGTGAAAAGTGCATATTTGTTGGATATTTTGAAGATGTAAAAGGTTATAGGCTTCTTCAACCACATTCTCATGCTATAATCATTAGAAGAGATGTTAAATTTGATGAAAATATCTTGGCCTGCGAACCTAACTCGACGAGTGTGCCATCTTTGGCCTGCGAGCCTGATTCGGCGTTTGTGCCTTCTTCTTCTTCTTCTTCCAACTTCCTTGACAAGTTTCCAACTCCAGTTTCTGATGATGACAGTGAGGATGAAAATCCACCTCCGCCTGCTCATGTTCCTCCAGTTGCACCAGCACAAGTGCTTCCTCGATGGGTCCGTTCAACATGTGAAGCAGCTGGTGATCTTTCCGGTGATCCTAGAGATCAACGTCGAACACGTTCTCAGTTTCAGCGAGCCTCTTCTCTTTTGGCTCAAGTTTCTGAGAATCATGATCCAGAAACTTTTGCAGAAGCTTCAGGGAATCCAGATTGGGATGCAGCCATAGATGAAGAATATCATTCCTTAATGGCGAACGATACTTGGGATCTTGTACCTCTTCCAAAAGGAAGAAAACTTGTCAGATGTAAATGGGTCTACAGAACTAAGTATGCATCAGATGGAAGTGTTGAAAGACTTAAGGCAAGGTTAGTTGCCAAAGGTTTTTCCCAAGTTGAAGGGATTGACTACAATGAAACCTTTGCTCCCGTCGCCAAAATGAACTCCATCCACCTTGTTCTTTCCCTTGCAGCCTTACACAACTGGGAAGTCCATCAAATGGATGTCAAGTCTGCCTTCTTACATGGTGATTTACAGGAGGAAATTTACATGGAACAACCTCCTGGCTATGTTCAGAATAACTCTAGCCTTGTCTGCCGCCTTAAGAAATCCTTATATGGCCTTAAGCAAGCTCCTAGAGCTTGGTATGCCAAAATGGATAACTTTCTCCTTGACACTGGTTTTTCTAGATGCCATTCTGACCCCAATGTCTATACCAAGAAAGTAGGAAACCATCTCATCATACTTGTTCTCTATGTTGATGACCTTATTCTTACTGGTAGTGACCCTAAGCTTATAACCCATGTGAAATCCAGTCTTAAACAAACTTTTGAAATGTCAGACTTAGGAAATTTGCATTATTTTCTTGGTCTCCAAGTTCTGCAAACCAAAGAAGGAATCTTTCTTTCTCAGTCTAAGTATGCTTGTGACCTTCTTCGTCACTTTCACATGGAAGATTGTACACCAGCCCCTTCTCCCTTCCAGTCTGGAGTCAAACTTTCTGCCACTTGTACTTCACCTGAAGTAGATGCCACCTTGTATCGTCAGCTTGTTGGTAGTCTTTTATACTTGACTCATTCCCGTCCTGACCTTTCCTTTGCCGTTGGTCGAGTTGCCCGTTATATGCAGACACCTCATGAAAGTCACTGGAAAGCAGCTAAAAGAATACTTCAATATATTCGAGGTACAGTTCAGTTTGGGATTCATTACAGTACAGGGGGGAAACCTCTGTTGGTTGGTTTCACTGATTCAGATTGGGCCAGCGATCCTGATGATCGAAAGTCTACTGCAGGTTATGTTTTCAGTCTGGGATCTGGACCTATTACTTGGGCTTGTAAGAAACAACAAGCTCTTGCTCTTTCTTCAGCAGAGGCAGAATATCGAGCAGCAGTTAATGCCAGTCAGGAAGCTTTATGGCTTCGACAGATCCTTTCATAGTTTGGATTCGAGCAGCAGCAGCCTACTCCACTTTGGTGCGACAATCAAAGTGCCATCAAGCTTGCCAAAGATCCAGTTCTACATCAACGCAGCAAACACATTGAGCTACATATGCACTTCATCAGAAATCTTGTTCATGATCATGTTCTTGAAGTGCTCTTTTGCCCTACAGATGATCAAGTTGCAGACATCTTCACCAAGTCTCTTACAGAAGCGAAGTTTTCTAAACTTCGATCTATGTTAGGAGTTCAGGAACTTGTCATTAAGGGGGGATAGGCTCTAATGCCTCCTTCCTTCTCCTAATAGTGTCATTTTTGTAAATCCTTCAATCCTATCCCAAGTTGTTCTTAAGGGGGGATGTTAGGATATTTAGACACTTAGGAGTTAGTTAAGATCAACTTGTGTAATATATCCGTTAGGGATAGTGTGTTTCTTTAGTATGCATTAGTATGCATTTGTAAATACTTAATCCGACGGTCACGATATGTTTCCGACATAGAGTGATCTGATGGCTCAACTTCTCTTAGATCAAACCTAACCTTGATCCATGGCTTAACACCCGATTGGTCCATGATCTCTATTTAAAGAGCATGGAGGGTCATTGTTTAGTTGATCGATTATGAGAAGCTCATTTGTAACTTTCTTTCTTTGCATAATAAATTGTCCCGTAGAAGCTATTTGGCCGGGGCCGTGGAGTGTTTCCCTCAAGAGGGTTTAAACCACGTCAAAACATCGGTGTGTTGATCTATGATCTGTTTGTGTGAAGTGGTTTCTCTTGGTGTTCGGTCCTTTGGTAGTACCCTGTGTACCCAAACACCAACATGATATGGCACACATTCCCCACCTCCCAAGCAATCCAATCAGCTAAAATCTGAGATGCAGATGAGAGAACTACCCACATATTCGATACATTTTTAACCTCAGTGCATCCCGCCCTGATCCACATCTACACTGACTACCCCTATAAATATTTATCCATGACTAACGACCCCAAAGGCCCTCAATCATAAGAGCATGCCATAGACTCTTGGCTAACAATGCAGAAGAAAAAAAACAAATATTCTTGATCGCCCAACCTCCCCATTTATATGGAGACGCCAATCTCTGCCAATCCACAAGATGCCATTTATGAACATTCTTCCCAAACCAGATAAAAGTGAAGATTTTCCTCTGAATGGAAGATAAGATAGACTTAGGAACTTTACTCAATGAGAACCAATAAACCCCAATATTTTGAAGAACCGACTTAACCAAAGTTAATCTGCCTCCAATCGACAACCATCTCCAACACCATTTATGAATCCGCTTGTCAAATCTCTTGAGCAGCAAAGACCAGTCCTGAATTCTATAGGCATTCGGCTTATTGAAATAACCCAAATAAACAGTACCATCCACCAATGCCTTAAACTTGAAGTGCAATAAAACTGATAGATCCCGCCTTAATTGATCATCCAACTGATGTTCCAAAATGATAGATTTATCATCATTGATAATCATTCCTATAGTGGATCTAAACAGATCAATGATTCCCTTCAACTTTGTCCATTCCCTAATGCATGCCTTATCAAACAGCATCACATCATCAACAAAAAGTTGATGAGTGACAGAAATATTCTTGGAAATTTTTATCCCTTCTATTTGATTATCATCCTTAGCTTTGATAATAAGTCTTCTCATACCTTCAATCACAATCAAAAACAACAATGGAGACAAAGGACACCCCTGACAGAGTCCTCTAGTAGCTGACAAGAAATTCGTTGAGCTACAATTAACCAAAATTGATTAATGCACCAAGGAGACACATGCCATGATCCATTTCATAACTGACCAAGGTAAACCAATTTGAATAAGTGCTAATCGCAAAAACCTCCAATTAACCTTGTCAAAGGCCCTAGACAAATTAACCAATTTGAATAAGTGCTAGAGTCTTTTTTTTCCTTTTCTTGATACTGTGAAAAGTTTCTTGTGTCGGCCCTATTGCATCCAAAATCTGACGATTCTCTAAGAACCCAAATTGTTCCAAAGATATTGTCTTTGACAGAATAGGCTTAACTCGATTTGCAATAATATTCGCAATCACTTTGTAGACCATGTTGCATAAAGAGATCGACCGAAAGTCTAGAAAAGAATCCTGCATCGATGACTTAGGAATCATAGCTATAAAAGTTGAGTTGAATGCTATAGGAATTCAACCTTTCAATATCGAATCCTCCACCATTGCCACCAGATCTGGGCCCATAATATCAAAAAATTCAATAAATAGCTCCGTCGTCCATCCATTTGGACTTGGGCTCTTAGCTCTAGTGAATTTCAGAATAACCTTATGAAACTCAAGGAGACTTACCGGATTAAAAATATCCACACCCTCTTGTTCTGTGAAGAAATGAGGTATCTCTCTTATCACTTTTAACTATTCACCCACTGAGGAAGTACCCAGATCCTCATAGTACTCCTTAAAATGAGATTCTGCCTCCTCACAGAGATCGGATTGCTTGCTTAACATTCTCTCGTCTCGACCTTTGATTGACCAAATAGAATTCTGGACTCTCCTGCTGTCAACAAATTTGTGGAAAAAAATAGTATTATTATCACCTAAGGATATCCATAATGCCCTACTCTTAAGGCGCCAAGTCACCTCCTCCTACGACAGCAAAACCAATCTTCTTTGTTCCAACAACATAATGGACTGTTGTGAGTCTAAAGGCCCATGATAATTGTTATTAAGAGCCATATCAAGTTGACCTTCAATCTACCGAAGTTCCCTGGATAGTAACATTTTCCGCCTCTGTTCCCATTTCATGACAATAGATTTTAATCCACTAAGTTTTCTGATCAAAAAATAAGTAGGAAACTCACTTAAATCATTAGTGAAATCCTTCCAGAATTTACAAACCAGCTCATTGAAATCAGAATCCTTAATCCAAGTATGGTTGAACTTATATGGATACATCTGTTTTTTATCCTCAAAATCCATCTCTAAAAGAGTAGGGAAGTGATCCGAGATCTTTGACATATTGATCCAAGATGGATATCTAAAAACCATGTCCAAAAAAGAGTTGGAAACCAAAAACCGATCCAATCTTTTTGAGACACACCCATCCCCAGACCGACCATTCCACCATGTAGGATGCAAGGGAAATGGTTCAATATCATTTAAACCCAACACTGAAAAGTAGTCTTGGAAGTAACTTGATAAGGGATCCATGCGACAATTAACACCCTAGCATTCAACATCCGATAATGTTAAATTAAAATCACTAGCAATAACCAAATTGGGAAGCTTTAAAAATTCCAAATGTTCAGCCGCCTCCCAAAAAGCTTTCTTGTCCTGATAAGGTGCATAAACATTTAGTAGATTAACAACTCCAGAAAATCCTAGAAACTCACCTTTTAAAATAATCCCCCAATGGATCCCAAAAGAATCCAATTTAGCATTCTGAGGGTTCCACGCAGATAGCAATCCCCTCAATTGACCATCAACATCAACTAAGACCACCGCCCAATTCTTTTTAAGAGAATGAAAAAACGTCTGAGCCTTCTCGGCTGAGACCATGGTTTCCTGTAGAAATATTACATCTGGATATTCCTTCTCCATCAATTGTTTAAGGGTCAATTTTTCCTGAGGGCCCCCAATCCCTCTTATATTTAAAGAGATGACCTTCATTTCTTCACCCTTGCCTGGGATTTCAAGTCTTTAAGCACCCGTTTATTGCATGAAACTTGTGGATCGGGGATCAAAACCGCATCCGAACCAACATAAGAGGTCGAGGAAGACAAAGGATTTCCTTTCCTACCACTACGTGTGTGTAATGGCGATAAATTCCTTGCTAACCCCCCATGAACCACACCTTTAGCCATTTGCATGGAAGAAAGATTAGAAGTAGTAGGGATTTTTACCTCCAATGCCAAATCGACAGGCATATTGCCAACATATGTAATAAGAGGAGTCTGTTTAGTATTATCAATCCGCCCCATCTCAAAAGACAAATTAACCAGACTATTTTTCAATGGATGAGAATCCATATTGGACTGGCCGCCACCTGGGGGATGTTCCATGGGCATGATTTCAGAGGCCTTGTTTACAAGAGAAGAAATAATTTCAGATGATCCGGTTCTAGGATGGATTGGAAGCTCCTCAGATATAGACAAAGGGAAAGGAATAGTGAGATCCACTCCCCCAACCACAGCTGGGGGAACCATTGGTATATCAGTCCTTATGACAGCACTATCCCCAAATTCCACACTCTGGAAAAAATAAGCCCCCCCTCCTATAATCTCATCACCAATATGGTTCCCTTTTTTTTCTAAAGCAATAATAAATTCTTTCTCATGCTCATTCAAAGAAGCTGTAAAAGAAGTGTCTAGCAGCCTTAACTTACCCATAAGTGAAGATGAAGATGGAAGAACAGGAGATACCGACTAGTGCAAACCGTGAACCGACATGTCTCGAAATAGAGTTGGGCCAACCGAATCTGCACTGCTATCAGAAGACCAAGGAAATTCTTCATCCGATGAATCTTCCTCATCAGTACCCGAAGAATACCGCTGACATTCTCTCCACACATGTCCCACCTCCATACATCTGGAGCAACGGAATGGCAATCCCCAGTAATCAAGGGTTTGAGAATTTTTTTTACCTCTCTAATGGATTTCCAACTTCTCCAAAAGACTATTTGCCATATCGATCTCCACCAATACCCACCCTACCCGTCTATCCATGCCTTTTAGATGACCCTCCCTAAGGTAAAGAAATTTACCAAGCTGGTTTGCCACCACTTCAAAATCCCCCTAGTTCCATAACACCAACGGGAAGCCAGGAAAATGCACCCATAGGTGACGAAAGCATATACGCTCCTTATCAGGATCAAAATCAGAGTTCCAATGTTTAAGCATTACACTCCCTATCGCTTTTATCCATATCTAAGCTAAAATCCCAATAGCGTGTTCCTTCGTTCTGAAGTAGAAAACATACCAACCATTGTTCAGAATTAGTATATCCAAGGTGTAACCAATGAGTGGGGACCATTTCGAAGCTTCCCATAGCCCAATATCTTGCGGCTTCATAACCCTATATGAAAACTTCCCAACCAGGGCTTTCAATGATAAAGCGGCTACCCCTTCCAACCCTATATTGTTTCCCACTATCATATTGACCTCATCAACTTGCAAAAACAAGTTTTTGCACTTTCTAATATTTCCAACCTTCAAAGCTGAACCCAGAGCACCACCCTTATTCCCATCTCCTGCCAACATAGCAGAGTTGTGTACAAAGGGTTTTTTCCCAACATTACCAAGGGATATAGAAATGCCCGCCGCAAATAGTGAACCTCCACTTGATAAACCTTGCCTCCCGACCCCTGAGGGACCTGCAACAATCTTGGTGGGTTCCTTCCCAATATGTTCACTAAGGAGTGCACGATAATCCTCATCGGTTTTATGCAATACTTCATGTTCCCACCACCATCAGAAAGAGATGTTTTGTCCGGTATAGGTGCCTCCCCCATTTTTATCAAATACCAATGATTAGGTTAAGTCAGTAAAAAAATTCCAGTCTTTTACTAACAAAGACTGGAGCCTGACATCATACCCCAAACCCCACTAAAACAAAAGAAAAACACCCTCAACCAACCTCCACAATTCCATTTGACCCTACCTTCAACATACAACAAACACGTCTTGAAACCCACCACCCCATGACACCATACCATCAGAGACCACCTATAATACCCACCCATAAAAACCTCTGCTCCAAAACCTTCAAAAGCCTTACCACTCGCTAAAACACAACCTCATACTAAACCCACTACCCTTTTTGCATGAATACGACCTTCCACCATCATTTGCAGGATCCAAAACCTCCAGAACCACCATTATTTTGAAACCCTACCACTAGCATTTGCAGGTTCCAATATGAGGTCAGTTTACTTATTTTTGGACCATCTATGCTGGAATTCATTCAAAAAAATAAAAATAATAAAATATCGAAATGAGGACACTTTGTAATAGATAAAGCATGAGGGAATTTTTTTTCAATATTTTTTATTATGAACATAGAGAAGGCTCTGATAACTTACCCGGTAATAATTAGGTGTTAATATTTAATATGCTAAGACAGAAAATAGCAGCATTACATTCCATTTCACAATAATAGCATATACAGGATCACTGAAGAAACAACAAGCACAGCATAAACACAAGAGACACAGATTTATCCTGGGAAACCCTCATGGGGTAGAAAACCCAGCAAAGCTTCCTCAATATAGACGACCATCAATATACAAAGATGGAAACCAAAGACATGATCTCCTTCTCTATCATAGAAGAGCTCTCCTCCACAAGTGCGCTACTCTCAAGTGAGTGAGTGTGTGTGTCAAATGAGGAATACACCTCCTCTATTTATACACTACTCCGACTTGTCTTTTACACAAGTCATGTAGGCTCGTATTTAACCATTGGGTTAAATACCCCATTACAACTGACTGGGCCGACCCCTCTAGGGTGGTCTAATAACCCTTTGACCCACATAACACATACAGGGCCGACCCCCACTAGGGAAGTCTAATAACCCAAGTTACCACATTCCGATGGAGGAATAAACATCTTCGGATATACAATAAGATCTTCACAGAGGAATGAAACATCTCCGGAATAATAAAGTACAAATATAATATTCTTTGAAGTTACAATATCTCAACACTCCCCCTTAACGAGAAGGATATTATAACAACATCTGCATGAGCAAGGAGTCATTAACATCATACATGATACATCTATAAATCATTGGAAGCTTTCTCAACATCATCAATAACTCAAGCAGTTACTGGAATATCTTCAATACTGGAACATCAACATCTTCAGTATTGAGTCTTTATCTTCTGCAGCACTCGAACAGCTACAACACCATCAACATCTGGATCCTCACGATCATCAGCATCATCATCATACGATTATCAGCATCAGGATCATCTCGATCTACAGCATCTGGATCATCTCGATCTACAGCATCTAGATCATCACGATCTACAGCATCTGGATCATCTCGATCTACAGCATCTGGATCATCACGATCTACAGCATCTGGATCATCTCGATCTATAGCATTTAGATCATCACGATCTACAGCATCTGGATCATCTGTATTAGTATCCACACCAATCAAAACATGTATTCTTACTAATACATATATCATCAAAAACATGTATTCTCACTAATACATCTATTATCAAAAGCATGTATTCTCACTAATACATCTATCATCAAAAGCATGTATTCTCACTAATACATCTATCATCTATAGCATGTATTCTCACTAATACATCTATCATCAAAAGCATGTATTCTCACTAATACATCTATCATCAATAGCATGTATTCTCACTAATACATTTATCATCAAAAGCATACCCTGCAACACACACGATCATATTACAGGATGATCAATCCTGCTCTCTTTAGGACATAGGTCCATGGACGATACAATCCAGATCAAGTTCCAGTATGATCAATCCTTATCACTTTAAGACAAGTCTCATGTCTAGGGATGATGCAATCCCGATCCAGTTCTAGGATGATCAGTCCTTATCAATTTAAGACAAGTCTCATGTCTAGGGATGATGCAATCCCGATCCAGTTCCAGGATGATCAGTCCTTATCAATTTAAGACAAGTCTCATGTCTAGGCACGATGCAATCCCAATCCAGTTCCAGGATGATCAGTCCTTATCAATTTAAGACAAGTCTCATGTCTAGGGACGATGCAATCCCGATCCAGTTCCAGGATGATCAGTCCTTATCAATTTAAGACAAGTCTCATGTCTAGGGACGATGCAATCCCCATCCAGTTCCAGGATGATCAGTCCTTATCAATTTAAGACAAGTCTCATGTCTAGGGATGATACAATCCCGATCCAGTTCCAGGATGATCAGTCCTTATCAATTTAAGACAAGTCTCATGTCTAGGGACGATGCAATCCCGATCCAGTTCCAGGATGATCAGTCCTTATCAATTTAAGACAATTCTCATGTCTAGGGACGATGCAATCCCGATCCAGTTCCAGGATGATCAGTCCTTGTCAATTTAAGACAAGTCTCATGTCTAGGGACAATGCAATCCCATCATGTACATTTTGAACCGAGGTCCAGGGACGATGCAGTCCTATCTTCAATTCTCAGAGACATCAGTCTACGGATCAATTCTGGGACCGAAGTCTGGGGAAGATACAATCCCCTACCTGTTCATTCAGGACTTCATTATCAGAGACCCAGTCTACGACTCTCTTTAGAACATGTGTTCAAGGATGATACAATCCCTCTTCTTTCTCAGAGACATCTGTCTACGGCTCACTTTAGGACTGAAATCCAAGGATGATTCAATCCTCACATGTCCACGAAGGACTTCATTCTCGAAGACATCTGTCTACGGCTCCTTTTAGAACATGTGTTCAAGGATGATGCAATCCCTCTCACGTCCACCAAGGACTTCATTCTTGAAGACATACATCTACGGTTCTTTTAAGGACTGAAGTCCAGGGATGATCCAATCCCCTCATGTCCACCAAGGACTTCATTCTCGAAGACATATGTCTACAGTTCTCTTTAGGACTGAACTCCAGGGATGATCCAATCCCCTCATGTCCACCAAGGACTTCATTCTCGAAGACATACGTCTACGGCTCTCTTTAGGACTGAAGTCCAGGGATGATCCAATCCCCACATGTCCACCAAGGACTTCATTCTCGAAGACATATGTCTACAGCTCTCTTTAGAACATGTGTTCAAGGATGATGCAATCCCCTTGTCACCTTAGACCCTGTCTAAGGACCATCCACCAACCTCTCTATCGGCATCACCAATATAGGTAACCACATCATCGACCTCTTTGTCAATGCAGGCAATCTCATCATAAGTGATCACATCACTCCCCCTTTCGAGGAGGGTCCTTCTGAACTATATTAAGTTTGTCTCGGAAAACTTTACTTGAGGTAGAGGTTTGGTTAGTACATCGGCAACTTGTTCACTTGAAGTAGAGGTTTGGTTAGTACATCGGATCGGTAGAAGTTTGGTTAGTACATTGGTAACTTGTTACAAATTCGAACTTTTGGTTCCTTTCTGCACCATATCTTGGAACACTAGATTCTCTGCCATCTTGATACAACTCTGTTTGTCACATAGGATCATAGTTGGGTCTATCTCTAAGTCAAATAATCCTGAAGCCATACTGCTTCATAACTTAGCAGAGCAAGCAGCCATATATTCTTCTTGTGCTAAGAGCCACACTAGACTGCTTCCTTCTAAACCACAAGATCATGGTTTATCCCAAACAATAACATCTTCTTGATGTGCTCTTCCTTTCTGATACACTTTCTGCTCAATCAACATCTGTGTAGCCATCTGAAGTCATGATCTCTAAGATAGCATAGATCAAAGTCTATCGTATCCTTTAGGTACTTTATCACATGCTTTGCAACTAATAGGTGAACACATCTAGTTTCCACTAGATACTGACTCAAGATATTCACAGCAAAGCATATATCTGATGAGTCATCTGCTAACAACTTCAAGTTGGAATCCATGAGAGTGGCCATTCCAACACATCAAGTCCTTTTAATATTTCTCAGCATACTTTCCCTGGTTGAGAAAGATTCCTTCTGATCCTTGCCATACTTCCAGACCTAGGAAGTAATGCATCAATCTGAGATCTTTCATTTTCATTTCTGCAGTGAGTGATCTTCTGCATATCTATATGTGCCATCTCTCGTTAGATGGGTCTATTGATATGAGCCTCAATATCATTTGAACTCTGTGGTGAGTTCCTTTTTTACATCCATGTCATCTGTGTATAGAAACCATATTCAACCTTGTAGCAAAGGTTGAGATCCACATCACCCATTGTGATCATTAAGCTCATCAATTGATTATCGATCCTGGGAACCCATACAGAACCTGATTCACACTTCTTCTTTAATTACACCATTAAGAGAATGGTCTTATTTAGCCACTTGGAGCAAACATCTCATCATGATTCTCTTCCTCTTTCTAAGAGAATCTTCTAGCCACGAGCCTTCTATAGTGTGTTTGATTTGTAAATCTTTTGTTGAACATACATCGCTTGTTCAGAGCTCATCATTCATCATGATCTTTCCTACAAATCAAAATTAAGTACATGATTAGTAATACTTCATAATCATCAAATCAAATTGACATGATAACCTATTATGCATACAGATATCATTTACATAGTTATGCAACTATTTTGACCAATACTTTGGCACAACACTTTCCCATATCCTATATGCATACAGTGGCTATCTACATGCCTTCCATCTCTACCAGAACATACTATCGAGAGTGTGCACAGCTCTCAGTATGTCAGCAAAGAGGTTTCATTCTAAACAAGCAACAATGGAATGTTTGTCCAACTTACCAATCATATGCATATTAGTAGTATACTGTTCAATGCTTTATGAATGTTTACACTCAGCATGATATATTCTAGGAATAAAAATATGCATACAAGCAATATCATTTACTATTTCAAATAACAACTCAAATACTTATCTTTTATGTTTGTGTGGTTGCCTCCCGCTTGATCTTCTATATGTCTTTTGAACTTCTATTCATTTTGTACCACTGTGCATGCTCAAGTGTGCACTAGTGTCATCCTCATGATCTCATACACAAACATACATTCATTAATATATTCTCAATATTTATCAAAACATTCTAATTCTAAATAATCTTGAATATGTATAGTCATGATCATTAGTATTCGGGGTTTCAAGGAAGTCTTCTTTTACTCATGCATATTCTTGTTTGATCATAGTACTCTTCTGGTTAATTAAATCATCAAGATAAGAGACATAATATGCATAAACCCTTGATTACTAACTTTATGAATAAGCATAACCAATCATACCAAGTATACTTATATAAGGGATCCTAACACAAGGTAAGATTTTAACTTGACATAGGAAAACATACCTGGATTAGTATACCTGCTTAGTTATGTACAACATACCTAAACAAGCTCTTCAATGATTTAGAGATCCTGAGCTAGAACCTGCATGTCTCATAGGTTAAGCATAATGTAACAAAGTCATACATACCTCGTAAGTAGAACAAAGATTATGGATGAGTCTTTGTCTTCATGATGTCATCGTCATGGAACTTGATTTGTCTTTTGTGATGTACCTGTATCTTGTTAGCAGACAACATCAACCTCACACAACACCATAATGCATTAGTACAATCATATAGCCCTAATCAATGAATGTCTTCGATCATTCACATGCATTCATACTATTACTAGGGTGATAAGACAATTCTAACATTAATCAAGATTGTACTAATAGATAACATGAATACAAACACATAATGAACTTAATCAAGAATCAGATTTCAAGACATACCTGTCCTTAAGTCATACCTGTCAAGACTTCTTGTAGTCTTCTTATGTAAGGCCTTAGCCTCAACTCCCCCTGAAACTTGATCTAGAGATTGATTAGGGTTTGCTAAAGAAACCCTAAAAATTCAATCTTTGACTTTCACACTTATGAATGGATGGAAGGATGTGTCTTGTTGAGCTGATCAAACTAGCATACTTCAATTTTGAAATCTCCAAAATTTGACCCCTCAAAATTGCCTTCGAAACTTCTGGATCTTCTGGACAGGAACCCGAACTAGGGTTTGATGATGCCCACCCTTCTGTTTAATCAAAAGGTTCGATCCAAGTCTCTAAACTCTTATTTTTCTGAGGAGCTTCCAGCCGTGGGTACAGACTTCAAAAATTCCAACTTTTGCTGAAGCCCTAATTTTCCATCTTTCCGATCGAAATCCTGAACTGGGGTTTGATCAAGCCCGGTCTTCTACCCAACCAAAAAATTCGATCTTGGTCTTTAAATTTCAATTTTCCTGAGTAGCATTCAGCCGTGGATTCCGATTCCAAAAATTCTAACTTTATCCGAAACCCTAAATTCCGGAAGCCATGAATAAAGGTGCTCCAAAAATAATTCTGTTTTGATAGAAATATGTACCTGATTGTTTCTGCTGTAAATCTGAACTTTTCACACCAAAAGGTCTGAAAACTTTTTTTGTGGTAGCCTGACCTATCATATTTCCATCCCGATAGGTCTTACCTCAATTGGATTTTCTGAGAGAGAGTTATGCCAAGTGTCGCAACGTGACCCGTTTATGGGATAAAACAGGAGAGCGAACTTGTACGGCGTGCCACGTGTCACTGGTTCAACTTCAGCCTCTGAACAAGTTTCTTGAGATAGTAAAGTCTGTTTACTACCTTTCACTTTTTACGAAATTTCATTTGGATCTTTTTAGCCCAAGTTATGACCTTTTTTCCTAGGTCACCTGATTTTGACTGAGATCTGGAAGAGGCAGAAACCCTAACTTGTACTGATCATAACTTACAAAGTACAATGAATCTGAGGGTGCCCTTTGGACACAAGATACCTGGAGATGTTATATACGACCTGTAAAGGTTACAGATCCTGAACCGTTTCCAAAATGGATTTATGGCGAAAGTGCCACGATGACTGGTTTTTGCTATATAAAACCCTAACCTTCAAATTGTCGTAAGTAAAGCAAGTGTCGTAAGTGCCATACCTTGCCTTCCTTTAGGTTAGCTCTGATACCATGTTAATATTTAATATGCTAAGACAGAAAATAGCATCATTACATTCCATTTCACAATAATAGTATATACAGGATCACTGAAGAAACAACAAGCACAGCATAAACACAAGAGACACAGATTTATCCTGGGAAACCCTCATGGGGTAGAAAACCCAGCAAATATTCCTCAATATAGACGACCAAAAATATACAAAGATGGAAACCAAAGACATGATCTCCTTCTCTACCATAGCAGACCTCTCCTCCACAAGTGCACTACTCTCAAGTGAGTGAGTGTGTGTGTCAAATGAGGAATACACCTCCTCTATTTATACACTACTCTGACTTGTCTTTTACACAAGTCATGTAGGCTCGTATTTAACCATTGGGTTAAATACCCCATTACAACTGACTGGGCCGACCCCTCTAGGGTGGTCTAATAACCCTTTGACCCACATAACACATACAGGGCCGACCCCCACTAGGGAAGTCTAATAACCCAAGTTACCACATTCCGAAGGAGGAATAAACATCTCCGGATATACTATAAGATCTTCACGGAGGAATGAAACATCTCCGGAATAATAAAGTACAAATATAATATTCTTTGAAGTTACAATATCTCAACATTAGGGCCTTGGACGTGGAGTGAATGATAGTAGTTCATTAATATTTCTTATTCAACATGTACTACATCAGGTAGCTTCTCTGGTTAGCGTGCTCCAAAAGGAGTTTGCAATACATAGGAGTGTCAGTAATTTTATAGATTAGAGCAAATGAAAGGTTCATAGTGTTATTGGGAAAGAAATATCTTCATTTAATACACATATCCTGAAATTCATGTAGCATTTAAAGTGATCATAAGTTGGTAGTGGGCACCGTCATTATGTCTAGGATGGCAAGACAAGCCGTCTTCCATCATTGGGTATTATCTCTAATGAGGCAGCTTCCACAGTTATTGGTCTCATGAGTTGAAAATGGGGCATCACAATCTGTTCATCATAGTGGGATCTACGATGGAATCTCATACATTTCGTCGAATCTCTGACCCTTCTGCCTAATTCACGAGCTAGTACCTCAATGTGAATGGCTTGGATCAATTCATGTGAACTTCGAGGATTTCATCTTGACCGTTGGCGTGGGTACCCCTTTATTATCTCTCGTTCATGTACCTTAGTGTGAACTTCCCAAATTTAAATGTTATGGAGATGCACAATACAATCTAGATCGTTGGCATCGGAACCAGGCCTGGAATTTCAAATCTACTCTGCCTGTCACCAGGCAATTTGATGACGGTCTTGTATTTTCCATGCCTTTTGCTTTACGTTTTTGTGTAAATTCATGAATGTCAAATTTGTATCAATAAACTTATTTCCAACAATCTTAGATACATCAACAAGGTTGGCAGCAATAGAATCAACAAGCTTTGCTTCCACCTCCTCAATATAAAACACTAATTTACAACCTCCCAAGCAGCCACAAGTTCCTGCCCAACCAACACTAAACCTAAATACCAGATCGGTTAAACCAGTTTATAATAATGAGATGTAAACCTATGCAACTTACTCATTAGGTGGTGGAAGATCCTTCACCACCTATAATTACTAAGCAATGAAAAGAAAAACAGCTATAGAACTAAGCCACCACAAACCAAGAACAATCTCAGTGGCCTTCCTTGCGATAGAAAAAAAAGACTTATCTTAAATCTATTACGGAGTGTTCACCTGGAAAGTATTTTTGGATAAACCCAGCTCTCAAGCAGTAATTTGGCACCATGAGGCAGTTGTGCATCTAGTTGGAACCATGAGGCAGCTGCTTAGGAAGAGCCTCTACGAGTCGGCCCTCAACTCTTCCTCCTTGCACAGAGGAGGCCTAAGATGGAGTCCCACTAGGCCACTAAGACGATTGGATAAAATAAACAATGCTTAGGAATTCAATTGCCTTAGACAAGTTTGTTAAAAGCAAAACCTATGGAGTTTGGACTTTCTGTTGTATATAAAATCAATTTTAATGAGTGTTATTTCGTTAAATTAAGTAAATAACCTGACAACTGACCCTGAAAATTACAATTCGAGTTTATTTCACTATTGGGTCCAAAGAAATAAACTTCAAGAAAAGAGAATTCAGGAATATTCAACGTGAAAGCCAGAGGAGAGTAAATATCATAATCCTAATGCTGTCTGAAAAAGAGTAATGCAGAAAAAATTGGGCGCAGCCATGCAAGGTAATAGAAAATTTGCAAATGCTTACCTGCTTAATAGCTTATGCTTGTATGCTTGATGAAAACTGACAGAATTTGAGATTCCTCTGGCAGAACAGGAAAACCTCTCTCTACTGGTCTCCAGCCTCCACGGTTCCATCTTCCTCTCAGTGACCAAACTCACCAGACATCGACTCTCCTTGAGTCTATTAACACTCTAGAGATATACGCATACCATTCAAACCCCCACTCGTAACAGTTATACCTTGTTGGGCACTGGCAAATTGGCAATCTTTCGACCCATTTGGTGGTGGCCACTGGTTATGTCTCACCGGGATTGGGAGGGAAGGTCCAAGGGATCATAAAATTGTGGTGAAAGCCTCAGCGAATCAACTCTCGATGGAGTTTACTCAGTGAATAGTTGAACAGAGCAGCCGATGCCGGTGGGCGATGGCTCTGCAAGTCTGCAGTCTGCCTTTGATACAACTTGAAGGTTGAAGGGAAAGTTGCAGGCTGTAGTCGGCATGCTGCATCGATTCCCAAACCGAGCCATTAATTCATTATTCCATTTCCATTAACTTTAACTTGCAATTGCATTAACAATTTAACCATGTTGTACCACTGCGGCAGCTACCAGTGTAACATCATTTAAATGCACCTGCACTGCCAAGTGCCATGGCACATTCAACTTGCAGTTAACTAAGGTTGCACTTGCAGCCCGCGGGTAAACCAAGGTTGCACTACGGTCTACCTACTTTCCAAGTGCCATGTGGGACTAGGTAGTAGCATTTTTTATGTTTGATGGACACCATTAGACATTAAGTTGACGGTCCGCAATTTATCTCACACGTAGACGGTGACAGGTGGAAAATATTATTACCTGTAAAATATGTTCCAATTTGCTAAATATGTCTTACAGCACGTCAAATTCCAGGCCTGGTCGGAACCCCTTTATTATCTCTTGTGCATGTCCCTTAGCACAAACGACCAAGATTAAACGTTGTGGAGATGCATGATACATCTGGATCATTAGCACATACACCCACTTGATATCTACGAGATATCCGGTGTGGAGGTGGGTCAACATTTTTATGGGAAAATAGGGGGGTTTCAAGTTCATTCACAGGTACTTATAACTTCTTGGGTTGTAATTGTTGTCTTATCAAGTTCAGTTACCATAGCGGTTCGAGATCCACAAACCATTCCTACCGGTGGTAAAAATTTTGTCGAATATATTCTCGAATTTCTTCGGGACTTGGCCATAACTCATATTGGAGAGGAAGAATATGGTCCTCTCATGCTTGTACCTTGGTGCAAATGGCCCAAATTAAAAGCTATGGAGATGCATGACAGGTGTTGTATAAGGGCTAACTAAAACGCCCCCGACTTGTCGGAATCCGACAGAGCAATTCTTGCCAAAATCACAATTTGGAATGCTTAGATCACAATTTCGACGATCTGGGTAGTTTTAAAATTGGGCAATTAGTCTAGAATAGGAAATCCTAATTGCTGAAATTACAGAAATGCAAAAATAGCAATTTCCAAGCAAGAATTTTAACCGGTTTTTATACCAAAATCACTGGAAAAGCGGGACGGTTTGGTTGTCTTTTATCCTATGCGTGCAAGACACATCTTGACCATTGGCACAGGCACCCCCCTTTATTATCTCATATGCTTGTACCTTAGCACGATTGGCCCAGATTAAAAGATGTAGAGATGCACTACAAATCTTGACCATTGGCACAAGCACCCTCTTTATTATCTCCTATTCTTGTACCTTAACGGAGACGACCCAAGTTAACTGTTGTGGAGACGCATGATACATCCCCACCATTGATGCAAGTAGTCTCATTACTATCTTCATGCGAGTGAGCAGATGGCCATGATTCAGGAACTCTACCATTTTGAAATCTTACTACCTTATTTCTCTCGAAGGAATTCTTAAGCCAAATGAACTGATATGTTGAGTAACAATAGTTTCCATTGAGCATAATACTTAATCTATTAATTTCTACAATTTAAGTATAAAGACTTGTTATTATTTTTGCATTGAGATGAGCGAGGTGCTCTACAGCCTAGTATGAGGGAGATGTTGTCACGTAAGGTAACGTAACGTTACATTACCAAAAATTAAAAAAAAATTAAAAAATACATGTTAGCTCATAAAATAAAAAATGCATGTAGGCTAATAAAATAAAAAATTATGAAAACTAATCTAAAAAATACATGTCAACCTAAAAAATAAAAATAAATAAATTTTAAACTCAAATCTAATCTATTAAGCAAGAGAGGGATCAAATTTCTTGAGTTTAAGATTAAAATAAAATTACATCTCAAGAAATTAGATCCCTCGCGATACTTGATAGATACAAGTTTAAGATCGATCTAGGCTACTTACTAAACTTCACTTCTATTAAAAAGTACAAAAAAACTTTGTTTCTAAGTCCAATATGTTTATTGAATTAAAATATTCTGTTTAATTTTTAGTTTTTTAATTGAATTTGGAACTAAAAATGAATACAAGTTTCCTATTAAACATTAACGCATTGGCTGTGTAAACAATCATATTATTAATTAATTGTTGTGACTTTCAACCATAGTCCACTCCATCGGTCCACTAAATATTAAAATGACGTATGCAATGAACTCATATTTTATTGAAAGGTCAATCAAGTTTGTCCACAAATACTTGAAGTTCTTGAAATAAGTGGGACTGTGGGACCCTATCATATTTGTTTGATATGAAGCTGACTTTCTTGGAACAACGTACACATTTACATTAATATTAAAAGGTGGACTCTCTCATTACCTTTCAATATTTATCTCCAACTAGAATCACCGTGAGCGGTCCTCATAAAATGCTTCAAATTACACAACGTAACGGACGGACTTCTTAATAGATTTTTTATTAATATTTTGTCAAAACATATGGATTACATGTGTCATATTGTTCGCTAGGCATCTATAAATATGAATTATACTAATATGATGATGTGGCAATATCACTTAAAATGGTAATGTTAGATGTGATAACAATAACAAACTAATTATGCATGAGTTTAATAGTTAAAAACATGTGTTATCTTTAGGGAGGTCACAAGTTCAAGTCCTGCAGGGTAGGGTTGTACATATTGATTCGTCATAGTGAAGTTGAAAGGCTAGGCATCCCCTTGATGTGAAGTCTTAGCCCAGGCTAACCTATGAGTTATTTGTATATGTTGCTTGTGGGTCATTGCATATACTATTGGGAGGTTGCCAAATTCCCATGGTTAAAAAAAGAAACAATAACAAACTAATTATGAAGAGATAGAATGATAAGATGCATAGTTATGTGAAAATTAAACAAATTACGTATTATAAATTATTTTCAGTACATGTCTCCAACAAAATAGTTACTTATCATAGTACCAATTTTACAACCTAATTCATATAATGCAACATGTATTACAATGCCCAAATCTATCCTATATGCTCAACACACATGGTACCAACTAACATAAGCTAAACAACTAGCATGCTAATGCAACAATGGACTAACCAACCATAACAATCAACCGAAGCCTAAGCCTCGACCTTTGCAATTTATATTCATCCCCATATGCGAGTTGCAAATCAAGAGGCCTTTCCTCTATTGGCAACCCATTGATGGACTTTACTCTTTGTTGTTTTCTCCCTTCTAGCATGCATAGGCTACATTTACTTCTCCACCACTTCTTCATGGACTGAGGAATTATATTCTTTAAGCTATACCACCTTTTGTTCTAACTTCCCTTCATTCACGCTGCTTGTCATGCATATCATCAAATTCCCCAAAATAGGTGTTATATCTTAGCATGCGTGTTGTTGACCTAACACCAATACATGACAAGGCATCACTGCATTCTTTACTCAAACTAAGGGGATAGCAAGCCCCAACCACACTTGTGACTTTCACTTTACTCAACTCTAACATACCTCCACTTTATTCTAAGTGTTAAAACTTGGACCCTAATGCCACCCTTCAAACAAAGGGGCCAACTCTGGAACCACTTGTAGTGCATGTGACTTGAACTTATCAAAGTCTTGGATTTTAGAGAGCCATTTTGACAAAATGTATGTGTGTTGTAACTACAAAGAATTGTACCTTGTCCTAATCTAGCCTAGTTGTCTTGTTCGTTGCACTATATTCCAATCAAGCTCAGTGACATTGTTCATTTTTTACAATGCTTGATAATTCTTCAAGGTTACTCACCAAACTATAAAATTTATCCTTGTGCTTATTGAGAGGCCTACATAGAGTATACAAGAAATCATTAGCCTTATGGATTTCAATGTAGAGCTCAGTCCATTGGTTGGGATGAATGACAACGTAAGTTTGGTATTTCAACATTTGCATCCAAACATGTAGGTCATGTGTAGGTTGTTCCTTGGTCTTCACAATATTAGTTAATTCTAGATCACCAAACAAATAACATTCATTTAATTTATCTCAAGTTAAAGTTTTGCTTTATGGTGCTTGATTTGAGTGACTAAGGGGTCTACTTGTTCTATAAGTTCTTGTGTTTTGGGACCACCATAACATGTTTGAAGATCAACACAACTACAAGTCCTTCCCGTGTTCCTTAATTTGAAACAAAAAAATATCAAAGCTCCTTACATAAGTAGAGGATCTCTCATCACTTATCATATCTTAGAATTAGAACTTTATCTTAGTACACAAGCATCATTTGCAAGAAATGCTAGAAGACTATTTGAGCTTATCCATATAAAACCAATTATTGGCTTGAAATGCAAGCTAGGGTCCACTTAGCTATCCATAAAAAAAAAAAATCGCAGTGTAACGCCATTGTATCAACAACTTATTATAAGGAAAGTCTCTTTTGAGGTGCATTGTTGGAATGTAAAATAGTGTAAGACCGTAACAAACAAAGGGTGCAATTGTAACTACTCTAATTGATACAAAATAAACTAGGGAAAACATAGAATTGAATATTTCTATTCAAATGTGAAACATTCATTTAGAAAATAATAACATTCTTCTTATAAGCTCACTAGATACAAAAAGAGGGTCAATCATATTTGACTTGTTCTTCCCTCGTTAGTTTTTGATATTGAATTAAACTATTAATATCCACTACTCACTATGCATCATTAATGCACTCTGCCTATGGGCGTCTTGGTTCTTTTACTAATACCTCCTTGTTTGAAGTCATAAGTATCTTTACTTGTGAAACTAGATGAGGAAAGCAAGTAGCAAATGTGTCCTTTAGAAACCACTAAGCTTGGATAGGTTGGTTAGCCTTGAAACCCATGAGATAACTAAGCATGATGCCATAGATAGAAGAATCAAGAAATAATGTGTTATTAATTAGAATGGAATACTAAATGGAAAAGATAATCAAATCTTGTTGTTTCCATGCATTAAAAGTAGGCATGTGGACCTTAAAAAGACGCAATATCATGGAAAGTGGAAAGATAAGGAGAGAAACTACCTAATTGGTGCACCTTTTCGTGATACCTTGATGACATTGTTCTATATAAGAAACCCATTTAAAGTGGTGGTCATTATAGAGCTTAGATTGAAAATGGATGAAGAGTAAAGGTTGGTGTTCCATGTGTAGTATTATTTATTTCCCTAAATAATAATGACACTAATGTTGGACTAAGTGATAGAATGCATTGGAATATGAATTGGACTGAAGTGTGGTAGAAAATAACCCTTTGAATGATATGTGATAGTGTTGCCTCCAGGTTTGAGTACAAACCCACTAGTTAAAGGAGAAGCTTCTCACTCTATCTCAAAGGGATATTGGAATGCAATAAGATGAAGGACGGGTGTGGAACATAGGAGATGTTGGAGGCAAGGGATGTAGTTAGATTTTATGGAGCCCAATCAAAGAGCCTAAAAAGAGATTTGTGACAAAAATGGATGCTCTAGATAAAACACTTGAGTTATGTTGTAGAATGAGCTGAAGGCTAGTCCAAGAGTTATTTGACCTTACAAGGGTCCAACTATAAACCCTTGGCTAAAATTAAAAATCTTAGAGAACAAATTGTTGGTCACACACAAACTTCTTGAGCTTTCCCTAAAACTTGTTGGTATGAAAAATATCAAGAACATGGCACAAATGGAGGACATGGTCCACCCATGTATTTCTCAAGATGAAAATATCATCCAAATAACTAATGATCAATTTCCATTTATATGACTCTTGTTTAGGGATAATCCAAGTAAGTCATCCACCAAGTGAAGAGCTTAGTCGGATTGTGCCTAAATTGGTTTGTCAATTGACACATTCTTGGTAGATCCAAGACAAGGAGTGAGAGCAGTGGGAAGGAAAGAGCTCAGGACTAGTGTGAGGTTATTGGGATTTGTTAGGGCCTTGGGTTTAGTAAGCATTTCGTGTTACTTGGTTGGGGGCGGGGGTGTTGAGGTTATTGGTGGTGGAGAAGTCTCATTAGGTTAGGATGGGTTTCACATATATGATATAGATATGTAAGCATTTATGAAGGGTGATTTTCCATATTGTATCATATCAAAGAGGGGTTTGAGCATCGATGCATTAGAGGGACTAAAACTGATATGTATTATGGTATTTAGTGAGGGTGTATGAGATTGTGCAAGAATCATACTTAGCAAAGTTTCCATATTGGTAAGGAATCCTTTGCAGCAACTTCACATAATCTAGAGGGGTAACATCACATAGAAAAGAATCATGGAATGAGAACCAATAGAAACACTAATAAGAAATTATAGCATGAAAAATCAGGACTGAGATACTTTATTGACCCAAATAAGATAGTGAGGGTGAGGTGGAGGAGTGATCAGCACAGAGGAAAAACTTTGATAAGGGTAATGGAGACCAAATTCTTTTCGTTGGAATTTTCCATGATCAATTGTACTATGCAATATTTTAGTTTGTAGTTTCTCTATAAAATGTTGTGGATATTCCAATGGAACAATTCATCACAACAAATCTTACAACTTTTCGAACTCTTAGTTATGCAATGTTTACTAAAAATTCAAGATTCATTGTTGTTATCTTAATCTCACATAATGCTAAAATAAACTAAAATTGAAAGAAAAATAACACATCCACACACCCACATAAATAACCCAAGATATACCCTTGGAAAACCCACTATGGGGAAAAATCTAGCTAAAAGTGAGGATTATTCTCTTGCTCTTTGATTCTCATATAATAATTCTTTAGCTAGTTGTGCATGATGAATGACACAAAAATCAATTTTGTTGTGTCAGAGGTCAATTTGTGATAGCTGCAGTATTGGTTTATGGGTGGTGGGGTTGTTGCAACCATAAGGGCTATCATGGGAGTTGGGGAGGGCTGAGAAAGAGAATGGAAGGAAATTAGGAATTTATCCAATTTATTTTCAGTAGTAAGAGCATTTTGAAAGGATTTGGAAAGAGATGCACTCTGCACCAAAGCAACTTCATGATTGATGTTAAATGTTCAACATCACAATTCATTATCCAAGCCAATCTTGTGTAGCCGAGATTGGGCTTCATGTGTTGAGGTAGGGAGCCTGAGTTGTACTCTAGAACTTGGATTAGATTCTTGAGTTGGACTCAAGAATGAGTAAGCCTTCATTTGTAAAATTGTATTCCTCATGTGTTGAGGTGAATGATTTAATGTATCAAAGTGATGATGTTGTAAAGTCTTGTTGGACAAAGCTCAAGAATTGTGTATCAAGTCAGATTCTCATGTGGACCTCTAGTTATAATAGGTACCCATGGGGTGTACCTCCAGTTAAATAGGTAGATTCTTTTCATGTTGAAACATTAATGTTGTGTGATATATTACTAACCATGGTCATTGATTGCTATTAAGTCTCCTTTAGAGATTGGCCACCTCTAGAGTGAATTAATTTAGCATATGATCATTTGGTTTGAGAGTAATATAATATGATCGCAACATCTAACAAGTCTTCTTAATATAATCTAAGATGATAGATAACTAAATTTAACACATATTGACCATGCAAATAAGACAAGAGATCAAGATTGGATGTGATAAGATATGAGAGAATTCAAATTGCACATAAAATAATTAATTAAGAGAGAATTGGAATTGTTAAACTTCAGTGAAGACTTCATTGAATCAAAGGAGACATAGAATTGATCACTACAATGATGTTAACAAGAAAGAATCAGTTAAAGAGATTTAACTAAGTGGTAACACAGAAGATATAGTTAACTAAGTGTTATTGCATGATGACACTTATGTTAAACTAAAAGATGACACTTGGTGCGGCACTTACATGACGACACTTAAGTTAGGAACCTAACTAAGTGGGAAACATTTCAATTAAGGGGAGAGTTCATCCTAAGACTTAGTTCAGTGATTTAATGCACTACATGAGAAGTGGGGCGCTCTTGTTCATGCAAGATTGATACATCCAGATGGAGGGCGAGTTCATCATGAAGTCAGAAGATAAAAATAGAAGCAGATGCATGTGAAGAATTGTGAAAGTTTGGAATGCACACCAATCACATCTCTAGGCTTTGATACATGTGACAAACCAAAATTAGATATAGATCTAGATTCAATAACAACTTCACTTAGAATATTTCAAGAGATAATAGAAATATGAGAAGAAGAATATTGATACAAAACTAGAGAAATTCACTCTAGAGATTTATTTCCATTATGCATTATTGAGCAAAAACTAGTACAATATATAGGCCTCTCAAGGCAATTTAATTCGATCACAAAATGGTAGGCTTAGATTGGACCAATTCACCCATCAATGACATGAGGCCAAGTGTAACTCATATATTGGGCCATAAAGAGGTTCAATGAACATAGATGGACCATGAGGAAAGTTAGGCTAGTCAAAATAGTGTGAAAGGTACCATTATGAGGGTGCATGGGTGAATAGTTGGCTAAGTAGTGGCCATTAATGCACAAGTTGACCAAATCCTCAAGAGGGCACACTCCATCTCCTTAAAACAGGGAAATGCACTAAATCCCACATAAATGCAAGGTAGTGGGGCGCATTGACTCCTAAAATGATGGAAATGAGTGGATAAGTGGACAAACAAGGCTTCATGGATATATCACTAGTCTAAGTGGTCAAATGTGGACAAACTATGGTCAAAGACAATAGACTAGGCACTAATGAGCCAAATAACACTAGGTAGAACAACATGAAGTTCCATGGCATAAATATGATGGGAATATTGTTCTAACACCCCCCCTTAAGCCAAAATTGTAGTGAGAAACAAAAAATAGGGCCCAAGCAACAAAAGCTTATGGTCACCCTTTACAACAATTTTATCTGTCCATGTAAAACGAGGAAAGAGGCAAAACCACATGGGTAAAATCCTCCCTCAAGAATGGACATGTAACAAAAATGAAAAAAATGTCTTCAATGGGTCTTGTTCTTCACTTGAATGTGTTGAATGAACAACTTCTTGGTGAAATACTTGGTGAATATGTTGTGGATGCTATGATCATGCACCAATGCATCAATGTTGTGTAAACAAAAAACACGTGGAGAGGCCCCTTGAAACTCATCATTTGATGATGGAGGAGAATCAAAAGAATTCTTCTTGCTGCATACATACCTTGATCTGAATACATAATCAATGATGGAAAATATATCTCTACAAACTCCTTCCCAAAGAGCATCAAAAGAATCAACAAAATCAGCTTCTTGAGTAGCTTCCATATGGCGAATCAAACCATGCATCGTCCTTCTAAATTGATGTAGCGCCTTCCTAAATCTACAATAGAGATCATGAGGCTCTGAAATATCATAATAGGAGTCATGTGGAGCAGCAAAAAATATAGGTATAGTGTCTCCATGAGCTAATGGCTCCATAGTAAGAAAAGAGTGTGCAACTAGATCACATTGAGAGTTGAGCGAACTTGAAGGGTATGGAGACTTGAAATTTTAACCATGGGTGGTGAGATCGGGTCCATACATGTGGAAAATTATTCCCATGATGTCCAATGACATGGATGTGCAAACAAGGAATGTTATGCAAGACATAAAAACAACATAGACAAGTGACATAGTATTGGAAACAATGAAATTGCGAGATTTTCCAACTGGAGAACTTGGGGGTTGTATGGTATTTTGGGAATACAATGGCTGGGAAAATGGTTTGAAGGCTGTAATAACCTGTATATCAGCCTCCATATCACCTTCCAAATCAGAATAGGAAGGATCCGAATGGATTTGGAAAGAGCTTTCAGAAGGCATGTCAAAAACTAGTGAAAAATGACTAGTATTGGGAAGAGACTTTGGTGAACTAGTTGGAGATTCTTCCAATGAATGGATACAGGTTTCTGGTTCTGATATATCAGAATGTGAATTAGAAATAGAGACATCATAAAGAGGTTTAACTTGAGCACCTAAAGCATACAAATGATTACCTTTGTAGGTACCATGGAGACAATGTTCTTGTTCCAAAGACAGCTTGGCTTCTTCTTTCTTTGCAAATCTAGAAAATCAATGTTATGCTCTTCAAGTAGCTTGGTCATGATGTCCATATTCTTTCTAAAACAAGATTTCTCATAATTATAACCTCTGCAATAACCACACTTGGTATTTTCTTTCTTACTCTTCATCTTCTTGGATTTCGAATGCTCATCAGTTGAACTTGAGTTCTATTCATCTGACTGCTTCTTCTCTTCATCTTTTGTTTTCCTTTGGATTTAGAATTTTTGGGACTCTTAGCTCCATGAGAAGCAAGCACATGGTATTTGGAAGAAATCAAAGACCCCATTTGCACTAGCTCATCTTTCTCTTGGGTGATCGAATCTATGAATGCATCTAAGGAAGACATCCTCCAATTTCGAACAACAAGCTTTGTAGCATGGAATGTAGACACGAATATTGAGTATTCAAGACCTAGTTTAGATAGAATGGAAAGTATTAGATGCTCCTCTTTCTTCTCAATGCCACACTATTTGAGGTGAAGCACTAGGTTCTTTAACTTTGATATAAACTCTTCCATGGTTTTGAAATTGGTTGGACTCAATGAGAGTAACTCATTCTCCAATAGATGACCTCTCATCTCATCTTGCTTCCAAAATAATGACTCAAGCTTTAGCCAAACTTCATTTGGTGTAGAATCATTTTCAAGGTGGAATAGGAGATATTGGGAGACAGAGAGACAAAGCAAACCATAAGCTTCATCAATCCTATTGAACCACTTAGTGTTTTGAGCAGTAGTATTTGGCTCAGGTTCAAGCCCCATTGTGACTCTATAAACACCCTTACTTAGAAGTTGGATGATCATGTGGGCCTTCCATTCGAATTAATTGAAGGGTGTGAGAATCATGGCTTGATTTTGATCCATACTTTGTTGATGCACACTTGGTGATGACATGGCCTACAAAAAAAACACTCAAGAAAGAATATGGAAATTGCTTTGAATCATACTAACTCTTATACCATGTGAAAGTTTTGAATGCACACCAATCACAACTCTAGTTTCTTATACATGTGACAGACCAAAATTAGATATAGATCTGGATTCAATAACAACTTCACTTAGAATATTTCAAGAGATAGCAGAAATATGAGAAGAAGAATATTGAGACAAAACTAGAGAAATTCACTCTAGAGCATAATTTCCATTATCCATTATTGAACAAAAACTAGTACAATATATAGGCCTCTCAAGGCAATTTGATTAGCTCACAAAATGATAGGCTTAGATTGGGCCAATTCACCCATCAATGACATGAGGCCAAGTGTAACTCATATATTGGGCCATAAAGAGGTTCAATGAACATAGATGGACCATGAGCAAGGTTCGACTAGTCAAAATAGTGTGAAAGGTACCATTATGAGGGTGCATAGTTGAGTAGTTCGCTAAATAGTGGCCATTAATGTACAAGTTGAACAAATCCTCAAGAGGGTGCACTTCATCTCCTTAAAACAAGGAAATGCAATAAATACCACATAAATGCAAGGTAGCCGGGCACATTGACTCCTAAATGATTGAAATGAGTGGATAAGTGGACAAACAAGGCTTCATGGATATATCACTAGTCTAAGTGGTCAAATGTGGACAAACTATGGTCCAAGACACTAGACTAGGCACTAATGAGCCAAATAACACTAGGTAGAACAACATCAAGGTCCATGGCATAAATATGATGGGAATATTGTTCTAACAAGAATTTATAAATATGTTATACGGGATTGATGAATTCAACATGAAACGAATGCTCTTCTCCCTTGAAGGCAAGGCACTTCTCTTTGTGTAGGATATTATTCTGAGTCTCTCTTTTATTCTTTGTCTTTCTCTATAATGCACCGGGGGTGCTTGATCTAAAAGACATTCTCTACTATCTATCAATTATACTCTGAAGATTTGCTAAGGTTTTTCATCCTCATTGTTTTGAGTATTTTCCCTAGGGTACATCTTGTATTATGGTTGAATGTTTTATGTGATTAAATGATTCATTGATTAAAGTATTCAGTATTTCCGCAATTAAAGTTTTAAAGTCCAAAGCTCATCATATTTGATCAAAATTTAACATGGTATCATGGTATCAGAGCTCGGGGCATGAAGGAGCTAAAATTTTTCAAGCAAACTTGATCCTACATAGATCTTGAGGAATTGAGCACAGTACTTGAGAGCTATGGAATCTATCTCTATTCGACTGGAAGACCGTCTTAAGGGCACTTCGAATTTCAACACTTGGAAGGTGAGGGTATTGAACATCTTGGAGGAACATGACTTGGATGGCTATGTATCCACTATGGTGCAGGAGCATACATCTAATATAGGGAACATCAAATTCAAGAAGAACCAAGATAAATCCAAACATATCATCCATGATTCGTTAAAGGACAATTTGATGTTCGTGATCACTCTGTTGAAGACCACAAAGGAGTGTTTTGATACATTGAAAAACCTATATGAGAAGAAGGTGCCGAGTCAAAAGAGGCCATTGAATAATAAGATTCAAAACCTAAAGATGGAGAAGTATGAGACTATGGCATCCTTCTTCACCAAGATCTCTCAGGTAAGATATTAGCTTTCTATTATTGGAGTAGTGGTGGATGCAGATGATCTTCTCGAAACCACTATTGATGGTCTCCCATCCTCATGGGATACATTCTTGGATGTGGTAAATGGCTGAGAGGTACAACCTAACTTTGAAAGGTTGTGACATGACTGCCTCCAAGAGGAGGGGTGAATCCAAGGCAAGTTAGTGTGCATCAAAGAAGAAAACCTTTCCCTCATGGAAAGGATGAAGAAAGGAAAGAAGATCTTCTCCCAAAAGAAGTTTTCCTATTCAAAGAAGAAGGTATACAAAAAGGTATTTGAAAACTTGAAGGTTAGATGTTACAACTATGATAAGAAAGTTCATTATGCATGGGAGTGCAATGCAAATAAAAAGGGAAAATGAAGGTTTTATGCTTCTAGCGCTATAGAAGATGAAACTACTCAGAAGAATGTACCTGAAGAAAATGAGACAAGGAGGGAGTATTACCTAGTCTCAACACTTTCCAGATCCGTCATCACAAGTGAGTACACATGGTTGGTTGGAAGTGGCGCATCCAAACATATGACTGGTTATAAGAGCGCCATCACCAATATCAAGGAGAAAGATTTTGCAAGCAAGGTAGAGTTGGGAGACAACACAACCTATTCAATCCAAGTAGTTGGATCCACCTCCTTCTAGCTGAGTTCGGGAGATATTTTACATGTGGAGGACATTCTTATTGCTCCGGGATTGAAGAATAACCTCTTATCTATTTCGGTTCTTGAAGATAAGGGATTATGAGTTATCTTCATGGATAATAAAGCACTATTATGGTTGAAGAACAAAGACTTAAATATGCAACAATGATTGGAGTTAGAGAGGGAGGTCTCTACAAGGTACTCGGGAAGTATATTCAAGCTATAGTACACAACACTATCAGTCCATGCGAGCTATGGAATAGGAGGCTTGGTCACCTACACTACAAAGTGCTCTCGGGATTAAACCAAATGGTGAAAGGTATGCCCATATTTGATTTTGAGCATGATAGTGTATGTAGGGGTTGTGAACTTGGGAAGAATGTTCAAAATAGTTTCTCTAGAGGTACTACTATATCTAAAGGGATTTTAGATTTAATACATTTTGATGTATGTGTTCCCATGTCGTCCCCTTCCTTGAGTGGATATTTATTTTATATATTGTTTATAGATGAATTCTATAGAAAGTCATGGATTTATTTCCTAAACGATAAGAGAAAAACCTTTAGCAAGTTTTAGGAATTCAAAGCCCTAGTTGAGAATCAGACAGGAAAGCATATATGTGCTTTGAGATCTGAAAATGGGGGTGAATTTGATTCACATGTGCTTAATGAGTTCTGTAGTGATGTAATAATTTGTAGACAGTTAACTGTACCCTATAACCCTTAGCAAAATGGGGTTTTCGAAAGGAAGAATAGAACCATATGTGAGGCTACAAAATCCATGATGCATGATCAAGACTTGTCTACACTATTGTGGGAAGAGGCCACCTGTACAACAATACATATCCAGAATAGAATTCCTCATGCCATTTTGGATGAGAAGACACCCGAAGAAGTGTTCACTAGTGAAAAACCAGATATTTCACACCTGAGGATATTTGGGAGTCATGTATACTTTCATGTGCCAAAAGAAAAGAGGACAAAGATGGATCCATTAGGAAATAAGGGAACCTTTGTTGGTTATAGAGAATCATCCAAAGCCTACAGAATATATGTGTCAGGTGAAAGACACATTGAGGTCAGTCGAGATGTGACCTTCCATGAAGAGGCACTATTCAAGCGATCGAAAGAGATTTAGTATGATACAGACACAGAGGAGCATGAGACTCCTATGATGGAGGACCAGGGAAATTTTTAGGGGCGAAATTTCGCCAATTGGCTATTTTTGGGTCTTTTTTTCAAAAAATAAATTCGCTATTTGTTCATTTTTAGTATCTAATATCGCCTATATTTACATAAAATATGTTTTTTTGTCATAATATTTGCCAAAATTTACAGGTTTCAATAGTAAATTGTATGTTTCATATTTATTATTCACCTACCAATCTATATATATGTTTTTTCAATCCAAAATAATCGCCTAGAATACTATACTTTGGTATATTTTTATAATCCTTAAAAAATACCCTGTGGAGGACCCATATACTGATTCTCCCCATTCAGATGTTCATAGGGAGAATCCAGTAGAGTTTTCAAATTCTCTAGCTCATGGTGAACCATTAGAATTAGTTGATGAACCTCCTGCCAAGAGGAGGTCTGCATGGTGCCGAGATATACTACAAGATGCAAAGAGGCATGGAGCACCATCAGGCTCTTCCATAGAGCGAAACCAACCTAACATATATTCTGGGTATGTTGCACAGATGAGTCACATCAGTGATTCATATCCTTCCACCTATGAAGAAGTTGAAAAGCAACAAGTATGGAAAGATGCAATGGTAGGGGAATACAAGTCTATTTTGAAGAATGATGTTTGCGAAGTTGTTCATAAACCTGAAAGGAAATCCATAGTTACTTCCATATGTATTTACAAGATCAAGCATGTTGTTGATGACAGTATTGAACCACAATGTTGAGAAGTGAACCGTGGTTGGAAAGGTTACTATGCCTTGTAAAGAAATGAATAAATGCCAATCTATAGGATTGATACAAAAACAAATTCATTTTCAACACTTTAAAATAATCCTGGTTATTCTTTATTGTTGTGAAGTTTGGGTGTGCAAAAACACTCTTGAGACTTCGAGTAAAATCAAGCAAATCCCAAAACACTTCTTCAACTATAATTTTCTAAGTTAAGTATAATGCAACACTCCTTAGCCCTTTCTCGTTATTTAAGGTGGATGCACTTATGTGGAGTGTATAGCCATTATTAGATATTTGGGTTATACTCACAAATTATTCAAATTTAGCAAATATAGGTTCCATGTTATTGCTTCTAGTAAGAGTAGCAACCATCATAGTGTTAAAAGAGGATGGGCTTAAAGATATTTTGAGGCTTGACATAACTATTGGAATATAAAATAAAACAATCAAATTAATAATATCGACAATACTAAATATTACAACCTTATGCAATTTAAATATGATCTAGAATGACAATTAAATTATTAATAATAGTAAGTTGAAATACTATGAAGATTTTATCATTGTTGGTCAATATTAATTTCAAATATTATAATGTAGTAAACCTTATCCAATTTACACTAGAATTAACCAAAAGAATAAGTCACCAACTGAAAATCCATACTGGATAGAAGATGTTATTTGGATATATGAAAGATGATTTTAGAATACATATTGAGACTTTTAAAGAGTCCTCTCGTGACTAAATGTGAAAGGGTGCAACCTTTCATTTAATGTGTACAATTAATTTATTTAATTATTAAGTATCATTTATTTAATTATTAAGTATTATGAATGTTTATTGATATATTGATATATTATTTTATTTTTGTAACATTGCCTTCCTCTTCAAAAATGCATTGTCTTCAAAGCATATTGAAGACAAGGCTTACGTCTTATTTTTTGCTTGTATTGTTGTCCCACAATATTTTGTGTCGGTTGCTATGACACTTGCTGAAATGAGACGATATGAGTTACGAATTCCCAAGTAAAAATGTTCCATTATTTCTGACATTGTCCATCCCAGATTAACCTTCATTGGTGCTTTTAACTGATCGATATTTTGGATAGAACTTCTCATTTTCTGCTTCCATACAATTTGTCAAGTTTGTCTTTGCTCTCTTTCAAGATGGTAGTTAGCTTGTCTGTAGGAATAATACTGTTTATTTTCCTCTTGACTTTGTCGTTGATCATAACGACTCTTGTGATTAGGACGGAGATATGGTACTCGAGTCGCTTGCAGAGTGTTTGTAGAAACTTCATCTTTTGGTGCTACTGATGATTTATTGATCAATACCTTTTCAATGTAAGCGCTTTTTGGAATTTGAACATTGATTGGGTCTATAATGGTTCCCTTTTCCGATTTTTGGACTTGTATCTCGGATGATGTTTCTACTTCAATAGATTCGATCATTGTTTTTTTGTTGACCTTTGATTTTTTGTTGAACTTCTCAAGTTATTTCTTAAGATCTTGACATTCTTCTTCTTCCTCCAGAAGTGTCCCGTTCCAATTTTCGCATATTTTTTGACTTTTTGATTTTTGTAAGTATAATTTTGTTATGGTTCTTTAGTCGAAATATTTGTTCAATATTGTCAGATAATGTTTTATTGATCTTCATAACCTCTAACTTGTATGTTTTTTAAGGTTGTCACTTTGTTGTCTGAGTTCCTTTATCTGTTGTTGATGTTGGCCAACCTATGATTCCTTGCATTGTATTTCTTTTCGGATTTGCACCATTTCTTCATCTTTATTCCTGAGGATTTTGTTTAACCGTCTTATTTCATCTTTACTCTCGACAATGTCCTTCTCGATATCTTGTCCTTGAATATTTTGACTAGAACATTTTTCATTCCTTAATTCCTCGATATGTGTGGTTAATTTATCGATACGCTCTTTTAATTGATGTTTTTCCTTCTTTGTGAACATATTACTGATTTCTTGCTTAAAATATTAGAGTGTAGCTGACGGTTGGTTTCTTTATAGTGTTCTAACTCGCCCAATACTGATTGTAATTGCATATGCATTTATGAATATGTAATCGTCATAATTCGTGATTTCAACTTCTTTTTCGACTTGTCTTGTTTTCTTCGACAATGGATAGACACAAGAGGTGTAATAACCTTAATATGGTCTTCTCTCTCTCTCTCTTTCTCTCTTAATAAAAATATTCAATATGGTTCTTCTTGTAAAAAATATTCTTTTGATGCTCTTTTTATCTTCTTTTTCTTTTAAGACTTCTTGTATATTGAATGTAGATTGGGTGGTTGGGAGGAATGATTGTTACCTTCCGCACCCAAGTTCAAATCTTGCTTTCTCCTTGGTAGCCTTAAGACTTCTTATGCACTTCTAAATTTTATATCCTAACTTTATTATTATCTTTCACAATTGCTTCCAATAAACCACGTGTTGTTTGTTTTTTAAGAAACCACCCTTAAGACTTCTTATGCACTTCTAGATTTCGAATATATTATTTTCACAAATGCTTCCAATACCACGGGTTCTTTATTGTTGGAGAATAAACCAATAAACCATGTATTGTTTTTAAGAAACCACGCATTGTTTTTAAGAAACCACGTGTTGTTTATTGTAGATGAATAAACCATGAACCATGCATTGCTTTTAAGAAACCACGTGTTGTTTATGGTTGGAGAATAAACCATGTATTTTTTTTAAGAAACCACGTGTTGTTTATTGTTGGAGAATAAACCATGTATTGTTTTTAAGAAACCACACATGGTTTCTATATTTTCTTTTCTCTTTATTTATTTGTTTTTACTTTTCTTTTTCTTTTCTTTTTGTTTCTTTTTTTTATATTTTCTTTTATTTTTACTTCTTTTACTTCTTTGGGCCAAGGGCTTGATTTTTGGACAAGGTTCTAGATTTTACGGAAACCCGAAAATTATGGCTACGAGCCTAGATCAACAACACAACTCTGGTACCAATGTCACAACCTATTTGGTTGTACTCAAAACTATCCAAATGGATAAGTCATCCAATTCACGATAACTCCATAGTAAAAATATAATTGTTGAATAATTCATAAATATATAAAAGATGATTTTTACAATGAATGGTGTAGCCCATATAAATAGGCTCACATGATGACTATTCACCAAAGGGACATGTCCCTTAATTAATTATAATCAATGTAATGTTATTTTATTATGTTATGTTATTTTATTATTATATTATTATTAATATTTATTAATGTTTACATATATACTCTTTCATTACACACAAGCTTAAAGAATAAAACATATATTGCCAAAATTATGACAATGCTCATGTCAACTCCATAGTATAATGAGTCATTGGAGTAATCCAGAAGCAACATGGGATGATCAAATTTGCAATTTTTTTTATATTAATGAGATTGAAGATGAACACCTTATTCTTTTAACTTGCCATACTTTTAATAATATAAGGCATAACTTTACCTTCTCCCTCATAAAAACCATAATGATCTTGGTGCTTTTATTTGCATTATATATATATCTATATCTATCTATATAGATATATATATATATATATATATAAAGGAATTTATTTATTTACATTCCTTTTATTTGTTAAATAAGAGATCCGTTTAATCTTAAAAGAAGTTAAATAACATCAACATTCATAAGAAAATAAATTAATGGTAATTTAAAAAACAATGTAAAATAATATCCATGTCCACTCTTTAGCCATTAAACACACAAAAAGATCCTCTATGGTGCTAATAATGGAGAACATTGACATTCGTTCCTTCATGGCTCCTAGGGTTTGTCCATGGGCCATTTATTGGGGGTTCCCTCGGTCTCAATGGCTATCTTAGCCATCTCTCACTCATTCCCAACTTCCCACTTTTCCTCTAGTTAAGATTAATTTATGTCTCGTCTTCCCAATTTTGATAGTGGCAACTCTTTCTTTGGAAACAATTGCCCCATTTTCTCAATCATTCAACTTTGTTGTTAGGGCTTCCATCTCGAACCCATACCACCCTCAATTGGTGTTCATTTTTCTATAGTGGATGTAGCTTTATCCTCAGGTTTGGTTGGTGTATCCTTTAAATATGTGGTTAAAAATTGATTTCAATGTGCTTGCTAACCCTGTAGACTTCTTGTGGATCAAGAAGCCCCTCATCTATCCATTCTTATTCTCAAGGATGCTACAACTTAGGAAGGTTTTTATAGAATGGTCTTATTTTGATATTCAATGTCCTTTGGAAAACATTAGTTGATTTGCATAAATGGATTTTACTTGTTTGGAAATATGATCTCAAAGAGGAAGCTCGTATCTATCTATGTGATAAAGGCTTCTTATTTGTGATGTTGGAACTAATAGAAGACTAAAACTAGATCCTAAATTTGTGTCCTTGGTTTTGGGGAAACTATGGACTTTGTATGAAGTATTGGACTTCATCTCTCAACCCTTCATTAAATTATCTCTACATTTCTCTTGTTTGGGTCAGGTTCTTGATTCTTCCTCTTTAATTTTGGGGTTATGATTTGCTCAATGATATTGGAAATGATCTCAATAACTCCCACTTCAGGACCGAGGAGATGGAGCACTACTACATCATGACATATGCATGTATTTGTGTTGATATGGATTTCATAAAAGGGTTTCTAGCATAAATTAATTTAGTTGCTAAAGGCTACAAATGGACCCAAAAGTTGGACTATGAACAAGTCTTCTTCATATGCAAGGCATCCTAGGAAATAATGCATGCCGTAGCTTATCATACTAATCTTCATAAGAATGTTTGATCTCAAAAGTCCTATGGAGAATCTACTTTGTGGGATCATGCAAAGGAAGAACACTAGTGGATCTCTCCTTCAATTAGCTAGGATCCATCATAGATAGTTTCACCCTTGCAGGAAGCTCCTACAAAGGAACACTATATAGAGAAAGTCCAAGATAAGTAGTCTATTTAGTGGGCGCCATCCTCAAACGAGCCATTTATTGCAACATCTCGTCCTCCAGTAAATCCTTCTGTTTCCCCTAGCAGGAAATTCTGTTGTTTTGGAAAGAAAACCAGAACCCCCTCATGATCAAGTAAACATATCCTCCCAAACACCAAGCCTAATCAAGAAAACGAATGAGACATAGAAAAGAATATTTCATATGAATCATTAAAACAAGTCAAATTATAATCACATGATTTAATAACACCTATCTGAATCTGAAAAAGGGAATGGACAACAATAGTCAAGAAGAAGAGAATTACATGTCTTAACCAATTATGACATTGAATATGAATTTTTTTTTATAAACATGCATTGCTTTTACATTTTCTTATGTTCATATTTGTTTTTAGGTACTCATATAACTCAAGTTATAAAAAAAATTGAAAACATAAAGTCTATAAGAGAGGGCAGAATCTCTTAACCTAACCAATTTTATTTAAAAAAGATAAAGTAAAAAAACCATATCAAAAGCTTCAAATCAATGTTTACATTTTAAAATTACATATATTTAAAATATCTATTAGAATATACTTTCCACAATAACTTAATGCATTGTCCAAAGTGTTAATCATTTTCCATGAACAAATAGATAGAGACACTTATAGATGCTATGTGAACAAGTTGCCTCGTTGAACAACGCAAAATTGACTTGCCTCTTGCTGAATAATGCACGAGACTACCAAACACAAGTCGGACCCTCCATAATACTTTTACAATATAGAGCCGACGTTGTTGACATAAAGTTCACGGACTCTAGGCAGAATAATGCACGAGACTCCCAAGCACAAGTACGACCCTCCAAAATACTTTTATAATATAGAGCCGAGGTTGTTGACATAAAGTTCACGGACTCTTTTAATATAATATGATAAGGTGGAAATAACTTCATGGACATAAACGAAAATGACTTTCTATTATATTAATTAATTTATTAAATATTTTTTTAATAAATTAATTTATTAAATATTTTTTTAATAAATTTAATTTTATATTAATTTATTAAATATTTTTTTAATAAATTAATTTGTAAGATAGAAGAAAATAAATTAATGATCCAAAATTTAAAGGTATTTGACAAAAACAAAATTCTACTATTTTAGAGACCACCATAATTTCAAGTGATGTGGTTTTTAATAAATATCAATCCTGAATCAACCCACATTCGTATATGACAACCAATTCTAATTATCTTCAGCCCACATTCATATATGACAACCAATTGTAATTATCTTCATTATGAATTGACCACTAATTTTTAAAAAAAAATTACCATCTTAAAAAAAACGAATTTAAATTATAATTTTATTTATAAATAAATAAAATTAACCAAAATTAAATAAAAAATAATCAAAATGGTTTAACAAAACTTTAGATACTTAACATGTAAACATTCCAAAGATATAATTTCTCATAGTGATTTATAAAATCTCAAAAAACAACTTAAAACCTTAAAAAAACTTAAAACTATAATTTTTTAATTTTTACTTTACTAAAATCAAATAAAAATAAAATAGTCTAAACCATTTTTTTAAGCAAGATGTATCCTTCTATTTTATTATAATATACAAACATAATATACAAAAATGGCTCTCAGATGCCCCTCCCGAAGGAAAACAAAGCATCCTAAGAGCTAAGAGCCCCTATTCTAATAGAGGTTCCTCAAGTCTGTGATTATCGTCCTTAACATCATAAGCAGAAATAAAACCTTAAACAAGGTGGTAGAGTATCTAGTCTTCAAACATAGGATTTAACATCACAACATTATAACATGATGTCAACAGTAGCAAAAAGGATCCATCAAAGCATGAAACTAGAGATTCAAACTTGACATTGTTCTAAGCACTAAGGTTTGAAAACAAGAAAAACACTACCCAACAGCTTAGAGGTGCTTCGAGCGAATTTCAAGAGTGCGACCTTCAAGTTCTGCATTGGTCGCATTTTCCTCATCGTCCAATATAATGACATGAGGAGGGTCTTGGCCCTTCTTTTTTTGGTGCAACTAAGCTGAGATGGGTGGTTCCTCTTCCACCCTGGAGACTTTGAACAGATACCCTAGTGCTTTGAATATGAGATTCTATTTTTCCTCTATGACTTTTGGTTGGTACGAGACTTTGCTGAGTAATCTCACACTAGAGCTGAGCTCTTTCATCTATCATTGGATTTCCCCATGGAAATCCCCTCGTTCGGTGATAGTTCGGCGTAGGGGATATTTCATTGACCAATACATGTCTAGGGTTTGCTAAAAAGAGCCAATATACTACGAGTGTTTTCCAGGTCAAGGATCCAATCCTCAAATTCTGCATGCCTCTACCCCTCCAAGTTGGTCTCCTTTACTAGATGAATCTCCTTTTTCATGCCAACAATTTCCTGCTTGTCCTTCTCATCAATATGTTCCTTGTAGAATTGAGCCATGTGACAGGTTCATTTTATGTCACGATACTTCTCCATCCTATAGGATTTTTCTCCAGCCTTACGCACCCGTCTGACTCTCAGCTTGTTTTTTCCCTAGACATTTCCATCCCCGGGAGTGCCATTAGCTAATATTTCTCTTCATTCTTCCTTAACTCTTTCCCTATTGGCCATCTTACCATGGTTTCTATGAAGAAGAACTGGGATGGTCGAGCTAAAATTCCGGTCTATAATGAAGTTCCCTCCCACCTCAACTCTATGAAGGATGGATTCTCTCCTAGCATTTACCTTCCTAGTCCTCTTTATGCAACTCTTTCTCAAGCAGAATGGGTGGCCGAGGCTAGCAATCACGAGGATAAAGCTACCCTCAACCTCTCTTCCTACCATTGTACTACAAATTATCTGGAAATATTCATTCCCATTCATGTCCATTATTTGGTCAATCATGTGAAGGGAGGTATGAGAGGCCGACTTCAATGCAAATACTGTTAGGATGATCCGAAGGATCACTCTCCTCTTGCATCACGTTGAAACAATTGGAATCATGTTGTTCTTTCTATTTCATGGGAAACCAACTGTCCTCCCCCATTATCCACTTGAAAATCCTTGTGATCGGATTTTGTCAGCTGATGGAAGGTGTCCTCATGGCGGCTCATGTGTGGGTTGTACAGCCTAATCAAGCTATTTTTGTCCATGTCTGTGAGTTGTTTACAATCTTTTCCCAATGGGTGATGTTTGAGGTCCATCTCAATAATGTCGATTTCAACCTCCTTACTATTGATGTCTACATTTTCCAGCATGTCCACCAACTGATTTCCTTGTCTTATGATGTGTGAGGGAATCAGTACATGAAATCTGGGAATTAGAAAAGCTAGTTCCTCAAGTACATAGGTTAGGTGCTAGCTCATGGTAAGTTTGTATGTTTGGAACCATGTAGGATTTTCTGAATGGCATGTATGAGGATTTGGGAATCCCACTTGATAACCATCTTATTGAGTTCAAGATTGAGAGCTAATTGAACTCTAGAAACAAGACCATGGAGTTCAACAACATTATTTGAGTCTATACCAAGCGTCCCAGCATAAACCCAGAGGATTTTCCCTTGATTGTTGTGGATAACTCCTCCATATCCTACTGTTCCTATATTTCCACATGAAGCTCCATCAAAGTTTAATTTGCAAAATCCTGGGGGGGTTGGACCAATAGGTCTCACTTTGGCTATGCAATTTCCTGGATTTGAAAAGAAATGGCTTAACCATGATGGTAAGGTCCAAATTTTCTAGGATGATCTGCTCCTTAGGCTAACATATAAGGTCTTCTTGGGTCCAATTGCTTTGGAGGAGAGTTTCCTGGGTCCATATTAATGATTAGACCCTATTAATATATTAAGGATGTTGTTGTTGAAAGGATCTCGGTGCCACTTTGCTAGGGTGTCTCTATTAGAGTCTTTGTCCCTGTCAAATTGATGAAAGAGACTTATGGATTTGTCCCACATTCTTGCAGTGAAGGGGCAGTTGTTCATAAGGTGATTATATCTTCTCCTTGAGCTTTGAAGATGTAGCATTGTGAGGTTATTTCAAAGCCCCTTCTTTGTAGCTTGTCCCACATAAGAATTTTGTTGTGCATGACTAGCCAGAGAAAGGTGGATATTTTAGGCCAAAGCTTCAAGGTCCAAATACTTTTCCATATCGATTCCTTCAGTCAATTATCATGCCCCACATCTATATGGTAATATTCTTTGATGTTGAAGGTTCCCGTTGGCTTGTAGCCCATCTTCACTGCAAGGAAAATTTTAAGGATCCATTCTTATTTAAAATTGTATAAACCTTGGGAATCTTACGAATTCTTAAAATGTCAACTATAAAATATTTGGCGATATTTTTCTAAAAATATTTCAATTTCTAAGGATTTTATATAGTTTATATAATAATCTGGCAATTTTTAGAGTGAAATAATTTTACCCCATCAAAATTGGGCGAAATAGGGATTCAAAAAATGCAAATTGGCGAGTCTTTTTTTTGAGAAAAACATGGAAAAATAGGCCACGGGCTAAATTTCACCCCCAAAATTTTCCTTGCTTCACTAGTCATTACCTTGTTTACTTTTAATTTTTCTAGATTAAAGCTCATTCCCGAGTATTTCCTTGAGTGGTTCTTCCGATTGGGGAATCCAGAGTTCTATGTTCAACATTGTCTCCATTCTTATTTTTCTTCTTCTTGCTTCCAATAAGATGATATTACCTATTTGTTTTGAATATTTGGATGGTCTCTAAGTTGGGATGATATTTGGTGGTTGCTTAAAGGGGGGAGATGCTGCCAAGCATCATCCCAAAAGAGAGCGGTGTTTCCTTCTCTAATTTCCCAGAAACAATGGTTTCTTATTAGAGTTCTTTGGGCCCATGCCAAGTTCCAAATGATATACCCTTTTCTATCTCCCTCTAATCTGACCAGGTCTTTGGTGAAATCCGTAAATGATATTTGTTCATCCAAATTTTTTCCCAAGGCTGAGTGGATTGGTGACAAATTTCCACCACATTTTTTAAGACAGAACATTGTTGAGGATCTCTAGGTCCCTAAGTTCGAGCCCTCCTTTACTTTTAGGAGTACAAACTTTCTCCTAGGCCACCAAGGAGTATTTCCTTGAGTAATTCTTTCCACTCCTTAAAACGTTGTGTTGAACATTTCTAACTTTCTTTAGAATGTACTTGGGTGCCGCCATCACAGAGAAGAGGTGCAAGGGTATAGCTTGGAGAACAGACTTGAGCAGCACCACTATGGCCGGTAGATTAAGGGGTTTATGGGTCTAGCTAGAAAGATTAAGGATCAGAGAGTTGAGCAAGTCTTCCCAGGAGACATTCCTTAGAGCATTCTCGATTAGAGGACCCCCTTAGAACTTTGAAGGTAGGGAGCCTTTTTTAAATCTTAAAATTCTTAGGATACAGAATTGGAATTTGAGTGAAGTATTGAAGAAGAAAATTTGGGACTTCTTAAGGTTAATATAGGTTCCAAAGGATAGCATGAGGATTTGAAGGATGTCATTAAGTGTTTTGTCTTCTTTGATCAAGGGGTTTCCCATGAGCATGGTATCATCCACGAATTGGAGGTGGGAGTGCTTAAGTTTTGAGTAGATCTGAAGGCCTGAGAAATGGTTAGCTGCTTTTGCTACTTTGAGACTTCAACCAAGTCCCTCGGCCATAAATGTAAAAGGAACAAGTGAGAGAAGATGATCCGGGAGGGGGAGAATGTGGATGTAGGAGAGCCATTGAGGAGGATAAAGAAGAAAGTGGAGGAAGTAAGGGAGATAATTCATTTGACCTAGTGCTTACTGAAACCAAAATCTAGGAGGACTTCTTGGATATACTTCCAACTAATTTTGTTAAAGGATTTTGACATATCCAACTTGATTAACATTCCATCCTTTTTCTAGGATTTTAGGGCATGAATAACCTCATAGGCTAGAAAAATGCCATCCAAAATTTGTCTTCCTTCCACATAGCCTATTTTTTCTTCTAAAATGAGAAACGGGAGAAGGGGTTTTAGTCTATTGGATATCACTTTGGATATAATTTTGTAAATCACATTGCAAAGAGAAATGGGTATGATCTAGCTTGGATCTAGCGTGCCCTCCTTCTTGGGGATTAGAGTGAGAAAGGTTGCATTGAGACCTTGAAGAATGCCATATATGATTCTTGAGGCTCCTACCAATCGCTAGATTTCATACTCACTATGACAAATCCCTATGATTAGCTTCCTTTTTAGCTCCCTTTTTTGCTTCCACCAACTATTTTAATGTATTTTTCTCCATATTTTTGAAAAATTCGGCGCTATTTATTGGGATGGTGTTATTTTTGGCGTTTTTTGCACCGATCAAAATAATATGGCATTCAATTTGGCACTAACTAGCGCCAGATTTTGTGCCTAAGTTAGCACCTAATTTAACGACTACTTTAGCACCTACTTTAGTGCCTCATTTTGCACCTAGTTTAGTGCCAACCGTAGCAGTGAATTTAGTGCCACATTTAAAGCCCAAATTAATGCCTATTGTGCATAAATAGTAAATTTTTGAGGTGTTGGGGGTTAAGTGGATAGGGGATTTGGGGATTTGGGGAAATTAGTGGATTTAGGGTGCAGGGTGCATGGATTCAAGGTTAAGGTATTAAGGGTCAAGAGATAAGGGAGTTGGGGCTTAGGGGTTAGGTAGTTTAATGGTTAATGGCTTAGGGATTATTGGTTAAGAGATTAATGTTTAGGTGCTTAGGGTGTAGGGGCTTATTGATTAAGGGATTATATATTAGGGCTTAATATTTTAAGGGTCAATGGCTTAAGTATAGGGGGATTTAGGGATTTTGTGTTAATGGAGTAGGGGTTAAGGGTTTAGGGCTTAATGGTTCATGGATTAGGGCTTAAGGGTTTAAGGGTCAATGGATTAGGGGCTAGGGATTTAGGGATTTTGTGTTAAGGGATTAAGGATTAGGGATTAAGGGTTCATGGATTAGGTCTTAAGGGTTAAGGGCCAATGGCTTAAGGGCTAGTGTGTTTAGGGATTTTTTGTTAAAGGATTAGGCATAATCTTCGAGATTGTCCATGTTTTCATTAATATTCATCATGCACATCTCATTGTCATCATTCGTCATTCCATTCTATAGAATATTTATTGGAAATATCTTGAAATGTCATGGAACTTCCAACATGCCCATCACCAATGTCATCCACCAACCCCGAACAGTGAGCAGTGAATGGGGCCAACGTTGAAATTTCTTCAAAATATGACTGTAAACATTGAAATTTTACATGGTTAGACTAGGCGCATGCCTTGAAAGTATGGGATGGTTTCAAGAATCTTGGGCATCATTCTCATCATCATTTCCATCATATTGGTTGTCATTTCCATCATCATCATCATCATATTCATCATGATCCAATTTTTTCATCCATTCCAATAAAGATCAAACTCATCATATCCATCTTTGCAATGAAACCTAATTATTAGGGCTTATGGATTAAGGATTTAAGGGTTAATAGATTAGGGGTTTAGGGATTAGGGCTTAAGGGCTTAAGGGTCAATGGCTTAGGCGCTAGGGGATTTAGGTATTTTTTGTTAAGGGATTAGGGATTAAGGTTTTAGGGCTTAAAGGTTCGGGGATTAGGGCTTAAGGATTTAAGTGTGAATGGCTTCTAGGGGTTAGGGGATTTAGGGATTTTGTGTTAAGGGATTAGGGATTAAGGGTTTAGAGCTTAAGGGTTCAAGGATTAGGGATTAGGGGTTATGGTATTAAAGGTCAATGGATTAGGCATTATGGGCTACATGGATAATTTTAAGGATCCATACTTATTTAAAAGTGTATAAACCTTGGCGAATCTTACCAATTCTTAAAATGTCAACTATAAAATATTTGGCGATATTTGTCTAAAATTATTTCAATTTATAAGGATTTTATATAGTTTATATAGTAATTTGGCGATTTTTAGAGTGAAAAAAGTTTACCCCATCAAAATTGGACGAATTGGGGCTTCAAAAAATGCATATTGGCAAATCGTTTTTTGGAAAAAAACATGGAAAAATAGCCCATGGGCTAAATTTTGCCCCTGAAATTATCCTTGATGGGCTAGGGGGTTTTAAAGGGCAAGGGCCTAGTTATTATGGTTTAATGGCATTTTCTTTTTAAATTTATAATTTTTTTCTTATTATAAGGTTTATTTTACAGTATGTGATGTAATTTTTTATATTTTCTTTTAATTTAGATTAATTTGGATTATTATATATGGTAATTTAAAACATACTATTAATATTGAATATTCATGTTTTGATATAAAATAGGAAACTAAAAATGAGCTTTAATTATTATATTTTCACCTAATTGTAGGTGATTAGATTTTTTTCTTTTGTATAATTATTTTATTTACAATTTTTAATAAAACATACTATAAAATTATGTTCAGCATAAAAATGGAACAATATCAAATAATGAAGTTAACAAAGTTGTTTATTCAAATCATTGTGAGATAAGTGCATTAATATTTTGTTAACTTTTGTGTCTTCACGAACATGTTGATACAAAATGAATGGAAGAAGCATATGAAATTGAAAATCAGGGGTAGGTAGTTTAATGCTTAATTGCTTAGGGATTATATCCGGTCAAGGGCTTAATGACATCCATCCACCTTCCTCAATGAGCATTGAATGGGGCCAACGTTGAAATTCCTTCAAATGGTTCTTGTATGCATCGAAATTTGACATGGTTAGACTAGACACGTGCCTTGACGGTATGTGAGGGTTTCAAGACTCAAGGATTCCTAATGTCCCTACATAATCTTCTAGATCGTCCACATTTCAAGGGGTTAGGGGTTAGATGGTATAAATATTAAGGTCTTAGGCCTAGGATTAGTGAAATATTTCAATTTGTTTTATAATATAAATTAATGAACAAACTTTGCATACTTTATACAAATGGTTTGGATTTACATTGTTTTCCATATACGATATATGTAATTATATTTTTTAACAATTGCATATATAATGTATTGTTATTCAATAGGCTCTTCATCCTAGTTCATTCCAAGTCTAACCAATAACCTGACAACATGTATATAAACCATTATAAACCAATAAATGACCACTAACCATGCTAACTCTTATCCAAGTAATCCTATTTTTTTCAGCCAGCAATTCATACCAAAGAGTGAACACGTTAAACATATTGAAATAGGTAATTTTTATCGATACAAATAATATTGAAGCATTTCAAAGTTTGGGCCATAAGAATCATCATTTTTTAAACATGGATTACAAATACTTCTGAAAATTTATAAGTCTTGGTCATTAACATTATTGTTTGCAACAATGCCATCAAGTCTATCATTGTCAATGTTCATATGTTCTTTCAAGTATTTAATATTAACATCATACCCATCTTGATCTGCATCATATTCATCATCATTGAAATTCGACTATAGACCATCTATATTGTTACTAGATGTATTTGGATCATCATTTTCTATACCATCCATATTGTTGTCTTCCATAACATCATCTAAGTCTGGATTGTTATCTTCTTGTGCCTGAACATAACCATCTTCAACATCATCATGGATGTCAATTTATTCAATGTTCTCTACTCCCTCTCTCTCATTTTGTTGGCCATCATTGTCTTCCTTAGTATTCACTACTGCATCATCAAATACATGCCTTAATATTGGATGATATTGTATGACAAATATCCATTTTGGGTCCAAAATATCTTCATAGAAAAATACCTGTACATGAACGAAATACATATATTAGATGTAAGTTATAACAATTTTATTGATTAATAAATACATGTATATATCTGCAATAAACTATATTTTAATACAATAATGATAACTACCACTTCTTGTTTGAGTTAAATAAATACTTGAACAATGAAGTGGTAGAACAAAAGGCTCCTTATACTCTGGTAGGAACCTTGAGGAATCTATAGAAAACAATCCACTATGGGTATCATGTCTTCATGTGATCCTCTCAAAGGCTTCATACCATCTACACTTAAAAATACAACATTTAAAATAGCGGTAATCCAACTCAATAATTTATTGTATTTTCCCAACATATTGTAGATTCCATTCAATAATATTTTTATCTTTTGAGCTTGCTCAGCTGGATTGCTTGAAATCAACCATAATGCCACAATCAAAGGATCGTCTCTTTACATCTACACTTTCTACACAATAATGTCGACCATATTCCCACATTGTAGGATATTTCCTCGCATGTGAAAAACCATTTATTTCAGTGAAAACAAATATAATGACAAATATTAAAATAGTTAATAGTGTCAAAATTGCAAGGAAACAACATTTTGTAAAATTCCAACTGTACCTTTCTTTCACATCCTATACACATGTTGATTTCATCTTTTGTTATGTTTGAATCTATACATGCATCTTCTATTTGATTTTGAATTTTTTCAGCAACCCATTCTAGTGTGCAATATTTTCCCATTCCCCAAGTAGATTAGTGGGAAGTGGAGTATTCCTTGGGTTCGATCTCTTAAAATGTCTCCTTTCTTCTAACACTTATTCTCTCTTTTTATAATACAAATCAATCCATTTGTTCATAAATTCCATGTGGTACAGAATGAACTCGTCGAGTATAGAACTTTCGTCTACACGTATTACATGTCAGCAAGTTTATTTCAAACTCAAAATGTCATGTTATCAATTTGACAAATAAATTACAAAGTAAATTAGTGATTGGAAGAAAAACAACCACAATGATCATGAATTTACTTACTAATTTATACTTGAACACCATTAGATTGTGGTGTTTCTCCATCAATAATATATGATGCTCATTCTTCATCCCAGAAGCGTGGCCCATATTCAAAATCCTTAACAAGGAATTCATATAGGAAGAAAAATCCTTCGTTCAATACATACCCTTGATCCATGCAACCCTTTGGACATGCCTTTTTTCAGACATGTCTTTTTAGAGTTTTCATATACATATGAAAGAAAAACATCCACCTCGTTGATATGACACCCACCAATTCAATGTCATCCACTAGGTGTATAAGTAAATGGGATTGTAGGTACATGAAACTTGTAGGGAGCTCCTTCTCAAATACACATACAATTTTTACAATTTCCTTCTTCCATCTAGGCACTCCATATTCATGGATATACTTGGAGGTCATCCACCTAATATAATAATACTAAATTAGTACAAACCTTTAGTCAAAATTAAAATACAATATAATATCTTTATGTCTCTCACACATGACCATTTCATACCACATACCTTGCAAATGCTGACAACCAACTTATGGCATTCCTTAAGTCAATGGTAATACATGAATCCCCCCTAATTTCCAATGATGTGATATGCTGTCAAACACATTTATCAAAGTTCATTAGTAATTTTTATCACACAATAGAATATCAAAATATATTTAATACTTAATTAACATTAATAGTATAAGTTAAATGATGATAATACCTTCATAAAATTATGAAAATCATGTGTTTTAAATCTTGTGATATGTCCATGAATTGTAAATTCCCTATTCAATGATGACTCATAGCCAGTAGATTTCCTTATTGAACTAATGACGTTTTTTTGGTTGGTCTAGCTCTTTCTTCTTCAAAATCCACAGAGATTCTACATATGTTTCATTTTCCCTATTTGGCCCCAAATTTATTCTATCCAATTTGGTACGTGAAAGAATAATATCTCTCCTCGAAGCCAAGGTTTCCTTCTCTTTGCATGATATGCGTCGAAATATAGAATATGGGATATTTTTGAAGATGTGCATAGGATCTAATATGTGAGATATTAATAGATCTTTCTAGTAAGGGAGCTCATAAAATATGGATTTTATTTTCATTCCTTTTGGTATATTAACTACAACTTGTTCTAGTTCTTCAATTGAATCACTTCGATCAAAAAAATCTTCCCAAGATTTTGTTAGGAACCCATGTCAACCCTTCTATTTACTTTGTTAGTATATTGTTTTTGGATGCATATGCTTTGTAAGTCGTCTCGTAGTATTTGTTGATCCATAGTTTGTCTTATTGTTGTTGGACGCATATGCTTTGTAAGTCATCCCATAGTTATTGTTGATCCATAGTTTGTATTGGCCCATGGTTTGTATATACACATGGTATTGACCCATGGTATTGGCGCCTAGACTTAGGATATAAGTTTGTGTTGAGACCAATGAAGATACTGTGAATTTATTTGTATTGAGCTTGCTCAAAGGAGGTTGCCCCCTTGAAGTGGTCTACGATCAATACAAGTGATTCTGAGTTCTGTTATTTCTACTATCTCGTGTATTTTCATTAATTAATTGTTGTAGGTTCTTCACATCTGGTATCAAAGCACTTTCTTGGGCTCGCTGGGTGAAATTTCTACCAATTTTTTTTTTTTTTTTGTTCGCATCTGTTGCAGCTTCAGATCTGGGAATAATCCCTATCCGCTTAACTCTAGGAAGTACTTGGGAATAAGCCCTAAAACTCTTTGTGAGGAGTACCACAAGAACCTGAAGTAGCTGGCCCATTGAGAGGACCCGCTAGCGAAAAGGGAAACGACCCCTACCTGATTGACTAGTTCCTACCCGTGAGGTAAACCAAGAGCTGTCGTTTGTGGCAAAGTGGTTATCAGTTTTACCTAAATCGTGGAGTGAGGGGTACTGCCGCAATACGCATGTCATCAGACAGCATTGGTGGCCAAGTGAATCCCCTGAATCGATAGGAAGCCGAACATACCTGGGGTCCATATCTATTTTCAGCTGAACTGTTGCCGATCACTTCCATGCCATTTCATATCCATTCCAAGCCATTTCAGATCCAACCGTTTTAGATCTATTCTGAAAGCCGTTTCAGATCCAGAGTATAAATTTCCATTTTTTTGCCATATCTCCCTTGTTTTAACTCTGTTTCCCTTGAAACTTCTCGGACACCCCTGCAATCCCATTCTGCATATTTCATTCTTGAGGACCCTATCCCAAATTCTACTTCCCAAAGCCAAAAATCCCACATTTGTCTATTTTTAGGGTTTTCCATAACTTCTTCAATTTTCACCCACTCGCCGCCAAATTTTGCCACCATGTTCATTCCCTATTTCTGCTTCTTTGTCCCTCTCTAACAAATTTTTTCATTTTTTCACCTCGCTTCTGAAATCCTCATTTTTTGCTTCCTTGTCCATTAGAAAGTGTCCAAAACCTAGTTAAACCCCAATTACCCATCCAATTTTTTCCCAAATCCAAATTTCCCTTTACTAAATAAGCTTTTATTTGTGTTTTTCTATCCATTCCCCCCCCCACAAAAAAAAACCCCTGGTTATGGTTGTCACTCGCACAGGAGCAAAAACCATGGAGGAAGCACTTGCAGCCATCCAAACCAAAATCCAAGATCTGGATGAGAAATTTCTCAGCCTCCATCTTCAGCATTCAGCCATGGACAATAACCAACAGCAAGAATCCTCTGCAACCAATGGGTTCTCTTCTTCCAGCAATTTTCATGGTCCAAAGCTTGAATTTCCTCGCTTCAATGGTACTGATACGACTGGATGGATCTATCGTGCAGAGCAGTATTTCAGTCTGCATAATAATTTTGATGTCCAAAAAGTTCCACTAGCATCCTTTCATTTGGAACAGGAAGCCCTTCAATGGTACCGTTGGTACATCAAGGCTCATGACGAGCCAAAATGGATAGATTTTTGCCAACTCCTTTTGCAACGATTTGGTCCTAGTGCTTTTGATGACTTCACTGGAGCACTCACTAAACTTCGTCAAATCGGCACTGTGAGAGAGTGTTAGATAGAATTTGAGAAACTAGCCAATCACATAGAAGGATTGTCTGATGAATTCTACAGGAGTTGTTTTATGGGTGATCTTAAGGATGAAATCCGATCAGAGGTTAAAATGTTCTGTCCCAACATAATGATGGAAGTCCTAGGGTTCGCTAAGTTGGCAGAAGACAAGATTGCATCCCAACAGTGCTCCAAACCCACTTTTGTTCCCTTCTAAAATATGGGTTCTCAACGACCTCCCATCCCGTCGTCTCCTCAACCAACTCCTATCAAGCATTTGTCTGAAACAGAGATGCAGGCACGGAGCGAAAAAGGGCTTTGTTACAATTGTGATGAGAAATTCACTCGGGGACATAGATGTTTTCAACAAAATCTCTATCTCTTGGATATGGACTCTACGCTTGCCTCTAAAATTGGTGAAGAAACTCCAGATATAATGGATGATCAGGTTGACATTCAGGATCCGCCTATTGACCCCCCATCTTAGGATGAACAACCAGAGATATCTCTCCATGCTTTATCCAGCGTCACCACCCCCCAAACAATGGGGGTCAGGGGTTACTTCAAGAAGTTTCCTCTTACAATACTCATTGATTCTCGTAGCACTCATAACTTCATTGACCCTCGGATCGCCAAACAGGCTGATTGTTTTGTCCATCCTTGCTCCAACTTTGAAGTCATGGTTTCCAATGAAGGCAACTTACCTTTCAAGGGGAAGTGTCACAATGTGCCTATCTCTCTAGAAGATTATAACCTGCGCTCTGACATGTTTGCCTTGTCCCTAGGCGGATGTGATGTGGCTTTGGGCATTCAATGGTTATGCACACTTGGCCCCATCTTATGGGATTTTGCTGAACTTTGGATGCAATTTTCAGTCAATGGGAAACAACACAAATTTAAGGGCTTACAACAAGGGTCTCTCCGCATCATCAATTCACATCGTGTGGAAAAGATCCTTAAGAAGAATTCACATGGTGTCATCGCTCAACTCCATTCCATTCATATGCACCCATCAATGGTCTCCCCTACTTCCTTGGATAGATATGCAGGTGTCTTTGCTGAACCAATGGGCTTGTCTCCTTCAAGAGACCTTTCCGATAAGAATTTAGCCACATCTACATCTCAGCAGGAAATGCTGGCTATTTTGCATGCAGTATAGAAGTGGCAGCCATACCTATTAGAGAATTATTTCTACATCAAGACTAATCTCCAGAGTCTGGAAAATTTCCTGGAACAATGGGTCTCCTCCCCAGCACATCTGAAATGGGTTATACAACTCATGGGTTATGCCTATGCGATCACTTACAAGAAGGGTAAGGACAATATGGTGGCATATGCTCCTTCTCGCACATTTGATGACCCAGTTTATCTTACAACTATTTCTCTGCTTGTTCCAAATTGGTTGCAATTTGTTCAACAGGACTATCTCTTCTATGAACTCCATGCTTCTTCATCAGCAGGGCACTCTGGGTTCCTCAAAATGTATGACCGGGAACAATGTAACTTCTTTTGGAAGGGACTGAAAATGAAAATTCAATAGATGGTGGCTGACTATGATACTTTCCAAGTCAACAAGGGTGAAATGACACTCCTTTCGAGACTACTCGAACCCTTGCCCATCCCTACATAGATTTGGACAACTATTTCTATGGATTTCCTAGAAGCGCTCCAGTGGTACAATACCACATATAAAAGGACACAATATGAAGCAGTCTATGGACAGGCACCGCTAGTTCTGCTTCCATACACCCTTAGCAACTCCCCAGTTCAGGCAATTGACTCGGTTCTTCGAAACTGCAATCAGATTCTTCTCATTCTGCAGGACAATCTTCACATGGCAAGAATTCGACTGAAACAACAAACAAATCAGCACCGTTCTGAGCACACTTTTCACGCAACTGATATGGTTCTTCTTCGTCTACAGCCTTCCAAACAACCCTCCCTGAAGCTCAAAAGATGTCAGTGGCCTGGAATGCAACCCGAGGATGCTACAGGGGAACCACTCCTTCAGATTCTGCATCAATTTCCACATCTAAAGCTTTGAAGACAAAGATTTTTCTAAGGGAGAGGGGATGTTAGGAACCCATGTCAACTCTTATATTTACTTTGTTAGTATATTGTTGTTGGATGCATATTCTTTGTAAGTCATCCTGTAGTATTTGTTGATCCATAGTTTGTCTTATTGTTGTTGGACGCATATGCTTTGTAAGTCATCCCGTAGTAATTGTTGATCCATAGTTTGTATTGGCCCATGGTTTGTATTGACACATGGTATTGACCCATGTTATTAGTGCCTAGACTTAGTATATAAGTTTGTGTTGAGACCAATGAAGGTACCGTGAATTTATTTGTATTGAGCTTGATTAAAAGAGGTTGCCCCCTCGAAGTGGCCTACGATCAATAAAAGTGATTCTGAGTTCTGTTATTTCTGCTATCTTGTGTATTTTCATTAATTAATTGTTGTAGGTTCTTCACAGATTTCAATTCAACATCTTCATACTTCTTAATCTAATCACCTAGACCCATAACCATGGGAGGGCCTCTATTTTCAACTTTTCCATCAAATTGATTCTTTAGACGATTTCTAAACTTATGGTGTAGTGGTAGAAAAACCATGTTGTTTTTGTAAATAAATTTATGTATATCTTTAGAATACCACCCCTGAAATTTTTCTACACATCTTGGACATGAAAATATCCCCTTTGTTTGAAACCCTGCAATTCCATAAGTAATGTTAATGACATCAAAATAATATTATAAAATTAAGTATGCAAGTTGGGATGAAAATAAATTATGATTGTAAATACATAAATATTTTTTATTACCTGAACAAACAACAAGTCCCAAGAAATCATGAATAGTACAACATAGCACACCATACAACATGAACGACCTATTTGATGGAGGATGTTATATGTCATACATTCTTATGACTTTCCATAGTAATTTTATCTCATCAATAAAAGGTGCAATATAAACATCCATATGTTTTACTTGATGTTTTCCTGGAACAAAGAGAGTCAGCATAAGGTGCTCCTTTATAACACTCATCCACAAGGGAAAATTGTATACTATCAATCCGAATGGCCATACAATATGATTTTCACTCATGAAAAAGAATGGGCATAGTCCATCTATTGCAATCCCAAACCTAATACTACAAGATTCATCTTTGAATTTTCGTGGCCATTTTCCTCTATGTGTTTCATTGCTTTGCAGTCTGTTGGAATTCTCATGAATCCATATTTACTCTTGTTCTTTGCATGCCGGTCCATCAATTGTGCAAGTGACTTGCAAAGGAACATTCGTTGAAGTCTAGGTATAATTGGCATGTGGCATAAAACCTTATTTGGAACAGTTGGACCTTGTACATCTGTACGATATCTCTTCTATTTGCATACATGGAATTCTACCTTGTTTTGATAGTCATCTTTGTATAAAATACAATCATTTTGACATGAATTAATTTTCTTATATTCAATCCCAAACTCAACCAACAACTGATGTGCTTCTTTGGAAGTTGATGGCAACACATTCTCTTAAAGGAATATTTTATTTTTTAGTGCCCTATAAGATTGCCATACCATTAAATCAATTGAATGTTTGACTCATGATGAACATGTTTGATAAGTAATTCTATCCTAGCACTGTTTATATACATTATATGGTTTTAAAATCACATTAAATAATTATAGAAGAAGTCGATGAATATTTATGAATTACATACAACAATTGACAACGGAAATTGATAAATAGAATTCAACTTAATTTTGTAGGGTAGTGAAGCCTTTGTCTGACCAACCAAATAGTGACTTGATTTCTAATAATATGAATGCGCATGCCAGTTTTGAGGTTCTACTTGTTCCCAATTTGAACACTGGTGTCTTTGTTGCTTGCTTGATTGAGTTCTTAAGGTTGTTATCATCAAGATTACATTGGTGGTAATTACCCCTGCTATCATCGTTACTATCAACCATATGATCATTCTTGTCATCATTGTTTCTATCCCCAAAGAAACCTGTACGCATTTCATTCAATCCTTCTTCATGAACTGCATTTTCACTATCATCATCATCATTATGTCTAGTTGGCAGGTCCTCAATGTATGTTAATGTCATTAGCTCTTCAAATTTCTCAGCTGGTAGTATTCTATTCAATGTTGCTCTTTTCACCTTGGTATGGTTTAAAGGATGGTTTGGATCATCCCATCCAAATATTAATAACCCAGTTTGATCTTGGGTTTTAGTAGGTGTATAATCAATATATTCTACCTATCAACAAACACAAGCATTATTTAATGTTTGGAAACAATTGGATAAATCATAAATGAATCAATTTCAAAGAAATATAATCAAATGTGTCTTAACAAATAAAAATATAAAATTTATGAACATATATACATCAATTGAATAATGAAACATTATTTTATAGATTTTTTTTTATACAATAATTTAAAATAAAACAAAATTTTCACAACTTAGTTTATAAAACATCAGTCCACACTCATTGATTATTCTTTGGTTTTCTGCCCTTAAGAAAATCCTTAAGGAGACCTTGTTCTTCCCTTTTCTTTCGCGCATGAGTGTGTTTTAATAAGGGGTAATCAATGAATAACTCATATCCAAGGGTAAGGTCCATAATAGCCTCAAACATTATCAATCTATCAACCTCTCTTTCCATATCTCCATATTTATCATTTATATCCTCAACAAATTGATAATTTGGTGTTACAGTAGGGTCCCTTCTCTTACTACTGTTTATAAATACTGCAATATTTTTGTGTGTATGCACGTCCATATATACATATAATATGACATCTATTCATTTCTTTTCCACTTTCCAGTTGGAGATGATGTGTATACATATTCCAATTTAGACCATATGCTCACATGTTAGTCTTATATTCTGTTAGCCTTCTCTATCCACCACTGTAATATGATGGACCATAATATGGAATTAATCTCCTAGTGGTATGTTGTGAATTTTTTCTATGTTTAAGCCCCACATGTACATTTTGGACAATAAAGAGGCCTAGATTTTCTCCATGAATATTGGAGGGTCTTATCATGTAGTTGTAACCCAAAAATTGAAACACCTCATACACTTTAGGTAGTTGTTGATCATTAGGCCAAGCACAATATAGTCGATGATCAAATGTCTCTTAGTAAATTGATCTCAAACTCATGGGAAATTCATCATCTCCATCACATTCATTCTCATAGGGTATGTAGTCCACCTTCCCCTTGTCTTTAAGCAAATTATGCATCTTTAAACCGGTTCTTTTTATGTTACTTCTTTTCATCAATTCCTCATCTTCTGAGATAGTATATGTGCACATATTAGATGTATCATCTGATAAATTATCATTTCCCTCTATGATGGAATTTGGTGCTCCAGGCATTTGGTGCTGATAAATTATCTTCCAAGCATTTGTTAAGAAAAAAATTAATTAATTAAATAATATAAAACAATGTTTAAAACAAGTATACATATTATTTATATCAAATTGAAAAATTCCTTACCACAATTCCTATTTGATTTGAATGGATTGTAGGAGGTATACTACCCACTGGAAGTTGATCATCATCTATGTAATGCCTTTGTACAATCACTCAATTGAATTGTTTCTTTCCACAGCATACATAACACCCACAGACAACAATTTTCTCAAAGTATTCATCCCATGTACTATAGTCCTAACCAACCTCTTGTTTAGTGCAATCGTGTGTTGTGTCTGCAAGATCCATTGTCATATCATATTCCACCCACTGTCCTCTCTGTGATTTAACAATTTTAGGTCCATGTACATATCTTTTTTTTTGCTAGTTGAACGCCCAAGCTCTGCATTTGCTCCAATATCCATCTAAAATAATCAACAACAAGCATTATTTTATGTCAAGATTGGTTCATACACTATAAATTTTAATAATACTATGAAAAAAGATGGATGTATCACAAAATGACACCAAATCAATTTTTCCTAATTTAAGTCCAAATTTGAGTACCTGATGTCCCGCATCATCCGTTGTGTCATCATTTGATATGACACGATCTGTTTCCATGGTCTCGTTCGGCCCTTGTAATACACAACATAGTCAATAATGTTTAGTACACCAATTGTATCATTTCAACGAATATGTTATCCAACACAAAACCTCACTTTAGTCTTATATTTGATATATTGATATCATGTTTTGGAGTAGAAATTAAATTATGATCCTAGGTATATACATCGAGCCAAAATTTCAACAAGAAAAGTATCCAACATCCCTATCCCACATGGCTATCCTAATTTTCAAACTTTTCCTTTGATCATAGAATCACATTTAATCACCATTCCTGTGAAAATTCGACCAATAAGTTTGACTTCAAAGGCCTCATGGAAACAAATGACTTTATCTCCTCTATTTTGTAACATTTGTGAATTCACAAAGACCTTCCTCCTTCGGTTGAGTTTTCTTTGTCTTCTTACCTTTATTGTATTTGTAGATTCCATTGTCATATATATTTCCACCCACTTTCCTTTATGCAATTTAGTAGTTCTACACCCGTCCACATCCTCTGTCCATGGCCTCCTTTGGATCATGTAATACACAACAATGACAATAGTCACATAACATCTATGCACCAAGAAACCCATTAGAACTTAGTAAAAGTAGCTATCCCAACTCAAACCTTACAATAATAAGAGCATAAAACCTCAAAGAAAAATACACATTACTATAAGAGTCTTTACTATAATTATGTTTTGAAGAGGCATCCATGGTAGCATTAATCTAAATATGGCACTCGTATATTTGGTGAAGAGAAATTTGATCAAGGTTGGAAAGAGAAATAAAAGGGCACATTTCTTCTCTAAACATGTTAAGTATAAGTTACTATCTTGTTACCTATGACATTTGATACTTTCACAGATGATTAGGAAAATAATTCCTCTTGTTATGTATGTTGGGATTTGGTATAGTCGTTAAGATATAACATTTCCATGTTAATGATCTAGATTCAAATCTTAGACATATAACCCTATATTACAAGTTAGTTGAGACATTTGATGAGAATTGTATGATGTGATTCATGAGTTATACACTAAACCCCTATGGAATGAAATCTAATAACTAATTACAAAACTTCCCTATACAAAAGTAATGTCCTTAATGCATAATACAGTGGGAGGTAACCATTGGGAGGTAACCAAAAAAATGGTATATTTCAATTTTTATGAAATAAGTTCACTTCCTAAAGGATTAAAAAGCTAGATGAATCCAATAGAAGTATTCATATTGACATATAATGAGTCACCAACAAGTGATAGGATAATATGTACTAATGAAGGCATTGCAGAAGGAATCACAAAGATTTGACCCTTTCATATAATTTTCCGCCAAGTTAGGTGCTAAATTAGGCGCCCTTTTCAACGAATGTAGAACCCCAAGTAGTTTACATTTAGGGCACAAAGTTGGGACTAAATTTGGTGTTCAGTGTGCCGACTCTGGCGCCAACTAATGAAACAAAAAAAAATTAAAAATCTCGCGAACCCAAACATTAAAACATAAAACAAAGATGCCATACAACAAAACAAAAACCATGAGTGGAGCTTCTGACCACGAGCTAAGATCAAGCTTCCGAGGATTTCAACATGAGTATGAGCATATGCACCCCTTATAAGATCATGAGCAAATAATACTCACCCCTCCTCCCCTATGAATCCTTTCGTGCATACATTTTTTTATTTTTGATATGATACACCCTCCAGCATATGCGGAGTATTTCATGTAGACAGCCTAATGCTTTAAATGTAAAAACGACTCTACTTATTTCCCACCACTACTCTTTATATTCCACTTATAAAGTCAAAATCGTGATAGCTAGGGTAGATGTTTTCCCTCTCTTTCCCTAGCAGTGTCTACTTCATTTTCCTCATATTTCCCTAGCAGTGTCTACTTTGTTTTCCTCCACGGACCAGATGAAAATAATTTTCCCTCAATCTCCGCAAAATGTCAAGCAGTAGAGGGAAGGGATCAAAATGAGCAAACTCTAGAAACAATGAGGTAATTCATTGTCAATTTATTGTTTTGTAAGTGTTTCAATTGTTTCTTTGATTTTTATTTTTTTTGTCTTTTATTTAAAAATTTAAAAGAAGAAATGTAATTTATATATCTAGGGGCATGAGACTGAACAAGAGAAAGAGGCATTGTCTTCCATATTGGGTATGGAGGTAGTGAACAAATTGGATGGTATGGAATTGAAGATGCTCACAAGATACATAGAAAAATGATCCAGTAAAATCCTCAAAACATTGCAACCAAATCAGCCATGTCTAAGGGAATCGATTGATTCCAAAACCAATCCCGGATCGAGCAAAAGATCAAGGAGGAAATCAATAACAATAAACTCTAAGAATGTGGAATAGGGAGCAGAGACTTCCAATGTCCTATCCACTCCTGGGACACATAATGTTTCCACCACACCATGTTTTGCATCTTGCATTGGTAGATACGATACCAAGATAGAATATTATGTGGCTTGAGGGGAAATCAGAATGTTAGATGCTAGAAAAGTGTTTGTGAATAGGTTGAATGAATCATGCCTGCAACAGTTTAGAGAGCATCCACATTTTCCAATCTCAAAGATACCAATGCAACTTCAGAAAGAAGTTATTCATGACATGGAAACTAAATTTGGCATAGGTTGGTTTGTAAAGAATATAAAAAAAAATGTCTCAAAACTTCAAGAGATTTAAGTGCAACCAAACAAAGAATATTAAAAAAATTATTGCCCGAGATAAGGCTCAAAAAAGGTCGATTGATGTAAGTTTAAAAGTATGGAAAGAACTTGTAAAAACATATGAGAAGTCAGAAGCACGAAGCAATTCTAGTGAGGAGAGTACACAAGTATTTGAGTTTCCTCATAATATTATATAAAATTTATTAAACAATTTTTATATTGTATTTGTGCATAGTTAAACTGAATTAGTATATGTTTCAGGACAAGGTCTCCAAGGCCAAGCTTGCAAAACTTCGTGCCACGCATCACAGTGGCCATAAAGGTCTACAGGACTTGATCTGTAATTTTGTAAGTATATTTAATAAGTGAAATGATATTTTTTTATTTTATAGAAAAAATAAAATGATGGCATATTAATTAGTTTAACTAGTCCATGTGCCATGTTTTGACAAGAGGACAAATATGGCCGTCATCCAACAATATTTGAAAAAGAAATTCTACAAAGCAATAAGTGGACTAACTTTGTAATAGGGATGGAGAATGAGGTATCAATAGTTGAATTTCAATAAGTTAGTTGGATATTGTTGTTTTTATATGTCAATTTTCATTGTTGGAATCGATTTAATACTGAGAGGGGGGGTGAATCAATATTAGTGCAGTTATTAGAATCTTTTACCTTCTTTAACAGATTATCCTTTACTTAGCCTTTTATGTTTTTTATGCATGAGTAAATAAACATCCACACATATATGCACCACATAACCAACACATAATAGACAGGATTTTTACGTGGAAACAGAAATGGGATAAAAACACGGAATGCTTCTTTATAGTGATAAAGAATACATTCAAGGAAGCACCAACTTCCCGTGTTTACCAGAACCAACTAGAAGGAGGCACCAAACCCCTAGTTTTATAGGAACCAACATGAAGGAAGCTTACACTCCATGTGTTTCTCCAGCACCGACTGGAAGGAGGCACCAACCCCCTCTCTTCTTTGTTTTGCAAGCAAAAACCTGGAGGAATCTCCAACTCCCTGTCGCCTTGCCACGTCTGAATGCCCTAATGTCTAATTTATGTTGCTATCTTATTGAAACTTAACTTTGCACAATTCTTCATATCTTCTTATGAAAATTATGTTTTGTGCTACCTTCGTATGCAGACTATACTCCATCGTTGTGCTACATACATCACTTGACTTCTCATTCCTCTCAAATCATACTTCTGTTGATGACTTAATTCATGTACTATGTGCTTCACTGATTTTGCAATATGCATATTTGGTTATCTCAACGTTATTCTCTGCATGACTGCAATACTGAACTGATATTGTGCTTTCAATTGATAGTTTGTTGTTCTGAAATGAACCACTAGTAATAGATGGAACTGTGCACTTTATGATGTGTCTGTTTTATTTAAGTGTTGCAGTCTCTTAGATAATCTGTGATGTCCTATGCATCAAATTATTCGTCCGTTCTATTTAATGCACTTGTCTCATATCATCTGCATCATGATGCGCCTATCATATCATGATGATGTTCTTTCGTTGCACATCATATGGAGTTCTCAAGTCCTCACACTTTCACTTCTTCTCATATGCATCAGCTAGACATATGCACAATATCTGATAAAATTTGGTTCTGTCTCTACAACATATGTGACTATTAGTGAGCTAATTGTAATAATGTCCTTTGAAACATCAAGAAATTACACATACTTTAGTATTTCTTCCTTTCAGTACCTGCGCATATGTCACAGATCTATCGCATCATTTTGTGCACCATCAAAACTTAATTATTCTGCATGTGAGCATTCGTCTCTTCGCTCTATCATTTTGTTCTGTCCACGAGCCCCTTGATGCCCCCCCAAAAGCTAAAACTTTCACTCGAATCTCTTATGTTCTTTCCATTAAGCTTACTTCACAATATCCAACTTGCATTTCTATTTATACATCTCCTGCACGCATTGTATGTTCACAAGTTGGATGTGGAATCCCTTCTTCCATATTTCACGGATTGTGCATATACCACATGTCATCATCTACACTATTAATGTGTCATTTTTTATGTATCAAGTGCGCTCAAGGTCCACTACATAGTGGGACTTTATACCTTGGTGGTGTACCTTTGCGCTCTTAATGTACCATTTCATTACAGTATGTATGCAATCATATACTTCATCTTGATGTGTCTATGGCTTGTGCTACACCATCTCTTGTGGGTAATACACCTTTGCAATATTAATACTTTGCGAGATATGTGCATACTCCAACTTCTTCCAAGTGGGTATTTGTCCTTTTCCTTGTCATCCTTTGTGGGATTTGTGCACCTGTTGTATAGTCGGATGTGGAATTTTCACATAGATGGTCTTCAACCACTGTACCCTTCTAGGAACTTGTGCACATTCTACTATCTAAAATCATCTACCGACAATCTATGCTTGCGTGCTTTTAGGATTTTCCAACCATTAACTGCTTGTTCACTTCCAACCATTAACCAAGCAATGCTAAGGCTTGCTTGCGCATTCTAGAGTCTTCCTTCAACAAACTTGTGCACTTGTACTATTTTCTCAACATATCTCCTTGGATGTTTGTGCACATGTACCATTGTCCAACCAAATCCTTTTATTGTTTTCATGAGAGAGTATGACATGGTAGACTTGATATCTACACAAGGACCACATATTGTAGGATACATTACTTGTGTTGTTTCTTGATCTGTATTTACATGATGTATCTTCTTATGTATTTCTTCAAACTTGTCATGCATGATGTATCCTTGACACACATCTTTAAACTGAATGGACTTCTAGATATACTCCAAAGTTGCATACATGTTTGTCACCTTCACCATTTGCACATGTACTTTTGGTATTCATGTTCTTCATCTTGTGCATATACTACTTCAAAGTGGATTCCATATACTTCTTCATACTTCTGCAGGAAAACTATATCCACTTTGACTTTAGTTGATATCAATGACTCAGGCTGAATCAATTGACATCCCCTTTGACATTATTTTAAATTCAAACACTTGAAATCATCTTTAATTGACATCAATGACAACCAATACTCAACAATCTACCCCTTTGGCATTGATGTCAACACCTCATGAAGTTGTACCTAATCTTCTTTGAACTGTATGCTTCATTTGTACTTTGTTGCAGTGCTCCCCCTATGTATATGCTCCCCTTGATCTCTTTGGGATTTTGGCTATTGTGTTTTCTGTTGTTAGTACTTCTGCTACCAATTCTCTGTGCAAGCCATTCTACTTTCTTTTACATCTATGCAGACCATATGTTCAATCATCTTCACTCTCTTTCACGTCTGCTAAGGATTCATGCTCTTTCACATATGCTAGGCCTTCATGTTGTTCCTTTTTGCTATCTGCAGTTCTCCCCCATTCATGATGTCCTTCTTCATGCTGACTTCATTCAAGGCTTCTATCATCATGTATATATCAGCTTCATGCATATCTCCTTTCATTCTGTCCTTCTGAATTCATACATCTTTTCATGTGTCAGCCTCTTCATGCTAGCTTATGATGTTCATTTCATGCCTCAGCTTCATGTATTTCCCCCCCTTTGACATCAATGGAAAAGAGGTGACATTATTTTGCGCTATATGAGTTCTTCTTGTTTGTTTTGCACTGGAATTCATCACGACTGTATCCAAGGATAACTCCCTTTTTCTTTATGCTTCGTTACTTTCATGTTCATGTATGAATAGTAGATTTAATCCTTCGTGGATTTGTTGTTATGACTGCAACATTTTCTTTTAATTCTTCTTCTTTTCCCACAATAGCCATTTCCACCTTCTCATGGTGAATTGATTTCAGAGTTTCTAAACAATCATTGATTTCCTCCTTAATTTCATTTTGCATCAGAAGACAAGATTATGTAATGCTGAAAGCTTCCTCTTGTAAAGGTCCAAGTCTTTCAATAACCTTATGTTGTTCTTCACATAGCTTGTTCACTTCTTGCTGCTGCCTCTTGCAGTATCCCATTTTTCTAGTCATTTCTACTATTTAAAGACTGGTCAGGTTATTAAGAATATTTTGTTCCAGGTCTTGTGTCGTTTGTAGCCTCTTATTCACTTCTTTCAGTTGTTCATCCTCAACTAAATTTGTCCATAATTGAACACTTTATTCATGTAGTTCTGCACATCTTACTTCCAAATTTTTAAGGCCTTCAATTGCAATATTTATCTTTTTCAGATTCCTTTTCCACTTTTGGAGGTGTTTTTGATGCTTGAATTTTAAATTTGGTCTGTAATTTATGAATAAATTCTCCTATAATCATCAGCTTTCTTTTTGAGGATATTTATTCATTCTTGTGAGTGTTTGGAAGTATATTGTATACTTACTCCACTTCCTTTTACATTCTACAGGAATCCTATTGTGCTTTTTCCAATTCATGTTTTAACAAACTACCTTGCTCAACTGCTTCCTCTGCTTCTTGTAGGACATTCTTCTCCTTTTGACATGTATTCAATTTAGCCACATCTGCTTCATGTCTTCTTCTGATTTCTTGTGCAACAGATGTAGGTAGTACATGTAACTCATATGAGGTTCGTTGTGATCAAATTAATTCTACATGACTTACCTCACTCTGCATTTCTTGGGTAGGAAATGTCATATCCATAGATGACATCTTCAACCTTTGATGCAGCTCTATCTCCTGTAGTGACTTAGTGGGAAGAGATGTCAGACTACCTTGAGTTGATTCAACCACTTTCTGTTCTCCCTAACTTTTCTTTACCAGTTGATTTAATATTCGAGACTATTCATCAATCTTTGCCACTGTTTCTCTTTGTTGTGTAGTAAGACTTTCAATCTCATCCTTTTTTCTTATGTTTTTTATTGCCTCTTCAACTGCATTTTTGACTTCTGTGCCAATTCAATCAATTCCATCTATTGTCATTGGTTAGGTCAAATTAGGTTTAGATACCTTTTCTTTCTTCTTTGAGCAACCTTCACCTTGAACCATTTCATTTCTTTTGGTTTGCACATTCTGTTGCACCGGATTGGTGTGCATTTCTGAGTTGTTTGTCTCTCCTACTGTTTCAGTTGATTGTTTATATTGCTATGATTCTTCTTCTTCAGTTAATGGAACCCTCCATTCTACGTCCTAGTCTCGAATAATTTTTGCAACATCTTCTTCAGAGCAGATGAATCTAGTAGGCCACCATCGTTTGTTGGGGTCCCTTTTTGCATGTGCATAGATGTGATGCATTCCGATCTTGAAGTGTATGATTCCTTTGTATGTTTCAACAACATGAGGAGATATCCGTGGAGAATTTTTCAGGATAAACCTGAATTTCATCACAGTATAAGAAGAAATTAATGTTGTTTTCTACTTTTTTGTCCTTTATTTCAGAGACCCACATATTTGTATACCTTGAAGCTTGAAATGGTTTTATATTTCTATAGAAGAACTGAATTCCCTCGAGTTCCTTCCAACTACTGAGAGAAATACAAATTAATAACCATGTATAGTGAAAGGGGTTACCTTTTTCTTGTGATTCCATACAATCTTCAAGAAACTCATTCAATAGGAAAGTTGACCAATTGATTTGAATGCCTTCGATACATCTTTCTTCCACTGCAATGATTGTTGCTGATACCTGATCCTGGCGACTGTTTCGGAACAATGTGCACACCAGCAACTGGGTAGTAAACCTTATAGCTTCATCTTTTATCCATGCAACTGAGAATATTCTCCTTGCTCGGTGGGTTCCATATTTTTCAGCTATCTTCTTACCCAAAGTCTTTTCTTGGCTTCTGCTCATCAGAGGACTTATGTCCTCTCCAGCTGAGGGAAATCCAGTAATTTATTCTATAACCTTGACATTGATTGTAATAGGTTTGTTTATCCATAAATACCCATTATGTACCTGTGATAGATGCAACTTGACGCACATATTTAATCGCGAATATCTTCCAAAATAAGGTATTTCCAGTAGATTTAGCACCCCGGTTTTTGAAAGTTAGTATGCCCATTCTTTGAGTATCATCACAATTGGAATCCTGGGATATGAGATTTACCTTTTGTCCATATACTTATCCATGGATAAACCTGGAAATTTTTCTTCATCAGTAACATCATGATCCACAAATGTGAACTTATGTAATATGCCATGTAGGTTTCCTTTAACAAGAACACCTTCAAACCTCATTCGATCATGCAAGAAAGTCTCTTCTACTTTAGGTAGAGTCACATTCGGCGCATCAGGTTTTCGGGTAGGAATATACTCACATTTGGGTTTTTCATTCTTCTCATATTCTTTTAGCTTTCACACAAATGGGTTCTTGGTTTTGCATTTTCTTCTGGGTGCCATGATCTTCAACCGTTACTTCAACAATAACAATTTAATCAATAACTATTGTTCTTAATAGACGCAATAGTTTAAACTGAGCATTTTCTTGATTTATAAGTGCCTTCATTAATGATCTCTATTCTTTGTGGATTTGTCAGAATTTGGTTTATTTCAAAAACCAAAAAGTGTCAATTTGATTTGATCTTTTGTCCAAATCCATTTAACCATTTCCTATCATTAATGTTGTTGTTGTTTGAGTAATTAATGTCATGTTTTCCATTGCTCCACTAACTTATTAATGTTTCCCCATTGTCGCATTTTACGATGTCGTATACATGCCCTAATGCAATGGGTCCAACTGACGGTGAGTCAGTTTCATGCTAGGGTGGAGATCCTGTTTCTTTGATTTAGAGGTCCATCTGGTGTAAGATCAGTATTCACATTTTTCTTCCTCCAAACCATTTTGCAACAATGATCTTTTCTTTGAACTTCATCAGTGTTACATCCACTGTTTGATTCAAAAAATTTATCAGCCTTCTTTATCCAATGTTTCATAGTCTTTCCTGACTTTCCATAGTCTTAAGCCTTGTGACCAATTTTGTTCCACTTGTAACGGGCTACATTGTAGCAGTAATTTCCAATATGTCCATCCATCGTGCATTTCCAAGAATGAATAGATTTGCGCATGTCCATCATCTTTATTTCTGCAATTCCCCTCGCAGCCTTTCCACAATTATTCTCAAAACCTATACCAGTTTTGTTATGAGGAGATCTTTGCTTACTCAGAATCTCATTTAGTACCTCTATGCTTCTAGCATAGATTTTTTTTTATCACGACACAGTCTTGCATCCTTTTTAATTCTTCTTCCTTTTCCTGTAATCTGGTTCGTTGTTTATCAAGCAATTGTTCATACTCCAAGTTCTTTTCTTTGAGAGAGATAATCTCTAGTTGAATTGCTTGAAAATTATCTTGGTTATCACATTGTTTCTATAGTTGATCTTTCAATGACAAAAATTCCTTAAAATTTTCTTCCTTTTCTTCCATGACTTTTCCCAATTCTTATTTTAGGATGGAGATCGCATTTTCAAGCTTCTAATTATATGTAGATAACTTCTTCCGTTTGGTATCCAAGGTTTTGTTTCTTAATTTTACATTTTGACTGGTCTTATTAACTTCATGCAACTCGTTGGTGAGAGATGCTACCAATTCCTTGGTTTCTGCTTCTTTCTTCTTCAGGAGGTTTAACGTCTTGGTTGTTATCTTCTTAACTTATTCTATCATCTTTCTTTGTGTTTGAATAATATCCCATGCTTCTGTGCAAGAGAGATTTTCTACACATCCGTCTTCCTGTAACCATGGTGATTTACTTAGAGAATGTTCCTTTCCAATAACTGTGTGGTGATCTATCTTCCAGATGTTAATCTGTTACTGAAGACACCTTCTCTGATACCAATTGTTGGAATACTGAAAGGGGGCCAGGTGAATCAGTATTAGCACAGTTATTAGTATCTTTTACCTTATTTAACATATTATCCTTTACTTAATCTTTATGTTATGTTATGTATCAGTAAATAAACATCCACACATATATGCACCATACAAACAACACATAACACAAAGGATTTTTACATGGAAGGAGGAGCCAACCCCCTATTTTTACAGGAACCAACCTGAAGGAATCTTATGCTCCCTGTGTTTCTCCAGCACCGATTGGAAGGAGGCACCGACCCCCTATCTTATTTGTTTTGCAGGAACCAACCTGAAGGAATCCCCAACTCCCTGTCTCCTTGCCCCGTCCAACCACCCTGATGTCTAATGTATGTTGTTGTTTTACTGAACTTCAACTCTGTGCACTTCTTCATATCTTCTGATGACAATTCTATTGTGCGCTACCTTCGTATGCAGACTATACTCTGTCACTGCATTGCACACATCACTTGACTTCTCATTCCTCTCAAATCATTCTTATGTTAATGACTTCATGTACTATGTGATTCATTGATTTATCAATCTCTGTCTATGGTTATCTCAATGTTCTTCTGTGCATGACTGTAATGACCAACTAGTATTGTGCTTTCAATTGATAGTTTGTTGTTCTGAAATGAGGCACTGTTAATAGATGGAACTGTGCACTTTTTGATGTGTCTATTCTATTTAAGTGCTATGGTCTCTCAGATAATATGTGGCATCCTGTGCATCAAATCATTCATATGTTATGTTTAACATGCAAGTCTTAGATCATCTACATCATGATGCGCCTATCAGATCCTGTTGTTGTTTTGTCGTTGAGCATCAGATGGAGTTCTCAACTTCGCACATTTTCACTTCTGTTCATATGCATCAGCTAGACATATGCACAATATCTGATAAACTTAGGTTCTATCTCTGCGCTTTTGTCTCTACAACATATGTGACTATCATCGTCCTTATTATAATATTGTTCTTCGAAACATCAAGAACTTGCGCATACTTCAATATTTCTTCCTTTTAGTACCTGTGCATCTATCACAGATCTATCGCATCATTTTGAGCACCATCAAAAATTCATTATGCTACATGTGTGCATTCGGCTCTTCACTAGATCACTTTTTTCTGTCCATGATCCCCTTGATGCCCTGAAAAACAAACTGAAACTTTCAATCGAAGCTCTTATGTTCTCTCCATCAAGCTTACTTCACAATCTCCAACTTGCATTTCTATTTATACATGTCCTGCATGGATTGTATGTTCACAAGCTGGATTCTGCATCCCTTCTTCCATATTTCATGGACTGCGCATATTCCATGTGTCATCATTTGCGCTATTAATGTGTCATCTTTGATGTATCAAGAACCCTCAATGTCCACTACATAGCATGACTTTACACCTTGGTGGTGTACCTTTGCGCTCTTAATGTACCATTGTGTTACTATATGTGCGCAATATTATACTTCATCGTGATGTGTCTATGGCTTGTGTTGTACCATCCCTTTTGGGTAATGTACCCTTGTGATATTAATACTTTTTTGGATCTGTGCATACTCCAACTTCTTTCAAGTGGGTCTTTGTCCTTTTTCTTTTCATCCTTTATGGGACTTGTGCACCTACTATATGGTCGGCTGTAGAATTTTCACATAGATGGTATTCAACCGTTGTACCCTTCTAGGAACTTGTGCACATTCTACTTACTGAAAGCATATACTGATAGGCTATGCTTGTGCACTTTCAATATTGTCCAAGCATTAACTGATTGTGAACTTCCAACCATTAACCAAGCAATGCTAAGGCTTACTTGCGCATTCTAGAGTCTTCCTTCAATAAACTTGCGCACTCGTACCATTTTCTCAACCAATCTCATTAGATGTTTGTGAACATGTACCATTGTCCAAACAAATCCTTTGATTGTTGTCATGAGAGAGTATGACTTGGTAGACTTGATATCTGCTCAAGGACCACATGTTGTAGGATATATTACTTGTGTTCTTTCTTGAACTGGATTTGCAAGATGTATCTTCTTATGTATTTCTTCAAACTTGTCATCCATGTTGTATCCTTGACACACATCTTTAGAATGAATGCACTTCTAGATATACTCCAAATTTTCATACATGTCTGTCACCTTCACCATTTGTGCATATACTTCTGATATTCACGTTCTTCTTCATCTTGTGCATATACTAATTCAAAGTGGATTCCATATACTTCTTCATACTTCTACAGGAATACTGTATCCACTTTGAATTTAGTTGATATCAATGAATCTAACTGAATTAATTGACACCCTCTTTGACATTAGTTGACATTCAAACACATGACATCATCTTTAGTTGACATCAATGAGAACCAATGCTCAACATGCATTTCTTGTGTTTAGAGTTGTTTATGATTAGTATGGAGACTCTCGTATTCTTTATCCAACCATCGAAACATTGATGATTGTTCTATTCAAAGAAAATAATAATGCAATTCTCATGTGAATCTTTCCAATAATGAATCTTTCCTATGTTTACTTAGGGGTTTAGTTCATGTGGCCACATTTTAACATGCATCAATTCCTAGAGAGAAATGGCTCAATAGGGGATGTGGATCCATTTCCATCCTTCGTTTCAAGTATTTCCTAAGCATGAATAGGTATTAGGGTTGAAACCATGGTTCAAACTAGAAAAATAATTACTTAGGCCCTAACAATTGCTTTTAGGGCTAATGGGTCCTTCATAAGGTTCCAAACCACCACATAGGCCTTATAGAGGGAATCTTTGAGACATGGGAACTATTTGATTTCCAAATACATGATTGGTATTAGTGCTTGGACCATGGTTCATGGGAAAAAACATGCTCTTAGGCTCTAATAATTTCTTTTAGAGATAATGGGCCAAGCACATGCCCACAAACCACTACAAGAAACCTAAACATGATTTTGGCTTATGAGGAGGTTACGGGTATCATTTTAAGATTTACCACAAATTGGATGTGTCTTATGCATATCCCACGATTCATGGATAAAAATAGACACTTAAGCCTTAGTAGTTTCTTTTGGGATCATAGTTGATGTATGTGGTCCTAGGCCACTACATTATCCCTACAAAAGAAATCTTTGTTTTAGGATAAAAACCTGGGTTCCATTTAAAGGATTGGGAAAACATGGATGTGTCTTGAGGCATTGACCATGGTTATGAGTAGAAAACTAGTGGCTTAGGATTGAACAATTTTTTCTAGAGATTATGAGCCATGAATGGGGCCTTAGACTACCACATAGACCGTATAGGAAGAATCCTTGTCGCGTGATTAGAATATGGGCACTACTTTGAGGGTTTGTAAAGCATAGAATGGTATTGGAGTGAGAGAATAGTGTGGGGCCAAAAAACATGATTGTATTTCTTAACAATTACTTTTAAAGATCATGTCCTAAGCATAGGACCCTAGAACAACGCATACATAAGCTTCATAGAGGAAATCATTGTCCTACGAGTGGGATATATTGACTATTTAATATTTGTCACTAGGATGGATCTTGAGGTTTAGGCTATGTTTCAGGGTTGAAAACTAGGCACTTTGTCTGCAACAACCACTTCTAGGACCCATGGGTGATTTCACACAAATATTTGAAACACCACATAGGTCTTATACAGATAGTGTTTGGTGTAAAATCCAAACCTAAGTGTTTAATTAATTTTTTATTATTATGTATGGATTGATCTCTAGGCCTAGGCCATGGTTCAGGATTCTAGGGATCATGGGACATGCATAGGTCCCTAAACCACCAGATAGTCCTTGTAGAGGGAATCATTAGACTAAGAGTGGGATATAAACACCATTTTGAGGTTTTGTAAAGCAAGGAGGGGTATTGAGTTCCATGCATGTTTTAAAGCCAAGAAACATGTTCTTAGGCCCTAATAATTTCCTCTAGGGCTAATGGACCATGGATTCCACATGTATCAAAATTTATCGAGTTCACAAGTTTTCCACAAAACTTGTAAAAATAGGGAAAACTTGTAAACACAGGAAAACTTGTAAAAACCCGAAAACCTATTAAAGAATATGTGATTGACATTAGTATTGACGAAGTTTCCTCTATTCCTACAAAGTAAAAAACCACTCCCATAGATGTAGTCATGATAAAATATGCATCTATTCTTCTTAACACACATAATTTATCTCATGTCCCAAAAGCACCAAAATTATGTAATGTAAGTGGATATTATACAAAACCAAGTCCAATGCAAATGGAGAGGATGACTAGTACAAGCCTGTACTTGTTACTAAGATTTTATGTTAGAAATATGGGATTGACTACAATGAAACCTTTGAGCAAGTTTCCCATGTTGACACCATCTACACTATGTGGACTTAGAATTACTCCTAGGAATTTCAAAACTTCCTAAACTCCTGGTTTTTTTTCCAAATCATTCTTTGGATATTTCAAATTTTCTTTCCAGGCCCTATTTATTTTTGGTTTAGAGAAATCCTTGTAAATATGCCCCATTGTATAACAATTATAGCACCTACTATATTTTTGTAGTGGTTGAGTACTTGAATAACATTCTAGCTTCCCCATGAAATCTCCAACTCCTTTAGCAACCCCTCTCACAAACTGATCTCAACAAATATTTTGATCAACCTTATACCCACGTTTGAGATAAATTCATCTTCCAGGTCCATACACTCGTTTGTTCCATTGTTCCATTAGCAACATATGCATCTTATCCCATACTGACTGCATGTACATTTATTCCCTTTTAGGATCAAATTTGAGCCTCCACATTTAGAGATTAATAAATAAAGTCCCCCAAAACCATTTCAAATTTAAGGAATTTTCCACATATGCTTCCAACTTGAACTCAAAGGATAACCAACCTCTTATTAGGATAAGAGGCCCTAGACCACCACAGGATCTTTAAAAAGGGAATAGTTAGCCTATTAATGGGACATAGGTACCATTTTTAGGTTTCACAAAGTGGGGGTGGGTCAGGGATTGGCAAGGAAAGGCTAAACATAGAAAAATATTGACTTAGTGCCTAATTGTGTCTTACAGGGCTCATGCACCATGTCAACAGCCTAAGATCATTGGAAGTCCTTTAGACTTGATAAAGACATGACACAACATGTTATCCTTGAACATTATAATTAGAACTCAAAACATCACACACAAAGCTTTACATTGGTCTCTATTTATAATGTTGTAATCAATGTATGTTGCATAATGGTCAGGGTTGATAATAACATTTAAGGTAGGGATGTGTCTACACTTAATTGACTATATTACTATGAAGTGGTGAGGTTCAACGTCATAAATGAACAATTATCTAACATTTCCTAAGATCGTAAACCAATTATCTAGCATTTCCTAAGATCTTAAACCATTATGAATTCAAACTAAACTTGAGAAGAAAAAATTAAACTCGTAAATGGAAGGAAAACTGAATTGTTTCATTTAATACCAAAGGAGAAAATAGACTTATTTACAACCTTTCTTGAGATGCCTCCATCGTCCCTTACTTTGAGCTATCCTTCTCCATCCTTTCCTTTGATGAAGGTGTGCTTTCCAATCTCAAAATCTCCCCAGCATGCCTTTTATCTCCCTTTGTCCTCCTCTACCATGCCCCATATGCCTTTTTTTATAGTATTGGGAAATGGGATCTCAAGTTTCAACTTTCAATGTGGGATAATCCCTTTTCTTGATTTTTTATTCTTTTTACTCAAAAACCCACTTTCCATAGTATTTCCAGGATTTTGTCACAAACTCAGAATTCTCAAGAACAATTAATGCAATCTTGTGCATTTCTTCTCACTGTTGACTAGTGGAGACTAGATTTGAGCCTTCAACTGAGCAGTTCAATCACTGAACCTTGTCTCTTTACGATCTCTATTTCTTCACTCAATCCTTCTGATCATGGAAGTAGTGATTAGATAAGAGATGATTGTTCTATTATGTACTTGTCTTCTAACTTCATGTTGCGGGTACAGAGTAAAATGCGCTTCTGCCTTACACTTTATTAAGGGTGTTAATTTGATTGTTAATAAATGCCTCCTAATGTGTGAGGTCCGAAGCAGAGCTAAGGGCCGAAATAAATTACCTTTTAGATTGATACTCTTCATATTGATACTCTTCATACTGATACTCTTTATTGATCAAAGCAAGGATAAAAAGGTATTAGCTCATGGGCGCAGGATCCAGGAAAACACCTCCAAGTCAAACATAGCAATTTCTCAAGTATACAATATCTTCCTAAGGCGGGCATACCCATGCTCAGTAGAAAACAAGCATGGCCACAGACAATACTCAGTGGATCCATGTCAAAAGTAAATTTTTCAGAAGTGTAAACATGCACTTTGATGAGTGCAAGAACAAGGTCTTCATTGAACTTCTGACATGGTATTTTAATCTTGCGCAGCTCGGGCAGTGCACCGATGAGTGATAAAACTATTTTTCCCAAGGTATTCAATACAAATCGACGATAGTACAAGTTTATATCATGCGAAAAATGAATTGATGTCGAGCATAATAAAACACCATTTGATTACCAGTCATTGATGTATACTGTTAAAAAATGCAAATAGATCCACCGATAATGATGATGGACTCTAAGGTCCTGATTACAAAATAGCAAGTGTGAAATAGATGTTTTGAATCCGAACACTTGTAGAATCAAATAATGAGGGGTCATTGATGTATACCCACTGTCATTTGCAGGGAAACTTTCCACTAATGACTGCAAGATCCAAGGTACTCCTAGGTTTCTAGATCCATTTCCTAGATGATTATTTGTTGTCGATAGGAATAGATCCATCAAAAGGAGGGAATTAATGCATCCCACATCAACCGATACAAAATAAAGATCAATAGTCTGATATAATTTGGTAGAACTGTGAGATCCAACATTGTATACTGACACAAGGAAGGCCGACATGATTGGTCAGGAATATTTGAGGAATGGCTGACAAAGTTTGAACTTCCCTTGAACACATAACACGATGCAAAATAGACACTTGGCAACATAGGACTTGAGTAACTAACCTTAATGAAATCCACTAATGCTAGATGCATTAACAAAATATCCATTGGTGACGGGAAGGATAACCCATCGGTGGAGATCTATTCAAAATAATGGTACAGTTTCCTAAGGAAAATGTAGATGGTGTACTGACGATGGATACCAAATTATGTGGCGTGTTCAAGGGAGACAAAGACTCACTGTTTCCATTTTCTTCAAGGATATAATATGAAATGATTCAATTCTCCCTCTTTTTTGGATTTTTTTGTTTTCCAATTTTAACCTTTTTCATTTATTAGCTTGAAAAAAGAATAAAGCATGCTATGATACATTAGAGGAAACGAGTGTCTCAAGGGAATGCGCCTGTATTTCAAGGGCATGGTTCAGGCCAAGGAAAAGATCCATATTGAAAACAAGGGTTGAGATAGTTATGTACACTCTTATGGGTGTTTCCTCCATGGGTATGGATCAAATATACATAAGCAATGGTTTATAGGAATCATGTAACAAAACATGACTACAAAGGAAAATACGCAACATAAGCAATAAGAAACAAAACAGTTGGAATGGATGTTCAAGTGGATATTTTAACACATTCTTATGTAAAATGACAAAAATTTGGGATCCCACTAAGATATGGTCAGGAATGTATGAAAGAGAAATATGTGGTCTCAAACTCCAAGTCATGACGGGACTAATAGGGCTCCCGGGCCTATGCGAATAACTCAACATGGGCACCAAAATGGAAATGGGGTGCTGACTAGGGTGTCCCATGTTTGGTAGGCTCTTCTATTAGAATGGTGGAAAATACATATATGATGGGGTAACCCACCAATTTCCAACAGGTTCGATCCTAAGGAAAATTTGGGTTCGAAAAGGTTCAAATGCATCTTTACAGAGGGATAATCTAAACCTATATGCAAGTTTCCAAATATACCTGATCAGATCAAGGAACATGCAAACAATGCTCCTTATATGCTTGGGTAGATTTAAACCAAGTATGCTCCCAGTGGCCCCACAAAATATGTCCTTAGGTGGGTGCAACCAAATGTTCACAAATTCAAGGATAGCTTCATCTACTGATAAAATGTAATCCAAGAAATCATGTGGGTTGGGAGATCTCACAGGCCCAATGGGCCAAGTAATTGAATCATATTCCTCCATCAAGGGAATATTTTGATCTGAATATGTCGAAGCTATTTGAGAGCTTGGTATGAAACTTCTATGACATATAGGGGTGATCCAAATGCTTTCCAACATTTAAATGACATTACACAATCTTAGGTCCCTTCATCTACTATGGTTCGAAAAATGTTCTTACCATGAGTCATTACTTTAATCTGAAAAGCAACTTCAAAAAGGATCCTACATAATGAATGGTCTATGTCTGATGTGATCGAATTTGCATCGGATGGATAAAAAACGCCAATTGTAGACAATAGTTCCTTTCTTTGCGTAGGATGACATTGCAATACCTCCAAGGCCGACATGGCACATGGTGCTTAAGCTAGGTCCTCAGTAACATTATCATTCTGAGCAGCTCGCATGTTAGGATTATGCATTTTTATACATAGAACACCTTTAGTGGGGGGTGGTACTAAGTCTATGGATGGTTTCTCAATGTAGAGAGAACCACTTGGCTACGATACCAATTGATCCGATGTACTAGGAGAGACATCATAAGAATCAAGTCTTGTTTGAATGTTCACCTTATGATCACACATGAAGACATTGGCATTAGGATAATTGCCCCATTTCGGGGGGGGGTTGGATGGTTTTCCCCTGGCAGGGGTACCGGTGTCAAAATAGTGGTTTTTTGTTTCCCACCGCATTGAATCATGTTCGGTGCATCTCTTTTCCCAGAGTTAGCATTTTGCTTACTCTTGTATTTCTTCTTCTTTTCCCTAAGGTCTTTTAGGATTGGACTATAAGGATTTCAAAATTCTAGGAAGGATTTGCACTTTGCTTACCCTTATAATTCCTCATCTTTCCTCTAAGGTGTATTGATGAGACTATGAGTATGTTAGAATTGTTGGAAGGATTAGCAGGTTGATGCATTTCCTAGCCAGCTATGGGTTGTGAAGTTTGAATAGAAACTTGTCCCAAATGTTGGGTAATCTGCTCAAGTTGGTTGAAGGAATCCATCATACCATTGGCATGAGGTCCATGTGGTGGCCTAGCTGGATGAAACACAGGTTTTACAGGTTGGTTCCAAAAATATTGGATACAGCTTCCTACAACTTGACCACTCCATTGCGGAATGGGGTTAATGGTTGGATTTCCCCCTTGTGGGGTTAGGCATCAAAAAGATTGGTTACTTTATAGAACCCGACCACTCCATTGATGAATGGGATTAATGGTTGGATTTACCCCTTTCATGGTTAGGCCCCCAAAATATTGGTTACTTTATAGAACTTGACCACTCCATTGATGTGGTCCTTGGGTGTGATAAGAATTCCAAGGCGGGTTGCCCCTTTGCGGATACTGACCCCAAGAATATTGGGTACTTCCTAGACCATGACCAATGGGTGGATTTCCTCCTTATGGATGTGGGGCCCAACAAGATTGGTTACTTATTAGATACCAACCACACCATGGTGGTTGTCCTTGGGATTGAAAATCATTCCATGGTTGATTGCTTCCTTGCAGAGGTTGCACCCAAAAAGATTGGTTACTTCCTAAATGTTTTCCATTCCATGGTAGAATAGGATGAATGGATGGATTCCCCCCTTGCGGAGGTAGGCCCCCAAAAGATTGGTTATTTCCAGAACCTATCCATACCATTGATTGTTTCCTTGGCTTTGATAAGCGTTCCAAGGTTGATTTATTCCTTGCGAAGGTGGGCCCCAAGAAGATTGGATACTCCCTGAAACTTTCCCACTCCATTGCGGAATGGGGTCGATAGGTGGGTTTCCCTCAGGAATTGTGCTAGGATAAGTTGGAGGATAACCCCCCAGGGCATTTCCACTAATTTGTGGAGCATAACCCCAATTGGCATGAATGTTCCATGGTTCATTGCTTCTGCCAAGAATATTACAATTCCATGGTGAAGGGTTTCCCCCATAAGTAGAATTTGGACAAGTGTTAGGCATACCAAGAGGATTTTCGTTTACTCGTGTTTTTTGACCTTGATTAGATGAACCATATGGAAAACCCATGTTTGGTAAGGCACACCCCTACCCCTCACTAGGGATTCCTACAAACGAAGTGGATGTACTTCTAGGATTGGAACCCGAAACTATACCAAATGGCACTGAAGTGTTGGTTGAACTTGTGCTACTATCAGGTATAGTAACTGTTGGGATTGTTGTAGAGGAAAAATTGGAAGTATTTCTACCTCCAAAACTATTTGAGGTTGCGATGATGTATTTCATTGTTATCCTGATTAAGCCATAGGGTTAATTGTTTGATTTTGCATGTTATTCAAATTTTCAAAAAGAGGTTTGATATCACCCAGTGACTCATGGATAGTAAGTATAAATGGTTCTGAAAGACTCATTGAATGTGGAAATATGTGAATAATTGTGTGATTTTTTAATGTCTCAATTTCAACTAGAGTAAGATCATCAACTATGTTTGTATTTAGTTCATGATGTGACGATGAATTCAAAGGGTTTGTTTGATGTTGTTCCTCTTGAGTAATATTAATTGAGTTTAAAATCAGTTTTGTTTCCAAGGGTGCAAGTATTGGTTCTTGACCAATCACCCTCCCAAGGTGTGAAAGCTTCAAAGTCTGTCTCTGATATTGCAAGTGTCCCCCACTCACAATAGCCTATGTGATATCCTAGGAATAGCAACTAAGGTTACCACTTCACAATCAACGGTTGGGCAAAACAATTGTAAGTCTAGGACAACTCTCATAACCAGGTATTCTAGAAAAGTGATGTCACCTTGAGGACTTGTCACTTACATAGAATTCCATGATGAGATCATGTCCCACTAAATAAGCAAGAGGGGGGGAACCACCCTTACTTATCCATAATGACATCATGCTTGACGCATGTGTTAGATGTGCTTTCCCGACAAGCGTTTTTGCTACTAATGGATTTAAACTCTCAATAATCAATGCTAGTTTCAAAAATTTTGTAGCCTAGGAGTGTTAACTATACAAACCTAATCCAGGGAACTAGTCTAACCTAGTTGGTGATATGAAAATCAAATCTTGGTTATTTTTATATTAAGCACCAATTTTAATGGTACTTTGCTTAGTTTCAGGAGTGGAAGTGAAACTGGTGGTGTGTTGACTCAAAAATGTGAACCAAACAATGCATAATGCTAAATACTCTACCTTTCAATTCAATGAATGTTCTAAACTAATGAAAATTTATAGGTTCATGTGTGTCTTTCAAACATGAAAAATGTTTTGGTATATTTTTTTATATTTAGGAACAGTTCTGCTGAAATATGGATAACGACTGATTTCAAAAATCAATGTAAACCAAACAAATATCTTAGTGAAAATGAATCTAATTCTATTACAAGTGAGATCTACTTTCTCTATCACAAGATCGCTTGGAATGCCAAGTGAAGAGGATACGGTAGCTTGAGAATTGTATGTGAAAATTCAAATCTACTCGGTTACAAGTGAGATCCACTTTCTCATTCACAAGATTGCTCTAAATCCCAAGTGAAGAGGATACAGTGGCTCGACAAGAAAATGCCTGAAAAATTAAATCCTAAACTATTACAAATGAGATCCACTTTCTCATTCACAAGATCGCTTGAAAGCCCAATTGAAGAGGATACAGTGGCTCAGAAACAACGTATCACAAGAAAATAGAGATATAAAGCTACAATTCTCTCTATTGTGCATGAGAATAATGAAATACTGTAGATCCAAAACAAAATTTGACTAATTAAAGTTTGTTTATGGTTTTGGAGGGAAATTGTTTTCAAAATATCTCATAGTGTAATGTTTAATTTTTTGTTTTTCAATGCAAATATCTTTGTGAAATGTGTGCAAATGATCTTTTCATATGTCATGATTGTGATTTGGTTTCATGTTTCAGATAAGCAAGCATATGGGATTCAAAAATTAAATGGCATTAAGGATATTTAAACAATTGTTTATGTTTTTCCAATTTTCATAATTTGCAAACTATTAATTGAAGAAAACCTCTTTATGGATCAATACTAATCTCATCATATCAGGGACCTGAAATCAAAAGATGACCTCAAGCAATCAGATCTACAACAAATTATAAGAAAAAATTGAAAAAAATGCCAAATTAGGCCATCTTTAAAGGTTTTTGGAGGGAAATTCCAAATATAAAGATCTCAAGCCAAATCCTCCCAATTTTTTCCAAATAAGCATTAAATTGATCCTAAAAGGTTTTAAATTCCATGTGAAGGTATGCAAGTACAAAAATTAAGCCTCAAAGTGTCCCTAAAGAATGAAATCTCAAAACTAGTTGACAATTCTTGAAAATTTGAACCAAGAAAACTTTAAAAATATTCCAAATATTTAGCTAAAGAGGGTCCAAGTAAGGTCCAAACTCTAATCTAAGGGATTCCTCATCCAATCCAAGAAGAAAAAATCACAAAAACCGAGACAAAAATGAAGAACCAAGCTCCAAAAAATCAAGAAATCGGACGGTGCAGCCACATAAAATAGAGCAGAGCGTTGTTGGGGGAGTGATGCACCTTGCACACATGCAGGGTGCATTGGTGACACCTCTTTCTAGTGGACAGGGTGTGTCTATTGACCATCAATGCTCTGTATTCATAGACATAGTGTGTTGTCCCTACAAATCAAGAAATATAGAGGTACAAGCTCCAATCTAAAGATGTTTGGCTTCTTAAGAGGTGATTAAGGCCGGTTTTGATCTTCTAAACCTAGAACATAGATTCTATAAGAGTTTTAAGTCAATCTTTAAGCATATCTGCAAGATTGAAACACCAAAATATTGAATAAATTTTTAAATAAACTCCTAAGCGGAGTCACCAATCTGATAATAGCATTTAAGGAAGGGATGTGTCTACACTTAATTGACTATATTACTATGAAGTGGTGAGGTTCAACGTCAGAAATGAACAATTATATAACATTTCCTAAGATATTAAACCAATTATCTAGCATTTCCTAAGATCTTAAACCATTATTAATTCAAACTAAACTTGAGAAGAAAAACTTAAACTCATGAATGGAAGGAAAATTGAATTTTTTCATTTAATATCAAAGGAGAAAATAGACTTACCTACAACCTTGATTGATATGCCTCCATCCTCCCTTGATTTGAGATATCCTTCTCCATGCTTGCCTTTGATGAAGATGAGCTTTGCAATCTCGAAATCTCCCCAACATTCCTTTGCTCTCCCTTTGTCCTCCTCTACCATGCCCCAAATGCCTTTTTTTTATACTATTGGGAAATGGGATCTCAAGTTCCAAGTTTCAATGTGGGGTAATCCATTTTCTTGATTTTTTATTCTTTTTACTCAAAAACCCACATTCCATAGTATTTTCAGGCTTTTGTCACAAACTCATAATTCTCAAGCAAAATTAATGCAATCTTGTGCATTTCTTCTCAATGTTGACTGGTGGAGACTAGATTTGAGCCTTCAATCGAGCAGTTCAATAACTAAACCTTGTCTCTTTAATCTCCCTCTTTATTCCCTCAATCCTTACGATCATGTAAGTAGTGATTAGACAAGAGAGGATTGTTCTCTTATGTACTTGTCTTCTAACTTCATGTTGCGGGCACATAGTAAAATGTGCTTCTACTTTACACTTTGTTAAGGGTGTTAATTTGATTGTTAACAAGGGTTCTCACAAAACACCTTCAACATTTCAACTTGCAAGGGCTTGATATGGAGGTACATCTCATTGCAAGTCTGCACTACCATGACCAATGAATCCTTATTATATTCATAGGATTATTGAATTCTTCATTCTATGGCCATATCCCTACAACAACTGCCCACTTATATACCCATTAGACATATCTAGGCATATCCTTCCATCTAAGAAATATTTGAATTAGGATATTAATGAGGAAATTTACAAGCCATGTCTAAAATACTTAATAAAATCACACAAAAAAATTATTGTAATAAAATACAATCATGTATTCTTTTTTAAGTAGGTCCCTTAGCTATAAAATTCCATAATGTATCTGAAGATAATCGTTTTAGTAGGGAAAAGTCGAAGTCTTAGTTTTGAATACAAGAAGATATAAGAAGAGCACTAATTTTAAGTCTATTTTGTTATTCTAACAGCTACACCATTCAAGGTGTTTGTAAATCATCTCATTTTAATACAAAAGTTAAAATTTCATGGATAAACCCAATAGCTTATTTAGTTGCCAAAAGAATAGGTGATTGGCATCAATATTGATGAAGTTGCCTCTATTCCTACAAAGCACACAACTATTAGCACTAACATATAAATGTATAAATTTACTCACAAAACTTAACACACTACATAGTGTTGTACCTCTGAAGGGGGGCCTTCCTCCACAGGTTACAGACTACAAGTTATAGTGCACTACAGTATTAGAATGCAGAACAAATAAAAAATGTGATTATTGACCAATAAGTGAACACGAGTAGATGAGTAAGTCTTTGATTTCTGAATATTATGGTCCAAATCCCCTATGGTAATTAAAATAAAAATTATATAGGATCAACCTCTTTCTAATAATAAAATATTGGGCATTATACGCTCTACATTCGTTACATAGATCATGGAGCAAATGATGGAAAATATGCTCGCTTAACGGAAGAGAGATACATAGAAGATTCAATTTCCATTATTACAAGTCCATTCTATGTTTAAGTCATAATAGATAACAAATGGATCTATCAGGACCGAAGGATAAAAAGATCCACCATTCTAGGGAAAAGTGTGCATTAACTGATGTGATAACCAATATCCAATTAATCTGATCATGGAGCATGGAATTAAAAAAATATCCAGAGAGGTGAGGACAAGAAGTTGACCCACATAATGCTAGAGAAAACCCATGTGCTAGTTTCTGATTTGAGCGGCCACAAGTACCAAAAGTTACTGGATTTACAAGTTTTCCACAAAACTTGTAAAAACATGGAAAACTTGTATAAACCTGGAAACTTGTAAAAGATCAAAAAAATTGTAATCTGTTGTTAGTTATCACAATTGATAGTCAATAACCCAATTAATTATGCAAACATCGGGAACAAAACAAGTATGTGATTTTTCATACCTCAAAAAGAAATAAGTATGTAATCACAGGTTTATAATGACGAAAAGGTGTAAGTTGACACAAAAGGGGATAAGTCTTCTTAACAAGAAAACCAAAATCATTGTGCAAAATTGCAAATTTGAGGGCTTAACATCTCCCCATAACTTAAGATGTGGCATGTCCTCATCCCAGCGATTGATTATGCAATTGTTTCCAATCATAAGAGAAACAACCATTCATAGTTTTTGCATGCAAACCCATATATTGGTCAACTTTTTCCCACATAGCAGTCTCTTCATATTAATTCCATAATTGTACAACTCTGTAAACTCTACTACTGCACCAGATTGGGAGAAAATGAAAACACAATTCTAGCCATTTGGTTCCATTTCTTTGAAGAGAATTGAAATAAAATTGAGATCTAGAGTTGGCCATCCGAAATAAGGGATATCCCAAAGGATATTGTGCCTACATCTGAGGTGGAAGTAATTTCCATCTTTTTGCAGAAGTCTTTAGAGTAGGAAGAGTACCTTAACCTTTGATAAATTCAAAATCCTTCATAGTTGACCTCTGGTTTTGTCTAAAAATCTTCAATTGTTGTTTATTCATTAAAATTTCTTTATGATTTTTGAACAACTCCATAATCATTTGGTGTTCTCTTCGGAAATGAATATGGGAGTTTGACTGACACTTGAATGCCCATTGCACATCAAATTTTCATTTAATTTGATTAAGAATAAAGGAAGTAAAGGAGCGTAGATGAACATATCCTACAAGGAAATTAGGGTTCGAAATTGTTTCAAATTGCAAGAGGCTCACATAACTAGTTTTGTTCTCTAAAAGCATAATTGAGATAAATTTCTTCAAAATCTTCCTTCGTAAGAATTTCACAGTTCTTGCCAGCATGCAATTTAGTCAGCTGAAAGATTACCCACTATTCATGTAGTTAAATTGAGTATATCAGTGATGGATATCTACATCCCGTTATTTGTGAGGTTAACTAAAAGAAAAATTGTTTCTCACTCTTCATTGTTTGTAGTTGATGCTTGAGATTTTGAACTTTGGATTTACATTTGGCTTCCAATGCCAAATACATGTCGAACCATTGTTCTTTCATTAGTTGAATTTCAATTTGGTATTGTTGCTTATAGATCATCCCCATATCATATAATTCATCTTTCCCCATCCAATTAACTGGGGAGATTTTGACAAAGGCTAGAGCCAGAGTATTTTTCCCGATGTCATCTAATATTTCATATACAGTTTGATAGGCCTGCTTAATTTCTTGCTTATTTGTTCCTTTTGACCATTCTGGCGAAAGTGTGGCCTCCACAATGTCTGCTAATAAATCTAACACTGAAGGTAAAACTTTCACATTTGATTGTATACATTTAGTCTTCTTTATCTAACTCCTTCTCAGCATTGGACTTTTATTACGCTTTAAAACTATGATATGGCATCATAGTGTTTTATTTGTTGTTTTTATGAGTTGTAGTTGAGACTGCAGGTTTTCATTGATTTTTCTAAGTCTGGCATGATTCTCCTTAAGCATTTGATTCTCTTTCATAGCATGTCTCTCTAATACCTCCATTTCTTTAATTATCTGTTATAATTCCTTAATCCTTTCATCTTTCCTTTGCAAATCAATATACAATGAGTTGGAATTTAGTATACCCGAAGAAGTAGGGGTTGATCCAAATGGTGATTCAAGAAAGTTGAAATTAGGATGACAATCTTCTTTAATTGGTTCTCCGACATGTGCAACTGGCTTCTCTACTTCTTCAGTAGGTGCTCTCACTTCCTCTAGTGGTTGTTCTTTAGCTTGTCTTGTGTAAGGGCACTTTGGAACCATTGATAGGGGATCATCATATCCTATGTTCTTCATAATGGGTTCCTCCACAATTTGATCATAAACCATTTCTTTGATTCGGGTAACCCTCCCTACTTCAGCCTTTTGTGACTGGGCTACCTTAGACTGCTTCTTTTACTAGACGATTTGGCATTCCCCTAGTTCTCTTGGAGTTGTACCGGTTGCTCAAGATTTTATTTTCACACAGAAGGCTTTGGAGTCTCATATGGTACAATGGCAGAGTGATATCGAGAGGAATTCCCTTCCGGCATGATAGGAGAGTTTCCTTGTGATACAGGTAAATGATGTACGTCTTTCTCCCTAGAGAAGCCCCATTCATGCATGAATTGTTCCCAAGTGCTTCCAGATTTCTCAAGATCTTTTAGAACCAACAATTTAATAAGTGCATGGTGATATAAGCTACTATACTCATTACCCGAACTTTGTTGAATTATGGTTTCCATTTTCTACAAGCTCTTTTAGAAAAAGTATGACAAATTGAGAGGCGTGTTACCAAATACATGCTTTAATAGTATGATATGGTACGGATAAAAAAATTTGTAATGACCATCACATGTTATATATTTTTGTAACCATTAGGCCATACTTGACCAATGCACCTTAATTTGTAGTCTTTGCGTACCTTTACTCCAATTGGGAAGAGGGTGAACCCTATCAACATAGAATTTCCATGCATTTTGGACTTTAATACTTTGCGATTTGAACCATATTTCAATAGTGGCATGTATCCCAGTAGTTGATTCTATAGATTCATCTATCATTGGTAACACAAACCCTTTAATTTTTGCAACAATGCTATCAAATGATTGAGAAAATTCCAATGATAGCTCATCATGCCATCCCTACAAACTCTCGAAGAACACATACCACCCCGCGGTTTGAAAGAAATTTCTACTATGCAGGTCCTTATCAAAACAATTTACCATCAGTGGTTCATATATTTTCACCATGTTGATAGCGGCCGTTAACACCCTGAAATCACTTAATTTGCTAATGGATTTGGTTTTCTCATAGAAGACTTGGGTAGTGATAAGAAATAGTTACAAGTAATGGAAGAAATGGTGAATAAAAATAATTACAATTTTTTAAGAATGAATCGAGATTCGATATGGTTTAGGGAATGGGTGGTTCAACACGTTCTAGGTGAATTTATTACTTGTGAGGGGATTGTCAAATCAAGGTAAAGTAACCATTTAACCTACTTGGTATGAGTCATCAAATGGTTACTGATTTTAATGTAAGGAAAAGGAAAGTTGAATTTGTTCCTCGTCATTTGCAAAATTAAGTAAGAATTTCCATATCTTGGTAACTGAACAGAATACCCGTAGCAGCGACTCTGAAATGAAGCCATAAAATTTTCCTGGTGGTTGTTGCTCAACGCTTGTTTTTACTAACACATACTAGAACTGATAAACAATAGCTTAAATAAAATCACATAGTTTGTTCCTGTAATGAGGAGATATATGCTTTTCCCCAGAATTTTGGCATAGAGAGGAAAATACACCTTCCTTGGATGAAATAGGCCTTGAGCTTTCCAAAGGCCTCTCCATGGTTTAGGAATCCAAGGAATCTTCTAAAAACACCCCATTACAAGTTTTCCCTTGTTAATGTCCTCAAATTACAAGTTTTTCATAGAACTTGTAAATTTCGTGGAAACTTGTAAATTCTTTGAAAACTTGTAATGCATGCTGGAAACTTGTAAATTTTGTGAAAACTTGTAATGCCTATTATATAAATATTTTAACTAACTATTATATAAATATAACTTATATTCATTAAAATTAAAATTTATCATTTATTTCTATAAATGTTAAATTTATTTAAATATACAAATAATCTATTTATATAAACATCTACATTATTTGTTAAATAAATTGTTTATAAAATATTTATCTAACTAATATATTCATATCGATATCATATATCTACATATTGGTATTATATATCTATAATTTAGGAAACCAGATATTTGTTTACGTATTTATTTAAAATAATCTATCTACTTTCTATTTTTTTATTTCATGTCATATGCCATAATACTTATCCTATATATTATATACATAGAAAAGTACGTATTCATAATATAAGGCTTTAAAAATTTAAAACCCATTATCTCATGGCTTGGTCCAATAATATGTATTCATAAAATAAGGTTTAAAAGTTTAGACAAGGATTTAAAAATATATAGTAATGAATGTCGAACTTATAACTAAGTCATCTTTTTAAAAGTGTATCACTTAATATGGTTTCTACATATTTATCTTTAAATTAAATCAATCTCTTATACACATTGTTACTTAATAAAAGTAGAGTAAATAGTTTTATAATACGTATTTATTATAAGGCTTTAAAAATTTAGAATTAAAGGATTTAAAATTATATATTATATAATGTAAATTATTGATGTGATTTTAATTTTAAATAAAGATTACTATTTCTTTGGTATTAATAATTTATTATTTAAAGGTATATATTATATATTGAAAAGTAATTACATCATTTTGATTTTGAATATGGTGAGTGAATGTTTTGGAATTTGTAAATTATTTTATATTGTAACATAAAGAGTACTTTTCTTTCTAAGTACTTTAAGGTAGTTTAGTACATTTAGATTGTATTCAAAAGTAATTTACGAGTACTATTTTCATGATGAGTACTTTACTTACAATATGGTTATGGTTAACTATGGGTTTTCATTTACCATTTAGAATTTGAGAAATAAGCATCTTTAAATGAACCAATTCTACCTCAACCATTATGGATGATGTCATCCTCTAGAATGTGATTGGTTCTTATAAAGTTATCTAACCACACCAAAGCATGTGATCTCTAGTAAGTAGGGAAAGTCTTTTCAAAGTGTTATCCCTTCAAAAGAGCCTCCTCAAGCCATGTGCCTTGTTGTAGGCCATGAAAAGTGCTCTCAAGTCATGCACCTTCTAGAACTTGTAGAACATGTGTGTGTGGTACCTATGACTCCCTCTGACCAAAATACTAATTAGTTGAGTTGGCTCGGTTGAAGTAGAGTTGAATTGGCTCAAGTTGAGTTTAGTTGAGTCAAGTAAAGTAGGGTCAAGTCACCTTAAGATGGTTTGAGTCAAGTTGAGTCAAGTTAAATTGAGCCAAGTTGAGCTGAGTATATTAGAGTTGAGTCAAGTTGGATTGGGATGAATTGAGGAAAGTTGATTTTAGTCAAGCTAAGGCATGTTTAGATTAGGTGAGTTGATTAGAGTTTATTTGAGTCAAATTTGGTTAATTTGAATGGATTCCAATTGAGATAAGTTGAATTGAGATGTGTTGATTAAAGTTGAGTGGATATGAGTTGAACTGAATCAAGTTGAGTCAAGCCAAGTTGATGTTGGATTATTCTGGGAACTGAGAGGGGGTGTGAATTAGTTCTTAACAAATAAGGTTTTCCCTAGAGGTAGCATGTTTTCCAGGGTAAATCACTTGTCTTTGATGTGTGGCTGAATTATTCTCTGTTACGCTGCATTGTAATCTTTCTGGTGTTATCCAGTTTATTAAAAAATAGTAAAATTTTGTTTTTGCAATAATTTAATAAGTATAATTGAGTATAAATGACATCCCTTGCTTCACTATTTTAGGCCAAGCATGAGAGCCCAAGGCCTCTCTCTAGAGGAGAAGCTGCAAGTGGCAGCAAGCCTAAGAAAGATATGTCTAGAATAAAATGTTATGTATGTCGATAATTTTGGCATTATGCCAACTAGTTCTCACAGGGCCAAGAAGGGAAAAGGAGAAAAGGGGAAGAAGTAGCAGCAAGTGGTTGTACAAGTAGAGGAATAGGAGCATAGTGGAGAAATGGAGGAGGAGTAACAGTTGGGTGCCACAGTCAAGAAATTCTCCACAATGTTCAGGGAGTATGTCTTACTCTTGGATTCAGAGGATATTTCTTGAGATGGGTGGTATCTAGACAGTGGTGTCACATGCCATATGACAGGGGAGTGTGATCTATTTCAGCCACCTGGCTTAGTAGCTAGGTGAGGTGTGGGATCCATACAGAAGTAGCAATCGATAGAGGAAATGGTTCAGGTGTATTTGAGTTAGAATCGGGATGGAATCTATACCTTCATCATGTTCTATATGTTCCTCGTCTGAGAGTGAATGTGCTCTCACTTTCAACCTTGGAGGATCAAGGTTATACAGTTGAGTTTAGAGGACACTCAATACAGTTATGGCCAGAGGGAGTTATGTATGTTGAGGACTCCATCATACTAGGGATTAGAGAGGGGTGATTGTGCTGAGTATGGGGTCGACCTCTTCGCAGATTTGCAGGAGGACATAGAGCTAGTTATGCATCATTTTTGAGGTGGCAGGAGGATCGCCTTAGAACACCCACTTGGTGGGAATGGACCCAACTAGAAGAGATGGGATACTCATATGAATTAAGAAGATATTTAGTAGGTAGACACATCACAAATGAGGTCGAGTTTATAGATTCAGAGGGAGTAGGTTGCTCTGGTTCATAAGGAGTAGTAGCAACTGGAGACATAGATGATGGATGAGGTAGCTCCAACCAAAGTAACTTCCTCGCTGGGCTATTAGTTTTCTATGTAGTGAGGTCGTTATTTTGACATTGGGTGTGTATAGTAATGGGAAAATTACCTTTATGTATCTCATCCATGGCCAATGGGTTGCTTCATTCAATAGGTATGGAATCTCCAAAAATGCAATTTCAAGGCCTATCATTGTACCTACCATGCCTATTATTATATACCCGAGTGTCTAGTATGATTACCCCAATGATTTACTTATCTCATGCAAATAGAAACACTATTATTTCATTATAATCGCACAAATTTGAGGATTTATATCCATCCCTGTATGTTCAAATAGAAAGAACATAACTTAAAAGCTCAATATCCTTGACCAAATCTCTAGTTAAAATCATAATAAAATTTTACTATCAATATTGACTCTAAAATACAGGGACATATAGACTAGTTAATTCTCAAAGAACCTTTGAATCATATTACAGTGCCAAAAGGTCCTAGAAAAATATTTATTTTTGAAATATAAGAGAAGAAGATATATATATATATATATATATATATATATATCAGTTAAGTCTCAGAGGATATTCAAGGAAAACATAATCATATATAGCACAAAATGGAGAGGGTTATGTAAGGTTATGTAATAGAATTTATAGTTGATTGTTAAATTGTATGACAATTTTTTTGTATGATATTTACTAACGTTTATTAGAAATGTTGCATGGTTTACATTATTGGAATGACATCTTAGCTTTAAGTTATTTGAAATTTTATTATGGTATTTTCACTTTGATATTGATGTAATATGATTATGGTTTTGTTTCATATGTTGTAATATTAGAAATATAACAAAAAAATTAATTATTGCATGAAATAAATAATAACTTTTCATTTTGAATGTTTTTTTTTAGAAAACGGATCTTGCAGAAGATCTAGTTGATCTTGATGATGCTATATATATAGATTATGTTGGCTCTAGTACATACATGGGAGATGATGATGATGATAAGGCAGATGATGATCACGATCACGATGATGATGGTCATGATGATGATTATCACGATAGTCATGATGATGATGATGAGGTAGTTGTTGGTATAGCCAGTGACATTGATCATATAGACTGCATCATGGATTATTGTTGATATATCATTATGATGTCTCTTTTCATTTTTAATATTATATGTATTATTTTCACCTGCAATACCATATTGTTGAGTTGTGTCATAATTTTGACATGTATCACTTTTTTACTTCTATGATTTGGACATGTATCATCTTGACTTGTATCATATTGACATGTATCATATTGAGTTACATCATCTATCATTTTGACTTATATCATTTGGACATGTATCATTTTGACATGTTATTAATCTACTAGCATATTTGAATTTCACTTGTTTTAGTTAGATATGATGATGATCTTATCAATATTGACTAGTCAACTTATATATATTGGAAGTGGTCGATGATTTTTGGATGGACATTTATTACGTATGATGATTTTAATTTACTGCTCAGGATGGATGTTCTCAAATTCAATTAAATGATCATATATTTGACACACTTGTTTTAATTATAGATGATGATCATGTTATAATAATTATCTTTTTATTTTATATATACTAGATGTTGTATATTTTATTTTGATGGATATTCAATAAATATAATGATGTTGTTAGTTTGTATGGATGTTCGTTTTCTTAAAAATTCATTATAAATGTTATCTTATAAAATATTTCAAATGCAATATGACTTACTCTATAATCATATAACTTATTTAAGGGGCATGATATATTTAACTAATTAAATTGAAATAAAAAATATTAAATTAATAAATGGAAGAAAAACAAGAAGCATTTTTTGAAGCAACAATGGAAGTCAAACTAGAAGCAAACCGGAAGCAATATTGGAAGCAAAAATTGGCGTTCTTGGGAAGCAAAAAAATAAGCAATTTAGGTAGAAAACAAAGAATTAATAATGGAAGCAACCTTAGAAGAAACAAAAGACGCAAAAATAGAAGCCATATTAGAAGTAATAAAAGACGAAAAAATGGAAGCAAAGCTAGATGCAACAAGCGATGTTATATTGGAAGAAAAACCGGAAGCAACACTAGAAGCAAATCCAGAAGAAAAACTAGAAGCAAAGCTAGATGCAACAAGCGATGTTAAATTGGAAGAAAAATTGGAAGCAACACCAGAAGCAAACCGAAAAGAAAAACTGGAAGCACACCCAGAAGAAAAACTGGAAGCCGACTCGAAAGCAAAACCGGAAGCCAAACTAGAAGAAAACCCATAAGCAAAACTAGAAGAAAATTGGAAGCAAACCCAGAAGTAAACCCAGAAGCAACACTCGAAGAAAAAATAGAAGCAACAAAGAACATCATAATGGAAGAAAAACTTGGCGTTAATTAGGAATCCAAAAAGAAGCATTTTTCGACGCGAAACCAGAAGAAAGACATGAAGCACGATTGAGAGAAAAACTAGAAGCAAAAAGGGAATAAAAAATGGAATCCAAATGAGAAGCCCAATTCGGTGCTAAGGTAGGCACCACATTTTCAGCGCTACTTTCGGAGCTATTTCCGGCACTATTTTCAATGCCATAGTGAACATGCACTGTGTCGCTGAATTTTGCGCCGGCAAAAGTTCCCAATTCATTAACTAAAAAACACTAGATTTCAGCGCTATTGTAGGTGCTAATTTCCTGTTTTGTTGTAGTGTCTTGACCGTTGACTAGCATGCTTTGAATAAATCTATTGTGAATTCATCTAGACTTGGGGATTTACCAATCGTCATCTCTTTAACTACTCATTCCACTTCTTACGTTTTCATTGGTTTGAGTAAGTTGCTATTTTGATTCTAAGTGAGAAAATTGGGGATATGTCTAGTGATCTTAGCAATTGTCTCAAATCTATCTAGAACAGGTTTTGATAGAAGATTCTTATAATAGTGTATTAATTCTTCTTATATTTCCTCTCTGGTTTCTAGATTTGATCCTTGATGGGATCAAAGATTGGAAATATGGTTTTGGTTTCTTCTCTACTTCATCATATTATGAAATAATTTAGTGTTCTTCTCTCCATATTTTAGCTAGAGAGCTCTTGATTTCTATCTCCAAAGAGTCTCCTTTTGCTTGAGTCTAGTATCAATCTGATTTTGTAGGGATTTCTCTTTTTGATCTATTTCTCTCAATATTCCTTGTTCAATGATTTCTTGTTGAATTTCTTTCATTTCATATCTAGAGCTTTCTTTTGCTCGAAGATATTTCCAACAAAAAAAATTGATCCATTGCGTGAGCCTAAGCTTGAGGTTTTTCAAGTGAACTTGGAGGTGGTACATGGATGCTCCTAATCTTGGGTCTGCTTCCTCCCACCAATTGTCAATGTTGTTAATGAAGTACTCATTTTTCAACCAAATGGATTCAAATATGAAGGGATTGGGCTTTGATTCACATTTGAAATTCAGAAGGAGACTTATGAGCCAATGATCAAAGCCGACCATTGGAAGAATTGAAGTTTCTGCCTCCAAACCTTGGTGAAAGAGATTTTCAATAATCAAGAAGCTATCTAGTCTAGAAGCAATTTGTTTGTCTCCCCCTTATTTATTGATCCAAGTAAATATACCATTCTTTCTTTCTATTTCTATCATATTAAGATCCTTTATAACTTGGATGAACTCTACAGAGTCCCTATCCACCCTACAAATACCTCCTTTTTTCTTTGAGATTGGTTATGATATTGAAGTATCCTCTAAGAATCCAATTTTCCTTGTGAAGATTATGCGCTATGGCCCTTAAGGCAAGGAGGAGGTCAAGTTTCCAATTTGTTAAGATAGGTCCATAGACATTAGACACAAATCCTTTAGAGCGAGTTAAATTTGAGAATTTTGAAGCTTTTCGTTAGTAGATTGGGGATATGGGTAAAGTTATCCAAATGTATTTCCTTTAGGTTCCCAATCAAGGCTAGGCCCCCGGAGGTGCCTTGTGCATCAATTGCATAGGATTTACTTCCTTTCCAACATTTCAAGGATATTTGCTTTAGTCTTTCTCTGCTGCATTTTTTTTCTTGAATCATCATTACTGCTAGTTTGTCCATCTGTATCTTTTTTCTTAATATCCAATGTTTAGATCTAGAGTTAATCCACATAGGGAAACTATGGAGTGGGGTGGAACATCTCGTTCAGGCTAGCATACTAGCCTGACTTGATTAATTTTTCTCCTATTTCCTTAATTTTCTATTGAATTGGAGGTCTTCCTTTTTTCTTTTCTTCCTTCTGCTTCTTGGCTTGGTCCTTTAGAGAGTTTGGCTTTAATCCTAAGTGTGTTGAGGTGGTTTCTCCTTTTGATTTCTCTTTTGATTTACTATGTACCTTGGTTAGGGCATGTTTTAGCAAGTTTATTTCTTGTTACAAAATGGAATTGGTTTCATTCCTATCAAAATATGCTACTAGATCTACTAGATCAAGATCCCCTATGTCCATTTCCTCTTCCTCCATATCCATCCCACTCCATCTCCCTTGATTCTAGAGGGTTCACTATTTATTCTGAGTTTTTTTCCCCCTATCTTAGCTTTCTTTCTATCGGGTGACCTGTTTAGCATTTTAGGGTCCCCTTGATTAGTGCTCTCCTATGTTATCCCTATAGTTTTGCTTTCCTTTTCCTTTTATTTTTGGTAAGATATGGACCTAGAACTTCATAAGTGTTTTTTGTTTCTATTGTTTTCTTTTGATTTGCTCCTCCTTGATTTATGGTTGTTTTATTTTTTGTGGAGACCTTGATGTATCCTTCTCCATCTTTTAGAGCTTCATCCCTTGCTCTCTCATGTTCTTTGTTCAGTAGGAAATCCCTAAATAGGTGGCCATGGATGTGGCATTTGTGACACCTAAAAGTTATATGCTCATAGTCTATGGGTTGTTCCCATTCCATGTCTCCATAGCTCAGGAAAATGGATTCTAGTAGGTCTTGCGTTATATTCATATAAACACAAATTCTTGCATAGGCTATGAATCTAGCTACTTTGGTGGCTTCAAAGGCTTTAACAAATTTTCATGTTGTGCTTCCTATTCCCTCCAGGGTTTTGGCCTCCCAGTATTCTGTAGGCAGAGAAAAAAGGGGGATCTGGACTTGCGTATATGTTGGGTTTTCTCTTTATGGGATGAAACTAGCTATCCATAAACAAAGGTATAGTCATGCGGAGTTGAAAAAATGCAGTCCATTTTCAAAGGCTCTGTCCTTGTCCTCTGGATGTCTGAAGATGACTGTAAAAAAGAATCTGGATCATAACTGTAGGTCATAATTTCCTTTGGGTTTCCATCTTTTCTTGATCCACCATATGAAGGCCTTCTCTAATGACCATATCCCCATGAATTTACCAATCACAACATGGTCATTTAAGAATTGATTATTTTCATTAATTTTGCTAGAATTTAGCTCATACCTGGGTATCTTTTGTGATTTCGAGATACATTTACCCAAGGTTCTGTTGGATTCCAGTTTGGTCGTGTCAAGGACCTTAGTTTTATCCTTCCCTTCCTGTCCCACTCTGTTAACTTGCAGTGGGGTAATGTGATTTACTGACATATCTTAAGGGTTTGTAGAGCTAATTTCAAGAATTTGATGACTGCTTACCATCGTGTTGAAGGAGGGGGAAGATGCCCCTCCTTCCTAGTCCTCCATCGTCCTAGTACCAATCTAAATCTGATCTTAACGTACTTGCTAAGCCAAAAAGAGCACGGATCATAATCTTGATTTAGGGTTTTCCAAACTAGTTACAGAGCTCATTTTCCGTCCTCACCTTGGAATGTTCTTTATCAATCCTCAAGCCTCTTTCATTCCAAACCATTTTCTAATAAACCTTATATTACTCTCTTAATTATAGCATTGATTGCTTTCCAACTTGTTTGATAACTTTGACTTTCACAAAAGCCTTCAAACTTTGAATATATTGATGAGTGCCATGATGACATCAATGTGAGCATACATGGATGGATCACCAATGTGTTATGCTGATGACATGGCATGTATAGCGATGATGTGGCAACATCATTTGAGATGATGATGCAATAACGACATTGATTCTTGATGACATGGCATAGTGTATGATCCATGATTAAATTTACAATTTACTGTAATACCCCATTTTTCCCTTGATGTTTATTGACTTCAATGTAAATACTGTGTATATGCAGTGTGTGTATTTTCCTTAGTGTGGAGTTCAAGGCCAAGGCCCCACTAGTGGATGTTTAAGGATTACTGATTAGGCAAGTATTTGGATAGTTTGATTATTCATGGGATGCTAAGCCATCAAGAAATGTAAATGATGTAATTATTATTAATGACTAAAATAACCAAGAGGCTAGCTAAGGAGCCAACAAATGAGAAGGGGCCACGTGTATCCACTAGGGAGAGGTGAGGGTGTTTTGGGATTGGTTACCCATGTTGCCACATGTCTGACTATGAACTCATTTGAACTCCCTGATGACATTAATGCGGTTGCAAAGGGTGGTTGAGAACCCTGTTGCTGAAGCCGATGGAGTATGGAGCATGCCTGCGATTTCGTATGGCAAGGTATGGCTCTGATTGCTTACCCTGAAAGACACTCAATGTCTAGAGCTCACTGAACCTTTTTTGGACTATCCATTCTAGTGAAGGACATTCACGCATTCATTCATTCACCCATCATTCATTTGCACACTTTCCCTCCACAATCCATCGCCCACAAAGAGAGAGCTTGCTCATATGTTCCTGCATATGCAGAGCCATTAGAGTAGTATAACCTAAAGATAAATGTGTTTCCCTTGGTAATAGAAATACCAGAGAGTTGATGGCCATGGAATTCGTGTGTGTAAACCCAGTCTATCGATGACAGAGTGTCCATGGCAGAGTTATAGAACCCATGAGGAAATTGCAAGCTAAAACCACGCAGAAAAACCATGAGATCCAAAGCTTGTATCACAGAGGATAGATTGCAGAATAGAGCTCATCTGCAAGATGGAAGGAGTCCGCTGTTGAACTATGGAATAAGGTTAGGGTTGCTTGATAAACCCAGTGAAGGCTGAAGTCTCATAGAACTAGTGACTGGACCTTTCTATTCCCATCCTCGAATAGCACTGGAAGGGAAGAGGCCTTGAGGGACTGTGCATCAGATAAGAGGGTCTTCCTTGTGTTGGATATGGTAGGTAATGTGGGTTCTAGGTCGACTAAGTGTTGGGATTCCTGCAGCTCTGTGGTTGAGCTCACTGGCTTAGCAATGCATCCCTTGTTGTCCCTGTTTGCCTGATAAACCCACTACAGATTGGCTTAGCATAGTCAGCTTTCCTGGAATGCTTGATAAACCCAACTGTATGCTAGCTTGGCATGATTGTGTTGCTTGCTATGCCTGATAAACCCACTACAGGTTGGCTTAGCATGGCCAACTAGCCTGGTATGCTTGATAAACCCAACTGTATGCTGGCTTGGCATGACCCTGCTATTGGTATGATTGATAAACCCAACTGGAAGTTGGATTAGCATGACCAGTGTGTCCCTGAATGCTTGATAAACCCACTTTAGGTTGGCTTAGCATGGGTAGGTTCCCTAGAATGCTTGATAAACTCAACTATAGATTAGCTTACCATTGGGATGGAACCTCAACTATGAGAGAACTTGTCAACCCTCCTTAGTGGATACACAACCCATCTCAGGGGTGATCTCTTAGCTGAAAGAGTACAAGCTGGACATAGATCTAAGGTTGGGTGGAACGTTGCTCTCACTTGGCCAGTTGCTTCAGAATTCAAAGATAAGTACTCTTGTTATGATGATGGTGTTTCCCTGTTATGAAATGGTTGCTTATGTTCAATTGTAGAATGCATGTTTATATGAATTTGACGGACATGAAGTCATGTCCAGAACTGAGTAAAGGGATGACTTCATTTTTATATGAATATTCTTATATTGCATGAGTTTAATGCATTATAAGTCTTGCATGTAATAGATGTATTTGTTAGATCTGATTTAATGCATTTTACATGTTATGATGTGTGTGATTAACTTGGAAATGAGTTGTATGATTACATCTGATCCTTGGGAAGGAGGGGAATTCCCTAGAAGTGTTTCAGAACCCTATGTGGGTTAGGTGGAAGGAAAGTCATGACAAGAAGTAGCCTTACGTCTCTTTTTGGCAGAGTTATGGACATAACTTCAGTGGGAAATTTGTTAGGGAAGGAGTGCTCAGATGGGGCAGGTATTTGACCATTGGATAGATCTCTCCAAGAGCTTTCCAACGGCACCGCCATTGTCTCATTTGGACCAAGGATCGAGAAGTTATGCATCTTTGAAGTTTGTGTGTAAAGTTTCGATTACAGGGGTATGGTTCTGCATGCCCGCATCTGTAATTGTGGATTGCAGATTGCGGAAGTAACCGTTGACGGAATATGAGATTGGGAACTTCTGCATCTGCAATTGTGGATTGCGGATTTCGGGTTCGTCGTTGCAGGTTGCGGATTGTGGGTCTGCCGTTGCGGGTTGCGGATTGTGGAAAGGTAAGCTTTCCGAGTATGAGATTGGGCGCTTCTGCATCCGCAATTGTGGATTGTGGATTGCGGGTTTACCCTTGCGGGTTGCAGATTGCGGGTCCGCCGTTGCGGATTGTATATTGCGGAAAGGTAAGCTTTCTGGGTATGAGTTTTGGAACTTCCGCATCCGCAATTGCGGATTGAGGATTCGTTGTTGCGGGTTGCAGATTGCCGATCCGAGTCATCCCAACTGTGTGTGTATTCAATCGGATTTGGAGAAAAAAATGTATCAGGGTCTCCCATGGCCATGGAGGTCAGTGGGTAAGTGACATTTAACCATGATAAGAAAATATTGATGCCATCATAAACAGATCTCATCGTCACCATGAGAAGGATGATAGTGATGTAAGATGGGTTATGTTTGCCTCTTAAAGTACAATAACTTTCAAATCATCGTTGTATCATTTGCAATTCAAAAGGTGCGAGAAACTATTTTAAAGAGGGCTATCTAGCTAAGTTTAATATGTTGAATAATCCAATTGAATTTCAAATAATTAATGTGAAGTTTAATATTTTTCATTCATGTTAATCGGTGTGTCGTTAAACTTTTTAGCTTTTTTTTTCTTTTTTTTATTGGTTGTTTTGGTTGATTAGTTTATTTCTATCATGAAGTGGTTATCACCTCTTATCTTATTTAAGTAAAATTGTAATCAACAATATTTATATTGAGCCGAGTGGGTTAGCTCGAGTGGTTAAGTGTCAAGAACAACAAGTAGAAGGTCATGGGATCAAGTCATCGGGTCGGTTGCTTCTAGGCCTAAAAAGTGTGGCCTCACTCAATGTCCTCGCTAGGTCAAGTTGCCTAATAAATACAACCAAATAATTTAAATTGGATACCATCCTCAAAATGAGGAGAAGTGCCCAAATATTTATCGTAATATGTATTCCATTGAAAACAAAACAATATATATATATACACCCAACCTCAACCATTGTGTGCATCTCCATAGGAACGAACATATATATAATAAAAAACTTGTCAAATGCAAGACTTGAACTATACTAGAAGCAATAGGTATACCATGGTTTCATTGAAATTATAAGTGGTTTCCCATTCTATCACAACTATGAAAAAAATGTTCAAAAACCCAATCCATTCAAGCTATAAATATTATTACTCCATCCAAATTGTGATGATGAACAAGTACAAAATAAACCATATCATCATCAACCTATTAAAGAAAATGATCATTATACCAATAGCTGTTATAATAACACCTATTGGTGCAATTCTCTCCACATTTGATCCAAGATAGAGCTAGATCTCCATGGATCCCAAATTGCATGAGGATGAGACAAGTGTACTATCCAGATTGATTTTATGGTCTTCATTTCAAATTCAAACCAGATTGCACAAGGATGAGACAAGTGTATTGTCTGGATTGATTTTATGTTCGTCGTTCCATATTCGAAATAAACAATTATAATATATATATATATATATATATATATATATAATAACTAGTATCTTATGCACGGATAACGGTTTGTTCGTGGCAAACAACTTGTTTAACTAGAAGAAGGCGGATGATAACAACTAACTAAGGCATAGACAACGAGTGATTACCACTACATGGAGAACAAGTATCATATTTAATTTGTTCGTGCCACTTAACCTGTGTCATGTCGATGTTCACCAGCCACAAGTTAAGTGGTTGTGCTAGTATTTGATATGTCAACGCGTGTACCTATTTGACGTTTATCTTTGTGTTGAGAATGCAGGAGAATTGCAAGTATATGTTTCTAATGATGATTATTATGTAATTCTATTTTGGTCATGTAATTAAAATGGTTAAATTGTTAGTACATGGATTTCGGTTCAAGATTTTGTTATGTATGTATATGGATGCAATACATGACACAAATCAATATATTGCTAAATTGTATCTTGTAGACATCATAATGATAGTCACAAGCTATCAATGGAATTTGTGGCTTTTATTATGCTTTCAAAGACAACTATGATTCGTTTTCAAGTGTTCTTTATGCATGAAGAAAGGCTTACCTAGAATGATTATTTGATGATGTGGCTCTTAAAACAACAATTGCACAATATGCTTGGGACATGATGATTAAGATGTTGGCCATGGTTTCATTAAGATGGGTGGAGGCATTATCTACCATGTATCATATAAACCCTAGGCTCTTGAAAGGAGTTGTTAGCCACACTCCCATAAACATGTCATCATGATAACTAACAATTACTTATTAGAGAAATTAGGTTAATATAATAAAGGCCTCTACTTAGGCTTATATTAGTATAATAGATGCTTTGGCATATTGAAATTGAAGAGGAGGTGGAAAATGAAAATAATGATTTCACAATAATTTAAGGAATTGTCTAATTATTCTACGATTTGAACTTTTTTTTGTTAAAATGGTCAAAACCTAGCGAAATATATATATATATATATATATATATATATATATATATTGGTGAAATGATCATTTTATATTATAGAAACGGGTTTAGCACCCTCAAATACCCTTGTTGCACCTAAATTGTGCAATCTCAACAACTTATATTTATGCTTCCAACAATTCCAACTAGTTTTCGAGCAAAAATGGTAAAAAATGGTCCAAATCATCGAACGCTTATACTACATCATAATTTAATGCATTATCATTAGTATTTTGATCACATTCTTCTAAACAAATAAATATGAGACATTTATAGAAACTAGTGAAATTGAGAATGAAATTGTAGAAAATATTAAAGCAATTATTGTGGAATTGGGGCCCTAAGGGTTAGTTCAAGAGGTCATGAGTCAAATGTGAGATCTCGCCTCTCAAAATTGGGGAGTTCACGAATTTGATTATCTTTATCTCCTTGGGAATAGGATTTGTAATCAAGGCCAATAATTTACCCCGTTTACTATCCATAAATCATGGAGAAGTACTCGAAAGATTTTTTTTAAATGATTTCTTAAGAAAAAAAACATGTATAGAGTTAGTAAAATGTAAATGCATGATTAGTGAAAAATGTAAATCAATGATGGAGAGGATATTATGTTATAAATATATTAAGAAACATAAAATGTTACTCGGACTCATCGAGCGAGTGAATCACAATGAAGTTAAAGCTTCCATAAGCAGAGGGCGAAGGTTTAAGTTAGATGTAAGCATGTTTAATGAGAGGTCATATGATAAAATTCAGATTATTTAAGTGACGAGGACCGCTCACCTAGAGTCCACTTCATGTGTTTACCAAATATTAAAGTGACGTATGCAATGAACTCATCCTTTATTTATTGAAAGGTTGATGAAGTTTGAGTGTTGACCACTAACACTTGAACTTCTTGAAATAAGTAGGGCCCTCCTTGAAATAAGTGGAACCCTTCATCTTATTTTTTTTGTTTAATACAAAGCCGACTTTCTTGAAAGAACGGACTTTTCTGACATTAATATAATAAGGTGGACTCATAATACATGGACTCTCTAATGACCTTTCAATATTTATCTCTAGTCATAGTGGTCCTCATTAAATCCTTCAAACACACAACTTCTTAATCTAATTTTTATTAATATTTTACATTTATTTTCTTCATAAAGATGATAATTTTGTGACGAATAATAAAAAGTAAAGTATATTATTATATTTGTTTAAAAAACTTGATTGGTTAAATTTGTGTTAAATATTTCTAATTATAAAAAAATTAATTTTAAATTTTAAACATTTTCTCTCATATACATATTAATATTAGTCTAAATATTTTACGTTTTCAATTTTTTTCGAACATATTTTATGTTTAATTTTGTTTGTATTTCGATTAGAAATCTTTAAAAAAATTTAGAATCACATATATTAGCTATAGAAATTGCATAAGTTGGGTGTCATGGGGTATTTGAGGGTGATGAATCTATTTATGGATTAAAAAATACAATTTAAACATGTAGAAATTTGGACTTTACCAAAACAAAATTACTGGATTTCGATCAAAACCCATCGTAAAGTTGAAAACGTAGAAAAAGACTACTCCTTAATATTTTAATAATATAACATTACTTTTAAAACAATGATGTGGCAATCAGATGTGATGATTAGGTTAACAATAATGATAGTAATATGTAACATAATTATGTGGCAAACAACCATGGCCATTTATTTTGATAAAAAAACCATTGGTGTCCTCATATGTTGATATCATCATTGCCATAAAGACAATGACAACATCATGGTGGTTGATGCCTTCCTCCTAGGCACCTTAAGTGAAATGACCGTAATTTTCAACTGTACCTTTATTTTATTCTCAATTCAAAGTGCCCTGTAATTAGGCTTATTAGCATTATTGTCGTGGATAATCCAATTGAATTTTGAAATTTTTTAGTAGTGATATGAAATTAAATAGATACAAAATTTGAAGCTTTTGATTCTTAAGTACAGCCTGAGTGGGACTAACGGTTAATAGCATGTGTTTCCCCCCAGAAGGTCACAGATTCAAATCCAGAGGGGGTAGGGTATGTACACCTTTGTATACTTTAGGAGTTAAATTGTTGTGCAGAGGCGGGTCCCTTGTCCCACAAACAAGGGGGTCTCATACACCAAATTGGTGTCTCGCTTGGTAGTGACCTTAAAAATAAATTATTATTATTATTATTATTATTATTACTAATTTCCTTAGCTTCGTGTTGTTAGGTAAACTTGATTCGGTTAAAGAGTCAAATGTATGTCTACAGTTCATGGCTTTCCGGCCCATGGTATTCGCCTATGGTATTGCATGTGAAGAAGCCTACTTAAAGGCTTGAACAACTCCATTGTAATGAGGAGATCGATGTTGGCCCGAGTGTGGCTAGTGATGGCCAGGTTGCCTATGCTTTGACTGGATTGGCTAGTAAGAATAGATCTATTAGTTGTTGGTTTTCTCGAGTTTGGGTTTCTAGGGTAAACCTTCTTTGTTCATTATGTGTGTGAATATTTTCATGTGTCTAGAAAACCTAATAGTGGTAGAGCTAGGTTAGGTGAGATCGTGCAAAGAAAAGCCACAGTTCCTTGCTGCTATTGTTTCCTCTGAAGTGAAGTAATCCATTCTATGATCAAGACACAAATCACATTTTTTTGGTGTCAACTGCTACATTTTCCACCGCATAAAAGAAATCCTAGTCGCGTGAAGGAGTTGCATCGGGTGAAAAATGTGAGGTTGCCACTACTGTCAAGTCTATGAAAGTGAATGAAGGATTGTGAACTACCGGTAGTCATGGGTAATTGAGGTATGAGAACCCCGCACATGATAAGAGAAGGAATATCACCGTAAAAAAGTCGCCCATTGAGAGAGCTTCGGTGGCAACATTTGGAATTTGATTGTGTATTATGATTTGGATCTCCATAGCTCATCTATAAAGATTCGTGTAAGGAGAGTTTCCATCAGTGTATCTCAGAACAGAGGTGTTGAATGCATCTTGTAACAAATTGAGGTGAAACTTGAAAGGGATCTGCTTAATAAAAGGAAGCTTCCAAGTGGCAGAAGAAGATATGCCAACAGGAGATGCTGGAAACAAATTTTGGAGCTATCTGTTACAATCTTCAAAAGTTCATATATTTGAAGTAGTCACTTGTCACAATATAAACGAAGGTAGAAAGGGAAGTGTAAGCATTGTTAATTTTTGGAAGCGAATGGGAATGTGAAGAAATTGGAGCATTTGTGAGCACATGTGTATACAAGTTTCAAACCATATATGAAATTGAACTTGTTAGGAACCCATGTCAACCCTTCTCTTTACTTTGTTAGTATATTGTTGTTGGACGTATATGCTTTGTAAGTCATCCCGTAGTAATTGTTGATCCATAGTTTGTGTTATTGTTGTTGGGCGCATATGCTTTGTAATTCGCCCGTAGTATTTGTTGATCCATAGTTTATATTGGCCCATGGTTTTGATCCATAGTATTGGTGCCTAGATTTAGTATATAAGTGTGTGTTGAGGCCAATGAAGGCACCGAGAAGTTATTTGTATTGAGCTTGCTCAAAGGATGTTTCCCCCTCAAAGTGGCCTGTGATCAATAAAAGTAGTTCTGAGTTCTGTTATTAAATCTTCTATCTCGTGTATTTTCATTAATTAATTGTTGCAGGTTCTTCACATCTGGTATCGGAGCACTTTCTTGGGCTCGTTGGGTGAAATTTCTGCCAAATTGTTTTTTTGTATCTGTTGCAGGTTCGGATCTAGGAATAATCCCTATCCGCTTAACTGTGGGAAGTACTTGGGCATAAGCCCTAAAAATCATTGTGAGGAGTACCACAGGAACCCCAAAGTAGCTGGCCCATTGAGGGGACCTGCCAATGAAAAGGGCAACGACCCCTACCTGATTGACTAGTTCCCACCCGTGAGGTAAACCAAGAGCTATCGTTTGTGGCAAAGCGGTTATCAGTTTTACCTAAGCCGTAGAGTGAGGGGTACTACCCCAATACGCAAGCCATCAGACAACATTGGTGGCCGAGTGAATCCCCCACTAGTACATATGGTCAAATTTGCCATGATTGTTCATTGTAATTGCCATGAATTTTCGTCCCTATTGCAACGATTGGTGTTTCATTTTTTCGTGGAAACATATTCGTGGATATAGGGACGAAAATTCCCCGTCGTGGCAATAGCAATGCTTCTTGCTGGCCACATGTCAAGTACAGAACAGTTCTCAGATCTATGGAAGAGGAATCCATCCATGAAGTTGCGTCGCTATATCAGCGGTTATCTTCTGCAAGTTCCACGAATGTGCATGGAAACATGTTTGTAGTTCCATGAATCAGCGTCTCAATTGCCACGCAGAGATTCACAAACTTTCGTGGCAGGTTTAGCACCTGCGTCGAAACAATTTTACATTTTCCACGAATCCTCGTCCCAGTATCCACATAGCAATTCCCAAACTTTCATTGCAGGTTCAGCACCTGTGTCGAAACAAGTTTACATTTCCACGAAACATCGTCTCAGTATCCACGCAAAGATCCACAAACTTTCGTGGCAGGTTTAGAACCTGCGTCAAAACAAGTTTACATTTCCACGAAACATCATCTCAGTATCCACACATCGATTCCCAAAGTTTCATGGCAGGTTCAACACCTGTGTGGAAAGAGTTTCTTTGGGCTACCCAAATGTTCGTTGATATTGATGATACCTGGACATGTTAAAAAAAAAAAAATTAATGCATCCAAAAAATTGTCACGGCTTGTGACACTTGTCAATGAAACAATCAACAATCAATGCTACAAGGAGTATTCCAAACTATAATTTCTCACCTCATCACTCATTCATGAGGTATTTTAGGCCTAATAATATCCCAAGTACTGAGAGTTGTGCATAAAAGACCCTTCAAAGTTGCTCCTGGATGTGTTAAGTGGAAGGAAACCCTAAACAAGTGGCTTGATTAATACTATTGGCAAAAACATTATTTGAAAAATGAAAGGAAAGACCTATACATCATTTTTGTAAACATGCATAAAGAATCAAATCAAATGTTAATACAACACTTGAGGAAAAGGCTCATTTATGTGCAAGATTGTGCAATCGTGCTTCTCTAGCAGAACTTTGGCATTTGGATGAAACATCACTGGTTTCAATATTCCTCATAAATTCTTCTAGATTTTAAATAAGATTGCACTCCTCTATTTGTATGTACTGTTGTCTTAATTCCAATTCTGAATAATATCAAGTTGAATGCTTCCAATGATTTCAATAGTTCCTACATATTGAAACCATATCCCAAAAATTTAAAGTCAGACAAAAAGTGCTCATGTGATAATCACAACACTTGTAAGTTAAAAGAGATTCCAGAGGAAAATTGCAATTTTCAGTATCACATGAGAATTTCTTATATGTATCTCCCTCATAAGTTGGATCCATGTGTTAGGTATTATCAAGGTTTGTTATTCTTGTGAAGAATTTTCATTGAAATTAATTCATTATTTGGAGTCAAGGGTACAAGCAAAGTATCCATATAAGATATCAAAATGAACAATTTCCAAAGGTGGTGCATTCTCTTTCCTTTTGTCAAAGTTTGAGCAGTGATAGGATTTCTAAGAGATGAATGACAACTAATATTTTATATATACTACCAACTCTATGATAATCTCTTAATATGAAAATGCTCTAACAAAATTCAAAGATTTTAATGAACAATAACATGTACTTGGGTAAACATTTTCTAGTTTGAATTACAACCTACCAATTTTGTTGTTGTGGACAACAAGATCATAAGCAGAGTGAAATGACACTTACTGATGATGACAAGGACATTCACTCTCTCATTTTTGCATCTACTTCTACTTCAAGTATAAAGCAGTATCTTTCTCTGTCAAGGTTTACCCCCTCTCATTTACTATTATTTTCAATCGTATTCTTTTTTTGGGAATTTAAAGTTGCCTTGGCACTCCCACACTACAACTGTGACTTGTACTCTCTAGTCCCATTGACCTATTTTGGTCATTTATGGACATTAATGAAGTTATCTTACCTTATATCTTATTTTAAAAATACATGGCAACACTGTAATGTCCTTATATATTTGGTATGATTATTGCATCTACTATGCCATTACCTATTCCAACATATCCTCAGCTTGATAAAAACAATGAGAAGTTCTAGTGCATTGAGAAAATGAATTGTGATATGTCTGCAATACCTAACTTTATATGCGAAACAAAGTAGATAAATATAATACATAGGCTTGAACTAAGCAATACATCAAAAGTCATGGAGTCATCATATGAAGCTACAATTGGATCAAGTGTTGGCAATAAGAAAGATGGTGCCTATGAACTCAAGGGGAGCAAAATGTCCTTGTCCTCCACAAAGCTCTCATATTCCCCAGAGAACAAAACCATGGGAGAGGCCTCTCAATTTGTGATTGAGTTGCAGGGTTCTACTTTCAAGGTTGTTTCTGAATTGATGCAGAAAGCCCTTTTAGCTCTAGATGTGCTAAGCCATCTGAAATGCAAGTGTTGTAATCATGTTCCTTCAAATATGAGTTAAGGCAAGTGGAAAGCTCTTTCATTCATAATCAACACCAAAATTTGGCAATTTTTTAGCAAGATAAATGGAAGAAACCCCAGAATTTATTATAAGGTCAAGAAATGTTTTCGAATCCTTGTAAGATCACAAGGAAAATGCATTGATCCACATATTTATTGGCATATGGCCCTGAGCAGATTATCTAGTGCCTTGGATACAAGAAAATTGGACCCCAACTTGTCCCTGTTAGTTTTTGTTATAGGGGTTTTTCATCATCAACTTCAAAAATATGAAAGACATAAAACACATCTTAAAGGATGTACTGGGTTCCTTGTTTTTGGGGTAGGTCTTACATATTTTTTAAACCTTTCGTTTCTAGACTTTGACCCTACAAATACACCTATCTCCCACATTGGAAACATAAAGAACTCCGCCACAAACCACCCCTACTAAACAGCAAGACCCAACTGTTGCAAGCTGTGGCTTTATAGGCCATTACTTTGTAACAAGAGACAAGCTGTGGAGATCCTTGTGGATATAAGAGAGTGCTTTCTTTTTTTCTTCACGTAGAGAGTGTTTCCTTGTGTCCTTTGAATAATCATAAGGCTTAAACAACATTTTGCAATGTATGATAAATTCAAAACTGCCATATCAATAGATTATAATATTGAGTTACACTGACAAGAAAACTAAAATGATAAACTAATATTCAATAACATTTAATAAAATAAACATATATATCATATAACAAAAACAGAGATATAGATGAAGATACCAACCTGGGTGTGAAAACATTCTTGAAAATATACTCAAAAGTGTTACTTTCAGAAAAGACTGTTTGTGCCTCAGAGAGGCCAATCTTCTCTAGGAACCAGCTGAACCTACAAGAGGGTGTGTACAAACCAGAGAGAGAGAAATGATTGGTGTTGATGAGGTCAACGACAGTCAAGCATAGTACATAACTCAAAATAAATAAAGTCACAAAAATTACAAACTTCAACCAAGTCTCAACAAAAGAGAAGTTATTATCAACACACCACTACTGATCACAGGTGATCAAAGTCAAGTACTCTATAAGACCAAAAATTCAACAAGGTGGTATAAAAAAAATGGAGGTTAAATGACCGCATTAACCACAAGTCAAAGACAAGGTACCACAAGTCCAATAATAACTAAATCAAGGTGGGGAAGGTACAACAAGTATTTAATAACTCAATCAGTAACAGGTAATAAAATAAACATATTGATCATATAACAATAAGAGAGGTATACTTGAAGATCTCCACATCAACATTAAACCAAAAATCAGATCTGAAGTTTGGGTACAAATATAAACAATGGTCATAAAATAAGAAAATATAAACAATGGTCATAACAATATAAGTGTGGGTATTAGAAGACCCATGACCCTTAGAATCAAGGGTATGCTCCAAATGTGGCCAAACAACCATAGTACTCTATAAGAGAAAAACTTCAACAAGGTGGTTTTAAAAAAGTTACTCAAGGAGGGTAAATGACCCCATTAAACACAAGTGAAAGATAACGTACCACAAGACCAATCATAGCTCAATCAAGGTGGGGAAGGTACAACCAGTCATATCTCTCTCAAATGTACAACCATTCTATATAACCTGAAAGTTCATCATCATAGTATAAGGAAGGGTGGTGGGATGCCAAATAAAAATATCCCTCATTTCTCTCAACAGTAAAATATTTTACAACATAATTTTGTTCTCTATCAACTTCAGCACTCCTCTGTGGTCCCTATGCTGAAGTTGGTCCTCAAGATGTAATGGGCAATAATCTTATAACGTAATTTTCATCTCTTTCACTAACGGTTGATAAAATAAACATATTGAACATATAACAATAAGAGAGGTATAGTTGAAGATCTCCACGTCAACATTTAACCAAAAATCAGATCTGAAGTGTGGTACTATTTCTGAATAGCACTAAAGCAATAGTAAAATATTTTACAACATAAATTTGATCTTTATCAACTTCAGCACTCCTCTGTGGTCCCTGTGCCGAAGTTGGTCCTCGAGATGTAATGGGAAGTAATCTTATAACATAATTTTCGTCTCTTTCACTAATAATTGATAAAATAAACATATTGATCATATAAAAATAAGAGAGGTATAGTTGAAGATCTCCACGTCAACATTTAACCAAAAATCAGATCTGAAGTGTCGTACTATTTCTGAATAGCGTTAAAGCAATAGTAAAATATTTTACAACATAAATTTGATCTCTATCAACTTTAGCACTCCTCTGTGGTCCTTGTGCTGAAGTTGGTCCTCGAGATGTAATGGGCAGTAATCAAATTATAAATAGTGATGATCATCGAAGTCATGATGAGCATATCTAATATATATAATATAAAGAGAATCAATTTTTCAGACTAATATATCTACATGTAGCACATACAGGAGTGATGATGTCTAAGAAAACACAAAATTTGAATATTAAAATACACACTAATTATAAACAAGCATACAATGACTTGTGATGACATTTAAATTTAAAATTCAAATTCTAAGAAAATAAAAGATATAAATGGGAAAATCCCTAAGAGCATCACATAAAAAGATAACTACCTCGTAACTATACCAAATAAAATTTATCTATGTTACATACTGACAATGTTTCATACTAACAACATCGATATCCATCAAAATAGTAGTCATGAATTTAAGTTGCATCTACTTTTTCGTTGATTTATGTTTTTTTGCATTTAAAAAACTTGCGAGTATGGTATCACAATCATCAATTGGCGCAGTATTTACTGCGATATCTCCTATTATTGTTTGTTTTTCCATACCCTCATTTATTCCACTTCTTGTACGTCACTGAGCAGGGTGTGGAGGAAGTTTTGAAGGGGTGTGAACTACAACAACGAAAATGAGCATATATATATGGCGTTGAATTATTATTGAAATAAATATTTCATTATTTTGATTAAAATTACAATATTTCTCTTTACCATTCTCTGTATATGTGACAACTGGGGTGTTAATTGGAGGTCTAGTTGCTTCCTCTTGCACTTCATGCTCCTGAGCTTCATGGTCTTCCATTGAAAGAAGAAAATTTATAAGTATACGTCAGGAAATATATATATCTAATCACAGTAGGTATTTCTATTTCCAAAGCAGACATACCAGAATGGACACTATGCTCCACACTATCATGGGACATGTTCACCCCAACATCAACTTGTACTTGATGAGTACCGCTAGATTCACTGTTGTGGTTGCATTGTTGCTTAAAAACAAACATAAATTTTTAGTTATGGGTGATATAATCAGAATGAATGAATAAACTTTAATAGTATACTACAATTGGTGATATACCTGCATTTGCGTCATTGGGGAGATTGGAGTCTACCCCAAGCTTTTCCGATGTTCAACCACACTTTTAAAACCAAACTTGAATCCAAGATTTAGGTCTTCCTCGGTGGCAGCAGCTTGGAACGTATTTCCCTGCAATGCATGATAACACATTTTAAAATTTCCAGAATCAAAATCAGATATTTGTTCGATACTGTTAAATAAATATTCCCAACAATTAATCATTTAATACTTACGATTCTTGCTCTTAGTTTTCTATAGCCACCCTGGCCCAGTCTATGTTGCTCATGCTTTTCCATTCTAGCCTTGGTTGCTTTGGAGGTGTCAGGTAGCCTATATATGAAAATTTTGAAAAACCTTAGATATAAAAAATCTTACTTAAAACAAAAAAGAAAAAAATAATTGAGCTTATTTCAGTAAATAGATGATATATGTTGTACCTTGCTTTACCAAGCCGTGGTTGTCTTCCTTGTTTTTTTAGCAAGTTCTCCTTTGCATCATCTATGAGTGCCTTCCACTCTTTCTCCGGAATCTTGGGAGGGCACTCATGCTTGAGGTCAGCTTGCAATCTTTCCCTATATTGGGCCCTGGTATATTTCAATTTCTCACCGGCTAACCTTGCAACGACTTTCTTGTTGAAAGTATTGCCGAACAAGTTGACCATGTCGTCCATCAATTCATCTCTCTTATTGATATCTTGGCTATTCCACAGTGTGTGAATGGTGGGGCCAAACAACTCCACAGCTTTGTCATTCAAATGCCTGTAGAAGACATTGTTTCCTGCAAAAATATGTCATCCATTCATTTATAATAATTTCAACGTATGTCTATTTCAATTTCATGATTAAAATCAATAAATTAATTAATAAATACCTACAATCTTCTGAACCTTGATAGGAACGCAAGATTCATCCGCCAGAAAGGTGAGATCTAGTGATCCGGTGCTTTTAACTTGTGCTGCTCTAGGAAAAGTTTCCTGGTCGTCTACAATACGTTCATCTCTAGAGTCATGTGGAGTCCTAGGCTCCATCTCATCATGCTCTGGCATGGCATCATGCTCTGGCATGGAATCATTCCCCATCTCATCAGTTCCCCCGTCATCAATGGATTCGAGGCCAACCGCAGGAGTGGAAAAAAACCTCATTGGTACATTGCTTCTTTTTTGTTGCATTGGACCATCACTACTACCTATACCTATCTCGGTAGGTTCTGATATAGTCACGGGTTTTAAAAATTCCTACAAACAATAAACTTTACTTTATCAGATCACTTGGAAAAATAAAAAACATAATATCAAATATGAAATCATGTCATAGTTTAAAGAAATTTGTGAAGATGGCACTTACCCCATAAGATTGTATTTCATTTTGCAAATGTTGCATCCTTGCCCTGTTCTCTTGTGTCAAGGGATTTTTGTGAGCCACGGCAAGCATTTCTGTGTTTTCCTTTTTCAAGGCCATTCTAAAAGTGTGCACTGGGTCAGCGGAATAGAAAATGTCTTCCTCAAACCCCTCATCATCCATATCGGGTGCACGTGACTAAATTCATCAAACAATAATTTAAATTCAACAATATAATTTTAACATCATTCGAATATTGATATTGTAATGAAAATTAAGTTACTATTATGCACTAACACTTACCTGATGTGGTGTTATGGCCGATGAGTGTCCACGATCAATAGGCACCGTGGAAGAAGCAGGTTCCTTTCCACGGTCCTGAATGAACCATAACACCATAATAATGTCAGAAAAATGAAACAGTAATCCATCATAAGCTCAGAATAATGTGAATGTCAGTAGTGGACATTGAATGTTAACATATTGAATCAAAGCATTTAGTTATTGTACGTAACACTTACCTGACGGGCCATAGAGTGTGAACTTCCACAGTCTCCCTCGACCATGGAAGCAGCAGGTGCCTTTCCAATGGCGCCACCCTGACATAATAAATCAATAAAAAACGTTTACCTCATACTAAATATTTGTAACATAAACAAAAATGAGATATTGCATTAATATTCATTTTTACCTCGGAAGTAGAAGATACATGTTCTGCTACATGTCAATGTGCAAACTCCTGCCACAGTTTAATGAGCATGCTATCATATGGAAATATTAACAATAAGCATGGAAAAAGTGAATGCTAACATTGAATATCGGAACATCTTGTTATTGTAGTCATATTTATTCGCTATATTTAACTTTTACCTGACGAGGCATAGATTCTGACCTTCCACGATCACCTTGGATTGTGGAAGCAGCATGTGCCTTTTCACTGCCTCCACCCTAATCAAACGTCAATAGTCAATAATTGCATCATAAACAAAAATGAGATATTCATAGCAGTGTAATCACCATGTAATCACATGGAAATATTCATAATAAGCATGAATAAATCCAATGACAAAAGTGGAAATCGAATGTTAACAGAAAAAAAACAAAACATTCAGTTATTGTAGTCATGTTTAGTTACTACATTTAGCATTTACCTGATGAGGCATAGTTTCTGACGGTCCACGGTTCCCCTGGACTGCGGAAGGCACATCTATTCTATTTAAGTTGTAATAGATCAACAACTCTTCACCTGCAAGTATTGTTTTTATTGCACATACAAATATACGATGATGTTCGCGTGCCTCAAATTCGTAATTTGGCTGCTTATTTGTTGTCACTGGTCGTGTACTATTCATAAAGCTAGCAACGTTTCCAGACGCTCTTGGTCTCCCATCAATATACATAGCCGCCCCTTTGTTTTTATTGTTTTCTGCTATTTGAAAATAATTTGCGGCAACTCCGTATATCTACATACTTCGAGTATATTGGACCAAGATCAACCAGTTATTGTATCTGTATAGTGGTCCTACATACTCCATCAATTCAGTTACATTGCCATAGCGGACCTTTATTCCATCCATGGAAAATAGCCCCAATCCATGTAAGGACGAAGGAGCGATGCGATACATCCTCCCATTGATGAGGAAATCTGTGTCCACTTGAGGTAGCATATTAGGTACCCATTGTTGTGCTAGATGTTTATACCTCAATGGAAAATCAATGTCTCCTATGCTCTCAGCATCATAATTACACGACCCACCATTGGCAATAAAATATTTCATGCGTCTATGAAATCTTTTCCTTATCTTTTCAGATCTAGTTGATATAAATTCGGTAGATCTAGTACAACTCGACTCACTTTCAACCTCTCGGAGTATATCTTCATCATCACTTGAGGAAGATAGATTTGACAGATACCTATTTGGTAGTACCTACACTCCATAAACAAGAATAAACAAGACGGTGCTTTCTCTCTTCTTTGAAAGTACACATTTACTTAGTTAAACACATTTACTTCCCTCAAATATGAGGCTTAGGAGGGACATGCTGAACCCTAGTGGATGTACTAGTGTTACAAATCTTAGCTAAATTGTTTGGTATCAGGAGGACGATTTGTGTCAGGAAGAGACCAAGTTACAGTGCCATAACAAGCGGTCCATACGACACCACATTCATCATTGTAGGCTGTGAGCTCTTTTGTGGACTGAGTTTGCATATTTGGGGGTCTTTTTCTCTTGTGGGTAGAACAAAAACACCGGGGACAACAAATTAAGGAATTTAACTAGTATATCACCCAATTTTGGTCCTTCCAACACTACTGGGCATATTATTGGTAGCCTACCCTCTTTCTTTGAATGGCATATTTTTGGCATCCTACCCTTAATTTTTAAATTTACATGCTGGTATTTTATGCTAATGCATATGAAAACTATTTGTTAGTGAACTGTTTGGAAAAATCACTCAACTAAGAAACATTAATTGACTATATATCAGCCCAACAAACCATAACTACAGTGAGAGGGTCCACTCAGGAGTACATTGCAGCGGTGTTCACAACTGTTTCACGTCAATACATATTAACCAAATAATCAGTAAAATACTACAGTAGAGAATGCAAAATACATCAACTAACTTAGGTGAAATATTACACCTTACACATGTTGCAAATTTCAAATTCATGCAAATTGGCACTCAAATGGCCAAGAGAAATTTGATTTTCAAAGACTATTTTCACTCTAGCAGAATCCCTCTACATATAATTAGATTCTCACTCGGAAATCACTATTACACAGTAGTAGAACCACTCTACTAACTCTATCTCACATTATAGCAGAACCCTTTTACCAAAATTGAGTGAGCTAGAACAGCTAATGTCACACAATCTGCTAGCATATTAGAAATTTGTAGATGTAATCACATTCTATGTTTTTAGCTATGGTAAAGATAAATTACACAACTTGGTATACACACATGCTTCTCACTCAAAAACTATATTATCATACAGTAGCATAATCAATATACTACTCTATCTCACTCTAGCATAATCCCTCTACATATACGCTTCTCACTCAAAAACCACTATTACACAGTGGTAGAACCACTCTACTAACTCTAGATCACTTTATAGAAGAATCCTTTTACAAAAACTGAGTTATCCAAAACAACTGATGTAACACAATCTTCTAACATACTAGAAATTTGTAAATGTAATCACATTCTTTGCTTTTAGCTATGGAAAATATAAATTACACAGCTTGGTATATCCCCATACAATGATCAACAATCCTTTGACTTACAAGTTTTCATTCTACTGGCTCGAGATTTATTAGACCACCAAACGGATGGAAAGAGATTTTAAATTGTACATGCAATTTGAGGGGTAACAATTAGCATTATCCATTCAATCAAGGATAATCGACAATGGGAAAATCGCTAATGAATTTGCATCCATTGTTGTATGCCATTTTACTAATTGCAATCATCCACTCGACCTGATCATATTTTTGCAATGGACTGTCCAGTCAATTACACTGTAATTTGTGTAGTGATTCCATAAATTGGGAAAGATGTAAAATAAACCTGCATCTAGAATGAAAGGCACACAAAGACAATCAACTTTCAACAGATTGAAAACAATCGGAAATTTGGGATGGGACTAAAAAGCTCAAGCATTGGCATCATAGTGATGAATATTATGAAGAGTCTGCATTCTCGTGATGGATATTATACAACGACAGAGAGTTATTCCAACTTCACAGCAATGCACAGGTTCTCACTACACATTCAACTAGAGCCACAAAGATAGAGATAGTGAGCAATTTCAAATGCCTGCTAAAGGTTTGAGGTGATGAAGGATGTTAAGAATTTATTGATTTTTTTGCACAAAACTAAGAAGGCTATGGAGATCCTCCCCCCCCCTCTTCAAGTGGCAACCATAAGGAGTAGTCCAATGCTTCGACATGGCGGATTTTAATTGACATAATATTCAACCAGTATTTGTTTATATGCCTTGTCCAGAGCTAATATAATTTAAATTTTGTTTTGTTGTGCAGGGTAAAAGGAGATAATCTGAGCAGAGTTTGACATTGTCAAGATGTCTCAGCAGATGCTGGGGGGTCATTTGAAATAGGCGAATGAATAGGTGAGAGTGACCGGGGAGCAGGGTAGGCAGGACTAGGAATTACCAAACCGTCACTATGGTGAATTAATGAGAGACCTAGAGTAGGTGATGCCCTGACGAGGTGGGCACCAAGGGGGGGATTGTTGAAGACAATGATGGGGATTGCCGAAGAAGGTGACAAAGTAGTCTATGTGATAAAATAGTCTTAACGCCAAGCAAAATTCTCGAAGCATTAGACTACTCCATGAACAATATAACATAAAGGGAATTTACAAGCAGATGAAACTGATGTGATTCTGTTTTTAATAGCATTTCCCGTAATAATCTCTAGAGGGAAATGAACACAAGTGCATATTTTCTATCAAAAGGAATACAATTTACATCTTACTCAAGTTTTCTTATGGAATCTATTGATGGTGTTTGTTGGTCACCCTATATGTCAATTAATTAAAGCTAACACACAGAATGGTCAATATAAATTGTCAAACCCAGGAAGGTCTTTTATTTCAAAGGCAATAAGCACAATCTATGCATAAACAGATCAAGCAGTTGATTTCCTGAATGTAAATGATGATCCTACCTATGTGTCCAACCAACTCATTCCTTAAGAACACTAATCTAATTCATACATCTAAGAATCCAAATAAAGCAACTTCCCTACAGAAATCAACCCAGCAAGTTAATGCTCTAATGATGAAATGAAACTAGATTACTTTTGCAAGAAGTTCAACCCTATAATTATCAAACTACAGCATTCAATCTTTACCAAAATGATCTATCCAGTAGCTACTATAATTCTGCCATTAATTTTCTAATCTATAAATGCAATTGAAGATACAATAGTAACCAGAATCAAAACACAAGCTTGAACTCTAACTGATAATTACTAGAAATCCTAGGAAGCATAAACAACTAGAGAATAATTGGAATTGAGCTTGGCTGTCACAGCTGATTAAAACACACATGCAATTAAGTAAATTATCCTACATAGTCGACTGTCACACCAGTCTGTTACAACTATTCAAGATGCAATTATAAACTACCAGAAAGGAAAGCTAATCTCTATTACAGCTACCAATAACGTCTGCAATCATTCCACACCACACAACAGAAGTAAAACTAAACTACTCTACCTACTTAAACCGACTATCTCTATGAGAAGGTGGGCCCTGACCTTCTAACAGAGACGCCGAGAGTCACAGCAAATTAAGACACATAAATGAAGAACTCTGCTCTCATATTATTGATGGAAAATCGTGAGTCTCAGTGCTCTGTTACAGCTTACACAAGTAATAATTGTCCAACCCTAGGTTACGAAAGCCTTCTGGAATTTATACAAAGGAAATGCAGTTTTAGATCCACTAAAATCGCGCAACAATGAAGATCTATGATCTTCATGCTGCGGAGTTACAGCTAACTGATACATCGTATTAAACAGGGCCATAAATTGTGAAGGAGGCTGTTGCTTTGATCATTAATGGGTCAACAGACTCAACAACAGGAATGCCACCTGTCTGTCGCAGCTAGGCCCTGCTTCAGCGGAATCTGTTACAGTGGGGATCTGATATAGCTTGCGTGGAGGATGAACTATCCCTTGGAGTTATGACGATTTGGTGTCTTGAAGAGTCACAGCTGGCGCTACTGAGCTAATACACCTGCGCTTTAGATTTTGGCTAAATGAAATCACACATATCAGTATAAACCAAGGACTAAAATCCACAATCTTTAACAATCTTAGGCATAAAAATAAATAAGGCAATAACAAATTATACCTATCAATATCATTGATTGATCTGGGAAAGACATGGATATAGCTCATGAAAGTAGGATGGAATCAGGGCAAAATGATGTAATAAAGGTGGCCAAAAAGGGGCATTTCTTGAACCCAACATCTCCCCCCAACTACCCAATTGCATGTCCTCATGCAACAACTGCCCTTAATTTGAATCTGAGTCTGAGTGGAATTTGTGGAGATTCGTAAGACTGTAAGCAAGTTCTGGTGCCTCCCCTCGAGGAATAAACCCATAGCAGGATACCTAATGCCCCCACCATAGCTCTTCTTCTTCTAATGTTAGAGCATAGCTGGTTCTGTAAGAATTTCTTATAGGAAACCAAATGAGAGGGAATTTGAATCTCAAACCAAGCCACCAAGACCCACACCTTTCCATGCACCACACATATCTAGGAATCCTTGTTAGAGCTTGCCTAAAATTTTCAATCCCGTATGGATCCATTTCCTTGAGAGATGAGGAAGAGTACAGCCATCTGCATTCACTACCTTCCAGGGAATCTTGCTGCATGTTGAGAATCATTGGGACACATGTGGTAAGGAGTCTATCTCGCAGTCTCTCAAAATATCGGGCAATTGAGGGAACCTTGAGAGTTTTAACATGATTTTCCATGAAAGTTGATGGATTCTGAGGTTCCCCCCTAATCCAAAGAGTAGAATTCTCCTCATTCTTAAGGATGGTTTGGAAGGCATCTCACCATCTTACATGGTTAATGACAAAGGAGGCAAATGCCCTCAATTGAATATCCCCTAGAATAGGTAAAGGATTAGCTGGAAAGTCAATGTAGCAAGCCCTGTCATGTAAATACAATTCACACAACAAATGCTGGTCCTCAAAGTCACTCTTCAAAAAAGTCTCCAAAAACTGAGTAGCTGTTGCTAAATCACATGATCTTCCATCCTTGAGAGCTCTTAATTGGAATAAGGTTGTCTGCTCATGGAGAAAAACAGGGTAAGAGGGGGATGGAGCCCTACAACTCAACAATTCTATGGAGAGAGTGTACATTTTATCTTTTTCTTGTTGCAGGGACTTAAGTTTCTTTAACCCTTCCAATTTTTCTTGAAGTTTCTCCCACCGGAGTTTTTGGAAGAATAACTCTTCAACCCACTTTTCTCTCAATCCCTTAATGACATTCCTATGTTCCTAGAGAGAGATCATACTTGTTTTGAACTGTTCAATCCACTTGAGCCATTTATCCAACTCGAGATTTAACCAGAGAACCTTCTTCTGCAGCCATTGAATCTTTCTGTCTTCTACCTCCTTCTCATCATCAGAATCCAAATAAATGACTTCCTTATCTTTCCTTGGCACTATTGCAGTTTCATCCTCTAGTGGGGTTGCAGTGGTTTGTGCATGTAGTGCAATATCAGCCATGGGTTTTAGGGATGTTGGTTCTTGTGTAACAGCATTCTCTATTTCCATATTCTCCTCAGCTTCCTCAGTCTATTTTACAGTCTCAGTCACTATTCTTAGGACTGATGGTTCTTGTGTAGAAGCATCCTCCTTTTCCATTTCAATCTCAACCATCTCAGTTTGTGTTTCCACTATAGCAAATGATTTTGGAAACACTAGTTCTTGTGTAACAATGTTTTTCTCCTAGCCCTTGATATTAGATGTTTCTATTTGACTTGCAGCTTCACTAAACATTTTCAAGGGTACTGGTTCTTGTGTAGCAGTCCCCTATTTCTCAATTTCTTTGAGCTGTTGAGATTGTTTCTGGTTTATATCAGATTGTTCTAACTGTTGAGACTGATCCTGAAGAAGCTCAGTATCCCCTGATGGTTGGGACTGTACTGTCTCATCCCCTAAATTCAAATCAAGTATCTCTTCAATTCTTGGCTCATTTTCCTCTATCAACTCAATTCTTGGCATTCCTTCCTCCACCTCCTCTATCTGTACATGATTTTGTGATGAAAGTCCCAACACAACAACACTATGTCCTGCTGCATAAAATATATCTCCACACTCTGGACAAACAGTCTCCCCATACTCCTCATTTTCAAATGCAAAAGATGGATTTTCCAACAAATTTGCAACATTTGCTAAAGTGTTCAAATTTTTCTCAACTTGTTTTCCAGCTACTCCCTTCCATCTTTCCAGCTCATTTCACAATATCTGCACCTCTTCTTTTAATAGTTCATTTTCAAGCAGGAGATTTTCAATTTGGGGTTCTTCTTTGGGAGGTTCCTGCATAATAGTAGATGACTTAGGGTTCAAAATGGGAATCTCTAAATCTATTCCTGTCACAAGTATTTCCTCCACCCAATATGGTTCCCTATTCTCTCTGACTGCTCCCATTGTCTCTATTACTTTTGCTACTTCTACTGTCTCTGCTAGGGGTGATTCAATATTATCCCCAGTTGCATCCATTGTCTCCACTTCTTCTGTTGTTTTTGCTATCACAGCTGCTTCTTTTGCTGTTGCTGATCGAGTCCTTCTTCTCACCATTCCCACTGGATGTTCCTCCATGCCTACTGCTATTGGTGCCTTATCAGTTCTGATTTTCCTTTTCTTTGTTGCAGTAGGTGTCTGGCTCCTGTTTCCTGATCTTACTCCTCGTTTCTTTGACACAAGGGTCCCTACCTTAGTCGTTTCTTCTTCAATAATAGTACCCCTTATTTTTTAGGAGGATTCAACTTCCAAAACTTCCACAATCCCTTCTTCTACTGTCTGATGTCCTTCCCTTTGAATTTATTTTTCTGCAATTGTAGCTTCAATTGTCGCAGCTTCAACAACTGCTCCAGTTTCGGCTTCTTTTAATTGAATGTCTTCTTCTGCAGTTATAGACTCTACTCTTTCTTCCTCCTGTTCTAATGTTTCCATCACAATTTCCCCTACTATAGGGTTTTTTGTTATTGCTGCTTCACCTTTATTCACTTCCCCCTCGTCATTGGTATGGTTTTCTATTGCTCCAGTCTGCCCCCCAACTGGATTTGAGGAACTCCGGTCCTCACTATCTTCACTAGCACCCCCCACTTCTAATACAGGTTGTCTGATTGGTGCATCTCCAGCCAAAAATTGCTCCCAGGTTAAATTACGAATTGCAATGGCTCTTAGGACCAATAACTTAACTAAGCCGTGATTAGTAAGGGAGGAAACTGGATGCTGGGCGGTTCTTGCATATCCAGCCAGGTTTGTAAGGCTTTAAGCAGATAGAATGGTATATTTACTAAATTACCATGGCGCAAATGAGACAGTAAGGGAAGTTCAGAGAAGGAAATAACTTGGTACCTACCTCCATAAGAAATATATCTTTTCACAAAAATTGCTACTTGATTCCAGGGTGGTGGTAAGGAAGCCAGTTCTAGCCCACGGCGCTTTGGAATAACCTGCTCTCCAACTGACAAAAACTCCCTCACCGCATTTGCATTATGTGCCTTCCATCCAAATAACCTTTTCCCAATCATGGGTAAACCAGTAACCTCAGCTATGATTTCTTCTATGGCGTCCACGCGCAGTCCTCTCACCTCAGAGTGAGTATCATTTAGGTTGAGGGAAAATTGTAATGCGGTTTCTATGTGAAACCCATTCAACCATTCAAAATATGCCATCCATCCTGCTGTTATAAAAATATTAAGAACCTCTGCATTGGCACGTACAACATCTGTATTTACTAGTTCATGTCTGACTGGATTTCCCATTTTAACCTCTCCTCAAGGTTCAGAATTCAACAATTTTCGGTTTAGAAGTGGAGAGTTGCAGCTTACGAACATGCAAAGGGTCATTGGGGTTCAAAAATCAGGTTTTAGGCCAGTCTGTGCTAGTATGAACGTTCTATGGAAGCGATGAGGTTGGCAGATAGGAGTAACCGGTGCAAAATCGGGTAAGGTGACGGAAAAATAATCACAATTATGACCTTAACATAATCTTTAAAGTGTGATTCGCATGGGTTCATTAATCGAGGGTTATGACAGGACATAATCGTTATTACCGTATCAATTCTTTGCCAAATCATGTAAAAGATAGGATCTGTACCTTGCATTTATGAGTTTGAGCCATGGATTAATCATTGCAGCTGGCCGTCGTCCTTGCGGGTATAAATGCACATGTGCAGAAGTACGTGGCCATTGCCACCTGGGCTGACAGCTACTCAAGGCATCCAAAATTTCCTTTGTGGTGGATCATGATTGGATCTTGTGGAGCAAGCGCCAAAACTGATGCCTAGTCACATCATTATTGGCATCATTAATTAGAGAGTAGGAAAACTGGCGGAGTATCAGCTGCGAAATTTAGCAAAATAAGTGAAAATGGCAGAGTCGCAGCTGTATGAAAGGAGCGAAAATGAAGTGGAAAGAGCGGAATAGCGGTTGCTAAGTTTAGCAGAATTAAACAAGGATAGCGGAGTCGCGGATGCTATGTTTAGTGTAATGGACAAAGGTAGCGGAGTCTCAGCTGCTGGATTTAGCGGAATGGACAAAGGTAGCGTAGTCTCAGTTGTTGGATTTAACGGAATGGACAAAAGTGGCGGAGTCGCAGCTATGAAATTTGGTAGAATGGGCAAATGTGGCGGAGTCGCAGCTACGAAATTTGGCAGAATGGGAAAATGTGGCAGAGTTGCAGCTACAAAATTTGAAAGGTAAACAAGGATAATGGATTCGCAGCTGCGGAATTTGGCAGAATGGGAAAATGTGGCGGAGTCGCAGCTACGAAATTGGTAGAATGGAAAATGTAGCGGAGTCGCAGCTGCGTCAGACTGTAGTATAAGCAATTTTATATGTGGAAGACCATGAATTATCCATCTTCTTCAAATAGCTTTATTAGATCAGGAACAGATATGGGGTGTCTGCAGTCGTCTGGCCTAGTCATGGCTGCTACTCCTCCAATAAGTCCCTGCACACAGTTCTTCAAAACAAGCCGATCAAGTGCAAGAAAAATTAAAAAAAAAAGATAAAATACAGAATGAAAGAAAAACTGATTATTTATGTACAAAAATATGTGTGGAAATTGCAACTTTTAAGAATTCACAGGGTTTAAAAATCCCTAGCCTGATGTTAACTGATACTCTGGATCAGCTGCAACTTGTGAAATAAAAGCCTCCCTTGAGATCGGCCTGTGATACAGTCGCAGCTGATGACCATTTGCGAATAATGGTACCTTATTCTCGTCAAGGGTGATCAACCGGACTGTTCCATTATCAAATACCTGATCTATCTGATAGGGTCCCAACCAACGGGTGTGCAATTTTCCTTTAAAATCCCTCTTAAATCGTGAATCATACAACAGGGCCCAGTCTCCTTCCTAGAAGACCCTTTATTTTATAAATCTGTCATGCCATCTAGAGCGCTATTGTTGAATTAAGGTTGTATTATGCACTGCAGTTGTGTGCTTCTCATCCAATTCATTGAGCTGATTCAGTCGATTCCTCTGTGCCTCTGATAAATCTAGGTTTGCTTCAACAACTATTTTTAAAGTTCTGATTTCAAATTCAATTGGAAAAACAACATTCTTGCCATACACTAGCTCATATGGGGAAAAACCAGTGGTGTTACGCCAAGTGGTACGATAGGCCCACAGTGCCTATGGAAGTTTTTCAGCCCAATCTTTACGGTGGCTCTTCACTGTTTTTGTAAGAATAGCCTCAATGACCTTGTTCGTGCTCTCCACTTTCCCATTGACATGTGGATGATATGGTGAGGTTATTCTGTGCTAAATGTGAAATTTTTGCAACAGTGCTTCCAGCTTGTGAGATACAAACTGTGGTCCACCATTTGTAATGATCTCCTTAGGTACTCTAAACCGAGTAAAAATCTCTTCGTACAGGAAATCAATCACAGCCTGATCATTGGCCTTGACCAAGGCTACAGTTTCTACCCATTTAGTCATGTAGTCTGTGCTAACCAAGATATGAACTTTCTGCTTTGAGGGAGGGTTGATAGGCCATACAAAATCTAGAGCCCACCTATCAGACGGTTCAACCACAAGCTGTGGCTGTAAAGGCATCTCATCTAATATGTTGGGTTGGCCCATCCTTTGGTAGCTATCACATGCTTGAACATACTTCTTTGCATCTCTGAACAATGTAGGCCAGAAATAGCCCATTATCAAAACTTTATGACCTGTCCTTTTGTTAGCAAAATGTCCCCCACAGGGCTCATCATGGCAAACTTTAAGAATGCTGAAGAATTCATCTTCTCTAACACATCTTCTAATTTCTAAATCAAGCGCTATGTAGAAAAGATGGCCATCAATCCAGTAGTACCTAACACTCTGTTGTATGATCTTCCTTCTTTCTCTCTTTGACAGATGTGCTGGAAGCTTACCTGCAGCCAAAAAGTCAGCAATATCTGCATACCATGGGGAATGAGCTGATACTGTAAACAAATGTTCGTCAGGGAAGGAATCTTCGACTGGTAAATTGTCATCACTGCTAGCAAGTCGAGATAAAAAATCTGCAACAACATTTTCCTTTCCTGGTCTATCAATAATTGTAATATCCAATTCCTGTAACAATAACAGCCATCTAGTAACTCTAGCATTCGTGATTGGTTTATTCATTAAATACTTGATAGCAGAATGATCAATGTGCAAAAAAGTAGAATATCCAGTAATATAATGTCTAAACTTATTAAAGGAATAAAAAATGGCAAGAAATTCTTTTTCTGTGACAGTATAAATTAGTTCAGCACGAGATAAATTTTTACTAATATAGTAAATGGCATAAGAAGCACTACCTTCCTGCTATCCCAAAACTGCTCCAATGGCAGTGTCTGAAGCATCTACAGAAATGTGAAAAGGTAGAGCCCAATTGGGTCCTCGTAAGATGGGTGCTGTAGACAGCCTCTTCTTTGGCTCATTAAACGTTGTTTGGCATGCATCATTCCAGACAAACTATGCATCCTTCATCAACAAAGTGAACAAAGGAGAAGCTATCTTGGAAAATTTTTCTATAAATCTTCTATAATAGCCAGCATGACCCAAGAAGCTACGTACATCCTTCTGTGTCCCAGGAGTTGGTATGTTTTCAATTACCTTGATTTTGGATGGATCTACCTGGATACCATCAGAAGAGATGAAGTGCCCCAGCACTATGCATTCACTCATCATCATGTGGCACTTTTCAGTGCTCAAAGAGAGCCAGCTTTGTTCACAGCATTTCAGGACCTTTTCTAAGTTCTTCAGTGCTTCTTCATAACTGTCACCATATGGATTAAAGTCATCCATAAAGATTTCCATGCAATCATTCACCATTTCTGAAAAGATTCCAATCACTGCTCTCTGAAATGTAGCTGGTGCGTTGCACAACCCAAAAGGAAGTACTCAGTATGCAAAAGTCCCCCAAGGACAAGTGAAAGTTGTTTTGTCTTGATATTCTGGAACAATTTGAATCTGGTTATAGCCACTAAAGCCATCCAGAAAAGATAAATACTTCTTCCTAGACAAGGTATCAAGGACCTGATCAATGAAAGGTAAGGGGAAATGGTCCTTCTGCGTTGCCTTGTTCAATTCTCTATAATCCACGCAAACCCTCCATTTCCCATTCTTCTTTGGAACAATCACAAGTGGAGAAACCCACTCACTGTCTGAAATTGGATATATAAATCCAGCTTCCAATAGTTTCTGGATTTTCTCTTTCACTATGTCTCTCAGGTTCGGGTTCATCCTTCGTTGGGGTTGGCATACAGGCCTGGATTCGCTCTTAATATAGATGTGATGAGTGCACAGATGAGAAGGAATTCCTTTCATGTCTGTGTACTCCCAAGCAAAAGGTCCCCTACGCTGTTTCAGCAGAGTGACTAGCTGTTCCAGCTCGCTAGGTGCCAGATTAGGATTGATATTCAATGTTTTTCCTAGCTCAATTTCCACTATAACACTCTTCAAATTCTTAAGTACTCAAATTACATTATCATCACCGATCACAGTTTCTTCTGTAATATTTTCTTGTTCTATTGCAGCTAAAGTACTGTCCAAGATCTGATAGACATACTTATTGACTAAAGTGGGCTCACTGATGAAACTATTAAGGGCATCATCCTCTGTTTCATATTTAAATGTCAAGGCTCTCCCTATGGTTAATAGTGGTTGCACACCCTCTTCCTCCTCCAAATCTGCCCACAATGGAGTTTCAGCTTCTGTGCTTGGTCGAGCTGGAGGGTGCAGGGTTAGATTTTTTATCTCAGTTCCGTCTGAAATAGTCATAGAACCTGACCGACAGCTGATACAAGCATCAGTTGTGGCCAACCACGGTCTTTCCAGGATCAGTGGGTGTCCCCCCAACTGAGATTTTGGCTGTAATACCAAAAAATATGTAGGGTATTCCCACGAGTCAACTGAAATTACGAGGTCATCTAGGATTCCTTCCGGTTTGATCGTTGATCTATCAACAAGTTCCAAAATAGTAGGGATTGGTCGAAGATTAGTGAGTCCAAATTTCTTCACAGTCTCTATGGTCATAACGTTAATAGCTGCGCCCAAATCCACCAAGACATTTGGAATTTGTGTGTTCCCTATGTGCACTGTAACAGTTGGGTTCCCAGGGTCATCGTACTTTGCCATAGGGGCCTTTCCCGTTATCAATTCTGAAAGCTTTCCCAACACATGGACAGTGGGAGGATCCCTAGGCCTTCTTCCTGGTTTCTTAACACACAAATCTTTAACTGTCTTAGCATAAATGGGCACATCATGGAGGGCCTGTAATAATGGAATTTTAACATACAAATTTTTCAACTCTCCCACAAGATCAAATCGGGGCTATTCCATTGTTTTCTGCAGCTGCAATCGTTCAAGGTATGGTGGTTCTCTATTAAACTATGTAGGCTGTGACAGATCATGTGTTTCTTCCTGAGTTTCAGCTGCTGCTTCAGTAGGAGTATCAACATCCTCAATAATGGGGATTGCTGAATTAACCATGTTTTCATAATGCTGATTTACTCCAGTTGCAATCACTGGGGGTGAAACATCCTCAGTGATAATAGGCTCCACCACCTTTCCTGATCATAATTGTATATCATTGCAGGGAATCTGAGTGATGGAATATGCAGGCATGTTGGCAGTCTCAAATTGATGGACTGCTTTATTGTTTGGGTTTGAGTTAGGTTGTGTAGGTAGCTGTGGTCGAAGTGGTGCATTCATGGGTGCGGCATTGTTCTGGAAAGGGAGCTGTGGTTGCTGATATTGCTGATGCTGATACTGTTGAGGAGGGTACTGTTGATATTTAGTCTGGTGATGTGGAAATTTATTTCCTTGGTAAGAGTTTCTCCAGTTGGAATTCCAAGGAGATTGGTTTGACTGTTGTGGCCATGGTGTCCATGAATTAGGATTTTGCATTGGGTTCTTGTTAAATTTTCAGAATTTACTTCAATCTGATCTAGGATCTTAACTGAGAGAACAACATGTACAACATATCTACAGCATATCAATCATGGAGATAATAAAGCAAGCACACAAGAGACACAAAGATTTACTTGGGGAAAACCATAAAGGTGAAAAACCCCAATAACTTCCTCAGAGATAGATAGAGCAATGATACAACCCAAGAGATAGGCATATCCTAGCAGCAGATCCTCCTCCTCCATAAGTGTGTCAGTCCTCCTTGAGTGCATGAGTGAGAAGTGAGTGATCAAATAGAGTGCCTCCCGCACTCTATTTATACTTGACTTGACTTGCCTTTTACATAAATCATGTAGGCTCGAACTTAACCACATAACATAATGCTGACTGGGCCGACCCCCAATAGGGTGGTCTAATAACCCTTCAACCCACATGGCCGACCCCCAATAGGGTGGTCTAATAACCCTTTGACCCACATGACTTATACAGGGCCGACCCCAACAAGGTGGTCTAATAACCCATCAAGTATAAGTTACGACATTTACAATATAAATGACGACACTTCCGTATAGAGGAATAATACCATCTCTATAGGAGTACATACAACATACATATATGAAATACATTCTGAAGTTACATATACATCAACACTCCCTCTTAACTAGGAAGGTATTTCTCAGCATAGGTCTTCTAGCACAAGTCATCTTCTCTGGATCATCGTCACTGGATAATCATTATCGAGTCATCATCATCGTCACTGCTGCTGCTATCTCAATCAATCTCTGAATCTACTCGTCATAGGAAGTTCTATAGAGCCAGTCCTTTTTCATACTGGATGTAGGCCCACCACCTGCAGGTCTTCGTCATCACTGGCCATACTGTGGAATCCTCGGGACTTATTACGTGCGTCACAAAACCTTAAAAGAGTCTCTTGACTAGCAAGAACTCTAAAGAGCATCTGAGGCCTTTTTCATCCTGTCCAGATCTCCAGGACTTATTACATGTGACCCCACCACAAAACCTCGCAAGAGCATCCCAGGTTGTTACAAGCACGCAGCTCTACCTATAGGATCTCCCAGGGCATGAATTACATGTGGTCATGGCAAAACCTCGCAAGAGCATTCCAGGACTGATTACGGGCACACATCCCAACCTATCGGATCTCCCAGGGAACCGAATTATATGCCAGAGGACAAAACCTCGAAAGAGCATCTACCAGATATCCCAGGGCACCAAATTACATGCCATAGGAAAAACCTCGAAAGACTATCTGCAGATCTCCCAGGGCACCGAATTATATGTCCTCCCAGAGCAAAACCTCGAAAGAGCATTTTCCAGATATCCCAGGGCACCAAATTACATGCCATAGGAAAAACCTCGAAAGACTATCTGCAAATCTCCCAGGGCACCGAATTACATGCTCATCTACACAACCTGATCCACGGCCATAGAGTATCAACTTGATACTCACCATACATCATCCTGATGTACACATGATCATCCTAATCATCATCACTGCAACATCCTGTTGCATGTCATCTGGAGCAACATCCTGAAGCTCGTCATCCATGATCATCCTGATCATATAATGCATCTACCTGATGCATACCAAGTATCTACCTGATACATATCATCATACATGATCCACCTGATCATACAATGTATCCACGTGATACAAATACAAATACATGATACATATCACCATACATGATCCACCTGATCATACAATGTATCCACCTGATACATATACATATACATGGTCCAAGCATCCAACATGATGCATATATAAAAATACATACGCATGATCCAACCGATCATATCCAGCATCCAACATGATGCGTACATACATATAAATGATCCAACTGATCATATCCAGCATCCAACATGATGCATACATACATATAAATGATCCAACTGATCATATCCAGCATCCAACATGATGCATACATATAAATGATCCAACTGATCATATCAAAGCAGAAACCAGAACATCATCCTGATGCTCATCATCTAGCACTTACATCCACAGCCATGTGAAGGATCCTCCTTCCAACATGCTTGGAATGGCTTTAGCAGATGTGTCCATCACTTCTTCCTCGAAGTGTCCTTGATCTGAAGAATGCCAAGCCTCTCTCTGAAGTACTTGAACTTCACCCTGGCTAGTGGCTTCGTCAGCACATCTGCAATATTCTTGCCCGTCACAACATACAGGAGTTTCATAGCTCCTCTCTGCACCATATCCCTGATATAGTGATATTTGATCTCTATGTGTTTCGACCTGTCATGAAACACTGGGTTCTCGGACAGCTTCACACAACTCTGGTTATCACAGAAGATACCAGTAGCTTCCAATGGGAGATCAAATAACTCAGACAATAGCTTCTGTAGCCATACTGCCTCACAACTAGCTGAACAGGCTGCAACATACTCTGCCTCAGCTATACTCAGTGCTACACAAGACTGCTTCCTGCTAAACCAAGAGATCACACCTGATCCCATACTGAAGCAACAACTAGATGTGCTCTTCCTATCTGCAGCACTGCCAGGCCAATCTGAATCAACATAACCCTACAGGTTAAACTTTTGATTCGCTTCATACTTGAGCCCATAATCCACTGTACCCTTCAGGTACCTCAGAACATGCTTTACAGCAATCAGGTGAACACTCCTCGGATCTGTCAGGAACTGACTCAATGTGTTCACCGCAAATCAAATATCTGGTCTCGTGTTCGTCAGGTACATAGAGGACCCAATCATCTGAAAATAGCTCGTGACATCAACCGGATCAGATGAAGCATCACATAGAAGCTTCAGGTTCGATGTCATAGGTGTGGCCATATCCTTGCAGTCCATCATCCCGAACCTCTTCAGGATCTCTACTACATACTTCCGTTGTCCAAGGAAGATTCCATCACTCTACCAAACCTTCATGCCAAAAACAAATAGTGCATCATCCCCAAGTTCTTCATCTCAAACTCGGCAGTAAGCTTCCGCTGCGTGTCGGCAATCAATCTATCTTCACCTGTAACAAACAGGTTATCTGCATACAAAATTAGTATCACTGGATTGCCTTCCTCAACCTTGTAGAAAAGGTTGGAATCCGCTTTATTCTTGGTAAAGCCCAAACTGGATGGAAAGTTGTCTATCCTACCATACCAAGTTCTGCACACATATATGACTACACCATGCTGTCTTGAAATCCATCTGGTGCATATTCTATTTCATCACTTTTATTTTTCTCAATGCTGCCATCTGCAACATGCTTGATCTGATAGCTCCATTTGGATGTCACAATAGACTTCCCTTCAGCTCTTGGGACCACATCCCAAACATCGTTCTTCATGATCGACAGATCATGACATTCCATTTCTTCATCCCAGATCCTGGGAACTTCAATATCTTCAATAGATATCTTTGTTGCTGGAACAAATGTTGTAGTCCTTTTGTAGGTGAAGATATACGGTATTTCCTACAAAACAGGTTAAATTGCATGATTAGAAATATCTCATAATTTTCAGAACAAATTCTTACACATAAAGAAATATGTCATACAGTCATGCAATTATCTTAGCCAATGCTTCAATACAACATTTATCCATATCCCATAACTTTCTAGATGCCTTCCAATCTCTACCAGAACATTGTTAAGAGTGTGCACAACTCCCAACATGTCAGCAAAGAGGTTTCATTCTAGATAAGTAGCAATGGAATGTTGTACAGTGCCATAGGCCACTTACCCATGTATATTAGTAGTATACTGTTCATCAATGCAACTATTCTAATATGCGCAATACATATCCTAAGTCTAGGAACATGAGCATATACATCATTGAACAATTTTATTTAAACAAACAAATATGCAAGAAATGATAATTAAAATACTTATCTTTGTTTGCTCGTTGGGTGGACTCCCTCTGAGTCTTCGCTTCCTTGCAGGAGCTGCTGGAGTCCTAATCTGAAGTAGCTTCTTATACACCTTTCTGTTGTGGAATGTAGAGAGATGGTCAACTCCCTCTGAATATCTGCATCCTTGCATAAACTACTGGAGTGTACTCCCTCTTGATCTTTGCTTCCTGGATTACTTGTTCTTGAACTCATATTCATCCTTGGTCCCTATGCATGCTTATTAGTATCATGATTGTGTTATCCTTGTGATCTCATATAAAATCATACATTCATTAGTATACTATTAAAACACAATAATCTCAAGCATGTATAGTCATGATCATTTCAAACAGAAATAATAAGCATTAGCATTCAAGGTTTATGTAGGATTCTTATTGTTAGTCAAATCATAAGAAACATAACATGTCTAAACCTATAATTACTCAAACCTATGACTCTTCGGGTTAGTCATATCATTAATTAAGGTAAGACACATAATATGCATATACCCGTGATTATTCAAACTTATGACTTCATGAATAATCATTATCAACAACACAACAGTATAAGATCCTAACACAAGGTAGGATTCTATCTTGATATAGAAAAAACATACCTGGATTAGCATGCTAGCTAGTTATGTCTAACATACTCACATGATGTCTTCTTGTTCTTCTCCAATGACTTGTGCTAGTAACTTGCATGTCTCATAAGTTAACCATTGTAGAAACAAGTTATACATACCTCGAAAGTAGATCTTCTATGTGATCCATGACAATGGATGAATCCTTGTCTTCATGTCACCATGATCATATGTTCTTGAAGTAGAACATGATTTGTCTTTCTTGGTGTACCTTTTATGTTAGCAGACAACATAAACCTCATACAACACCATAATGCATTAGTACAATCATAAGTGTCAACACCCTAACCAATGAATATCTTCTATCATGCATTCATAATTTTGTTAAGGTGATACGACAAATCTAAAATCAAGATTGTACTAACTTTAATAACATGAAGACAAACATACCATAAACTTAATCATGAACAAATATAGAAACATACCTCGATGATTCATACCTGTCGAGATCGCTTGTAATCTTCTTATGTAAGGTCTTAGCCTCATCTCCCTCTGAAACAGGAACTTCTTCACTTATGCAAGTGATCAATCCATCTTCTTCTAGGATTAACCCAATCCACTTGATTTGCAAGAACTAGACCTCGAGTTGGATATAGGTTTGTCAGAGAAACCCCAAAAATTCAAACTTTGAATTTCAAACTTCCGAAAGGATAGACATATGCGCCTTGATGAGCTAATCAAGCTGGTATATTCAGAATTTGAAAATTGCAAAGTTTCACTCCTCAATTTTGCCTTTGAAACTTTCGGATTCACTGGACGTGACCCTGAACTGGGGTTTGATGAAGCCCACTCTTCTGCCCAATCAAAAGGTTTGATCCAAAGCTCTAAGCTTCTATTTTTCTGAGGAGCTTCCAGCCGTGGTCACAGATTTCAAAAATTCCTATTTTTACAGAAGCCCTATTTTTCCACTTTTCTAATCAAAGTCCCGAACTAGTGTCTGATCAAGCCCGACCTTCTGCCCAACCAAAAATTCTGATCTTGGTCTCTAAATTTTTATTTTGATGAGTAGCATCTAGCCGTGGTCTCCGATTACAAAAATTCCAACTTTTTTCGAAGGCCTAAATTCCGGAAGCCATGAATGAAGGTACTAAAAAATAATTCTGTTTTGACAGAAATATGTACCTGATTGTTTCTGGTGTAACTCTGAACCTTTTGATACACAGGGTCGAAAAATGTTTCCTGAGATAGCCCGACCTGTTATCTTTCCATCCTGATAGGTCTGACCTCAATTGGATTCTCTGAGAGAGAGTTATGCCAAGTGTCGCAACGTGACCTGTTTATGAGATAATACAGGAGAGCGAACTTGTACGGCATGCCACGTGTCACTGTTTCAAATTCGGCCTCTGAATTTTTTTTTTGAGATAGCTCAACCTGTTATCTTTCCATCCTGATAGATATGACCTCAATTGGATTCTCTGAGAGAGATTTATGCCAAGTGTCGCAACGTGACCTTTTTATGGGATAATACAGGAAAGCAAACTTGTATGGCGTGCCACGTGTCACTGGTTCAACTTCGGCCTTTGAAAAATTTTCTTGAGATAGTACAGTCTGTGTACTACTTGTCACTTTTTACGAAATTTCATTTGGAGCTTCCTAGCCCAAGTTATGACCTTTTTCCCAAGGTCACCTGATTTTGACTCAGATCTAGAAGAGGCAGAAACCCTATATTGTATAGATCATAAATCACAAAGTACAACGAATTAGAGGTTTTCCTTTGGATAAAAGGTACATGGGGATTTAAGCTTCGACTTGTAAATATTTTAGATCCGAAAACTTCACCAAAACAGATTTATAGCGAAAGTTCTACGATGACTGGTTTTTGCTATATCAAGCCCTAGCATCGTAAGTGCAACAAGTGTCATACATGCCATATCATGCCTTCTTTCAGGCTAGCTCTAATACCATGTTAAATTTTCAGAATTTACTTCAATCTGATCTAGGATCTTAACTGAGAGAACAACATGTACAACATATCTACAGCATATCAATCATGGAGATAATAAAGCAAGCACACAAGAGACACAAAGATTTACTTGGGGAAAACCATAAAGGTGAAAAACCCCAATAACTTCCTCAGAGATAGATAGAGAAATGATACAACCCAAGAGATAGGCATATCCTAGCAGCAGATCCTCAACCTCCATAAGTGCGCCACTCCTCCTTGAGTGCATGAGTGAGAAGTGAGTGATCAAATAGAGTGCCTCCCGCACTCTATTTATACTTGACTTGACTTGCCTTTTACATCAATCATGTAGGCTCGAACTTAACCACATAACATAATGCTGACTGGGCCGACCCCCAATAGGGTGGTCTAATAACCCTTCGACCCACATGGCTGACCCCCAATAGGGTGGTCTAATAATCCTTTGACCCACATGACTTATACAGGGCCGACCCCAACAAGGTGGTCTAATAACCCATCAAGTATAAATTATGACATTTACAATATAAATGATGACACTTCCGTATAGAGGAACAATACCATCTCTATAGGAGTACATACAACATACATATATGAAATACATTCTGAAGTTACATATACATCAACAGTTCTGAGATGGAGGCCACTAGCTGTTGGAATAATGTGAAGGGAATTGTGTATTCATATTATGCATGTTGTTCATTCCATTCATATTATGCAGGAAAAATGCTGGATATGGATTCATACCTTGGTTTCTAGGCTGCCATGGTTTCTTTTGTGCCATAAAGTATGCTGGCTCTACATCCAGAATAGATTCCTGCATGACTGCTTTAACCTTAGGTAATGAAGGACACTCCTTAGTATCATGCTCGAGTTCACATATCCTACATACCTCTGCTTTGTCCAACGGGCACTTCTTCAATGGATGCTTCTTTCTACATTTAGGATAGAATACCCCAAGTGTAAGATCTTCTACTACTTGTTTTTGTTTTTCCCTCATGGCATTCAGCTCTGAGGAAATGGATCTCATCACATTTGTTTTAAAGTTCTCCAGTAGGTTGCCTATTTCTGCTCGAGTGGCACCTCCATTAGCTGACTTCTGAGTCCTAGTAAAGACATCCTAGTCTCGGTCTTTGTCTCATTTGTTGGTTCTGGAAGATCCCCTGGAGTACCTTCTACATAATTCAATAATATTTTCAAAGGGTTCCTTCGAGATATCCCCTTTCCCCAGCAGATTCAACATATCAAGGAAATCTTCTCTAATTCCTCTTAGCAAGATAATCTTGAGCACATCCTTGCCAATCTCAGCATGACCAGATCTTTTCAAATTGTACAGCAATCTCTCCACAAAGTCTTCCAAACTCTCTTCATCCTTCTGAACCATTTTAAACAACTCTTCCTTTCTATCTCTAGTTCTGCAATATTCTTGATATTTAGAAAGGAAGGTGTTCTTCATTTGGTCCCAAGTGGTAATGGTATCACGACCCAAAATCATGAACCAGCGCAAAGCATTTCCTTTCAAAGTGGCTGGGAATAGCTTCAGCTTCTGAGCACTAGAGGTGTAATCATAGCTGTGATAAAGGATATCAAACTCAAAAGGAAACTCATCAGGATCTTCAGAGGACTTACCATGAAAATTAGGGAGCACTAATGGTGAGATATTCTTCATAGGAGCTGCTCCAGGTGTCTGAAGGATATGAAATTCCAATGTAGCCATAGTATTACCAGGCTAATTATTTTGTCCTTCTTCCTCCCGGTGATCCTCATGTTCATTCTCACCCCCTTGTTCTCTACCAGCCATGGTTCTAGTCCAAAATTCAACAGTATTCTTTATGCATTCTTCCTTTGCTTTAGCTTCTTCTTCTTTTCTCCTCTTTTCTCTTTTCCTTCTTTCTTCCTCTGCTACTCTGCGAGTCTCCAACCACACCTCTTTAGTAACTCTGGTTCCGTCAATGTGATAAATCTTCTCTCTATCTGGTGCACCTACAACACTTCCCTTATCTTCAGTAGGTTTACTTTTTGCAACAGGAGTTGAGGGTCCCATTGTATTCTCCACTGTGGATGTTGAATGTTCAAGATTGGGAGGAGCAGAATTTACCCTGCCTGTAGAGTTCCACGATGGTCTAGTGGAAGAATCAGCTCTAGCAATTATCTCATCAATATATGTGTGTCTTCCCTAACCTACATTACGACCTCGACCTCTTCCACCTGCAATGTTAGTATTCAAAGGGGGTTCCTGATTTGTTTTTCTTGTATTCATGCATGCTGTAAAAAATTGAACTAAAATAAAATCAAATGAAACCAACTACTAACTCTGTCTATCTATTACCATCCCCGACAACGGTGCCAAAATGTTGGTCACCCTATATGTCAGTTAATTAAAGCTAACACACAGAATGGTCAATATAAATTGTCAAACCCAGGAAGGTCTTTTATTTCAAAGGAAATAAGCACAATCTATGCATAAACAGATCAAGTAGTTGATTTGCTGAATGTAAATGATGATCCTACCTATGTGTCCAGCCAACTCATTCCTTAAGAACACTAATCTAACTCATACATCTAAGAATCCAAATAAAGCAACTTCCCTACAGAAATCAACCCAGCAAGTTAATGATCTAATGATGAAATGAAACTAGATTACTTTTGCAAGAAGTTAAATCCTATAATTATCAAACTACAGCATTCAATCTTTACCATAATGATCTATCCAGTAGCTACTGTAATTCTGCCATTAATTGTCTAATCTATAAATGCAATTGAAGAAACAACATCAACCAGAATCAAAACACAAGCTTGAACTCTAACTGATAATTACTGGAAATCCTAGGAAGCATAAACAACTAGAGAATAATTGGAATTGAGCTTGGCTGTCACAGCTGATTAAAACACACATGCAATTAAGTAAATTATCCTACACAGTCGACTGTCACACCACTCTGTTATAGCTATTCAAGATGCAATTATAAACTACCAGAAAGGAAAGCTAATCTCTGTTACATCTACCAATAATGTCTGCAATCATTCCACACCACACAACATAAGTAAAACTAAACTACTCTACCTACTTAAATCGGCTATCTCTATGAGAAGGCGGGCCCTGGCCTTCTAACAGAGACGCCAAGAGTCACAGCAAATTAAGACACAGAAATGAAGAACTCTGCTCTCATATTATTGATGGAAAATCTTGAGTCTCAGTGCTTACACAAGTAATAATTGTCCAACCCCAGGCTACGAAAGCCTTCTGGAATTTATACAAAGGAAATGCAGTTTTAGATCCACTAAAATCGTGCAGCAATGAAGATCTATGATCTTCATGCTACGGAGTTACATCTAACTGATACAACGTATTAAACAGGGCCGTAAATTGTGAAGGAGGCTGTTGCTTTGATCATCAATGGGTCAACAGACTCAATAGCCGGAATGCCACCTGTCTGTTGCAGTTAGGCCCTGCTTCAGCGGAATCTGCTACAGTGGGGATCTGATACAACTTGCGTGGAGGATGCACTGTCCCTTGGAGTTATGACGAGCTGGTGCCTTGAAGAGTCACAGCTGGCGCTACTGAGTTGATACACCTGCGCTTTAGATTTTGGCTAAATGAAATCACACAGATCAGTATAAACCAAGGACTAAAATCCACAATCTTTAACAATCTTAGGCATAAAAATACATAAGGCAATAACAAATTATACCTGTCAATATCATTGATTGATCTGGGAAAGACATGGATATATCTCATGAAAGTAGGATGGAATCAGGGCAAAATGATGTAATAAAGGTGGCCAAAAAGGGGCATTTCCTGAACCCAACAATGTTCAAAGCAGCGATATCCATAGCACTTTCAGGGCTAAAAGTTGAAATTCAAGACCTCGTTTGAAGTAATCACATTAATATCACAAATTAAAACAACTATCATATCCAAAACCTACGTGAAAATCCAAATGAGCTTAACAGACCAAATGATAATTCACATCCTGAGAATCGATACCCAGAAACATAGTGTTTTATTTTAAAAAATTATTAAAATTTTCACATACAACTTGGAAAGCAATCTGGTTCAAATTCCAAAACCAAAATCTAAAAGATATGCACAATATGATTGAGACAATCATTCTTCTATGGCCATGAAGGTTAAACTATGCCTTCAAATCATGGGCAAACAACCCAAGAAATGCTTGTAGGATAACAGAAAAGCTTCAAACTCTCACCAGCTCAAATCAAGAGAATGTGGAAAAAGGCGGAGATACAAAACTGCTTAAACCAAAATTAGGATTACAGCAAAGCTCCAAACTCACATCAGCTCAAACCAAGGAGAATGTTGCTTCCGGCAGAGATATTTAAAACTGCTTAAAATCAAAATTAAATTGCAGGCATAAACACCCTCAATATGTGATAATGAGCACATATCTAATTCATATTCCTAGAATCCACTTGCACGAAAATATCCAAATAAAACTGGTTTGCAACTGTTTTTGAAAACCCTATCAATGAACTTTGGATCACTATTTATGTGTTAAATAGACCTACAACCTTTACATCAATCAACAACAAGCATTCCATGTCTGTTGGTTTCGCTATAAAATAAAAACCACCCAATTAACAAATGAAATCAACAACACCTAATTCGCACCCAAAAATGCAGAAATTTTACTCAATAGAGGAGGGTTTCCACTTACGGTTGCCATTGATGGTCTGCCGGGATATGCAGACACGGCCGGAGCGGGTGCCACAAAAAAAACCAATTCAATAGTGCTCGTTGGAAATCCAAATGAGGACAGGGACGGAGTGGGTGCAACCAAAAGCCCAAAGGAATGCATAGTCTAGACTCGTAGACAACCGGACTGGGTGCCACCAAAATCCCAAAGGAACAAGCACAGTGAAGGAGGTCATGGCCCAAGAGCCGGTTTCAGGGGGTGCTGTCAAATCCAACACAACAACAGAGCTCATGCGATAGGTATGAAAACACAATGAAGGAGGTCACAGCCCAAGAGCCTGTTGCAGGGGGGTGCCACCGAAGCCAGCACAACAACAGAGCTCATGCGACAGGTATGAAAGCACAATGAAGGAGGTCACGGCCAAAGAGACGATTGCAGGGGGGTGTCGTCGAACCCGACAGTTGCAGGGGGTGCCCGTGTCATAAAAAACAATGCAACATAGCTCATGCGACAGCGAGAGGTATCAATTGTTTTGCAGTTACGTTTTTTTTCTTGTTTAAACAATAATATTATATATTAATAATTGTATTGTATTATATATTATATATTAATTATTGTATTGTATTATATATTAATAATTGTATTGTATTAGGATTAATAATTGTATTGTATTATTAATATAATTATATTGTGTTATTAATAATTCATAATGGAAAATATACTATTGAAGGTATGAATTCTCACAAAAGGCCAAATAGTTAGGGTGGCCATGATGATTCACGATGATTCTGGGAGGTAACTCATTAACCAATGTTGTATTCCTAATAAGTTGTAGAGAAATTTGGGAGAGAGTAGACTCAGATCCCCGTACCTCAATGGCCAATGGAGTAACCACCCATGAAATTAAGAAAATTCCAAAAATCCCTTGCCAACATTGGGCCACCTTTGACTATTGAATGAAGGCCACATGACAATCCTCATGCAAATCGACACACACACATAGGTTCGTCCCATCCTTCCACCATTCAAATGGAAATCGCAATAGGATTTGTGGTTTGGAACACGATGGATCTCTCTCCCATTAATTCGATGGTGCATGTACTTTGTCTATTGATGCTTTCCTTGGTTGGATGGATGTTTCATGGAGTATTCATATGGGTTTAAAGTTTAGGGGAGGTGACATTGCATCCACCCATCTATTTTTTACACCACGCCTATTGGCATATTGCAAGCTTAATTTGATAAATAATAAACTACATAATTTAGTCATTTGAGGATGTGCAAGAAATCAATGAATTGAAAATATTTTATCAACTCTTACACTCCGAGGAGATTCATTTTCAAGTTGGGGTCATGAGGAAGAATGATAAAGAATATATGAAGAAGAATGATAAAGCTAACATTTTTTATTAACCATTATTTAAATAAAATTAAACACATGTTAAATATTTTTGATAACTTACATGAATGAATTATAAAATATCAAACACATTTCTTCATACATAAGAGCTCTATATCTTACCAAACTTGGATTGTTTGTATCACTAATCCCAACAAAACATTTGACACACTTAAAAAAATCTTTAACACCAACAACACTCGCATATTTTTCAAATTTAACCCACACACTTATAAAAATACTCTTCACCACAAATAACGCATTTATATTTGCAATTTATAACATCACATTGGCATGCATTTCAATTAGCGACATAAGATCCCATTGTTTGGCATCTATTTAAGTTTTCATAATTTCATTTGGAAGTAATTTTGTATTTTCCACGGTTAATTACCACCATCAAATAAGCCTATAAGCACACATATTTTGCACAATATAACTTTACAAGGTTAGTGCAGTGGAAACTTCCTCAGATACCAATCAGTAGCCATGCCAAGGTTGTCCAATTTTGAGGTAAATATCACTAACGCTATTACTAGTTAATCTATCATTGCATTAAAAATAGGAACATTGATGACAATATTATTCAAAATATTATATTGACAATTTAAGTTACCAATCCATTTGTATAAAACTTATGATAATTGTTCTAATAGAAATAACCCAAGAATTAACACATAAATCTAGATAACTTCATTTTGTATCTTGCTCAATCGACACTGTATCTTCGATTCAAATTACCATTAACACTACAACATCCAGGAACAACCACGCTACTGCACATGTAGAACATAATTAGATTAGAAAACTAATTTTCAAATATAACCAAGTTAATCAACAAAATGAACATATGGTGAGTGCATTTACTTTAACCTAAAAACATTGCGTACCTCTACTTTTCAACAATTAAATGTCATTCATCTTCGTCTTCATCCAACTCAACATATGTATTAGGATCTGGTTCTAAATAGATATTGATGAAAGGATCATTCACATAGTCATCAACATCAAAGTCATCTTCGCTAATACAGTCATCCATATCGTCAATGAGATCATCGTCTGCTGCATTTGCATGATCAACCTCTTCAACTTCTTCATCTAACACATCGACTGTAGCTTGATCTAAATCATCATCATCTTCTTCTTCTTCGTGATTATCTTCATCATCTAGTACATGATTATACTTTACTAGTCTTCCTCTTGGATCGTATCGAACAACGTATGACCAACCTGCTTTACCTGGTACCTTGGAGTAGTAGACTTGCTCACATTGACTTGGAAGAACATAAGGCTCTGTACCCGGTTCAAATGCCCTTGTATTAACCATGGTAAATCCATTAGCATGCTCAATAACAGTTCTTTCAGGATCACATTCATGCATCTGTAACCTGTACCACTTCACCTCAAACAAAACTATTTTAAAGGAATTAAAATCACACTCAATAATGTCCTCCAAATGCCCATAGTACCTATTCTCGGTTTCTTCTAGATGTCTATCACTTCTAGAGGAAACATTGGTGACCTTAAACACTGCAGTTATCCCACAATCCGAGGTTTTCCTGTTATCATCCAACTTTTTTATACAAAATTTACGACCATTACACCACATAGCCTTGTGATGTTTCAACTGCAACATTGGCAACAGGTTAAAAATACATTGACAATTAATAAAATTCATATAGGAATTAGTAAATATAATTGAAAACTGAAACAAACGAAATGTAATTAGAAAAATGGATCAAAGTAACTAGAAATATTGTGGGTAAAAAATTTACTCTCCTTTTTATCTTTTAAGCCATAGGCTAAATCAACTTCACTTTGCGACGTAAGGTCAGGAATTTGATGTCAAAAACGATGAGCTGTTTTAATCATGTTACTGACCCCTTCCCATGATAACCTACCGAAGAATTCTTCACAATCTTTTATCCAATGCCTCATCCAATCAAGGTTGTTTGCAATGTGTAAATGTAAAGCATCCCACACTCGACCAACTATAGGATGAAATAACAATTCAAAAGAGTTAAAAAACAGTATGATAATATAAAAGTGGAAAAAATAAATGTGTAACATATTAATTCAACAACGTATAATAATAATTACCTTTCACAGTCCTCAATGTACCTCTCCCCAATAGGACCTCCCCTTCAAATTTGTTGATGGAGTCGAGATGCCAAATGCGAGGCACATTCATATTTTCTGCTAATTTAGGTAGATATTCACTAATGTACACCATGCATTGATATACCATGTATCCTTCAACCATAGAACCCTTGGGCTCTTTGTCTAACAAAATCCTTCAATGAATTCAACTGCCTCTCCACCATCCACATCGACCTTGTGTGTACTGGTCCACATAATTTAATCTCCTCAACTTGGTGTATGAGGTAGTGTTCTTGTGCATTGAAAAATGCTGGAGGTAGATATTGTTGCATTTCACACATTAGTCGGGGAATTTCTCTCTTCCAATGCCTTGTATCTTCTTTATGGATTTCTTTTGATGAGAGCCACCTACAAATGATGCAATAAAACAATATATCAAGGCATATATAATATTTGCGGGAAAAACATAATATGTCAATAAGTTATTCTACAAACCACAAACCAAGTACATTTTCCAAGTAAAACATTACTTACCTCATGTATTTTCCAAGAACATAAATAATATGTTTTATGTTGTTGTCAAAGTCGTCTGGGAGAGATCAAGGTAGAACATACTGTATCAAAAAGCACATAATTATTAATAGTTATTTCAAAATAACAGAATAAAATTAATAAAATATTGCATACTAATAATGAAACATATTATAGACTCATGATTACCTTAATTAATGTATGTCAATCATGTGTTTTAACCCCTGCAAAATCACCTTTTTTCGTCAAGATATCCTTTATGTTTGACGAAAAACCCATCGAAAACCTGATATTTTTTATGACCTCTTTTACAATATTGCTCTGTTGCTCCGTCAAGCACCAAGGAATACTAATATTCTATTGACGGCCATCGCCATTAGAATTAACGATCACACTTTGCACTACATGATTAGCATATTGGATGTCACTACAAATCTTTCCAATTTTTTCTTTGTCAGTCCTTCCATCTAATATTCGCCATAATATTTCTATTATGTTCTTCCCGATATTCATTGTGTCAAACAAATGAACTAATTGCAGGTGCTCGTAGTATGGCAACCTACTGAATTGAATAGGGTAAATTTTGATTCCTCGTGTGCCTTAACGACATTCATGAAACATCAACACAATCAAATTAAAACTAATTAATCAATAATGGTATAACATATCGCACTGAACATAATTCAATACAACAACAAAAAAATTGGCATACCTTGACGGTTTCTATTATATTCCACCTTCCATAGGTGAGGTGTCATTCTTCGTGGTTTTTTTCCATTCTCTTCTTTACCATTAAATTTTTCTTTGTCTGTAGTTTGATAACTATGGTTCTTAGGCAGAAAGTGCCTATACTCATTGAACACTTCCTTTGCTAAACTCCTTGAACAACGAGATTTTATCCTGGGTGAACAACGAGATTTTATCCTGGGACCGCAAAATGGACATGCAAATTTACCCTTGGTTTGAAGACCTACAAGATATATGAATTGGTGTAGCAAATTAGAATTACAATTTAAAATAATGCATGATATTATCAACAGATATATAAAATAATAAGGAACAAAAGAAAGTAACAACATACCACAAAAATGTGTTAATCCAGGAGCATTATGAATTGTAAATGCAAGTATTCCATGAAATTGAAATCGTCTTTGCCCTATTGGTCTAGAAATATCATACATAGTGACACCAGCCCATAACTTCAACAACTCATCGATAAGAGGCTCAAGATATACGTTCATATCTTTAACTTGGTACTTGCCTAATTGGTCAAACATACATGATTAATTATATTTAGCGCCTATATGTTGTTATATATAAAAGACATAATTATAATGCACGAAACAAATCAATGAAATATTTATTGATCATACTTTCAATTAAAAAAATACCTATTAATTAAATACCTGGAACAATCATTTCCAACATTGTGTGCTCTCTCTTGATCGACATCCAAGGAGGAAGGTTATTCTTTATAACAAAAACAGGCCACACTGAGTAGGTAGAACAAAGCTCTCCAAATGGATTGACACCATCAGCTACCAAAGAAAGTTTAACATTATGAGGATCTTCATTAAAAATTGGCCACTTTTCTTCGATATAACTCAATGCATAACCATCTGCAGGCATTCAAAGAACATCGTCACGACTTCTGTTCTTTGCATGGAAATCCATAAACTGTGCTATACTTTGACACCTGAACAACCGCTGGAAACGTGGGATTATCATAATATAACGAAGAAATTTTTGAGGCACCTTTTCTGTCACTTTATCGGTTCAATACCTACTTGTTTGACATTGTGGGAATTCATTTTCTAATGCATATTGTCGATAGTATATGATATGATCATTAGGACATGCATCAATAGCTTGATACTCCATACCAAATGCTTTCATAATGACATATATCTCTCGATATGTGCGTGCAAAAATATTTGAAGTTGGTAATGGAAATTCACCTAACAATCTACAAAATTCAAAAGAATAAATCAATGAAAACAATATTAATCATCAATATCGCATCCAAACTTTACACATTAGATAACAATAGCAACAATATAGGAAAAAATTCAACCCTTTCTATAGATATTGTGAACATGCAAACAAAAATAAAAAATAAATTACATACCTTAGTATCTGTGTCAGACAGGTGTTTGATAATCCATTCAAAACCTTCAAGTTCACTAACAACAATATAGCAAATAAAAGATTTGTTTTTGAGCCTTCATAAAGAGGTTGACGTGACTTCTCAAGTAGAGGATCAACATCATCACTATCATCCTGGTTGTCCTCAGCCATTGGATCAAATGTGTCTTGGATCAATCTATGTATCTCATCTTCCTGATTTGTATCACTAATGTTATCTACATCCATTATATCATCAGAAATAACTACTTGATCATCTTCAATATTCTGATGTAGAAGTTTATTGGGCCGTGAATGAGTATTTATGCTAGTACTTGGCAAATAACTCTCTGTAGTGTGACATTTTGGGGGCATTGTCTATAAATTTACAAACAACATAGAAAAATTAGTCTGTATAGAACATATAGTAAAAAAAAAGACATTTTACTGAAATTCATGACATGATGAATATTACAGTGAATATATTAAAAATTGAACCCCAAAAATAGTCTTACCAGGGGACGATATTCATAACCCCCTTCGGCGTGCCCCTTCTCCCTACAATGTCTTTCAGTTGTTTCTATTAAAAGTATTCTTTTTTGCAAGCCCCTGCAATCAAAGCAAGGACAATAACATTCTCCATCTCCTCTCGCATCTAATGCAGCTCTAAACTGAGCAAGCTTCCTTGCATTTTAATTCATAGTGACAAATCCTTGTAGTGGTACAAGTAATTGTCTTACCTACAACATACAAAACAATAACTTGTCAATTACATTAGATATTATAAGTACATTTCTGAATATAGTATATTATAATCCAATATTTTCTATATTTATAAAGAAAAACATGAAGACTAAATTTAATATGAATGGAAAGATGGTAAGTTGGTTGTGAGAAAGTGAATTGAGAATGGAAAGATGGTAAGTAGTAGAATGATGTTGCATATAGACTCATTACATTGGTTGTGTGCATCTAATTCACAAAATTATAGCTGGCCTTATTTTAAAGTCAAATAATTGTCGATAGGGTGATGAATTCTATGGTTGGATTGATGCTCCATGAATCTTTTCTTCGTGATTGTAAAGGTTTTAGGATATCAAAGACAAATATGACAACGTTTGTGTTGTTGAAACTATATAATGGACCTACCTATTGTTTGCATTTAGGAATAGTGGAATTATGGTCCACACTGTTATTGTTGTGAGCACACTTATACTATCAAATTGGTGACAATGGTGATCTAGATGATGGGAGATCGACAAAAAACTAGTTAGTAGTGATAACAAGAAGTTCATAATTATGGTTAACCTTTTTTCTTTGACTTTTGTATATATTAACACCTACTTGTGACTAATGTTGACTTACATATTGTGAAGAAAAATCAAGTGTTGTGAAATGTTGGGAGACATAAGAGAGTACAAATGAGTATAAGTACTTTAATTGTTGGTTTCCATAGAAAATGAGACTTTGTGAATTAAGAATTTGTAGTTTGGATTTTTTGGTAGAGTCTAACGTTTAATGTGAACACTTGGAGGTAGATTGTACCCATGTAGTGGTTGGAATTTTAAATAAATATTCTTTCCATATTTTTAGGAATGCATTGTATCAAGAGCACTAAAATTAGCAGTGGTTCTGGTTGGTTACTAAAAAAATGGTAAATGTCAAATGTTAAGGAACCAAAAATATTGGAAAATTGATAACTACTTGTATAGTTTGAAGACATCATATAGTTTGACCACCAAAGAGGGTAGGCTCTTAACCAATATTGTAGATGTATTTCACCCACATGACATGGGATATCACCTTGGGAAGCTCAAATTTGGTTGGAAACATTAACTAGTTTATTGACAAATATTGTGAAGTATCCATTAGGTAGTGAAGGGTGTGAGTCCATAATCATACTTTATAAGTTCGAGGTAATAATGGTTAGAGGTACGATAGAGAAAATGAATGATGTTAAGAAGTGCACACAAGAGCTAAGAAATGAGTTGGTTAAAGGTCAACTATTGAAAATCCTCTATTTAGTCGATCCATTGCAATATTTGAAGACTAGTAATTAGGTAAGTAGAAAATCTTGATGAGGTCAAGCCATAAAAAAATTGGATCCATATAGACATTGAATGTGAAAAGAAAAAAGAAGAAAGGATTGTAATAGATCTCAAGCATTATGTATGTCAAATGTTATATAGGACCGCAAACACACTAGAGATAGTACCAATTGCAAGAGAAAACATTTTCAAAGATGCCAATATTGATGTCATGTCGTGATGAGTGAGAGACTAAAGATATTGAATACAGACTAAGGGAAGAATGTAGAGATAATATTTATTTGTTGTAAAGATTGACAAAATAAGTTATAAGCCCTAGCTTAGTAGGACACATCAATGTGGTACGCATTAGAACTAGGAGAAGAGATTATGTCACTTATAGTGTTTCATAACTTAGGATGACAAAGAGAATTGGTAAGAGAATGGGTTCAAGTGGCCTAACTTGGAGATGTAGTATTTGAACAAGAAATATAAAAATATAATTACACATAATTACTAACCTTGCAAGGAGCTATGCAGAATATCCAAGCTCATACAATTACCCCGCAAGTCCAAAATCCTTGTTCAATGTGCCGCAAGAAAAGAAAATGTGAAAATTATGGTGAGAGTGTGTAGTTTAAATAGGTCAACATTCGTCCCTGTTGCCATGAAAAATCAAACCTAGACATTTCGTCGATATAGGGATGAATGTTCGTGGAACTTTAAAAATCGTGGATATTGCCACGGTTTTTCCGCCCTGAAAAAAAAATTAAAAAATCATTTTTTTAACCCACGAATGTTGAAAACGTGGAAACATTTCATGGAACAATCAGCCCATATGTAGTAGTGCCCTGAACCGTTAAGAAGCCAAGCATACGGGGTCCATATCTATTTTCAGCTGATAAATCGCAGATTTCCTCTATCCAGAACTGTTCCGATCACTTCCGCATTGTTTCAGATCCATCTGTTGTCGATCCCTTCCACGTCATTTCAGATCTATCTGTTACCGATCCCTTCTGCGTTGTTTCAGATCCATCTGTTTCTGATCATTTCCACGTCATTTCAGATCCACCTGTTTCCAATCCCTTCCACACCATTGCAGATCCATCTGTTTCCGATCCCTTCTGCGCCATCGCAGATCCATTCTGGAAAAAAAAAGGTATAAAATTCTGTTTTTTCACCATATCTCCCTTGTTTTCACTCTGTTTCCCTTGAAACTTCCCTGACACCCCTGTCATCCCATTCTGCATCTTTTATTCCTGAGGACCCTATCCCAAATTCCACTTCCCAAAGCTAGAAATCCTATATTTGTCTATTTTTAGGGTTTGCCATAACTTCTTTAATTTTCACCCAATCGCCTTCCAATTTTACCACAGTGTTCATTTCATATTTCTGCTTCTTTGTCCCTCTCTACCCAATTTTCTCATTCTTTCACCCCGCTTCTGAAATCCCCCTTTTATGTTTCCTTGTCCCTTTGAAAGTGTCCAAAACCTAATCAAACCCAAATTACCCATCAAATTTTTTCCCAAATCCAAATTTTCCTTTACTAAAACAGTTTTTGTTTTTGTTTATCTACCCACTCAAACAAAACAAAAAATCTCCTGGTTATGGTTGTCACCCACGCAGAAGCAAAAGCCACGGAGGAAGCACTTGCAGCCATTCAAAGCAAACTCCAGGATCTGGATGAAAAATTTCTCAGCCTCCATCTTCAGCATTTAGCCATGAACAATAACCGACAACCAAAATCTTTTGTAGCCACTGGGTTCTCTTCTTCCAACAATTTTCATGGGCCGAAGCTTGATTTTTCTCTCTTCAATGGTACTGATCTGACTGGATGGATATACTGGGCAGAACAATATTTCAGTCTACATAATACTTTTGATGTCCAAAAAGTTCCACTTGCCTCCTTTCATTTGGAACAGGAAGCCCTTCAATGGTACCATTGGTACATCAAAGCTCATCACGATCCAAACTGGACAGATTTTTGCCAACTCCTTTTGCAACAATTTGGTCCTAGTGCTTTTGATGACTTCATAGGAGCACTCACTAAACTTCGCCAAATTGGCACAGTGAGAGAGTATCAGATAGAATTTGAGAAACTCGCCAATCACATAGAAGGATTGTCTGATGAATTCTACAGGAGTTGTTTTATCAGTGGTCTCAAGGATGAAATCTGCTCAGAGGTCAAAATGTTTTGTCCCAACACAATGATGGAAGTCCTAGGGTTGGCTAAGTTGGCAGAGGACAAGATCGCAGCTCAACAGCACTCCAAACCCACCTTTGTTCCCTTCAGAAATATGGGTTCCCAACAACCTCCCATCATGCCAGCTCCTCGACCAACTCCTATCAAGCACTTGTCTGAACCAGAGATGCGGGCACGCCGAGAAAAAGGGCTTTGTTATAATTGTGATGAGAAATTCACTCGGGGACATATATGTGTTGAGCAAAAGCTCTATTTCTTGGATGTGGATTCTCCACCTACATCTAAACTTGGTGAAGAAGCTCCAGATACAATAGATGATCAGGTCAACATTCAACACCTACCTATTGACCCCCCATCTCAGGACGACCCACCAGAGTTCTCTCTCCATGCTGTAACCGATGTCACCACCCCACAAATAATGCGGGTCAGGGGTTACTTCAAGAAGCTACCCCTTACCATACTCATTGACTCTGGTAGCACTCATAACTTCATTGACCCTCGGGTTGCCAAACAGGATGATTGTTTTGTCCATCCTTGCTCCAACTTTGAAGTCATGGTTGCCAATGGGGGCACCTTACCTTGCAAGGGGAAGTGTCACAATGTGCGTATCTCTCTGGAATGGGTTATCCAACTCATGGATTCTGTCTATGCTATCACTTACAAGAAGGGTCAGGACAATCTGGTGGCAGATGTTCCTTTTCACACACTTGATGACCCAGTTTCTCTTACAGATATTTCTCTGCTTGTTCCACATTGGTTGCAATCTAATCAACAGGGTTATCCCTTCTATGAACTCCATGCTTCTCCATCGGCAGGGCACTCTGGGTTCCTCAAAACGTATGACCGGGAACAATGTAACTTCTTTTGGCAGGGACTAAAAATGACAATTCAACAGATGGTGGATGACTGTTATACTTTCCAGGTCAACAAGGGTTAAACAACACTCCTTTCGGGACTGCTCGAACCCTTGCTCATCCCTACAGAGATTTGGATAGCTATTTCTATGGATTTCCTTGAAGCACTTTGGTGGTACAATACCACATCTAAAATGACACCATATGAAGCAATCTATGGACAGACACTGTTGGCTTATATATAGTTCTAGAGGTTTCCAATGTAGACCCAGTTTCTTCACGGTTTCAAGGAACCAACAAAACCCCTTTTCACTGGTCCTTTCGGCAACAGCCTGCGAACAGGCTGAGGTCTCACCCGAGGTGTAGCTATGGGGGCGTTGTGGAATCAGGTTTCCACAACAATGTGATGAGTTGATCGGACAAAACTACTATGCAACGCGCTGCAAGGCTCGCGCTACGAACTGAAGACTGTGCGATGATAGGCTGCGTCGCGGTCAACACTTCTGCAAACTGAGATACTTGCGCAACCAACGCATCCAAGGATTGCGTGGTTCTGACAGGCTGCAAATAATAGAACAGCACAATTGACTTATACGCTTCCTCGAAGGACCTAATAGGTATTGAAGACTTTACTTAACATTTAAGCATTCATCTACTGCCTTAGAGTATTTATCTTTGTAACGGATGCAAGCAGATGAAACACACAATACTGCGCACTTCCAGTGCTGCACGTCAAAAGAGTTACACGACCCAAACTCTACATACACTTATGATTTTCCAATAAACTGATACTTCTGCAGACTTAGAATACTAAGCATTCATCATTCATCCATTCATATGATACTTAACATATTATTCCCATCTTTCTCCTATGGCGAATACATATAAAAGCATTAACATAACAGCTGATAACTGAGAATTCAGATACTCATTCTTAAGCAAACAGACAAGTGCAAAACATAAAAAATCACACTACACAGGATTTAACATGGTTCACCCCCAGGGTGGGAGCTACGTCCACAAGAACTGTTGTTATATTAGTCTTTGGGAAGGGTACAACAATTCTTTGTTTGCGCACTCAGCTGCAGACTCTCTTCTCTCTCTCAATAGGCCTATGCGCACACAGCTTGCAGAGCCTTTACAAAATGTCTCTCCACAGATATCTATTCAATCAAAAATGAGAATAATAACAAAACGAAGAGTAACCCTTTCCCCTACAAAATATGCCTTTTTATAGATCATGCCCATAGGTCATGTCTTTACAATCCGTAGGCAAAAACCCTTAGGTCTACGAAACTGTCACGGTTTCCAGCTCATCAAGTTCCCTGGATTCTGGTAGCGAATCTTCCATCGTGGCCTACCCTCAACACATGCTCACGTCGATATCAGCCTTCATGTCGCACGCATGCCAACATGTCGCTTTCAGCTAGTCGTTCTTCCTCTAACGGTCTCGTGCGACTAGTTCAGGTAGTGGTTCGTTACATGTGTGACCAGTTTCTTTCTTCTGCTTCTGCTCCTTACCTGTCACCTAGCAATCATGGAGCATCTTTACCAAAAATAGACTGCCGATGGTCTAACCGAAATCTGTGCCGTCTTTCATCCAACACTCTGCTTTGCTAGATCCCCGTAGAATGGACACATCGCAACACTGTCTCCTCGCAGCACTGAACTTCATAGCTCTTCCGACACTGCACTGCATGCAACTTCGCAACATCCCAAAAAATTATACCAAAACTCCTTCACCAGACTACGCTCAGCTCCATAGTTCCAAAATCTGACTTACACAAAATTTCCCCACTTGGGCCAGGCCCAACAGGCCCCTAACACTTACATGTGGCTCGTCCTTGAGCCACCTGTAGCTTCAACTTCTTCGAGTTGTTCCGACACCTGCGGAGCTAGCTTCACAACGAACTCATTATATGTGACAATCAGCTTATCAACTGCTTCCTTCGTGTCTTGCTCAACTTGTTTCACTATTTCCAACACCTCAGGTGAGATGTTATCTCATCATCGACTTGGCCTTCCACCTGTTCTTGATTTTCGTGCAACTCTTTTAACTTATCCTCGATCTCCTGCGAGATCGAGTGGGCATCCTCTAGTAAGGGTTGCGATTTATCTCCCATTTTAGTTTCTTTTTCTCTTAAGGCTTGCACTTCCTTCTGCAGTGCGTTGATTTCCCGGTACTTCTGAAGTCTTTCTCTTGGTAGCAAGGCTTTAACTTCTGCATCCAACTGTTCTAATTTTTTTGGCTTGTCTTTCACAACGTTCTTTACTTCTAGCAACCCTGGATCCTCCTCGAGGGCAATGAATGCCTTCAACGCCTCATCTAACAGACTCTGGCACTTAGCCACCTCAACGGCGGTACTCTCTGCTGCGGCCTTCACTTATTTTGCTCTCAACTACTGCTGATCTAGTGGAGTCTGCGGGTTGATTTGCACCTCCAAGGAAACAACCTTAGATTCATGGCTGATCTCCATATCATGCATCTCGGCCTTAAGATCATTAACCAATTCGCTGATCTTAACAACAGTGTCCGTGGGGTCTACCTATACCTCAAGTTCTGATATATCATCTGCAACCGCGGTGATCGTGGACTCTAGTCTTTTCCGACGATCATGCTCATCCTGTAGTTCCATAGCTCTCCATAAGCTAGATTCCTCCAACTGCTTATTAGCTTCTTGCAGCTCAACTTGATGTTTCAGTGCATCAGTAGTTCTCTCATGCATTTCTTCAACAACCTGCAAATGTAAGTAATGTAGACTAGGCAGTGGTATCCTCGCAAGATCGATCTCCACTCGCTCGACATCCTTCGTGTCCAACACTATTTGTTCTGGCAGTGGAAGCCTTACAGTTAATGGATCAAGGTGAACAACGCGGGACTTTGCAAGCACAGTCATGGTTATCTACGACTCCTTCTGCTACGAAGTTCCTCCTGACTTGCCTTAAAACTCTGAGTCCCGCGGAAAGGGTAATATTTTATGGAATTCTTCAATTCTCTTCATAATCCCCTGCAGCATGGTCATATTTTTCTGCAGACTTTCCTGAATCGCTTTGTCCTTTTTCTCCTTTTCAGTCATCAGATATTCCATCTGCTCTGTGACTTTTGAAGCGATCATTTCATAATCCTCATCATGGAGTGCTGCGTCTTACTGGCCTTTATTGGCCTTCTGCTTCTTCCGGGCCCCCTTTGACTATGTTGGGCTCTCAGCTTCCTTTCTTTTTCCTATCCATGGCTCTTCAACAATAGGACATGGAATGGGGTTGTCCTCGCCGCAGTCGTTTTGAACATCCACAATTTCGACTCGAAACTCGGCAGGCCATTCCTTCATGATATTATCAATATCATCTTCATACATATGGTAGTTTCCTGCGAACCATTCAATGTTCTACTTTTGTGCTTTGGCTGAAATGTGAATACTACGCATGTCAGCATAAAAATCAACAGTGCGAATGTACCTACTCGTTACCTGCTTTGTTATCCATGGCGTGCTCAGGATTACGTCCCGTAGCTGGTTATAATAGGCGTAGAAGACCTCAGTTATCACGTGTTGTCTCTTTGAGTTCAAATTTTCCCAAAGGTTTGAATAGAGGGCTCCTTTGTAGTCATTGGTATCGGTGATTACGCCAACATAGTCCTTCAGCTCCTTCCACCCTACAAAGGCGATCAACACTATAAGCCATGTATAATGAAAATTTTCGCCATTGAGCTATGTGTCATTTAGTTCCTCCAGGAACTCATTCAATAGGTATTGACACCAGTTGAACTGCTCTCCCTTCGCGATTGCTGCCCCAAGTAGTACTACACCCGCAGGTACCTCCAAAGACCTGCATTTTTTGAGAATTTTGTCAGCTAACAGCTGCGTGACAAACCATGTGGCTTAATCATCTATGTCGTCTATTTGAAAGCCCCTCTTGCCCTTGACGATGGTTTGAGTTTTCTTCATCTTCGTAGCTACTTCTTTATCCTTGTTTTTCCCTTGGAAAAACTGCTTCGAATATTTACCCCTTTTGCTCAACCCAGTGATGCGATGGATAATGTCAATGGCCAGGTCAACATTGTGGTCAAGCCACAAATATCCCTGGTGAATGCATGCCATCAAAGTTCGCACGACCACATTCAACTCCGGCGATCTATCAAAATACAGGAGTCTGAGCAGATTAAGTAGTCCTGACTTGACTACTCCGGATAGCCAGCTTTCCACGACCAAGGTGAGGTCGCCCTTCACGTCTTTCTTCCAGCACATGTACTAGTCAGGCTAGAATTGTGGGAACCTCGGTTCATTTGGATCCTTCTGCATCTGAAGCAGATCATAGTCTTCCCACTTACACTCTGGAATCTTACCCAGCAAGTTTTTGTCCACCTCAACATGCTTTGATATTGGCAATATTGGGATGTCGTATTTGGCATTCCTCATTAACTTGAAGACTGGTGCATATAGTGCATGCTGTGAGATATAGTCCAGGGTCATTGTCAATGGTATCTCATTATCAGCTATCGGCGGCTTCGGAACTGTCAACCTCATCGTTGGTAGCTTTGTTCTTGGCCCCACTGGATCTTTTCCTTTGTCCTGCGTTGTTGGACTGTGTCTTGGTGATCTTCTGGACGTCTGACCCTGTTCTATGACGACCTTCTTGGATGGGGTTCTCATTAACACTTCGATCCCTCTATATTGAAATACCTTCACAGTCTCCTGGACCGTGAACTCTTCTTCAATAGAAGACCTCTCAGACATTCACTGGACAAATTTCAATAGGATTTCAGACAGCTTACTGAAAACAACTCACAAAGTAGTGTGCGCAAGAAAATTCTAAGTGTTTGGTAATGCCCGCGAGTCTGAATGCAACATTATTTATAGGCGCAATTGACCTCCTCCGCGCCCCTTAACGGCTAGATAGCATTAATGGCGGTATCCATTGTCCAAATCTAGTGGATTCTTCGGTCCTTTCCTTCATTAACTCATTCAGAATGACTATTTCTTCGTTAAATGCCCGAGCGGTTGCTGGTAAAGTACTGTATAACGGCTAGATTTTAGACCAACACTGTAATGGCTATTTTCTGGAGTGTTGCGTTGAACTGCATGACAGGTCATCATTACTCCTACGCGGTTACTTCAAGGTGTTTGATTTCTTGCTTCTGAACTTAGGTGCCTTTCCCATTCAAACTGATCTCCGCAGTTGCCTTTTGGACTTCGCATCTGCGCATTTCGTTCCTTTTTTTTTTTCTTCTTTTTTTTTTTTTCTTTTTTTGCCACAGCGGCACATCTTAACAGTGTGGTGCAGTATATACACTTCCTTATCATACATCACGTATAGACTCTTCCCTATTTCTAGTGCCCATTTTCAACTGTACTTGGCACTTAGAAATTTCCTTCTTTCTGATCATCAAGGGTTCTGCGAAGCAGGACTATCCCGATAGGGTTTTAGTCTTCTCCCATTGACTAGGCTGAGTAGGTTATCTCCTGCTAATGTGGCTAACTGAGTTGTGCCACCATTAGTAACATGCACAACACTATATGGACCAATCCAATGCATTTTAAACTTTCCAGGAAATTTCATGAACTTGCTATCATACAAAAGGACTAGATCACCTACCTGAAAGGTCTTGTTTTTGATATGGCGATCATGCCATGCTTTTTTCTTTCTTTCTGCACTTGTTGGTGGAATCTTGTGATGAAGCAATCCTCCTCCATACCAACCAAATGTAGAATCCTTTCTTCTAGCGTGTCACGATCTTCCATTCCTGTAAAAACAACTATTCTCAAGCTGGGAACAATGTACTCCATAGGCATATGGCTTCCTATCCATAGGCCAGCCTAAACGATGTATGGCCACTCAACTTCTTGCATGTGGTTCTGTATGCCCATAACACAGTGGGAATGCGTAGGTCCTAGTCATCCCGATTCACATTGCATACCTTAGTTAGTGCATTCTCCAATACTTTATTGAACGCTTCAATAGTTCCATTCGCTTGCGGATGATATGGCATACTTCGCTGATGATGAATGCGGAATTATTCTGTCAATGCCTCAATGGTTCGGTTCAAAAAGTGAGTGCCTTGATCACTCATCAAAATCTTTGGGCATCCAAACCTTGTAAGGATGTCTTCAAATATGAACTACACAGCTATAGCTGCGCTACAGTCGTTTAATGGCTTCATTTCTGCCCATCTGGTGAGGTAATCAGTTGCAGTAATAATGTACCTTGCACCAGTTCTTTTTCCTGGTGGGTTTATAGGTCCCACAAAATCAATTGACCATTTCTTAAATGCCTGTAATGTCAACTGTGGATTCAATGGTGTCTCATCCCTTCACGATGGCCTTCCTATCCTCTGACAGACATCGCAGCTCTGGAACTACTCCTTCGCGTCTTTATGAATCGTAGGCCACCATAGCCCTACCCGCAAAATCTTCTGCGCAGTGGCTCTTCCTGCATAGTGACCTCCTACTGCTCCAGAATGTGCATCTGCTAGTATAAATGGCTTCTTGTGTTCTAAAACACATCTGCGCAGCACTTCATCCGGCCCCAGTTTGTATAACTGTCCGACAATGATGGTGAAGTTTGTTGCTCTTACTACCAGTTGTTTCTTCTGCTATGTAGTAAACTCTATGGGTGCTAACCCAGTAGTCAAGAAGTCTATGATGTCTTTGTAATATTCATCAGCTATCTGGATAGCAAACAACTGTGCATCAGGCATATTGTCTTCAAGGTTCATGGGCTCTTCGCCTGACTCAATCCTTGACAGATGATCAGGTCCCAAGTTCAATCTGGCTGGATTTACGACTATTTCAAAGTCATACTCCTGAAAGAGTAATAACCATCTGCAGATTCGCCCCCCTAACACTTGATTGTTGACCAAGCATTTCAAAGTGGAATGGTCAGTGAACATAAAGAAGTGCGCACCAAGCAAATAGTGCATGAACTTCTGCAGTGCATAGACCATAGTTAGGCCTTCTCGTTCAATGGTGGTATAATTCTTCTCTGCAGATGAGAGCTTCCTGCTGGAAAATGCGATGGGATGGTCAATACCTCCCTCTCCTGGTTGTTCTAAGACAACTCCCATTGCTATACATGACGCATCAACATGAACATGGAATGGCTTCTCCCAATCTGGAAAAACTAGGATCGACGTAGTTACCATTTTCTCTTTCAAGGTGTCAAAGCCTTGTTCACACTCTACGTTCCAAATGAATGGCACATCTTTCTTTAGCAGCTTCTCCATAGCTGTGGTTATCTGCACATAACCCTTTATAAATTTCCTGTAGTAACCGGTATGTCCCAATGTAGTGTGCAATTGCTTGACTGAATTCGGTGTGGGAAAGTTTACAATGACTGCAATCTTCACAGTGTCAACCATCAAGCCCTGCTTGCACACAATGTCCCAACAGAATTCCATAAGGTACACAAAAGATACACTTCTTTAGGTTGAGTGACATTTGATGCTGTCTGCACTTTTTCAGCATCAATCTGAGGTTGGCGCAGTGGTACTTCAGCAACCTGAACACTGTCCAATCGTCAAAATAAGCTTCTAAAATCTTATGCATGAAATCCTTGAATGTTGCGACCACAACTCTGGAAAAGATGGAAAGCCCGTTCTTCAGACCAAATGGCATCACTGTGTACTAGAATGACCCCCATTCAGTGGCAAAAGTGGTCTTGTGTCTATCTACGGGATCAATTCGTATCTGATGATATCCCGAAAAGCCATCAGTAAAGGAATAGGCCACATTTCCTCCGACACTATCAAGAACCTCATCAATGAAAGAAGTAGGAAATGGGTCATGCATTGAAGCATCATTCAATTTTCAGAGATCCACACAAATCCTGATCTCACCTTTTGTCTTTTTATCTTGGACAACCATAGGGCTTATCCACTCATATTCTTCCACTAACTCGATGATCCTTACGTCGAGCATTTTATCAAGTTTTGCCCTGACTCGTTCTTTGTATCGCGATTTCAGTCTATAGGGCCTTTGCTTAACAGGATTTGCACCTGGCTTAAGAGGTATCTTCATAACCCCCAAATATCCCAAGATGCCCTTCATATCTGTAAACTTTGTCAGGAATAACTCCTGATACTCATGTAACAGGTCTGTGATCTCCGTGACAATCTTATCATCCTAGTAGTCTCCAATACTTGCAAACTTTGGCTCTTCATTGGTGCCAATTTTTAGTAGTCTTCGCGTTTTCACGAGTCCACTCATGTTTGGAATTTCCAGTGGAGGTCCTTCTACCTCGCTCGCACCTTCTAACTCAGGTATCTTAATGTTGCACGGGTCCTCATCACTGTCTTCTTTTTCTTTAGCTTCCTCAGCTAGATTATAACATTCTATGGCATGTTCTTCTTGTTTGGTCCATTCCTATTGTAAGCTTGTAGGTACGCCATCAGTTCCAAAGAACTCCTCCAATGTCATGTTCTTATGTGGACATTCTAGTTTGAATATTCTTTCCTTAATAATCTGCAAAGCATCCTTTATGTCGGTGTTCTCATCTTCGAAACTGAAGCTTTTTTGGAAGTTCGCAGTGAGGGTAGGCCAATATGTAGTCTCCCTGCGCAACTCCATGTCTAAGTACCATTTCTTTGGAATTTCTTCCTCCAACATGTGCATAAACATATGCACCCATTCTGTTTGCGGTTTCTCCTGCCATGCTTGTGAACAGACCTGAATATGTTGTCTTGGATCTGTCTGTCCATTATATTTCTCAAAGGATAGGGCAACTTTGTCAGCAAACCTGATCTGTATCTTGATTCGGCATTGATCCCATGTGGTCAATGTCTGCTTATGCGCAGCCCACCATCTTTCAGGTGTCTCGCGCAATGCCATGTCTAGTGCTGGTAATCAATGCTCATTTGAAATTGCTACAGTATAATATTTGATAAAGGAATAAACATTAGATGAACCATCATATGTGGGGATTGGGCTTACCTCCTTTGCAATCCAGTGTAGTGACTTTGTAACCTGTGCGCACCTCCTTGTTGATACTTCACGCATGCGACTTTGCCAATTTTCCATTCCTGCATCACAGTCTAAGATGCAAGAACTGTCGCAACTCCAGTTGAGTGTTCCATCCGCAGTTGGATTAATATAGTCTTCCTGGTTCGTGGTCATCTTGTATATCCGGTCTAAGTCTTAAGATCTGGATTCCTCCTGAATCGGCTCACTGTATCTGTCTCCATCTGCAGGGTTCAATGGTGCGATGACCCTGAGATGCTTACCTTCGAAGATCATCTTCTTTGTCTTCAAGTTTATGATGGCGAGGTTATCTATATCCCAGTCAATCCCCAACAGTGCAGGAAAGGGTTGACTATCATCCACGATTTCGATAACCTCGAAGTCTGCATAACTTCGCACACCATCAATGTCAATAACCACCTTGACTAACCTTCCAAAAGGTATAACTTTCTCCTGATTTGCCATTCTCAACTCGATAGGTGACCATAACAGGTTTGGTCTCCCCATCTGCTGCCATGTCTGTTTAGTTAAGACATTTACCTCTGACCCCAGTTCCAGAATGATCTCATCCATTTCATAGTCTCTTATCTGGGCAATAAGTCTCATTTCTCTGCTAGTTCTTTTATGTTTCCCAATGTGATGAACTGCGCTATCAGTGGTTTCACTCTCGCTGCGCGGTTCATACTAATCTAACAGCTTCTGCAATTCTGCTATAGCATTTGGACTCTTCAGCAACTTCATGCAGCTCTTGAGGAACTATGCAACAGAGGTGCATATCTCTGTTGTGGCACTCGTTCTGTCATAAGCAGCTAGCATATCTTCCATATGCGGTATTTCACTACACAACGAGATTCTCGACGATCTGGATGCTGAACCTTTGAAGATATCTCGCTCTTCCTCAAAGGTTTCTTTGTTCCTCTTTACGTCTAAAGCAAGTGCTTTCCCAGTGGCCTTTCTTATCCATATTGTCTCAAGGGGTGTCTTCTTAGTGTTAAAATCCCCCGAAGTCGAAGCTTCTGCACCTCTATCTCTTCTTGTCGTAGCGCCACTTTGCGTCACTACGTTAATACTTGGATCCGCAGGTCTTCTCTCTGTTGCGATCAACTGAATGTTTGGGTTCGACGCCTCTGGCCATTTTATTTTTTGCATTTCTACCTCTAACACTGGGCAGTCTTCAATAACATGATCAAATGATTTACAATAACTGCATGTAGTGCATGGGTTGGTATAGTCCCTAGATACATGGCCTGCTTGGCCATAGTTATAACAGATTACTTGGCCTCGGCCTCTTCCTTGCGCCAGGCCATTATTTCTTCCCCTTCTGCGGTATCCTCTACGGCCTCAGTATGCTCCATGATCATGCTGTACATTATCTTGTTTCTGTGGAGTCTCTTCCTGGACTCTATACATTCCTCCATACATATGCTGAATATCTTTCTTTCTTTCTAGCATGAGCTCATATGCGTGGCAAGTGGACTCATCATGCCCAACTGACTTACAGAAATTACAATATAGGTTCTTGGGTATTCTTACGTATTTCTGTATCAGGTGGCAGTCTTCTGGCCAGTGTCCTCTAGTTCTGCAAATTTCACACCATGGCCCTTGGTTCAGATTTAATGGGTTTGGTCCACCCATGTTAAGGAAGTCTTGGAATAAAGGACAATGATCCTTAGTGTGTCCTTCTCCCTTACAGCCTGTACACTAGACTTCTTGTCTTTCTTGCTTTCCCTTCTTGATATCTTGTAGCTGTAGTGTTAGGGTATCTAACTGGTTCTGAATCTGCGACATCCCAGTGCTAGTTTCTCCAATAGGTGAAGCTTCCAGCTTCATCACGATCTCCAAGGCTTCTGCCTACGAAGCCACCTTTTGCTGCATCAACGGCTGTTAGATATGGGGAAACAACGCAGCTATAAACCATTCCTTATGCTGCTGCGGTGCTATGATGAATCTTACTTGGTCTAACAGAGTCTTAAACTTCTGGTCAAATTTCCAGACCATTTCATTAGGTTTATGTTTGATCTCTTTCAACTCTATGATACACTGTGACTCTGACTTTGGATTCTTAAATTCTGCTAAGAGTGCAGCCTTGATTTCGAACAGGGTTCTATTCTGTCCCTGTGAGTATTTCATGAACCAATGCAAGGCTCGGTCTCTAAATGTGGTGATGAGTTTTGCTTGCTTAATAGCATCGTCCTGTACCTATTTAACACTCCAAACAAATTCACAGAGAAACCAGTGCTGATCAGGGTCTTCTAGACCCGTTCCTTTGAATATCGACAGCTTAATATCCTCATTCATGCCTCTTCTAGGTGGTGGAGGGTTCTGTGCAGGTTGCTAAGCGAAAAAGATAAACGGAATGGCCTGAGTGCTAGGGATATTCGCAATAGGGGGGTTCTATACTGGTTGACTTTGTGCAATGGAGGGCGCGGTGTTCCCACCTGGTGGATTCTGTGGAGTAATAGGCTGATAGGTGGAAGATAGAGGTGCATCTTGGCTATCAGGTTTGTCTTCTGAATCAATGTCTACGCGAAGTCCAGGTCCACTAGCAGTTTTCTTAGGTGTATATTTATACCTTTTCCCACTTCTTAGATTATGTGTCTCTTCGTTAGACTCACTAAAAATGCTATTGACCATTGCAGATGCAAAACTTTTACTGCATTCTAAAAACACATTTCTCAGCTAAAAGCACTTTAATGTATAAACTGAGGTTGTTCATATACGTACCTCTGAATCCCTTGAAAAAATCTCTTTCAGCTGTGTTGTAGGACTTTAGCATGTCCACAGTGAACTGCATCACAAAACTTTGTAATGTACTGTCGACCCAGAAGTTGACTGCTTGTACAAATGGAATATCTAGTTCTTTGAGCCTTTCAATAAGCTTTGGTGTCCACTCGGTCGGTATGTCTCATGGGGTACCATTTCGGTGTTCTACAAGCCTTGACAACTACTTGTGTAGCTCATTTCCAAAAGACACCCAGAAAACTTCGTGAATGTCTTTCCACAGGTACTTGTTCAACCACTGGATATCAAAGAGATGCGAGTGTCTATTCTCTTTTCTTGTGAAGTCTCTCTCTGTCTTTTCACACCAAGTTCAGATTTCTTTCTTGTCTAGATACCAAAAGTCGATGCCCAGCTCAACTTCTTCTACTTAGCACATCACGTCTTCAACTCATCACGGATTCTTAGCGCGGCAATGGAACCATTTGTTGGCTTATATACTGTTCTAGAGGTTTCCAATGTAGACCCAGGTTCTTCACAGTTTCAAGGAACCAACAAAACCCCTTCTCACCGGCCCTTTCGAAAACAGCCTGCGAATAGGTTGAGGTCTCACCCAAGGTGTAGCTATGGGGGTGCTGCGGAATTAGGTTTCCACAGCAATGTGATGAGTTGATGGGACATAACTACGACGCAGCGCGCTACGGGGCTCACGCGGTGAACTGAATACTACACGACGATAGGCTGCGTCACGATCAACACTTCTGCAAGCTAAGATACTTGCGCAACCAGCGCATCCAAGGATTGTGCAGTTCGGACAGGCTGCAAATACTAGGATAGCGCAACTGACTTATACACTTCCTCGAAGGATTTAATAGGTATTGAAGACTTTACTTAACATTTAATCATCATCTACTGCCTTAGAATATTTAGCTTCATAACGAATGCAAGCAAACGAAACACACAATACTGCTCACTTCCAGAGCTACATGTCAAAAGAGTTACACGACCCAAACTCTACATACACTTATGATTGTCCAATAAATTGATACTTCCATAGACTTAGAATACTGAGCATTCATCATTCATCCATTCATACGATACTTAACATATTATTCCCATCTTTCTCCTATGCCGAATACATATAAAAGCATTAACATAACAGCTGATAACTGAGAATTCAGACACTCATTCGTAAGCAAACATACAAGTGCAAAACGTAAACAATCCCACTACACAGGATTTAACATGGTTCACCCCCAGGATGGGAGCTACGTCCACAAGAACTATTGTTATATTAGTCTTTGGGAAGGGTACAATAGTTCTTTGTCTGCGCACTCAGCTGCAGACTCTCTTCTCTCTCTCAATAGGCCTCTGTGCACATAGCTTGTAGAGCCTTTACAAAATGTCTCTCCATAGAGATATATTCAATCAACAATGAGATAAATAACAAAACGAAGAGTAACCCTTTCCCCTACAAAATATGCCTTTTATAGATCATGCCCGTAGGTCATGTCTTTACAATCCGTAGGAAAAAACCCTTAGGTCTACAAAACTGTCACGGTTTCCAGCTCATTGAGCTCGCTGGCTTCTAGTAGCGAATCTTCCATCGTGGCCTGCCCTCAACGCATACTCACGTCACTATCGACCTTCCTATCGAACGCATGCCAACATGTCGCTTTCACCAAGCCATTCTTCCTCTAACGGTCTCGTGTGACTGGTTCAGGTAGTGGTTCTTTACATGTGCGACCAGTCGCTTTCTTCCGCTTCTGCTCCTTACTTGTCGCTTGGCAATCATGGAGCATCTTTACCAAAAATGGAGTGCCAATGGTATAACTGGAATCTGTGTCATCTTTCATCCAACACTCTGCTTTACTGGATCCCCGTATACTGGACACATCGCAGCACTGTCTCCTCGCAACACTGAACTTCGTAGTTCTTTCAACACAGCACTACACGTAACTTCGCAGTATCCCAAAAACTTATACCAAAACTCCTTCAGTCGAACTGCACTCAGCTCTGTAGTTCCAAAATATGACTTACACAAAATTGCCGCACATGGGCTAGGCCCAACAGGCACCGCCAGTTCTTCTTCCATACACCCTCAACAGTTCCCTAGTTCATGCAATTGACTCAGTTCTTCGCAACCGCGATCAGATTCTTCTCATTCTGCAAGACAATCTTCACATGGCAATAATTCGACTGACACAACACGCCGATATACACCATTTTGAGCACCATTTTCACACAGTGGATATGGTTCTTCTTCGTCTACAGCCTTCCAAGCAATCCTCCCTGAAACTCAAAAGGCGTCAGCTTCTCTCTCACTCTATCACAGAGGCATTAATTCAGTGGCACGGAATGCAACTCGGGGATACTATAGGGGAACCACTCCTTCAGATTCCGCATCAATTTCCACATCTAAAGCTTTGAGGACAAAGATTTTTCTAAGGGAGAGGGGATGTTAGGAACCCATGTCAACCCTTCTCTTTACTTTGATATTATATTGTTGTTGGATGCATATGCTTTGTAAGTTGTCCTGTAGTAATTGTTGATCCATAGTTTGTGTTATTGTTGTTGGGCGCATATGCTTTGTAAGCCGCCCGTAGTATTTGTTGATCCATAGTTTATATTGGCCCATGGTTTTGACCCATAGTATTGGCGCCTAGATTTAGTATATAAGTGTGTGTTGAGGCCAATGAAGGAACCGTGAATTTATTTGTATTGATCTTGCTCAAAGGAGGTTTCCCCCTCGAAGTGGCATGTGATCAATAAAACCAATTCTGAGTTATGTTATTAAATTTGCTATCTCATGTATTTTCATTAATTAATTGTTGCAGGTTATTCACAGATCTCTTCAAAGGAGCAACTAGAAAGGAAATAGTGTGATCTAAGTGGGGCAGTGATGAAAGAAGCACATGGAAGTGAACGAAGATGTGGTGATTGGCACACTGTAATATAGAAACTTATAAGAGAGTTGGATTTAATTACAATGTAAATGGGAATATGGATGTAAGGCCTATTTAGGCATGTGCAACCCTAGTTTATTGGGTCAACCATGTAGATTTAGGTAGACAGAAGAGGGGGGCATGTTGTGTTCTCGCTACCTGGTTTAAACTTTGAGGGGGTTTGTGATTACCCCAAGTCAAGTTTAAAGGGGGGGTTGTTAGGTAAACTTGGCTTGGTTAAAGAGTCAAATGTGTGTCTGCAGTTCATCATTTTCGGGACCATGGTTTTGAGTAGCCCATGGTATTCTCACATGGTATTGCATGTGAAGAAGCCTACATAAAGGCTTGAGCAACTCCATTGTAATGTGCCTAAGGAGGTTGGTGTTGGCCTGAGTGTGGCTAGTGATGGTGTGCCCTAGCTGGATTGATTAGGATGAATATATTTATTAGTTGTTGGCTTTCTCAAGTTTGGGTTTCCACCGTAAACATTCTTTGTTCATTATGTGTATGATTGTTTTCATGTGTTCAAAAAACGTAACATGTATTTTTTTTTTTCTTTTTTTTTTTCTATTTTTAAAATTAAAAATTAAAAATAAATTGAAATCCAAAGCCATTCAAATTATATCAAAATTTTGATGATTAACCAATGCAAAATAAAGTTCAGAACAATTAATAACATATTTATCATCTGATTCTTCAACGCTTCAGGGGGCACACAGAGATCTACACAAAGGAGAATCTCTGTGGAAATTCCAGGAAAAAGCACATCCCATAGTTAATCCGGAGCCAAGCCAAAGCTGACAGAATTCTGGGCATTCTCTGAGATCTGAAACTGAAACTCTGGGAGCTGCAAGAAGCACGAATTTCAAATTCAAGATTCATCAACCCTCGCCATAAAACCTGGTTTAGAATAGTTTGAAGGCAGTGAGCTGCATTACAGGGGATTCGACGATTTCTGTTGATGAAGTGTTGATTGGTATTGAATACATCAGAGAATTCAAGACGATCTTGGATAGATCAGTTGATGTATGCTATGATTCTTGGTGTCGAGTGGCCGGTATTGCTCTCTTAGCCGTGGAGGAGGGTCTAATTATTCGGGGACTTGTGGGATCGCTGGGGATTGTGTCGTGATGTTTGCATATTTCTAGGCATTATGGATTGGAGGCAGGTCCCTTTCTGTGATTGGGATTTTTTAACCTTTTCTGGGGATTCCATCCTATAAGAGGATTTGTTGCTGGTTTGGTGAAAGGGCTTGGAATGGTGGAGGCTTTCCAGTATACTTCAGGATCTATCCATTATTCTTCGGGATGCATATGTGAATCCCTCAGGTATATCTAATCTCATTTCTCCTGCTGTATCCTATCTAATGACTCTCATTTTGGGGGGGTTGTCTTGGGTCTTCTAAATCTCAAGATCGGGATTAGTGGATTAGTGATGGGTACACATTTTTCTATTGAGTGGGCACTTCGTGCTGTGACTGCCCTGGATGGGGGATTATTATGAAACTTATGTCCTTCAACTGTCATGGGTTGGCGAGTCCCATTAAAAAATCGTTGCTTAGGAGGTTGGTTGACTTAAATCAACCGGATGTTTTGCTGTTGCAAGAGACTTTGGGTGGCAGTAAGGAAGTTGTACGAGCTTTAGAATATTTGCTTCCTGGCTGGAAGTTTGTTGGTGTGGATGCTCAGGGGCGCTCTGGAGGGCTGGCATTAGGGTGGAAGGTAAAGAGTTGCAGATGTGATAGTTCTTGGGGAATCTCTTCTGGTATCGGATTGGAAATTTGGGATGCTGAGATAGGTCGGATGATCACAATTCTCAATATCTACGGGCCCTATTTAAATAGGGTTGGTTTCTAGGACTCCTTGTTATGTATGGATCTTTTTGATGGAAGGGATGTGATTTTGGGTTGGGATTTAAATCTTACTCTCGGGTCTGCTGAAGTGTGGGGGCCTTGGGCTGCTCCGGATACATTAGCAAATTATTTCATTCAAGCCTTTGCCAGGAAGGATCTTCTTGACATTACACCGCCCATGTTAACTCCCACTTGGAGGAATAAGAGAGCTGGGGAACACAGGGTGGCTAAAAGACTGGATAGGTTTCTGGTGGCCGATGTGTTGGCACTGGGAGTTGATGTTGTCAGACAGTGGGTAGGGTTAGGTGGGATATCTGACCACTGCCCCATCTTCATGGAGTTACGAGGTAGAAGGAAAAAAACTCCTAGCCCATTCAAATTCAATCCTAGCTAGCTGAAGGAGAAGGATTTTCTTAATCTAGTTCAGGATCTGTGGGTTCATCGACCTCATGATTCTCAAATGCATGCGGGTGTACACTTTCATCACAACCTTAAGCGAATTAAAGAGGCCACTATTTCCTAGGCTCATGATAAAAGGGTGATTGATGATCAGACTTTGCGGGATGCTGAGATGAATATTGATCGGATACTGATTAGTCTGGGCATGGGATATCTAGATGATCAACAGAAAGGCGAGCTGATGGAGTGGGAACGACACAGGAATGTGATTCTGTGTGAGAGAGAAGAGATGTGGAGAATGAATAGTAGGGCGATATGGCTTCAGTGCGGTGATGAGAATACAAAATTTTTTCAAGCATATGCTAAGGGGAGGAAATTCACAAACTCTATTTGGGAACTATCTTCAGCAGAAGGGGATCAGGTCTCCAGCTTTGATGGATTAGCGGAGTTGGGTGTTAAACATTTTGGATATTTATTCACTGCACATCCTGGAACCTCCATTGCTAAGGTTATTAGGGTGACTCAGCTTTTCCCTTGTTTTTGGGGGGAGGAAGATAATAGAATGTTGATGGAGGAGGTGTTGCCAATTGAGCTCTCACTGGTAATGCAATCCTTTCAAAAGGATAAAAGCCCGGGGCTAGATGGTTGGCCTATAGAGTTCTTTTTAGGATTCTATGACTTCTTTGGGGAGGAATTATTGCAGGTGGTGGAAGAATCGCGTAAGGCTGGGTTTGTTCATGGCCCATTCAACTCCACCTTTTTAGCTCTTATTCCGAAGACGGACTAGCCAGACAGCTTTGATGAATTCAGACCTATCTCTCTCTGCAATTGCATCTATAAGATAATCTCTAAGGTTATGGCGAGGAGACTCAAAAACATTTTGTCTCAGCATATTTCTTGTGAGCAATTTGGATTCTTGGAAGGTCGCCAAATTCATGAGGCCATTGGTGTTGCACAGGAAGGATTACACACACTGAGAGTGCAGAAGCAGAAGGGTGCCGTGATTAAGATTGATCTCTCAAAAGCATTTGATCGGGTTAGCTGGCTATATATCCGGATGCTTCTTACTCACCTGGGGTTCTGCTATGAATTTATCCGTTGGATTATGGCATGTATCACTACGGTGAGCTTTGCTGTACTGATCAATGGTTCTGCTAGTCCATTCTTTCAAGCGGGAAGGGGTCTATGACAGGGATGTCCCCTCTCCCCACTGCTGTTTTTCCTTGTTGCTGAAGGACTCAGCCGATTTATCCTGAATTCAAAAACTGATAGTTCATTTCGGGGCATATCCATTTCTCAGGTATTGTTTATTACACATCTCCTTTTTGTTGATGACATTATGATCTTTTGTGATGGCACGAGATAGGATATTGATAAGGTGGTCGAAGGTCTCCATTTAGTGCAATTTGTTGCGGGTATGTTAGTAAATTTGGACAAATCTACTATCACATGCTCGAATTTATCCGAGCAGGAGATTCAGAGATTGGCTAACAAACTACCTTATAGGATTTTGGATATTAATGATGGATTAAAGTACCTTGGCTTTCACTTGAAACCAAATGCTTATCTGAAGGCTGATTGGCACTGGTTAATAGCTAAATTAGAACATCGACTACATGGATGGAGTCATAAATGGCTATCTCGGGCTGGGAGGCTGGTCCTGGTTAAATCTATTTTGGAAGCAATTCCGGTGTATTGGATGTCTCTTGCTTGGATCCCCATAGGAGTCCTAGAGCAGATCCGGAGGTTATGTTTTGCCTTTCTTTGGAAGGGTTTGAATGAGCATCGTGCATTGGTGTGGGTCAGATGGGAAAAAATTGCTGTCCCTAAAGCGTTGGGTGGATGGGGGTTAAAGAATATTTTTCTGTTTACAAAAGCATTGGGGGCCAAAGTGCCGTGGCGACTTATCCATACACATAGTCTCTAGACAAGAGTGGTATATCATAAATATATTGCCCCTCTTACTCTTCTCGAATGGATAAGGCTGGGCAATAAGTCGAGGGCAAATTGCTCTGTGGTCTGGAAAGCGGTGGTGCAGCATTTTTCTTTGGTCGGACATGGATTGGTGTGGATTATAGGGAATGGACATCTCATAAGACTTGGGCTGGACCCTTGGATTGGCTGCAGGGGAGGTCATGTCCTTCCTGTGGGATTGAGGACTTTTTTGGCTGCTAGAGGTTGCCATTTTCTGGCTGATATAGAGGATCCGGGATCATCTACCCATTGGCATCAGGGGTGGCTCTCTGCACAGCGATTAGAGATCTCTGTAGAACTGCAGAGGACTTGGGTGGATTTTCTGCGGATATTACGACTTACTAATATTCGACTGACCGATAGGGATGATGAACTTATCTAGGATCACCATCCCTCGGGGATTTACACACCAAAGAATGGATATATCTAGCTGAATGTGGAAGTACACAATAGGGAATTGGTGTGGTGGTGGAAATATCTGTGGAAGTTAAGGTGTCCGGGTAAAGCTAAATTACTCTTCTGGGCTATACTGGAAAATAAGGCACCTACCTGGGACATTCTACAAAAATGATTCCTCCAGGGTCCGGGGATCTGTCCACTTTGTCAGGTTGCGGATGAGACCATTACTCATCTATTTGTTCGATGTCGGTATTCACAGGCTGTTTGGGATGGTATTTGCAATTTTTTGGATATTCAGGTGAGGTGGAGGGGAGAGAGCATCCTTGAAGCATTCCATTCGTGGTGGTCGATTTATCAGTCCTCATCCTTCCGGGGCTTCCCGTGTATTTTCGCATGGGGCATATGGATTACCCGTAACAAGATCATATTTCAGGATCGCTGGGTTCCGCTTGAGTCTGTAGTGGCTCACGCTGTAGCGGTTCTTCAACAATTCATGGTACCTGTCCAAGCGGTTAGAATTCGACCTGTACGTGTAGAACAGATTGATCTATCCATGTCGTTGGCCTATTTTGATGGTGCTTCATTAGACCATCAGTCGGTGTGTGGAGGGGGGGCAGTTCTTTACAAATCTGAAACTCATTTCTTTCATCTTGTGGCTGGTTTGGGGAGAGGATCAAATAACTATGCTGAAATTATGTCTTTAAAACTACTGATGTTATTTGCACTAGAACAAGGATGTCTATCTCTACAGGTCTTTGGCGACTCCTTGTTGGTTATTGACTAGGCAAAGGAGATTACACACTGTCATGTGATGGTTCTATTACCTATCCTGGAGGAGGTGATAAGGTTGAAGCAGTCCTTTGATCACATTACTTTTACACATGTCTACAGGGAGAGGAATGGGATGGCCGATCAACTCTCCAAGGAAGTGACGCAGCAGGATTTAGCTCTTGGCACTTGGAGGATTACTGTTCATTCATCTGCGGGCACTTTCAGCTATTATCACAGACCTTTTCATGATGATATTGAGGCACAGATTTGAGCAATAGCTCAGCTTTTGTTGACCATTGATGTTTAAGCTCTTCCATTTCTGTAACAGTATTTGTTTTTATGTACTCGGATATATGCAGCTGTAAGGACAGCAGAAGTTGTTTTTGTTTTAAGGATAGGACAGAAATGATGTTAATATGGGACAGTAAATATGTGACAATGTAGGGATCTCAGTGATTCTACTACATGTGCAAGCCATTGTAGTTTTTGTTTGGGGCACACTAATTGATGTTAATGGGACAGAAAATGGTTTCAGGGACACTCGGATTGCTAAGGCGGACTGCTCCAGTCCAATATGGGGTTTGTCTGGCTGCTCTTTATCAGGGGTTTGATTGCTGGCTGTTTTTGCCGGTTTGGGAGGTCCATCGTGTCTGCTGCTCAGTCCACATACATGGATCATCTGCTTCCTCCGATGAGGGTTTCGGTTATGACAAATCTTTTTCTATGCAATGAGGGTTTGTTCCCGAGCTCATTTACTGTACCCACTCATATGTGACAATGTATGGAGTAGCTTATGCTCTCTATATACCTGCAGAATGTAATTTTGTATCTTCTGATAATAAAATTACGACTTTTTTCTGAGGAAAAAAAAACATATTTATCATCAATTTATTATTGTTTTTTTTTCTCAATAAATTGTTCATATTTTTTTAAAAATCATTAAAATTCTAAAAACATATAACAGTTGTTAATTATGACAAGTAACCCTCCTCTTCCCATATCCTCCCACCAAAATAATCATAATTCTAAAGACCTTTGAAACTTGTTAATTATGAAAAGTGTCCCTCCTCTTTCAACATCCTCCCACCAAACAACACCAATTTATTCACATGACTTGTGCTCAACCATTAATGTGACTTTTTCCATCTCCACATTGCTATATAGGTGACTTTAAGGACAATTAATTCTCCTCTATATTTCTCTCTTATATATTGCTTACAACATCCCATACTTCTCTTACATACTTTACACACTATGCATTATGATGTATTTGAGGTTGAATTTATTAATAACTTAACGCTTTATTAAGGGTATGTATGACTAATGAGGTTGGATCAAATGATTGTCCCGTTTTAGGAGAATACATGTGGTTTTTCTTGGACTATATCTCCCCTCTTGAATAACAATAGACTATGGTGTACTAAATTTAGGCTCAAATGTGCAGGCAATTGTTGTAGTTAAGAGATAGCATAGTTGATCAAATCCCCATATGGTAAGGTGCATTAAATTGTTTATCTTATTTAAGTTCAAGGATATTATATCATTGTACTTTAATCCATACATCAATGTTTCATAGACATGACTGATGACACCCATGTCACTCCCAAAGCTATGGTTATCCAAACATGATATCCAGGTCACTTTTGGTTGGAGTCCCCAATTTTTTTTGGGTTATTTTGGGACCATGGTATCATACCCATTATATTATAATACCACTTAGCAAGTTAGGGTTTAATAAAGATCCAAAATACCTATATATTGTATTATGAGCTATTTGATTATAAAATGAGAAATAAAAGAGTAACTATGAGTTTTTAGTTTATATAGTATTGGTTGTGGATCCTGATTATATCTTTTTGATTTAGAGGTCGTGTTTGGATCCCAGTACCTTATGGGGGTGTCGGGGGGCTTGCTCCCCAACTACTATTTCTAAGGGGGGTTGAAAACCTTTTTGGAGCCCACATGGAGATATGTTTTTGAAAATTTGCCTTGTAAAATGTTGTAATTTCATATTCAATCTGGATCGTTCATCATTATGTTGTAGATCTGATGGTAGAGATTATGTTTGTGTATTTTTTCACTAGAAAGAAACCCTATTTTAAAGAGGGAATTGTATTATGAGTGTGTAGTAGTGTCTAAGATATATTTTGAGAGAGTGAAGAGGAGGTTGCGACAGATGTGTTGCGGGTTGTACGCCTTCATTTTGTTGGACATAATATTTAAAGAAATGAATTATTTTTTCTCTGTGGATGTAGCCCATATCGGGTGAACCACATATATTGATGTCTCTCTTGTATTTTGTTCTTATGTGTTTTATTTCCACATTTATTTTATTTTATTGCTCTGTGATTATGTTTTCTAACACATGGCTTAGGAATTATCAGGTAAATCTCTTCTGTACTTTGTAAGTGTTATTATTCTTTATGATTTATTAAGAATCTATTAGCATCACTTCACTTGCATAGGATTACCAGTCACTAATTGTTTTCTACACATACCATCTTTTTATCGTTAGGAAATTACTTTAAGGTCATTTCCTATTTTTTTAGCCTAACCTACTCCATAAATGTGCATGACTTGTTTTAAGAGGGAAAATAGGAAAAAACAAGGGAGAGAAGAAGAGAGAAGAGAGGAAAGAAGAGAATAGGGAATAGAGGGTGCACAAAGGAAGAGATAAGAAGTGGGAGAGAAGAGAAAAGAGAGGGGATAAATAATAAGAGGAGGGGGGAGAATAACGAAGAAGAGGAAGAAAATGATGAATAAGAAATAAGGAGGGGAAAAGAGAAAGAAGGAAGATTTAAATAAGAAGAGGAAGAGAGGGAGAAGGATACAAAGACAAGGAAAGAGAAAAAAAAAAGAGAGAAAAGAGGAAAGAGAAGAGGAGAAATGACAAGGAAGGACGAATAGAAGAAGAAAGAAGGAGGAGGATAAAAAATAAGGATTAGGAGGAGACAATGAGGGATATGAAGAGAGGAAAGGAGAAAGATGATGTAGGTGGAGGGGAATAAGAAGAATAGGAGTAGGAAGAGAAATATATAGGATAAGAATAAAGTAAGGAGGAAGAGGAAGAGGAAGAGGAAAGTCAACTCTATCCATGAAAAATATGCCCCTAAAACCATACTTGTGACAAATATGCCCCTAAAATCTCAAATCATACCCCCCAAAACTATAAATATGCAATACACATCCGAAATGATCAACCCTTACCTGTAAAACAATTCCTCTAATTAATCTCAAACACAACAAACTCAAAGAAAACATTTCATAAAAAAGGAAAATCTTACCTATAGTCCAAAAAATATCTATTGGACCAAAAATTTCCTTGTAGTATCTATATGGAAGACCCTCACAATATCCAGACAACACTCCAACATAAAAGTGTCACGAGCAAAAGTTTTGAAATGAAGCTAAAAAGTTTAATTGAAACATTCACTTTAAGACGGAAATATATGCGAAAAAGGATGAAAATAGAGTTTGCATCCTTATTTCCTTTCTTCCCTTCCTACATCATTTTTGTACATCCTTCATGTGCCCCCTTTTCATCTTTAATATTTCTCATATCCTTCATGTCTCCTTTCAAGAAGACACAAATAGGGATTCTTGTAAGACACAACAGGGACACACAAATGATAGGATGCAAAAAAAGGTTCTCTGGGGAGATACAAATAGGACACTCATGTATCCTAAACATCATTGATTTTAGCATAAAAGGAATCCCAATTTAAAAAATTCCCTTATTGTAGTAGTGCAAACTCCATGTCATGTTGAAGGTAGGGATTAATATCACTTAGATACTATAAGACTTTGTACATCTCAAAATATACAATGTGCAACTTCACCATGAATTGATATAATTCATTGATGTAGCTTCGTATACTTTGGTATCTAAATTGTTGTAACTACTACTATCATTTGTATAGTTGTTCTCCATGCTTAGGACGGCCTAAATCATATTTCGCAAGTATGATAAGGTCTTCCCATGTATCAATGGAGTGTTTTTTTATTATCTATGATGTGTTTTTCATTGAGGTTTTCTAGTGATGTTGAATCTTTCTTTCAGGTAGGGGCACTAAAATAATCTCCTCGTATTCTACTAGTGATATCCACTTAGCTAGTTAATCTATTAATCTTCTATACAAGTGTTGATTATTCAACATTTTAGTACAACATTTCATAGAATCACTTATTGATGTTGTTGGCTCAATATCTATACTCTTAGTCTTGTTCTCAATATAAAACTCATTTTCATCATGCACTACTTCAATTTCATCACACAAGTATTGATTCTACCTATGTCCATTAAACTCTAGCAGAGGTGGAATGACCTTTTTGATCTTGCTCATCAATATGGAATTGGAATCTACTCTTGTCTCTGTACCACCTCTAGTTACTTCTTGTACCTATACGGGTTGTTGTTCTTATATATGCAGCTCTATAATTACTATGTGCACTCTCTTTTCCTCCCACTTCTTTAGTACATTTGGTAAATCCTCCATCTAATGGTAAGTTCTATGGAAATACACGTAGAGCACATAGGGCTCACTGAATTTCCATGCAATGTGTTTGAATCCTCCACAATTAAAGTAGGTTGGTTTTCTTGGGATTTTCTAGCCTCCACATCCTCTTCCCTGAAATCCTCCTTGATTGTTCCCTCGTATATCATCCATCCCTTGAATTGTAAGACTCAATCATGTTCTCCATCATCAACTATAATTCTCTGTAGTTATTCACATCATGTCCAACATATTTACAAAATTCATAAAATGGCATGTTGGTTGTTGTTCGATACTTTTATAGCATCAGACAATGAGGTGGATCATGTCCCCATTGTCTATAGATATCACACCAATCTAGCTTAGAACTTGATGGGAACAGATTTTGTGTGTCCCCATGGAAGGGGTTCGGAGAAACACTTAGTGTAACTGCTCATCAAAAGGTACTCATTCCCATGATGCCCTCATGCCAAACATAAGGTACACCAAATATTCTCATGCAGAGCCTTTCCTTTTGAAAAATCCTATAATTTGTCTGAAAACACAAGCGACCGGTTTTGTATCTGCACCATCCTGCCGGATTTACTACTTACTGGTGAGGCTTTCAGCTACAACGCAATATCCAATGCATCTTGCTAAGTTTTAATGTTCCATTGGGTTAGAGGGTTGAGAATATGAGGCAACAACATGCTGATGAACTATTCATGGTGTTGAGCTTCCTACAATTTAAAACTCAATATTCCAAAATATTCTTAAAATATTTGCTTGAAATCCCATACACTTTCTCCCTCTCTCTTTTTTATTTCTTTAAGTTATTGAGTACATTGTTGTTCTGATTTAAGATTATATAATTCCTTAATCAAGTTCTACCTGATATCATCATAGATCCTAGTCTAATTTAGCGAGGTATCTGCCTTTTGATTCAAGTACCGTTGTACTCCACACTCCCCAAATGGTGTTTCTAACTATGCTATCTTTACACTATTGTCCATAATTTTGTTCATTTCCCAAACTACTTCACACATAAAACAATGTTGATTTGCATCATCTCTTATAGTCCCTGTAGCTAGGGTTTTCACCCTAGATTGTGCAAATGAGCACCTACTAAGGAGAAGGGCCTCCTTAGTAGCAATTCAGAAAACAGTAAACTACTCTAAGCATGTGCATAAAAAGAAATGACAAGATTATAAAAATTGATTTTTGTATTGAATATACCTCAGGTGTAGAGGTTGGTGGAGCCTTTGCAGTAGTCCAAGAGGGTTTCTTCCAAGCTCCAGTGTTGTTCCTTTCTTCTTCTCCAAAGGGTTTTGGAAATGGGCCAAAGGGGCACTCAAATGTGAAAGTACCTCAAGGGTGAGCTAGGGTTTCAGGAGTGATTTTGGCAGAGTAAGGATAGGGATGATTGTGGATGAAAAATGGGGAGCCTCCATCACCTATTTATAGGTTTTTAGTGGTGGAGTGCTGACCCATGGTTTTGGGCACCATATGGTTTAGGTCAGCTGTATAGGGTTTTTGCTTCCTTTTTTCCCTCTTTTTCCTCTTTTTTGTATTTTTTATTCCCTTTTTAGAGGGTTTTTTCTATTTTTGGAGGAATTTACTTTATTTTGGTGGAAGGGGGGGGGGTTTGGCCTTTTGGAGGCTTTTTAATGGGTTTTTAAGGTTTTGGAGGAAAATATGGTAGGAAATATGGACAAATGAGTCATGTAATAAGGGAGATGAGGTAGTGAGCACTTTTTGGGTGTTAACAGATTGCCCCCTGATGTGTGAGGGCAGGAGCTCATCGTATGGCCGATAGACATCATAAGTCTTTTGTGGTTTTCCTGGGATGTGGAGAGGAGAAGAAACGAGCTAGAACACGGAACAATGGTCCCGAACAAACTGCAAAAACTGAAAGTACATGACCTCAATAATGAATGAGGAATAATCTGAACATATGGATGAGGCGGGCATTCCCATGCTCGTATCAAGATATAGAAAAATAACAAAAGGGTCCAATAAATGGGGACCTGAAATATATATGGCCTCAAAGGAGGAAGACTCTTAATACATTGACGAGGCGGGCATACCCATGCTTGTACCAAGATACATAAAAAATAACTGTGAGGCCCAAAAAGTGGGGGCCTGAAGGATACATAGAGAACCACTGTGTACATCATATGAGTCCAGAGGGGACACAAATCTGGGACATACTGCTATGCTGACCATGTCTAAGCTGAAGAACTGATACACTGGAATAACAACAGTGCTACTGAGTGTGGTACCAAAGGAACTGATGAGCTGCTGGATCATAGTGACGGGGAGTCATACCCTCAATGGTACACTAAACTGGAACTGAACTGGGTACTCAAGGAAGCATATAACTGGATGGCTTCCGAATACAATCGCCAACGCAACCCGGACATCCACGGGAACATATAACTGGGCATTCCAAAGTGACTCACCAATGTGCTAGAGTCGGGGGAAATCCGGGGTCTTCGACCAATAACTGAAGGGATATATACCCTGCACGATTCTCAACGATGCGATCAAGGTGTTGAAGTCGAGCATGTGAGAAAAAACCACTTGAAGAGGCACTGATGGCTCCTCTCAAAATGGTCCATAGGCACTCATCACAGATGGTGATGAGTCCAAGGCTCAGGGACCTCTGGTTCTATCCTCTGGAATAGATGGGGTTGTCGTCGACAGAAGGAGACCTGCAACTAGCAAGGCAATGATGTTTCCTTGATAGGAGCACGAGGTGGAGAACCAAAGTGTGAGAGTACTAATGGTAGGACTGACATACTATGGTGGTAGGGAATAACTGGGCAAGTAGAGTGGGTGGACTCAAACTTCCTTTGTTCAGAGTATGATGGCGGGGATGATCGGGCAGCAAATGAAACTGACTGGTGGGAAAGGGATCATAGCTGTAATGGATCAAGGATAGTGACTGGGAGGAGTGATACTCAAGCCGGTGTAAGATGGCAGGAGACTGTAGAATACTCTAAACAAAGGTGACCTGATTGGGGGTGCTGCCGAGATGATTGATCATAGTGCCGAGAGGCATGGGGGGACTTCTTCATGGGTTAAGGAACGAGAAGAAGTGTGTTCAAATGGTATTGTCGTGTGGATTTATACGAGCCCAGGACAGTTCATGCTCGTGATTGCCTTCAATTTTAAGGAGTCTGAAAGCGATAAGAAGACTCTGAAATAATGGAATGGTACTATTGTGTGGATTTGTACGAACCCAGGACAGTTCATGCTCGTGGTTGCTTTCAATTTTAGAGAGTCTGAAAGCGATAAGAAGAATCCAGGGGGTTGATTTTTCGTGTGTTAGTCTCCAAGGCCCGAAGAAGCATAAAAGAATGCAATGAAGAACTCTTCTAGCCGGTGTGACTAGAGTATTCCTTTTTCGTAATCAGTCTACCAAGTCTAGAAAAGGGTTAAACTTATACCAGATAGACACCCTTTCAGGTGCTTTAACGAGCATGAAAGGAAGCAAGATTGCTCGACGATCTTTTCATTGTTTTAGGAGTCAGAAAAGAGCTTAACAGAAACTCCTTAAGTGCCTTTTTTGTAAAGGACTTGTCCGGCCCGAAAAAGGGATAAAATTATACCGAACAAAAGGAATGGTTAGGCAAGGAGGAAGTGCTCAATTAAGGAACATTGATGATGACCAAGAATGAGGGTAGGGTGGAACACTAGTGGGCATCCTTGCGGGATAATGAATGTTGGAAAAATAACGAAATAATTGCAGTATGAAAGGAGTGAATGGCTCATGTAAAAATGTGGAACAATCCGATGGTGGCCGATGTGGCGCACAAACCGAGGAAGCAAGGTGTCGGGACACGATGTTGAAATTGTACCTAGTGAGAGCGAGAAATGATCTCAAGCATCATCACGAGCTCGGAAAACTGGATCCGGCGATATAAAAAGTGTCAAAAACAGAAAACGGCCGATGTGGCATGCAAACCGAGGCGACGGGGGGCGTTTTTGGAAGAAAAAAAATACCCGAAAAATATGGGGGTGAGAGCGAGAAATGATCTCAAGCATCATCACTGGCTCGGAAAAATGAATCTGATGATATAAAGTATCTAAAAATGGGTTACGGTGGATGTGGCACGCAAGCCGAGGCGACGAGGTGTCGAGACACAATGTCAAAAAAGGTTCTGGTGAGAGCGAGAAATGATCTCAAGCATCATCACAAGCACGAAAATATGAATCCGGAAATATAAGGAACGTCAGAACGGACGATGACCGAGGTGACACGCAAATCGAGGCGACAGGGGGTGTTTTGAAAAAAATACCTGAAAAATCTGAGGGTGAGAGCAAGAAATGATCTCAAGCATCATCATGGGCACAGAAATATGCATCCGGCAGTGCAAATGGTGCGAAAAACAGAGGTCATAAGGACTCCGAAATGGTCAAAGGAAATAACTAGGTTAAAAAATGGTTGCAAATAAAGGTGAGCCCACCAAGCCAAGGATGCAGTGGTGGGGAGAAATGATGACCCGCGGGGGAAGAATACTAGGTGTATCAAATCAAATCAAATCTACAAGTGATATGTGACCTCAAAAATGGTTGAGATCACGCATATGAAAAAGTGAGCAGGGTTAAAGACCTGCCCCCATGCTATGCGCATAGGGTTTGTGATTGTGGCTCACATATTTGTTGGTTTGAACAATGGGATCATTGAAACACTAAGATAAATGTGATGGGGAAGGTTCAAAATGGTTGATCATGCCCCCTATTCCAGGGTCGAGGTAATCTATGATGCCCCCTAACTCAGAGGTGTCAATGTGGTGTGGATGTTATCTCATAGAGGGATCAATGGGGCATCGAGCAACTGCTGGAGGGGGGGTGTACCATGAGGCTGTGGGTCGTTGTTTTTGGCGAACGGGGGGCACATCCGACCAAGTGTCAATGTGGTGTTCTATAATAGTGGGTTCAAGGTTAAGCATTTCGGTATAGGACCAGGAAAAAACATCACGGAACTCTTGGAAAAAAAATTTGTACTCTTCAATCTCATACTCACTGCAGGAGGCTCCTAATGTAATGATTTCAAGAGCACCAGGTGGGTTAGAGATATCGATGTGGACGACGGGTGAGATGTTGGCCATGTTACCTTCCTCAAAAGCATCAGGAGCGGGAATGGGATCCTTAAACCTATCGACTTTGGTGGGGAGGAAATCTTTGGACTCAACCGCAAATTGGGTGGCTGTGATGGAGGAGGACTCTTCTGGGAGGAAGTAGGAACAATGGTGCATGTCTTCCCAGGGGTAATCTGGGGCGGTGAGAGCCTCTAGAATCTCCTCATCAGTGTGGAAACTTTGAGTTGTCAAATCAGTTGACGAGGAAGTGGTAGTTGAAGAGATCATATAGATGGTATTAATCTCGCTAGATGAGGGTAATATTGGGGGGTGGATCTCCTCAATTGTGGGGGGCTCCGTCTCAAGGTCCAAATTATTCATCTCGTAGAGAGCTTCTCTGTAATCTGGGAGATCGGGACAGTGATGTGAGTAATGGCCGTAAACACCGCATATTGCACAAGGGTGGTTGGTACGCAGTGATTTATCTCGAGGCTTAGGGGTTGGATCAAGTTGGACAACCGGGATGTTGGGGTCGTCGTCAACCATTTGCATGTGTTACTGTAATGCAAGTAATTGTGGAAATTGATGAGTTGGATGGCCTAACTCATCACACAACGAGCATTTGGGAGGAGCACGAAACACAGGGGGGTTTTTAACTGTTTTGGGCGGGGGTACAGCAGTGTATGGTTATGGGCCTCTGCCCCTAGTGTGCTTGATAAGAGGGGGTGGATTCGTAGATGACGAAGGGGTAGTGACACTAGGAGGTGGTTGACTAGTAGTGGCGATGGGTTGCACTGGTTGTAGGACAACATTTGGTGTCGACGGGGGAACGGGAGGCGAAATATACCACATGGGTAATCCTAAGGTTAACCCGAGGAGGCTGAGAGTAGCCATAACCGGGGCGCTTACTACTCCCGAGGGAGGGAATAGGAAGGGGATTGTGTGGATGGGTGTAACACACATATGACTAGGTACCAGTGGTGGTTTGGGTAACAAGGGCGGTTGATTGTTGGGTGTTTGTGTATTGTGGGAAAGGGTACATAGGTCAGATACTTCGGTTGCAGGTGATGGGGGTGGAATAGTTTGGAATGTTGAGGTCATTGGCATATCTGAGTAAACTCCAGGTCCCACGGAGGAAACCAACGAGGTAGTTGCACCACAAATAGGTTGTTCAACCATGGGGAGAACATTTTCGGGTGCAACGGGGGCATTGGGATTGTAATAGGTGAGTTGATCGACCTTGACCATGCGTCAATCATGGGGGAACATCATGGTATGAAAAATGGATGAGGCAATCGCCCGCATGGCATACATGTATCTGCGGCCAAGTAAGAGGTTATAATTAAGTTGGGTGTTGATGACCTATATGTCAATGAGCACTATTTTACCAGCCAACTGGACGAGGACATTAGCTAAGATACCTTGGGGTTGAGCCGAACGGCCGTCGTAGGCTCACAACGCAGTGGTGGACTGCTAAAGAGTAAGGGATCCCAACTTCTGCCAAACGAATGTGGACATAACGCATGTAGAGGCACCTTCATCGATAATGCACCGATGGATGAGAAGATTCCGAACGGATACAGAAACTTGGAACGCTAAAGTGGAAGGCAGGCGTGGTTCGGATTGGTCCAAATCGAAGGCCATCAGTCGTGAATCATTTGGGTCAATAGCACCAATGGCGGAGAGCAAAGTCTTGCGCTGTGAAGGACATTTTTTGAAGACCTCTAACGCAGACATGGCTATGGGGGACTAGGCTAAGTCATCTACAATGTTGTAATTAGACGCAGCGCGAGCATTGGGGTTATTGTTGATGCGGCGAAGTGGGAAGCGAGGTGCTTTGGAGGCGCCATCTAGTGGAGCCAGAGGGATACGTAACGACTGATCAGTTGGATGAGCGTTAGTGTTTTTGTCGGTGGGAGGGGCTTCAGGGGTGGAGCTATATTGGTTCTGATGGGTTTGAAGGTTGACATCGGTGGATGACATCATTAACAAGTGATGGGTACCTGAGTCTAACATGGGTTGATCAGGAGCGGCATATGTGATTTGCTGTTGTGGTGGCGCGTTTCCTTGAGGGGGAACCAACGGCTGAGTGTTCACTATGCCTTGGGTCGGGAAAGGGTTTTGTAGCACCAAGGGTTGATGCTGAGGTGGTGGGGGGTTGGGCAGCGCCTGAGGAGCCGCGTGCCCTTGGCGGTGGGCATCATCGGTCCAGAGTTGTCGAGCTCGCTCCAAATGTGGGCAAGCATGTGTGTAGTGGCCATAGACCCCGCAAATAGAACAAGGATGGTTTGTTCGCAAATTAGGATTTTTGGCTTGTTTGGGCGGCCGATCGGGGTTTTGGTTGGTAGGTTCCGCGTTATTGTTGTTTGGGGGATTGGGAGGTTGACCGCCTTGGTCTGGAGGGGGGTTGTTCCCACAGTTACGGCCTTTGTCGCGATTTTGCTGGCCCTGTTGGCGCTGGCTATTTAGGTTCTGCTATGGATTCTATTGGGCATACACTTGCCCTTGGGCAGCAGGTGGGTTCTGGGGTTGTGCAGGTGCGGGAGCAGGCTACGGTGGATAATAAGTAGGTGGAGGCAGCACAGGTGCTGAACCTTGTGGGGGTTGCTGATATGTCTGTGGAATAGGTTGTGGGTTTGCCGCAGGGGTTGCCTATGGTGGGTAATAAGTAGGTTGGGCTTGAGAGGATACAGGAGCTAGGGCAGCCTGTGGGTGGTAATATGGCTGAGGTGCGACTGGGGGGCCGTAAGCGAGGGATGCATGACCAAAGCACTGAGGTGGACATGAGGGTCCGTGGGAATGGTGGTGATGTGCCATGGGAGCATATGAATTGGTTGCTCCGGACTGAGATGTAGTCCGTGAAAGGTTGGGGCCATGGCTAGGGCGTGCTATGGAAAAGGGTTGGTTATGTGAGGCTATATGGCCAATGATGCCATCTGCGGCATGGGATGCCCCCAGTGCATCGTGTCAGGAGGAATCGCCATGGGGGGCATCAGGAATGATGGAATATAGGTAACCAGAGTGGGCGTAAATAAGGTCAAATTGCTAGGCTTTGAGGATGGCCTCTTCTTCAGACTAGGGTCGTTTGGATGCCACGTCCTTGGAAATGATAGGAAGGAGATATTTTAGAAACCAATCTAAGAAGATACAGTCGTCTAACTTGATTTTGCAGAGGCTACGACGTTGACGCCACTCATGAATGTGGTCAGTGATGTGGGTAGCCGTGTTCTGTCTGCAAGACAGTAGGATCTCAACACCCGCATCAATAGCAGACAGGTAAATGAAAGAACTGCAGGAAAGTCAAGGCAAGGGAAGTAAAGGTGGCATGGGTCCCATGGGGATGCTCGGTGTACCACTTAGCTGCAGAGCCAGTGAGGGTGCGCTGTAATAGACGGAGGCGGACAGAGTTGTCCACTATGGAGTTGGAGGAAAACCATAGATGGAAGGACATAATATGGTTCTGGGGGTCTTCACCTACCTTGCCCTCAAACTTAGGGATGTCGGAGGGGAGCTTGGTGGGCATGTGAGGCCACGCAAGGTCATGTCTGATGGGATCATTAGTTAGTCTAGCCAGGTCAGGAAGGTTGAGACTAGCCATGAATGGAAAACTAGTAGAAAGATGTGACATACTAGTGGTTGTGACCATGTTGGGGCCAATGCCCCCAAGTGGAGGGGCTAGGTTTAGGATGTTTCCCCCAGGTGGAGGAACGAAAGTGGTATGGGACGGTCCTGCACCGCCAAGGGTAGTGTGAGTCACTGATGGATTTGGGATGGGTATGCTAGCTACTGGAATGGGTACAGTGATCGGAATGGTAGATGTGGGCCCCAACGAGGGCATACCCAAAGCGGGTGTGGTAGCTGGTGTGGTGGTGGATGCTCCACCAATGGTCCCTACAAAGAAAGGGTTGGAAGTCATGCCAGCCATGGGGCTGGTTGGTGTAGTGTAAGTGGGGTTCCCAGACTCTGCCTCAGAATTAGAGGTAAAATAAGGGGCGTCTAGATCGGGTGACGGAGTTCTATGCCGTTGACGAGTGGAGTCAAGTGAAAAAGCTTGAGATCTATGATGAGTGGTATCAAGTGATGAAGATCTATGTCTATGATGGGTGATGTCAAGTGAACCGTGCTGTGGGGGCTCACCCCAGAGGCGCCGAGAATGTCTCGGGGAAAAATAGCTCAAAAACCCTAATGCAACCGAGTGTGCAGAAGGAGAGCGCAAAAGGAAATGGCACTCAGGCCAACAACCAACTCAAAACACTTACTGTAACAGCTGTGCTATAATAAGTAGAGTATCAATAGAAATGGTCAGAATACCAACAAGCAGTAGGTTTCCTAAAAAATAAAAATAGTGGACTCACTAGACCAAAAGGAGGTAAGGGAGCATGCAAACACCTAGCTAAATAGTATTCTGACTCAACCAGACATATCCTCTGCAAGGTGATAAAATCCAAGTCAGACAATATGGATAGTAGAGCCAAGTGGCTAAAGATATCCCCCTACTGGGAGGGACACCAAGTAGTCAATCCTAGAAGAAAAGCAACTAAGATACCCTGTTCATGACATGTTCGATTGGGTGAATCTGCAATTTGGTTCTATCGCCGTTGTATCCCCATACGGGTGATACACCGAGAACTACGAAAGGTATCCTTCGGTTACTGAATGGATTGCGGTATTCCACTCAGGCTTCCGGAACCATTCTAGCTACTTCAACCCTCCTAGGGGAGAGGCCTTCCCGATAAATTGGTTTTAAACTGTATCAAAAAATACTAGGGGATTTTGGTTCCCTAATGGACAGCAACTATGTCTCAAGTGTAAGCAACCGAGGGGTGTTATTTGGATGCCTATCACCCTGATCCTACTTAACTACAAGATTTTTTTGTGTTCCCCAAGTGGTGTTAGAATGTTGGTTGTGTTAAGCAGTATTTTAGGGCTCACTTGAATTAGGTGATAGATTGTGTGCGTGTGAGATAATGAACCCAAGTAAAAGTGCCATGGGGTGGGAAACTTTCTAACTAATAATAACAATGCAGAAATTAAACTTTGAAATGCAAAACTATCTCTTTTCAATTAAAATGCTGAAATTTAAAAAGTGTTGTAAATGGAACAGAAATAATACTGCAGAAAGTAGGTTGTAGGGAAGTAAGGCTGCAGATAGGACAGATGGCTATGCAGGTGCAGAAAATATTGCAACAAAGTGTTGGGTTCAAATAAGGAAAAAATGTAGAAAACAAACCGCGGGTCTGTGGCAAATCTACGCGGTCGGACCGCGGGAAACAGGTCAACAGTTGCGGGCAGATTGCGGGAATTTGGCTGAAAGACGCAAGTGGACCGCGGGAAAAGAGCCGAAAGTCGCAAGCGGATAACAGGAAAATGGCTGAAAGCCACAGGTGGACCGCGGGAAAAAGGCCGAAAGACGCAAGCGGATAGCAGAAAAATGGCTGAAAGCTGTAGGCGGACCGCGGAAAAAAGGGGGAAAGACACAAGTGGATAGCAGAAAAATGATTGAAAACTGCAGGCGGACTGAGGGAAAAAGGCCTAAATTCGTAGGAGGATGGCAGAAAAAGGGCTGCAAGCCGCAGGCGGCCTACAGGAAAATGGGTGAACAGCCGCGGTCGGACCGCACGAAACAGGCTAAGAGCCGCGGTCAGATCGCAGGTAACATACTGAAAACCGCCGGTAGATCGCCGGTAATAGTCTGAGAGCCACGGTCGGATCGCGGGTAACAGTCTGAAAGAAACAGTCAGAACGCAACTACGGGGGAAAAAGTCGTGGTTTACGGCAGCCAAAAGGGACAGCCGAAAGGAAAAAATAGAAAAATATTGCAGAAAATTTAAAACGTTTAAAACTATAACCAGAAATTCAGAGGAACACAAGGGGAGTCGCCAAAACTGTAGCTAGAGTTTTCACACTAGCTTGTGCAAATGAGCACCTACTAAGGAGAAGGGCCTCCTTAGTAGCAGTTCAGAAAACAGTAAATAAAACAGTAAACTATTCTAAGCATGTGCATAAAAAGAAATGACAAGATTATAAAAATTGATTTTTGTATTGAATATACCCCAAGTGTAGAGGTTTGTGGAGCCTTTGCAGCAATCCAAGAGGGTTGCTTCCAAGCTCCAGTGGTGTTCCTTTCTCCTTCTCTAAAGGGTTTTGGAAATGGGCCAAAGGGGCACTCAAATGTGAAAGTAGCTCAAGGGTGAGCTAGGGTTTCAGGAGTGATTTTGGTAGAGTAAGGATAGGGATGATTGTGGATGAAAAATGGGGAACCTCCATCACCTATTTATAGGTTTTTAGTGGTGAAGCATTGACCCATAGTTTTGGGCACCATATGGTTTAGGTCAGTTGTATAGGGTTTTTGCTTCCTTTTTTTCCTCTTTTTCCTCTTTTTTGTATTTTTTATTCCCTTTTTAGAGGGTTTTTGCTATTTTTGGAGGAATTTACTTTATTTTGGGGGAAAAAAGGGGGTTTTGGCCTTTTGGAGGCTTTTTTAATGGTTTTTTGGCCTTTTGGAGGCTTTTTAATGGGTTTTTAAGGTTTTGGAGGCAAATATGGTAGGAAATATGGACAAATGAGTCATGTAATGAGGGAGATGAGGTAGTGAGCACTTTTTGGGTGTTAACAGCACCATGAAATACTAGGAATCTTAATATCGAATATGTTGTAGTTCCTACCATCAAAAACTATAACACTCTTGTTGTTGTAGGATTTCTTCTAATTGGTTCCTATATCGTCACTACCACATATGGATCATTTTTTCGATGAAATTTCTGACGTTTTGCTAAAATTTCAACAAAGAGAAGTCATCGAACAAACGTCGAACATTCACTGTCAGAATTCTGACTTCTAATTCTATCGAGTTTTCTTGTCCAAGAGGTTTTTGCGTGGGGGTGGTTTGAATAAAGGATTGTTTCAATTGATTTATTTGGGCCTAGAGGCTTCTCCTAACCTCATTTGTTGCAACAATCTCGCCACCCACCGAGTGAATCCATGAAGATGGGTGTCTATTTTGTGAGGATCGGGGGGTGGTGAAGCATAGCGGAAGTTATTCGGCCGAATAACAGAATTATATTCAGTCGAATAAATTATGTTATTCGTCCGAATAAATTTAAATTTGTTCAGATGAACAACCATTCATGGTCGACCGTTAAAACTAATGGTGACCTAGAAATGCGTGCAAGGCATTGACGGCTCATAAAAATTTTTGGTGATTTTTTTTGGAATGTTATTCGTCCAAATAATTATTCAGCGGAAGAATTATTTGGTCGAATAATTACTCGGCCAAATAAATGTTTGACATATAAGGTCGGTTGCGAACGTTTTCGTTCATTCTTCTGCCGAACATTGTAGAGCCCTGCTACTGGGACCTGGACTTGCAGACACCCCATTCTTCTGCTTGTAGGGCCCTGCTGCTGCGACCTGGAGTTGCTACGACCCCATTCTTCGGCCTGTACGGCCGCCTGCTGCTACAAACCCATTCTTCCTCCTACAGTTGCGACTCTGCCTTGTTGTGATCCCATTCTTCCGCTATGCCACCCCACCATTTTGTTTGCGCAACTGTGGCACCCTACCATATCGTTTTATGCCACCTTTTGGCCGTGGATCTTAGAGATTGGTTCGCGGTGTTGGGTGTGGAGCTCAGAGCTTGGTTGTAGCAGCTGCGTAGGAAATAGGTTGTTCGCGACATTGGACGTGTATCTCTGAGCTTGGTTCGACAGCTGAATTCAATCTCCATTTCACCAAGTAAGTCTGCTAAACTGGAAATGCATGTAGAGTCATATTATGAAATAAATATGAAATACTGATAGATAGATATTGATGATCAATAAAATATGAAATATTGAACTGTCATTATTGGTATATCATTACCTCATCATGTTAGTGCTTACAATTAAACCTCGTGTTAATCTTACACAAAGTTGAATAGGGAGATATTGTAGGGAAAACATGAGGCTTAGAGATTACATGAACTAGCTGATACTTAAGGTGTGATATCTTTGACCCTTGTAATTACGTATATAACTACTTATGAGTGCTTTATGTATGTTAAATCACACTTATCTAACTATCATACTTGTTAACAGCAGCTTTTTCTATATAAAAGGGAAATCATAGTAATAGAGTAAGCATCATACATAGTTGTATATGAGTAACAACATTAGCTAGAGCATGGGTAACATTGAAGTATGAATACCATAGACTTTTTTAGATAGTGTATACATATTACTGATATTACATTATGTTCTATCCCTTTCACTGCCATTGGGTTCTGTTAAGCAGATTACAGATTATGAAGAGTATAAGTAAATATGAGATATAAGGGAATCTACTAGTAACTCAATATGTCATGGATAAACATACAGGTCTGTATTACGAGTAATGTAAACATAATAGACTACATTGTTTCCCAAAAGGTATGACATAAAATTCTTAATTTCATATGATATTTATGTCAAAACATAAGGAACATATTTAATAGGATAATATTACCTAAATTTCAATGAACCATTCAGAAGTTGGGCAGGAATTACACCACTGAAATTATTATTTTCTATGTTTCAGTGAAAATAGACATTGTAGTATTTATTAATAATCCCATCAAATTTGAACCAAAATGGTAATAAGAATTAAGGAAGGAAGACAGAGGGGGACGTACAACTCTTTTAGGATTTTTAGTTCACATAGCCAGTATGGAAGAGGGCCACTTACGTTGTTGTTTTGTAGATATCTATATAATCAACAAAGTTAATTTTGGGTTTATGAAAATGATCAAAGATTAAAAACAGATAAATTGAAAATTGAATGTTGAAAAGAAACTTACAATGTCTTCAACATGGTTAAAGTGGAGAAATTTGGAAATGGCCCCATCAAATGATTATTGTTAAGAGACCTGATAATTTCAACAGGAATGGATGATTATTATCTGATATAATATTCAATCACAAACTATGGTACCATCCATAAACCTTATCAAGAATTCTTCCCAATCAATTTATGATTACACTATGAAGTTTTAACTTAAAAGGGTCAATTTCTTCTTACACTTTAACCCATGCCATCAATTGTCCAATATTGTTGGGCACCGATCCTGTAATATTCTTTCCTAGCAAATCGTTGGAAGCAATATATTTTCGTAACATACAGTCTCACTAGTTATGAATCGAATCTCATCAGCTCTATGATTTAAAGAATAAACAAATCACAAAATTTTCTTCCAGATGATTTTGAGCCATAGTGACAGATGCACTATGTCCTTTATAGGAAAACCCAAAGGACAAAATTATTTAAGGTGTTCACTGGTCATAGCTACATTATCTCGTTCTAGCTATCCAACCTAGACCCATTCATCATCAGAACAAAGCATGTGGTGGTAAACATGTTGAACATGACAAAGTTAGAGAAATGTTCACAATCTTAGAATAAGCAATAACTCGTGGGGGACTGACCACCTCATGCCCAACTTAGCCTTGTTTTGGTTTTCCTCATGTATCCCCAATTTTATGTTCCTTGAAAATGCCTCGTATAACTTGGCATAGTTTTTTTTTATTTAAGCAATATCGTTGAATATATCAATACACTTATTCACAAAATTATTCCCAATAACCTTTAGAATATTATTCTGCTACAACATTTTCATAGAGATGTTGGGGGCACATCATTAGAGTCCACCACACCTTTGAAAAATCCTAGGTATTCAGGAATGAGCTCCTCACAGTAGTCCATTATGAAGAACCTCCTCTAATACCTCTTAATTTTTTTGACCTTCTTCTTGGTCTCAAACAGATCGAATGAATCCCTCTCTTGAACAAATAGAAGAACCTTGAACTCCAATTGACCCTCTACAGAGAAATGCTTAACGACCAAGTGGTACTCCCAGTAATAGGTGAGGCTCTTGTAAAAGGAAGGATTCATATTCTTCCTTGATAATATCCTCCAACTTCCTCACATTTTATTATCCTCGTATTTGTCTTCATATGGACTTGTAGTGTACGACCATCCTCTCCCAAATCCACCTTAGCACAACTGTTCTTCCAATAAATTACACACAATGGAGGGCCTTGTTTCAGCATGACATCGAGTGAAATGTCAAATACATGGGTTCAATTCATGGATCAAGTAGCATGCACAAACAAAATGTTGAGCACATAGTATGTATGATGCTTCAAATTTCCTTTCTAACCCCATCATCATGGATTTTCATTCTCCTATGTTCATTTCAGTGTACACCACATCTCTTTTATTTCATTTCTATTTTGCATTTGGTTTGAAAATTTGGTGCTTTCTGTGACCTATTACTCCTATCAAATGTACTTTGTTGGAAATCTCTTTTTTCCATGGCACATATTGTGGTTGAGGGCACTTGCCATAATTTTTCCCTTAAGCTCTCATCTTCATCATATTCATTGTTTCCTTTAACGAGCACGTTACCAATAGCAGAGCAAATCCCATGCATGGGTTGAACTTGGAATTCTATGACATGAACTAAAGGAAACTATGTGGTACGGACTCTCAATACTCATATTAACATAAATAAATAGAGATTGCAACTTTTGTTTTACGTTAATACATAGGTCATAGGAGCTTACTATTCACTTGGGGAAAATATCCACTCTTAATTAAGACTATCCTCAACTTAGGACGACATCCAAAATATTTAGTCCATCAAGTTAACAATCTAGTTTTCTTCAAGTGCCCACGGAACCAAGATGACATCCTATCACCCTAGTGGATTTCATTGCCCCTATCATTTCATTGCATCACACCTTTAGTCCCCTAGGTCTACATTTCAATTTACATCACTATGCTTTAACTATTCTAGGGTTCGACTTAGGAAATCATAACAACACTTACTCACAATCTTTATCTTGTCTTATATAACATAACATCTTTCTCTGGGAGATTAGGTTAAATGTTTGGAATGTTTAAATATCAAAACATGTAAAATTTGAATATATTATGAGTTGATAGTTTTGTAAATGTAGGAATTTTATCAAATGGAAAAAGAGGGGTCTTCTGGGAAATTCCACTGGAGGAGATCACTTTAGCTTGAACAAACCTCACAATTTCACTCAATAATTGCAGAGAAGAATATACAAAAGATGATCAAAATTCACACATGGAACTCAAAGAATGTGAGAAACTATTGTTATTACATTCATCAGCTATAAGCTAGAAAAAATATGGCAATACAATAGAATGAATTCGATATCAGTGAAGGTGATTCGAATTCTCCTCAAGGTGTGGCTTGGACTACATTGGAGACATCACCCAATCAGTGGCAGTAGTCACATATAGTCAAATATCAGTCAATGTGAGTCTACCTGAGTCTAACTGAGTCATGTGAGAACAAATCTAAGGAAGGAGACTCCAAGGAGGGTGCATATCAGTTGTCAGTGGTCAAGTAGAGCTACTCTAGTCTCTGTAGCATTCAATCTAAGAGCTATAGTCAGTTAACCTAGCAATCAATCCTCAAATAAAGGAACTGACCCCCAAATCATGGAACTTCCTGATAGATCTCCTAAATCAGTGGAAGAGGGCACAATTTTACTCCAGTAATGGAAACAAGGGTGCATCAGTGGCTAGGAGGGATAATACTGAGCAGAAACAGGATCCTAGGGGTTCAAAAATAAGCACAAGGTGTTGGGAGACTACCATACTGATGACTGGATGCATGCAATGAATGCAATGCATGCAAATGAAAATGATGATGGTGAGAATATTCCAACACCCCCCCACAAGCCGGACTATGAGGAAGCAGAACTGGAAAAAAAATAGGGCCCTATTAATTGAGACCAAAGGTCACCCCGTACAACAATATAAATAAAAATGTGAGGAAAGAGGGAAAAACCAGCGGGAAGAAAGGCCCCTCTCAAGATAGACTGTAAAAACACCAAAAAATGATGCTCAAGACTCAAGTAGATGTGATGCTTGATTCAAGTTTTGGAGGGATATTCCTCTTGGGAAGAAGTGGATCATGTTCCAAAAACATGTGCTTGAGTTCTCCTTCAGTGGATGTAAGCAAATCTGGAGGCTTCCTGAAATTGCTCTTCATACCAAGCATGGTGAGAAAAAATCCAAAAATATGAAGATCATTCTAGAACATGTGATTCGAACCAACTGAGGTAGAATCAAATCCATGAATGTGTATGTATTTATTTGATATCTCCTTTGAACCAACATAGGTGAGATAATAACCAAATGAACTATTACATGTTGGTGGTGGCTTGGACTTCAAATCATCTCCAAGAATAGATAGATGGTTTCTTGTGATCTCCTTTGAACCAACAGGGGTGAGATCAAAACCAAAATCACAAGGGTATGCCTGAGACTTGAACCCAAGTGAATGGTAGTGTCTTCCATCTTCGGTGAAACTATGAAAATATGTTCCAATGATCAAGGAGAAGTTCATAGGAAGAATTTGATCAAGGAGGGTGAATGCATCACTTCCAAGATCTGATTTATCCTCCAAAACACTCAGTAGATCATCATCTTGCACATCAGTAGGCGCATGGGAAGCAGATATTTTGAAATTCTCTTCAACTTCTAGAGTAGTAGCAGACATATCTTGCTTAGAATTCGAAATAGAAGATGGATCAAATCCATAAGTTGTGTTCCTTTCATCTGCTTCTGCTTCATGGGAAGTAGACAATTCAAAACTGTCTTCAACTTCTAGAGCAGCAGAGAAAGGAATGTCGTTTGTATCTTCTTCTTCATATTTCTCAATTCCATATTGCTTCATCTGCACAACTAGGTTCTTGGACTTGGTGAAGGACTCATTAATAGAGTCTAAATTTATGGGGCTCAAAGAGATTGACTCATTTTCCACCTGATGCTCTTTCAAATCATCCTTTTGTCCAAACAGAGTTTCGAGCATTGTCCAAACCTCCTTGGTATTTTTGAGACCAAAGAGATGAAAGTGTAGATCATCGAAAATACTGAGGAGTAGCAATCCAATTGTTGCATCAAGTCTATCAAGATATTTGTCTTTATGTGTAGCATCAGTAGGTTCGAATGTTGTGCCATGTGACACTTTGAAGAAACCTATGGACTTCATGAAGATCTCCATTTTTACTTTCCATTCGAAATAGTTGAAGGAGGTGAGCTTGAGATCCATAGTAGCTACTAATTTCAAATCTGAAGATGAAACTGCTAAAACTGCAGAAAAATTCGAAACTGCTGCAACTCCAGAAAACTTTGAAACTGCTAAAACTGCTGCAAATGCAGAAAACTTTGAAAATGTTGCAACTGTAGGAAACTGCTACAACTGCAAAAACACTTCGAGTAACCTGCAAAAACAATGAAATTTGGCTAGAGGTTTGTTGCAAAATCTAAAGAACACTGCTTTAGGATAGTGAGCACTTTTATCCAAATCCTTCACACTTGGCTAGAACTCACTGGATTGCTCTAGTGAATTCAATGCAATGGCACTAAGATTTGTTGTGGAAATCCAGAGGCTTCTGGTGCTCTACTTAAAAACTGTTGGTCAATAAACTGTTGCAACTGCTGCAATTCGAATAGCTGTAACCAGCTCTGATACCATGTGAAATTCCACAGGAGGATATTGCTTTAGCTTGAACAAACCTCACAATTTCACTCAATAATTACAGAGAAGAGTATACAGAATATGATCAAAATTCACACATGAAACTCAAAGAATGTGAGAAACTGTTTTTATTACATTCATCAGTTGTAAGCTGGAAAAAATATGACAATACAATAGAATGAATTCTATATCAGTGGAGGTGATTCAAAATCTCCTCAAGGTGTGGCTTGGACTGCATTGGAAACATCACCCAATTAGTGGTAGTAGTCACAGATAATCAAGTATCATTCAATGTGAGTCTAACTGAGTCTAACTGAGTCACATGAGCACAAATCTAGGGAAGGAGACTCCAAGGATGGAGCAGATCAGATGTCAGTGGTCAAGTAGAGCTACTCTAGTCTCTATAGCAGTCAATCTAAGAGCTATAGTCAGTTAATTGAGCAATCAGTCCTCAAATCAAGGAACTGACCCCCAAATCATGGATATAACTAATAAATATCCTAAATCAGTGGAAGATGGTGCAGTTTTACTCCATTGATGGAAACAAGGGCGCATCAGTGGCTAGGAGGTCTAATATTGAGCAGAAACAGGCTCCTAGGGGCTCAAAAATAAGCACTAGGTGTTGGGAGACTACCATACTGATGACTGGATACATGCAGTATGCATGCATGAAAATGCAAATGATGATGGTGAGAATATTCCAACATCTTTGAGGCAAAAGCGTATAAGGTCTACTAGTACAACAACATTTGCTAAGGGGAGGCCATCACAGTCATCAGGAATTGGTGTCTCGACTGATAATAAAAGGTTGTCGGCTTCACCTCGGGATTCAAGCTTGTTGTATAGTTCACATTCATTTGATCACCAGTTAGGCCAAAGTGGCACGGATGATTCCCCGTATATTCTATGGAAGAACGTCGATCTCGACCTTCTGTTGGTATGAAAATTTATGTTTTAATACATGTATCAATTGTAATTTTGTGCATGTTCAAAAAGTTTGTATGTTTACACACAACTTTGTTTGTCTTTGAAGAATCGCAAGGTTCAAAAGAGGCTCGTAATTCTACACAGAGGGATGAAGGTCGAGCAAGGAGGGAATATGTTGAACTAGATGTGGGTTGTACACCCATAACAACTTATCCATCTGATATACCTAAGGAGCTTCCATGGGAATGTGGTGTTCAAAAATGACCCTTGAAAGTTATATATCTCACTATGACAAGTTGCAACATGATCTTTCTAGTTTGGATCTCCCTCCAGAGAGAAAACAAAGTCTAGAGATTGTTTTGCAGTCATTGCAAAAATTCATTGAGGTATATGAGGGTCTCAGACAAACTACGGACGGTTTTATTGACTTGATGCAGAGGAGAAGGGCACACGTGATGGGTATGGACAAGTGGGTTGTTGTGAAGGAGAGAGTGACCAAAGAACAAGCCAACTCAATGTTTAACTTCAAAGAAGGCCTAATGAAAAAAATGTTGAAAGTGCAATATTTCAAGAACCCTGAACTTGCACATCTATTATATGATCGGTTCCTTGCAGCCTATGGTAGGTTTCCATGGAATGATGAGGTTACTAATTATTTCTTCAGATTTTTTTATGCAAAGTTTTTTAAAATATGAAGCCAGACTATATCAATATTCATTCTAGCTTTTATGGAGTTGGAAAGGGGCGAATATATGATCGAAAAGGTGCTCTTAGATATCCCACAACTCTTCTACCTCCATTGTAGATATCTCTCCCAGCTAGGCTTGTGACTTTAAAATCGGAGATGGATTCCACATCCCAAATTGGGACAACTGCAAGGGATTCTATTGCCAAAGGTTTAAAGTCAGCATTTGTAGGAGTTGATGTGGGATTGGTTCAAGAGGGGTCCCGAGCCAATATTCATCAAACGTTTGTTTACAAAATGAATGATAAGGTAGATGCAATGAGCATTGAATATATTAGGACTTATGCTAAGGTTTGTCGTGATACAGCTTCAGATGTCCTATCCCATGACACATCAAGTATAGGAGAGGTCTGTTGTTTATGTACATGCAATCTATTTAATTGTTTTATTCATTTTGAATTGAACTTTTTGTTACATTATATCTATGACATTATGTATTTTTTGACATATAGTAATAAATACATTGCGTAAATGTTTATTGATTGCAGTTTTCTAGAATGTTGAATGAACATGATTTTTGACTCTCAACTAGTGAAAATGTAGAAGAGCATCCTAGAGAAGTATATTTATTATTTACAGATTTATATTTATGTTTGAAAGATATTGTATGCTTTTTTAGAATTTTAAATAATTTATGTATCCTATTGTTTCTGAACACCTTTTGAAATTGAAAATGGTTTTATCCATGCAGGTTCATTTAGGTTCCAAATTTTTTGATGATTTTACATCTATTGTGAGCTCATGTTTTCAATATTTTTGTTTTGGTTTTAAGTGAATTGCTTAATTTTAGTTTATTTTACTTGCACAATGTTTTATTTATTAACAAAATTTAAATTTCAGGAAACACAGGAAAATTGATGGACATTGGTGGTGAGGATATTGGTTCTTTGATGGACATGGACACTAGGACTAAGGTAATTTTGTTTATAATTGAACTATTCTTTTCAATTTTATTTTTATAATTTTAATATTTTAACTTTTGAATTTAGTTTAAAATTGTTTAAATAATTTATGAGATTCATAATTTGCTTTTATACATGGTGCAGGTTGGGACTTGTCAAAACAAAGGGAAGACCACAACGAAGGATATTGGTGGAATTTGATTTAGAGAGATTGTTATTGTTCTTTTTTTGTTTTCCCATAATACCATATTGCATATATCTGCATGTTGATACATATATTGTAGTTGTTTTGGACTTTCGGGAACTTTATTTTTGGATTATATATGTACATTGAACTTTCATATTTTGTGTTTGCTTTGGATGATCTAACTTTTTTGGGGGATAATTACATAACATAATTTTGTGTGGTAAATGCTTAGAATATGATTTTGCATGATGTTCATGAATTTATGTATTATTAAATTTGTATGCACAAGTTACGATTTTCTTTCATAATGATAGTCAATCTTATATCTAGTTTAATGTTCAATCTTGAAATGGTTTTAGGATATTGGTTTAAAGCTCTAGAGTACATGTAACGTTCAAACTAATCCATGTATTTAGTACACATGTTTTAATGTTTAAAGTACATGTATGTTACATATATACATGTTTCGTAAAATATGATCTCATCATAACTATGCTTAAATCGAAAAGAACAAGTTTGTAAATTCAATTCAAGTTTGTTTGGAAATGTGTTGTAGATTGTATGTACAATAAACTTGAATCTTATATAAATGATTCATACTTTCAATTTTTTACTAATGATTCATATGTTCAATGTTAAGGTAACACTTTCATAGTTGGTGAACTATAGATGCTACTGAAATCATGGCAAATGGGGATTTAACGATTTTTTGTTTTTTAATCATAAGCAAGGATTTCAGGATTGTGAATCTTATGTTAAATTAGAGCAATGATTTTAGACAACAATTTGATGAATTTTCATCGGTTTGTTGTAAATAACCATTGCTCTAATTTAGCATAAGCTTCACAATCCTGGAGTCCTTGTTTGTGATTAAAAATCAAATGATCGTTATCTCCATTTTCCATGATTTTAGTTATGTGAACTTAAATGATTCATACTTTCAATTTTTAACTAATTATTCATATGTTCAATGTTCAGATAACACTTTTGTAGTTGGCGAACTATAGATGTTGTTGAAATCATGGAAAATGGGGATTTAATGATTTTTTGTTTTTTAATCATAAGCAAGGATTTCAGGATTGTGAATATTATGCTAAATTAGAGCAATGATTTTAGACAACAATTTGATGAATTTTCATCGGTTTGTTGTAAATAATCATTTCTCTAATTTAGCATAAGCTTCACAATCATGGAGTCCTTGTTTGTGATTAAAAATCAAATGATCGTTATCTCCATTTTCCATGATTTCAGTTATGTGAACTTACATAAATTTGTTCAATTCCATCTGATCATATAAACAACTATTAATTGTACACTTGAATCACAACTATTAATTGTACACTTTGATTCAAGTAAATATAATTAAATACTTGTAAAATTGGACATTATGTAAAAACATAATTTAACTTAGCTAGGAGGACACCATGTACCCACACTTAACAAGGAGTAAGCAATGAAAAGACTTTATGTTAAACATTTTTGCAATCAAATTTAATTGGCGCATTGTAAAGTATATGAGAAGGCAGAACTATTATATGATCTATTCTTGAGTAAATCTAAGATAACTAAATACATGTACACAATTGACAATCAACAATATACAAATTTCAAATAAACATACATTTTTTTCATGTACAAAAGTTAAATGTTGATAAAATATTTTAACAAATTAAAAAAACTATTTTCTTCAACTTTTTTTAGCATCAATCAATGTATGTGCAAAATCAAACTTTACAACCATCTTGATGTATTCATTTTTCACTTGCTAGAAAAATCATTCCAAGAAAAGTGTGCATGTCACAAATTAGAGATTGATGGAGTAGAAGAAAAAAATTAAAGAATGTATATATTTGAACCCTTATTTTATGATAGAATGTTGAGTCTACAATCCAATTTGAAATATAATTGGTTAAAAACATCGTAATGGAATGTCGTCCTCAATTATTCGTTCATGGTCATATTTGGAAATTTTCCATTTTCTAATTTTTAATTTTTTTTTTATGAAACTTGTGTTAATTTTATTCGAGATGCACATATTAAATTACTATATTGACAAAACATAACACCACATTCATAATATTGAAAGTAAATATAATTTTCAGTCATATGGGTTTGTTGAAAAAAATAACCTTTTAAAATTATGGATACTCTCTCATATGTATATCGTTTGTCATCGTAGTCCCCCAATAACTTCATGTTTCTTTCAATGCATCGCATCAAATAATATTTCACCTTTTCTTTGTTTTCTAAAGGTGCAATTACAATGAAAATATCTCCTGTGCAAATTACAATTGACATCGGGGTTTTTAAATCAATTAAATTGACTATACACATAAGGGGTGGACAACAATGATCAATCAACAAAGAATTTGTAAGTTCTATATATACATAATTTATATGAAATGAACAATCATTGTTTTTAATTTATTTCATTACCTTCTCTAACAAGATCTGAAATTCTATCGCCATTAGTTGATATTGCTATTTCTTCTAATTCTAATTCTTATAAGCTTGCTAGTGGCATTTTTTCCTTTGGATTAATCTCTGTGTGTTTCCAATGTTTTACATAGTTGTTTGTTATTTTTTCACAAACTTTTGTAGATTCAACTTTTTCAGTGCAAATATGACAAAATCATGATTGCTTTCTACTGTCAAATGCAAACACGTTTTGGAAGGATTTTGTTTGAATAGAGTGTAAATATCTAGTCCCATGTATGGTGCCAGCCTCGTATGGGATTGATCTATCTATATCTTGGATTCCAATAAGCCAAAAGAACCTGCACGATATATGAAAAATCACAAAGGACAACTTTTAATGTTAGTGTATATACTTTAATGATAGACTTGCAAATTTTTTTTTTTTTAAATTAACAATTAATATAAATTAAAAAAAATCATGTACATACCTATGCACATATTTTGCACATATTTTGAATGTTGATTATAATCACAACTTAAATGTAATTGAAACCATTGGAGAACTTGTGCAGCTGAATGAATGCGCACGGAAGAATGGTTCATTTTCCATCTTTGAAGTGCTCTTTTTACACATGCTCCTACACCATCATGTTCACATTTTCCATGTCCAGTTTCAAAGTAATCCCAATGATGTTTAATGTTCGATGCTTTATGAAGTCAACATAACCAAAAAAATGATGGTGAATATTTAAATTATCCCGCACATCCATCTGACCATATCCAATGTTCATTTAATTTAACTTCACCTCTTTTTAATGATTCATGGAAAATATTTTCAATACAATGTTGAACAAAATGTGTATCGTGTGTATGATCATCACTGATATAAAAATGATATTCTTTAATCACATATCGATTGTCACACGTGATTTCAATGCCATCAACATTGTGCTGATAATATCTATATAGAACATGGACAAATATCGAAAATTGGTCAAAATGATAGTATTCACTTTGTATGTCCTTTTGTGCAGCAAATGTGTAGTTTTCTGCAAAATCAACCACAGACAAAATCGTTCCGGGTGGAAAAAATTCACAACACTGTTTGAATTGAAGGTCTTGCCATCATTCTCTATGTGAATGCTTGGTGTATTTATAAATTTCACTTTCAACTTTCTTCAAAAAATCTGTCATGCATATTTTATCTTCTTGCAAATCAATTCATTTGGAAAGTGCATCACTAGAACTTGTAGCATAATAATTCATATCTTCTCCAATCAACGGTTACATTTGACAGCGACTGATCAATATCAATAGGATATTTATTGTGGAATAAAACTAGATTTCCACAATGATGACAATTTTTTCCATTGACACATTTCTTATTGTAAAATAGTTCATCGTGATCTCTCTCACATAGAATTTGAGATACGAATTCATGTATTGTGGGCGGAGGTGGTGAATTTGTCCAATTTTTTTTACAAAATTCAAGAAAAGTGTCGTAATATAGTTCAAATTCCACATGATAACGACAACAACATGTGTCACGAATAGTAATAGGTCTAACATACCATGGTTTTTGTTTCGCAAATGTAGTGATTGACATATTAATTCCATGATGATCCTCCTTGAATTTATTGAACAATTGTACTTGTGTCATTTCCATTATATGTTTTTCATGGATTTCGTATTCATTTCGTGATACTCGTTGACGTATCACATCCCTTGAATTTGGTTAAACTCGAGCATGTGCCAACCAATATTTATGTACAATATCTTTGACACATTCTCTCATTCTATCTTTGTAAGTTTGTCTACAAATAATTTCCAAACAAGCAAGTTCATCATTTTCATCTATTTGCATTCTGAATTTGTTATGTTTGTATAATGTCTTTCCTGAGGTTCTTATTCTTTTTTCTAGTTGTGTTGTCAAACGATTTTGTCTAGTACTAGCTGAAATAATTGTTGTCTAAATTGCTCTACGCGCAGCTTTGGTATCTTTCTTCCTGGTTTTTCCAATTTTTTTTATTGCATCACTTATATTTTCTATCACATTATGTTTCAATTTCGACTCTTTTGTTGCCTTGTGAATACCCAATAATGACGCAGCACCTCTTAACTTTTTGGACACTAATAAACATCTTAAAATTTGCGCTTGTCCTACTATTGAATATTGTTTGAGAATATCATCATAAATTTTCATATCACAATATCGTGCAACATGTGTGGCTATTTTTTCCCCATATTTGTCGCAATCAATGTCTTCTAACATTTCATCATCAATGGTGAAAGCACCTATAAATTCAATTAAAATTAATTTAACATATATCCAAAATTACAATTCATTATAAAAAAATGAATTTGGAAAATACATGATATATACATACCAGGTCCAATTTCTTGTTCTTTAACTTGATCTTCAATATTGACTTCATCAACATTAGCATGTAAATCCCTATTTACATCTTCAACAATGGTCTCTTCAGCTTCAATTTGTTCTTCTTGTACTCGATTTTCAATATCCAGTTCATCAACATTATGATGTAAATCTTTATTTACATCTTCAATAATTGTCTCTTATGTTTGTGCAACCCTTTCGTTTTTGGCATGATATCTGAGTCTTTCTCTTTCCCTATGAGCATCATCATCATGTTTATGATCACTTTTGCTTTGGCAGTTCTTTTTATTTCCCATGATTTTCTAATCTGTAGAGGTTAAATTAAAGAATCATCACTTTATAGTAAAATAAATAAAAATTTAAGATTTAAAAATAGTTACTAAATTTGTTTTTTTTAGTCTTTCAACCATTTATAAAAACATGAAGAGAAATTTACTCAAAAAAAATTTTAACAAAAAATCACCTTATAAAAATATTGTAAGAGTCCTTTGAAGAAAAACTCCTTGGAAAGAAATCTACTTTGAAGAAAAAATCCTCGGAAATAAATAAAAACTCCTTTGAAAGAAATCTCCTTTGAAAAAACCCCTTGGAAAGAAATAAGAACTCCTTGGAAAGAAATATCCTTTGAAAAAATCCCTTCAAAAATATTTTATAAAGACCTCTGCGAAAAAAAGAGATGCGAAAAAGAAAAAAAAGATGCGAAATTATGACTTGTTTAGATTTATTTATACAATCTCAAATAATTTAATTTCTTTTTTTCTTCCAGCCGACAGAATATTTTTGAAGTTCTTTTTCAGCCGAACAACCGTTGTTAATTTTAACGGGCTACTAACAGAAAACCACTATTCGGCCGAATAATTATTTGGCCGAATAATTATTCGGCCAAATATCATCTAATACCTGAAAAATTCACTGTTTTCAGGCTTTTCTATTTTCGGAAGGGAAAAACCATATTTCACAGTGCAAATCGACTATCAGACTTGATACCATTATTTTATTCATTGAATCTACTCTCTGTTGGTATAGATTTTGTTGTGTTTAGGTGAGATCTGACAATTGTAATTATTTTTTTTGTTAACATGTGTCCATTTTGGTTTCATCGCTTTCAAAATGCGGTGAAATGAACAATCCATAACTTTAAAAATACACCATAAAACAAATTGAAAAAATATGGGGTCTTTAATTGGAGTGTCTACTTCAAAAGGGTATTCTTAGATGTTTTAGTTGTAGTATAAATTGAGAGGAATGTCCTGTAAAAAAAACATGTTGAAAATCGACAAGCTTTCCCCATTGATCGAATTCAAAAAAATATAATAATTAGTATATAGATCCATTGGTTACAAAATTATAGTCATTCCTTATTACATTTTGTGTACATTGTCATATCATATTTTGTTTTTACAAAACACAAGTTTAACAATGATTTCAGGCCCGTCAAAAAACATGACTATTTTTTAGTCCTTTCATTTTATAAGAACATACTGTCAAACATTTTCCAAATTGACATATCAAATCCCAATATAAAAATTTGAAAAAATAATGAATAGAAAGCTAACATAATTCTCTAAAAGTTTTCTTTTTACTAAAAAAGTGAAATTCTAAACAAAAATATCACTTTTGTTCGCCCAAAGTTGTAAAACATGAAAAAATCAGATTTATTTTCTCATAAGACCCCCCAAAATAAACACCCATCTTCATGGATTCACCCCACCACATTAACTTCTTCTTCACTAGACTCTTCTTATGTATTATTGTCAACAATACTTCTTACAAAAATATCTCTATATTCCTCATTTGTAATTTGTCCACTTCTAATCTTCCATTGGGATTCGACCTCTTCCTCTTCTACCTTATTGTTTCCTTCTTCTACAAAAGCTAAATACACCTCTTCACGTGCTTTATATTTTCCTAACATATCCTCTACACGCACTGTCTACATGGATCTCTCAATAGTGTTCTCTTCTTTTATTTCTCACTTATCCTTCTTGTTCACCTAATCGGTACTTTCCCCAATGTTTTCCTCCCTCTCTTTGGTAGTATTAAGCTGGACCTTCCATATTGGCTCATAGAGTACATACCTCTTTTTGTGCCTACCCTCTCTAGCCTTGCTATGAGCCTCTAAGTACATATTTAATATTTTTTTGTCCTTTACCTATCTCATCCTCATTTTCCCACCCCGTCACGAGGTTTTTACGTGTCCATGTTGTCAAGTAATTCTTGCATCAATCCTTTCTATATAAACAACATTTTGATCGACAATGAAATTCCATTCAATAACCTTCCTCTTTGATGTACTAAAAGAATTATTATACTCTATCGGAAACTCTACTCCATACTCTTATTTTATTCTGGAAAACCAAACATCTATTTCACATGTCCAATTATTATCTAGGGATTTAAGTCTCTCAATAGTTTCTTGACCCTATACTTGTTAAAAACCCATGTCAACCCTTCTATTTACTTTGTTAGTATATTGTTGTTGGACGCATATGCTTTGTAAGTCGTCTCATAGTATTTGTTGATCCACAGTTTGTATTATTGTTGTTGGACGCATATGCTTTGTAAGTTGTCTCGTAGTAATTGTTTATCCATATTTTGTATTGGCCCATGGTTTGTATTGACACATGGTATTGACCCATGGTATTGGCGCATAGACTTAATATATAAGTTTGTGTTGAGACCAATGAAGGTACTGTGAAGTTATTTGTATTGAGCTTGCTCAAAGGAGGTTTCCCCCTCAAAGTGGCCTGCAATCAATATAAAAGTGATTCTGAGTTCTGTTATTTTTGTTATTTCGTGTGTTTTCATTAATTAATTATTGCAGGTTCTTCACATCTGGTATCAGAGCACTTTCTTGGGCTCATTGGGTGGAATTTCTGCCAAATTTTTTTTTCGCATCTGTTGCAAGTTCGGATCTGGGAATAATCCCTATCCACTTAACTGTGGGAAGTACTTGGGCATATGCCCTAAAACTCGTTGTGAGGAGTACCATAGGAACCCCAAAGTAGATGGCCCATTGAAAAGGGCAACGACCCCTAACTGATTGACTAGTTCCCACCTGTGAGGTAAACCAAGAGCTGTCATTTATGGCAAAGCGGTTATCAGTTTTACCTGAGTCGTGGAGTGAGGGGTACTACCCCAATATGCAAGCCGTCAAACAGCATTGGTGGCCGAGTGGAACCCCTGAACTCTTAGGAAGCCGTACATACCTAGGGTCCATATCTATTTTCAGTTGAACTGTTACTGATCACTTCCGTGCCATTTCAGATCCAGTCGTTTCAGATCCATTCCAAGCCGTTTCAGATCCAACCGTTTTAGATCCATTCTGACAGTCGTTCCAGATCCAGTCATTTTAGATCTATTATGAAAGTTGTTTCAGATCCAGCCATTTTTTATCCATTCAGCGTCATTGCAGATCCATCTGTTTTCGATCCCTTCCACGCTGTTTCAGATCCAGTTGTTCTGATCCCTTCCGCGCCGTTGCAGATCCATTTCTAGAAAAAAAAAAAAAAAAAAAAAAAAAAAAAATTGTTTTTTCGCCATATCTCCCTTTTTTTAACTCTGTCCCCTGTAATCCCATTTTACATATTTCATTCCTAAGGACCCTATCCCAAATTCTACTTCTCAAAGCCAGAAATCTCACATTGTCTATTTTTAGAGTTTGCCATAACTTCTTCAATTTTCACCCACTCGCCTCCAACTTTTGCCACCATGTTCATTCCCTATTTTTGCTTCTTTGTTCATTTCTAACAAATTTTCTCATTCTTTTACCCCGCTTCTAAAATCCCCATTTTTTGCTTCCATGCCCATCAAAAAGTGTCCAAAACCTATTCAAATCCCAATTACCCATCCAAGTTTTTCCCAAATCCAAATTTCCCTTTACTAAATAAACTTTTGTTTGCGTTTTTCAATCCATTCCCACACAAAAAAAAATCCTGGTTATGATTGTCACCTGCGCAGGAGCAAAAACCATGGAGGAAGCACTTGCAGCCATCCAAACCAAACTCCAAGATCTGGATTAAAAATTTCTTAGCCTCCATCTTCAACATTCAACCATGAACAATAACTGACATCAAGAATCTTCTACAGCCAATGGGTTCTCTTCTTCCAGCACTTTCCATGATCCGAAGCTTGAATTTCCTCGCTTCAATGGTACTGATCCGACAGGATGGATCTATCGTGTAGAACAGTATTTCAGTCTGCATAATACTTTTGATGTCCAAAAAGTTCCACTTGCATCCTTTCATTTGGAACAAGAAGCCCTTCAATGGTACCGTTGGTACATCAAGGCTCATGACAAGCCAAAATTGACAGATTTATGCCAACTCCTTTTGCAACGATTTGGTCCTAGTGATTTTGATGACTTCACCGGAGCACTCACTAAACTTCGTCAAATTGGCACTGTGAGAGAGTATCAGACAGAATTTGAGAAACTAGCCAACCACACAGAAGGATTGTTTGATGACTTCTACATGAGTGGTTTTATCAGTGGTCTTAAGAATCAAATCCGCCCAGAGGTCAAAATGTTCTGTCCCAACACAATGATGGAAGCCCTGGGGTTGGCTAAGTTGGCAGAAGACAAGATTCCCGCCCAACAGCACTCCAAACCCACTTTTGTTCCCTTCCGACATATGGGTTCTCAACGACCTCCCATCCTGCCAGCTCCTCAACCAACTCCTATCAAGCATTTGTTTGAAACAGAGATGCAGGTACGCAGAGAAAAAGGGCTTTGTTATAATTGTGATGAAAAATTCAATCGGGGACATAGATGTGTTCAACAAAAGCTCTATCTCTTGGATGTGGATTCTCTGCCCGCCTCTGAAGTTGGTGAAGAGGCTCCATATACACCGGATGATCAGGTCGACATTCAGGAGTTGCCTATTGACCTTCCATCTCAGGAAGACCACCCAGACATATCTCTCCATGCTTTATCTGGCGTCACCACCCCCCCAAACAATGCGGGTCAGGAGTTACTTCAAGAAGCTTCCTCTTACAATACTCATTGATTCTGGTAGCACTCATAACTTCATTGACCCTCGGATCGCCAAACATGCTGATTGTTTTGTCCATCCTTGCTCCAACTTTGAAGTCACGGTTTCCAATGGGGGCACCTTACCTTGTCAAGGAAAGTGTCACAATGTCCGTATCTCTTTGGAAGATTATAACCTGCGCTTTGACATGTTTTCCTTTTACTTAGGCGGATGTGATGTGGTTTTGGACGTTAAATGGTTACGCACACCTGGCCCCCGTCTTATGGGATTTTGCTGAACTTTGGATGCAGTTTTCAGTCAATGGGAAACAACACAAATTTAAGGGCTTACAACAAGGGTCTCTCCGCATCATCAGTTCACATCGCCTGGAAAATATCCTTAAGAAGAATTCACATGGTGTCATCGCTCAACTCCATTGCATTCAGATGCACCCATCAATGGTCTCCCCTACTTCCTTTTATAGATATGCAGGTGTCCTTGCTAAACCAGTGGGCTTGTCGCCTTCAAGAGACCTTTCCGGTAAGAATTTAGCCGCATCTACATCTTAGCAGGAAATGATGGCTATTTTGCATGCAGTACAGAAGTGGAAACCATACCTATTAGGGAATTATTTCTGCATCAAGACTGATCTCCAGAGTCTGGAAAATTTCCTGGAACAATGGGTCTCCTCCCCAGCACACCTGAAATGGGTTATCCAACTCATGGGTTATGCCTATGCGATCACTTACAAGAAGGGTAAGGACAATATGGTGGCAGATGCTCCTTCTTGCACATTTGATGACCCAGTTTCTCTTCCAACTATTTCTCTGCTTGTTCCCAATTGGTTGCAATCTGTTCAACAGGGCTATCTCTTCTACGCACTCCATGCTTCTTCATCAACAGGGCACTCTGGGTTCCTCAAAATGTATGACGAGGAATAATGTAACTTCTTTTGGAAGGGACTAAAAATGACAATTCAATAGATGGTGGCTGACTGTGATACTTTCCAAGACAACAAGGGTGAAACGACACTCCTTTTGGGACTGCTCGAACCCTTACCCATCCCCACACAGATTTGGACAACTATTTCTATGGATTTCTTAAAATCACTCGAGTGGGACAATACCATATCTAAAAGGACATCATATGAAGCAGTCTATGGACAGGCACCACCAATTCTTCTTCCATACACCCTCAGCAGCTCCCCAGTTTAGGCAATTCACTCGGTTCTTCGAAAACGCGATCAGATTCTTCTCATTCTACAGGACAATCTTCACATAGCAAGAATTCAATTGAAACAACAAGCCGATCAACACCGTTCTGAGTGCACTTTTCACGTAGCTGATATGGTTCTTCTTCATCTACATCCTTCCAAGAAACCCTCCCTAAAACTCACAAGGCGTTAGTGGCCCGGAATGCAACCCGAGGATGCTACAGGGGAACCACTCCTTTAGATTCTGCATCAATTTCCACATCTAAAGCTTTGAGGACAAAGCTTTTTCTAAGGGAGAGGGGATGTTAAGAACCCATGTCAACCCTTCTATTTACTTTGTTAGTATATTTTTGTTGGACGCATATGCTTTGTAAGTCATCCTGTAGTATTTGTTGATCCACAGTTTGTATTATTGTTGTTGGACGCATATGCTTTGTAAGTCGTCCCGTAATAATTGTTGATCCATATTTTGTATTGGCCCATGGTTTGTATTGACACATGGTATTGACCCATCGTATTGGCGCATAGACTTAGTATATAAGTTTGTGTTGAGACCAATGAAGGTACCGTGAATTTATTTGTATTGAGCTTGCTCAAAGGAGGTTGCCCCCTCGAAGTGGCATGCGATCACTATAAAAGTGATTCTGAGTTCTGTTATTTCTGTTATTTCGTGTGTTTTCATTAATTAATTATTGCAAGTTCTTCACAATACTATTGGTTCTTGAGATCTTGTTAGGAAATTAATTTGCTCTTGTCTTTTTATCCACTTGTATAATAAAACAAGAAATTCAAGAAAAACAATCATGTTTATCATAATATAAGTAGATTTATTTCCACATCTCTAGGTCGACACATAATATATTTTGGGTCTCCTTGTGTGAAAACTTAGTTTCTTTCCATGTCAACCAATCTTGAATCTCCCTTGTTGATGATTTCCATGGCATACATGTATTGTCCTTGGAGCTTTTGTTCTATCTTAACGATATAACTAATTGTTTGCAAAGATTTCAGACCCAAGGTTCCAAACGTTGGCTAACAATAAAACCCATAAACATCAACATATTCAATATCCATTGAATGAATAAGGTTTCACTTGAGATGTTCATGAGAATTATAGAAACAAAACTTAACAAAAGAACAATAAATTCCATTCAGAAAAGAAACACATATTTATAACTCTTCCACAATCATTAACATAGAAATTTGAGAGGTGAAACCAAAACAAAATATTTCATTATCATTACATAATCATTTAGTCTACATAGATTCTCATGATGTAGTCATTACATTCTTAAATTCCCTTATCCTTCTCTTGGCTATCTAACAAACTTGTCCAATCCCTCTCTCTCCTAACAAATTCTTTTTTGTACATATGATGACAATTACTGATTAGTTAATAATCCTTACATCCACAATTATAGGTTTTAGGTGACCCAATTCAGTCAAAATTTAAAATATATTAGATATAGTATTCAAAACAAGTCATGTGTAGTGTGGAACCCTACTCATAGAGTCACCTACTGCAACCTCAAAATACTGTGTGTAGTGTCAAAACTACAAAATAGGGTGTTGACACTCATCTCCATCATTGTGTGACAATAGTCTCATCATATTGATCCAAGTCAAGAAAAAGTTGACCAATCTATACATACTGCAGTATTTACCTCATGCATGGAGCACATACGAAATCAATCAAAATATGTGATATCATATGAAGGTAAAACAAATAAATATTTTGAGGGCTCATTAATGCTTGTACGCCCTCCTAAACTATATAGCAATCCTAAGTCTGGACCTTATTCATCAATTATTGCTATTAATAAATATTGTTATAGTCTTCTTTAACCATCCTTATCTCATTATTTCATTAATGCATTGGGATAGTTCACATTGAAGCTGGATCCATAATAAGGTTCACAATTTCACCTATAAATAAATTCATTGAGGTCACACAAATCATCCACAATTCATAGTAAGCTTAGGTTGCTAGAATTATTCTAGATAGATTTAGCACCCTAGCTCTTATCCCTCTACCATCAAGGGTTCCTTCATTCCACCAAGCTTGGATTTGGAGCATGTAAGGAGGTAAAGGACCCATCTATGTGGATCCTTCTTCAAGGGGGTGAATTTAGGTCAAGAAGAAGAGAAGAAAGGGAATAAAATCTAGCATTGGTGATTCCCCTCACCCTTAGTTTCTTGTCATGATTTTCATTTGCACTCAAGTTTGGTTGGTGCTTTCATGCATATTCCTTCAAGTAAGCTATTTAATCTGTTAATAGTAAGAGAAAATAAGTTTGATTATTTTTGTAAATTTTTTCATATTTTTCTGGTCTTTTGGATGATGTATGATTGAGATCATATTTCAAACTTAATACAATCATGATTTTCTCTTCTGCATTGAAAAATGTAATTTCCATTTTTTTACTAAATATAAATTACATTCTTTTCTTTATTTCTATATATCTATCTATATAGATAAATAAATGTTATGATGTCATTATCTTTTTTTTTGTAATTTAGAACTTACATTCTATATTCATAGAATTTACAGATACATACAGTATAAACCGAGCCTCTCATCAAGAGAAAACAACTCAGGCATAGATTCAAAAAACCTTCAGTAAAAAACTGATAACAATCCCCAAAAAAATTCCTAACTGCCACTACTGGGCCCCATACAAAAAGACTAGTAAAGTTCCATATTGTCCAGACTGAAGCTAACAAAACACTACAGACATAAAAAATTAAGAAAACCTAGGGAGGTAAACCAAGATGAATTGTTTTCCTATAGAGAATATGTCACCATCAAAAATTACATCGAAGAGGTGGGGTCCATACGTCACCTGTTCCACGAGGGATCTTCATTATCCAAGATGGGGTTCAGAACTTCATGTTTGCTGCTTCCAGTGAGAGAACCTATAGGATTCTCCTCCTTTGTCGAATCATCCACTTTTGGTTTCATTACTTCCTCCTTAACCTCTGGTCGACTAGTTTTAGGAATTTCCATTATGGCATGAGCAGGATTGTTCTCCACCTCTGTATCATGTGCAGAGTTTTCCATCTCGGGCTCCACGAATACCGCGAGAAGTGAAGAGGTGGGATGTAAGAGCTCAGCAATATCAGCACACCACTCTATCATTACTTGCACCCAGTGACCGAGCTCCTACAATATGACATGCGCATCCTCCTCCAAATCTAGAATGGCGTTCCTAATATCTGGTAGCCTATCGGTCATCGAGGCCAAGTGTTGAGTAATGCCCGCACCACTTGCAACCTAGGTGTGTACGTGATGAGCACATCCTCGATGTCTTGGGGCTCTTTGTCATTCACGCACCATCCTCAGGCTTCCACCACCACCCACACACCCAGAAACAGGTTGCAGGCCTCCACGTTGAATGCACTCAGTCATGAAACAAACGCCAGAGCTTGGGATAATGGAAAATGAAGGCTGGAATGATTCCCTCCCTCCAATAACAAGTGGATTAACAACCTTCCTTTCCAACTCTTGCTTCGCCATAAACGCACTGTAAATGCTCCCGGGTAGTGTTGTACATTCCTTCTCTCGGGAATGGGGGGGTTAATGCTACCCGGAGGCCAATGCTGATGCCACCTTCATCGCACCTTCCGATGCTACCTCTTCTTCACCTTCCATCCCATCACCATTAATGCTTCTTCCTCATCTAGATGCCACCCCATCCGGGAGCCATTATCTAATTTTTGAACAACAAAGATTTTCATATTTTGTGTTAATTAGTTAAAGTTTATTTATAAATCAATGTCAAAGTTATCATTACTTACTTTGCTAATAGCTTCACTTCAAATAAAAAAATATGGTGTAAAATATTAAAAATATTTGTATAAAAAACAATATTGTTTTATTTTATTTTATGTTTATTTAATAAAATTTACTGAAATAGTATATATTATATTTTGTAAAAACTATTTTTTATAAACTTGCAAAAATAAAATTAAAAAGAATGGGATTCATATACACATATATAAGAGAACTTAAAGTCCATTCTTTGATGTTCTATATATATATGAATGAGAACTAAAAGTCCATTCTTTGATATTATAGTGAGCTACCTTTATCTTTATAATATTGTTTAAATTTTATTAATGTTATGTGATTTATTCAAACAATGTAACTAATGCACACCTCTTTGTTGATGATATTATACTCTTTTCCCATAGATTTGGATAGGAAATGAAAACATTAGAGGAGTTGTTGGACTTACACCATAAATACTTGTATGGGTTGTTGGACTTCCACCATAACTACATGTATGGAAACAAACATGAATTTGTCTACCCTTTTGATAAATAAGATACAAGGTGATATAAGGCTCAAGTCAATAATATTTTTCCTTTTTGAAAATGGTTGACTTAAACTTGGTTATATGAAGTACCTAGGTTTTTTCTTAAAACGAAACAAGTACCATAGTAACGATTCGTATTGGTTCCACAACAAAGTAGAAGCAAGAATTGTAGTATGGTGTAATCGATATCTATCTTGAGTGGGGAAGTTAGTGTTGGTTAAGGCTTTGTTGGGGAGTATTCCAATTTACTCGCTTACAATAAAAAAAGAGTTTCCAAAGGCATTTTTAATAATATTAAGAAAATTGTCTTAACATTTTATGGATTGGGAAAAGACACAAGGAAAGTATCCCCTTGGTTAACTGGACTAGATTTCCCATGACCAAATAGTTGGGTACTAAGAAATATACATATTTTTAGTATAACACTTGCAACTAAAAGTTTTTGGAGGTTGGTGTATAATGATGGTTTCTTGGGAAGTGTAATGACAACTAAATACCTCTAGGGAATGATTATGAAAGAATGGTTTAGGGAGGAGAGGATAAGAAGCCTCAATAGTATGGGAATCCTTGATTATGCTTATCCACTAACTGTCAATTGGGTTGCTTGGTAGGTGAAGAATGGAGGCAATGTTAGATATGGAGAGGATCATTAGATAGGATAAAAATGTCATTGAGAGGGTAGGAGAGGATTAGTTTCAAGGATGGAAAACTATTGAAATGCTTTTTCTGCAAGGAAATTTGGTTGAACATATATCAAGAAACATACTTATAATGTTATCAAATTGAATGAGGAAGAGGACATATTAAAATGGTCCCAAAATATGGAAACATGTGAGTACACTATAAAATTGGGTTATCTCTAAAACCTAGCAAATGAAGGGATTGGAGAAAGGGTATGGTGATGGTGGACAATATGGAAGATTCCATGCCCTTTAAAAACCAAAATTGTTATGTAGTTGGTCTTGGAAAATAAATTACTTACATGGGACAATGGACTGAAGAGGAACTAGGTAGGGCCTAACATGTGTATTCTGTATAAAATATATTCTATGTAAAATCAAATGAAAAATCAATGAACCATGTATTTTTGTCTTGCTCTGTCTCCAAGGATGTTTATCTAGACATTACAAAAAAATTGAGTATTAACGAGAAATGGGGCAATGGTACTCTAGTTGAAAGATTATTGGTATGGGTTACTAACAAGGTTCTAGGTTGCACATAGGGCTCTTCCATGCATGTTATCTTATTGGATTTGGATAGCTAGAAACCAAATTATGTTTCAATATTTTTTTTTACCTTAGCACAAGTGGCACATAAAATTAGGGTGGCTATGGAAAGAATCAATAGGCCTTTAAAGGGAAAAAAATTGAAGATCATATCAATGCCACATACTAACAAAGGTAAACCATGGGTTTTTTTTATGGACCAAGTCAAGTGCTTCCAGGAATTTGTGATGTTGAAGCATGTTTCATAGATACAAATCATTATTGCTATTTTATTTGTGGTGTTGAAGCATCATGTTTCATAGATACAAATCATTATTACTATTTTAGGTATGTTGCAGAGCAAGGAACACATATCTGAGATAAATTGTATGCACTATAGATCCTCATATAATAATCTTATAAGCTTATGACAAAGGTTTTAATAAAATATTACAAGCCATGGGAGCCTCTAAACTTGTGATTGACTTGTCTAATAAAAATGATAACATATAAAATATATGGAGGATTCACATTATGAATCAAATACATGAGGTAAAACCAAAGTTTAATGATTTTTCTTTTACTCGTATTTTTTGAGAATTTAGCACACAAGATTTAATCAATTAGCAAAGGAAGATTTACTATAGTAGGAGAGTTCTTTTAGTAAACATGCTTTTAGGATAGCCACTCTCCATTTAGTCAATGGATCTTCTTTGTATTTATCCATGATTTATCTACAAGGGGATCAATGTATAGTTGAGGGGAAGTAAGGAAGCATGTTGAGGGTTATTAACATTTATTTATTTATTTATTTTTATTTTATTTTTTTTAAATGAAAGGAGGTGGATATGAAAGTGTTATAAAGAAGATCGTATATTTGCATAATGGTTTGGGGTAGACAATATTGTCTATAATGATTTTTTTTTGTTTTTTCCAATTTTGTGTAGATAACTCATGTATATTTTATTTCAAACTTTGAAATATTCATATGACATTTTTTTCTTTGGAAAAAAATGTCAAGCGATTTATTATAACTTTTATTATAATTTTATGATAAATGATCAATAAATTTATAGAACAAATAAATCAAAATAGATAAAATAAAATAAAATAAAACCATAATGTAATTTGTATAGATAGGTTTTTTGCTTACCTTGTTATGTTATGGTTGTTGAAGTATTTGACTATCTCATATTTAATCATGTTCTTTAAAGATGATTCTAGATAGTTTGTCCAGAAACCTTGTTTTTTTGCTTACCTTGGTATGTTATGGTTGTTGAAGCATTTGACTATCTCATATTTAATCATGTTCTTTAAAGATGATTCTAGATAGTTTGTCTAGAAACCTTGCTTTTTGCTTACCTTGGTATGTTATGGTTGTTGAAGCATTTGACTATCTCATATTTAATCATTTTCTTTAAAGATGATTCTAGATAGTTTGTCCAGAAACCTTGTTTTTTGCATACCTTGGCATGTTATGGTTGTTGAAGCATTTGACTATCTCATATTTAATCATATTCTTTAAAGATGATTCTAGATAGTTCTTCCACCAACCTTTTATTAATGATATTTTATGAAATCAAATACATAAACAACATCATTTATAACTCCATATTCTAAATATTTATTTGACCACATGCTTTCACTCTCATAAGACTAATCTTATCACTAACACTATAAATATTTTCATGAAATATTTTTTTAAATATGCCATGAATGCTCCATGCACATCTATCTTGAGGTATTACCACCAATTATTATCCTTTGCTCTCCATAGATTAATAATTATTTCCATTCAAAGTAATTCTATGATCCTTTATTTAGGTACTCACCTAAATATATCAATAAACATTTCTTAAGGAGTTATTGTGAATATCAACTACCCACAAGATACAAAAATATTAATGCGTTCTAAACCTATTACAACTCTATAAATTTTATCATTTCACAAACCATTTTCTATCAATTATATTATGATTAATTATCCAAAAAGTGATATATTTACTACTATATTATGATTCATCCTTATGTAGACGTCTTTCCTCCACCCAACACACAACTTTTGCACCCTTTGGTTAAAAAACATCATCCGTAGAATTGGATGGATAAGAAAGTTTTAATTGATGGAATGACTTAACACTCTTAGAAACCATATTCAACAAAATCCATCCTTTGATATTACTTGAGTGGAGTTGTAACTTTCAATATGTATGCGCCAATACAAAGAGGTCTTCAAATTCTTATAATACCCTTCTTTAATTTTTTTTTTCACAATAAAAAACTATACTTTGTATTATAAAAAGTATATACAGTATGTTCCAGAAACGAGAGACCACCAAAAACAACCCAGATATCCTATCTTCCAAACAGAGCAGCAAGGTGAGAAAGAGAAACCGAGGAGATCCATGACCACATAACCATGACAAATTACAAATTACAATATGAAGGGAGATGAGTCCCCAGAAACAGTCCACCCAACCTCAGTGGAGACCAAGATGTCATCCCAAAAATGAAAAAAACTGTACAAAATAACAAAATATATATCCCATACTCTATCTGCGAGTATGCCTTCGACAAGGCCCCAAAACACAAAAGTGATAATGCTGCCACAAAAGCGAGGATGCATAATCAGGGAAAGAGAGTAGTCTCTCTATCATCCTGTATCAAAAGGTTCCCCGACCAATGCTCAAAATGGATGAGATCAGGTTATGCAAAAAGGCCCAAGTGAGATAACGAATCAGCTAGAGTGTTATTCCCACGATAAACATGCAGCAGAGAGATCTGGGGAAAATCCTTAAGAAAAGTTTTAATATGTCTCATCCACATAATCAAATGCATCACATGTAGTGAATAAACGTCCCTCGCCCAATTGATAATCATCTATGAGTCCCCCACAATCTCCTGCATAAAAAGATGATGTCTCTTAGCAAATAGGAGGACCATCCAGAGACCAACGAGCTCTCCTTTAGTGTTTGTCCCCATGCCACAATTCATCCAAATATGGTATTTTTCTGCCCAGTCCCAATAAATAACAACACCTGCACCACGTAAAGAGGCCTGAGACTGAAGAGCCCCGCCGAACTGAGCCCTGCAGCCCGCCGAGCTCAAATATGTCGAAGGAAGTAGTGGACGACACTAGAGAATTTTATTCCTAATAGTCAACGGACACTCCAAGAAGCCTGCAGTAGCTTGTCTCGAGCACCAATCTAGAGTGATATGTTTGTATTCAAATATATATAAGTTCCTTGCTTTCCATGTTTCCCATATAATATGGCATGCTATCTCACCATATTCCCTGTTATGTGTGAACCATGTCCATAGACAATCCTGGATCATGTTTCCCTGCCAAGAGCGAGTGCAAGTAATAGAGTGATGAATATTTTTCCAAATATTTGTCATGAAAGAACAAGTTAAAAACAGATGTTGTCCCGAGTCTTCATCAAGCATGCATAATGGACACATACTCGGGCCATGAAAACCCCGCTTCTGTAGATTATTCCAGGTCAATACTTTGTTCTCTAGCACCGATCAAATGAAATATCTGATCTTTGGGGGGATGTTCCACTTCCAAATGAGCTTAAACCACCATTTTCGATCCACATTTACCAAATACATACTTTCTTGATAGACCAAACTAGTTGTGATTGTTCCAACCGCCAGATTCCACAACCACTTAATCATATCCAGGCAATCTATTAAATGTATGCTTACCCTATACAATTCTTTTGTATATTCAGTCCATTCCAAAGCCTAGGCACCGAGGAGTCCCAATTATCCAGCATCTAACCAAATTCAAGAGCCGCTAATATTAGAACATTTGCAATATGCATGATAAAAACCTCGTTTAAATTTCTTATTTCTTCCCTTCATTCATTACTTTATTATCTCTATTGTTCTATACCTTGTTTTTAACCCCTAAATCGATTCCCTTTCTACGTTTTGTGCACATAGTTTACATGTGCTATGATGTTTATGTTTCACATTCCTTAGCTTTTGGCTAGCTCAATGCTCAGTACATTTATCATTAAAAAATGATATTTATATTTGCATACCATTACACCTTCACAAGAAAAAACTAATAATATAACCACAAATCTCATCCATTTAATTAATATCTAAATCTATTAAAGTTTTAATTCCATTCATTTCGAATATTTTTCATGGGAGAATCTATAAAATCAGACACCACCTTTCTTTCATGTTCCAAATTTTGAAGCCAAAAACACATCATCAATTAATTTATATAACTAAATAAAAAAATGTAAACCATACCCGCTTTAACTCTGAATACATATGAAAAACCTCACATCAATGTTTTCACTCGAAAATTACACAGCTAAAATATTCATGGTGGACCCTAGTATATAAATATGGCCGGTTCACAAAATAGCTCCAACCATAAGTTAAGGGACCACAACATGGGTTGGCCAACACGTTTTTATCAATCAAGAACATGCAATCTAGAGTGACTTTTGACCTTTCACATTACTTTTCCACTCATAAACAATGGTCATACACTCCTTCCATTATATCACTTACACATTGAAGATATTCATGGTATATATCACTTACACATTGAAGATATTCTTGGTATATATCACTTACACATTGAAGATATTCCTGGTATAGCTATGGGACCTATTACTTACACAATAAAGATATGGTATATCTAGATGTCCTATTCTTAGGACCCATTCTAATATTCTTACCGGACATATTCTTAGGATTTTGATTTATAAAAATTTAATGGAGTTTTTTAAATATGATTAAAAATTTTAAAATAAAGTTAATGGTCAAAGTTCTTATAACTTAGATAAAAGTATAATTTCCAATTGGGTGTATGAATAAAAAATGTATTAATCTTTTTAACATTTTAAATATATAGTTAAGTTTTTGGTTTCCTTGTATGAAGCTATGAAGCAATTTTGTTAATCTTCTATATTCTTGTCATTTTAATATTTAGGTGAATTAACAATATGTTCTTTTTACTATGCTATTTTTTAGGATTGGTTTTTTTATAACATTTTGGTATTTGTGTTTTTGTTTTTGGATTGTTTTTTACAACATCGTGGTATTTGTGTTCTTGTTTTAACTACTTGTATATATGTTTTTTCATATTCGAATTTCAGTTTTTTTTGTGTTTTTTCACTAATTTAAACAATTTAGCTTTTTTTAATGTTTTGAAAAAATTATTGTTTTCAAGTAGAACTATCAATTTGCATTGTCAATTTAGAAGATTAAATGTTTTTTTTTTTTAAGATTATAAATTTACATATTCACTTTTCATGGAAAACTTGTTTACATATCATCATGTTTAAATTAAGACTCTTTAGAATGCTCATCATTATATCCTCTACCCAATTAAACACTATAACATTTATATTTAGGCATTTTTTATATCTTATTTAAGTAAATATTAAAAAATGTTTAAATGTAATAGTTATCATGTTAAATACGTAATTCTTCTTTTTTTTATTTACATTAGTTTACATTAAGATAAGATTATAATTAAAATCAATTTTATAATACTTTGATCTTTATTAAAAGTTATTATATATAGATCATTCTTAAATTAAGATTATAATTAAAATTAATTTTATAATCTTTTCATCATTATTAAAAGTAGTTATATATGGATCATTCTTAAATTAGTGGGAGAATAAAATTCAATACTCAAATTGAATGTTTATGTCTAATTTAAACATGTTCACGTTGGATTTTACAAAGGAGATTGTTATCATGACGTGTTGAAACTTTTTCAACAATTAAATATTATGGAGTTAATAACAATACCGAACATTTTAATTAATAAACATTCATAATTTTAAGCTGCATACCCTATACCCTATAGGCCCACTTTTGTGTAATATTATAATATTATAATATTATACATTATCTCACCCTCTTTGATATTAATCATGAAATTTTAATTATTTTAAGCATAAAAGAACTCATTTGTATGTCGTGATTTGTATCATATAATTTATACACGACAATATTTTTAGGTACAAGTGTGTTCATTTAATGGTTAGGAATACACAATAATATCTTAGTTTTTTTTCCAAAAAAAATAGCACTTCATTTATATTATTAGTTTAACCACATTGTATAATAGGACACCACTAAACATTGATTGATCTTAGGAGATGTTGGGGGAAACCATGAGGGTTTCTAGGGTTTATAGCGATTCTGCAGGAATTTTTGATTTTGATGGTTGATCGGATGATTGTGTGGCCTACGACGAATTGGAGTCAAGCTGATTCGCTGAATCAGCCTAGTACCAGCCAAGGTTTAAAAAAGTGGGAACTAACATTCTAGTCGTAGGTTACCTTTCATCTTTTCTTCTTGATTTTTCGGTATTTTTCCTGCATTGAATCTGGTTTCTATCTTTGGCGATGGTTATTTGAGGATCTTTGGACTCCTCCTTTTTTAGTGATTGTTCCTTTTCTTGGCTTTTTTGGGGGTCCTACGTGCTACTCTAGGGGTAGGTACTGTTTCCTATTGTTTTGGCAGCTGTCGCTTTTCCTCTAACGGAAACCGACAGCTGTGGTTTCTTTCCTATATTTTGGGGTTGGTGTCCACTATGGTGGAAACTAGTCATTTACACAACCCTACTCTGCCGGCTTCCATTTCCGTGTTGGGCGATATCTCTGGCAGCGCTGCTGGTGGAGGTTCACATAATGGTAAACTTCGAGGTTTGAAGGCCAAGAACAGAAGATTACTGAAAACCATCAAGGCTAGGAAAGACATTGCTAGGTTTGACATTGATGGGGATTATAATCTTAACAGAATTGGCATCCTCGCGGAAAGGGCTCTGGTGGGTAGGTTGGAGTATACTTCGGGTAACAAATTAGAAATCTCAGAGTGGGTCAATAGATTTTGGGTTCCGCTTACTGGCATGGCTCCTCGTATCAATCTGTTGATGAATCGTTGGATTTTATTCACCTTCTCTAAGGCAGCTCATCTTGATAAGATCTTGTCCACTTTCTGGGAGTTCAAGCAGGGTTCACTGTTTATAAAACGCTGGCATTTGAATTTTGATCCTCTTAAAGAATTTCAAACCCTTCGGCATCTATGGATGATCATTCCAGGTCTCCCCATCGAACTCTGGATAGAAGAAGTCATTATGGGGCTTGCAAATTATGTCGGGAGATTTGTGCATTTTGATAAGCAAAATTTCTTCGGTATGGATCGCCGGTATGCTAAAGTAATGGTGGAAATCGATTTGAGGGGTGGTTTACCCGCTGAAATTGAGATTGCTTGGGGATCTAGGGTTTGGAAACAAACCCTTGATTTCTTTAAGATTCCGTTTCGATGCTTCTCATGCCGGAAGATTGGACATGTTTGGACCTCATGCCCTTTCAGATGAAAGATTTCTCTGGCTTCTTCTGCTTCGGAGCACTCCTCTCCCAGGGTTGGAAATCATAAGTCTTCTTTTGAGCTTTCAGGTAAGTTATTAAATGAAACCCCCTTAAATTATCCTGAAATATCAAATGTTGAACTTGCCTTTATTGCATCCTCTGAAAAATTGCTATCTAGTCGTATCTCTAAGGGAGAAATTCAGATGCGTCATGATCTTGTGACGGGCCTTCCAGTAACTAGCCCGGTAAAAAATTCTTCCTGTCAGAAAGTGGGTCGTAAGTTATTTGGTGACCTGGAGACAGACACTAATGATTTAGGGAATTTATCGTCTCGACTTGAAGGGGATGAGTTGTCAAAACCTAATCTTGGTTGGTCTTCTTTCCCTAGTAATTCGGGGTTACATTCTCAACTCCCTAGTAAATTAGGGTTGGGTCCAACTTCACTTGTGGTTTGTGTGTCAGATTCACCTCAGAATCTGGGTTGTAAAGCTAGGCAGACATTGGATGGTCACAATATTTTGGATTGTTCTGATGATATATCCAATTCGGTGGAAAATGTTATTTTAGCTAAAAGTGGATATCTTATATCGGAGAATGGGGAGGAATTTCCCCCTTTACCTATCTACACAAAAAATCCGGGTAGTGGGTCTTTGGCTAAACCTATTCAAACCCTGAATTTCCAAAATGTCACCATTAGACGGGGTAAAAAGAAAAAGAATTCTGAAAAAAATGTCCATCGCACCTCAGATTCATACACTCCTATATCGGAGAGATTGGAGGAGGTGGGTAGGAATGATATGGTGGTTTCCATGGGGCTTAGAGCAACTTCCCCCAAATTGCATGTTCCTTGATGTCTATGTTGTCCCTGAATGTGCGTGGATTGGGTAAGGTGACTCGGGCACAGGCCTTATCCAATCTATTCAATGCTACTGGGCCTGCTATTATTTTGCTTCAGGAGACAATGTGTGAAGATAATTTTTCTATCCATAAACTTTGTAAACTTCTACCTTTTTGGGAGGTGTCTGCAGTTAGTTCTTGTGGTTTATCTGGGGGTCTTGCAGTTGCATGGGATCCAAATGTTTTTTTATTTTAAGGTGTTCTCTACCCCTTGGGGTATGTTATTAAAGGGGCTTTTCCGTGGGAATCAGCATTCTCTTTCCATACTCAATTGCTATGCTCCCTATAGGGAGAGACAGAGTTTTTGGGTATCATTACAGGATTCTGGTCTTATGAATTTAGATGATTTGATTATTGCAGGAGATCTAAATTTCACTTGTCATGCTTCAGAAATTTGGGGATCCTCTGCCAGGATGGATGATTTAGAAAAGTTCTTCTCTCAGTTACTTTTGGATACAGATTTTGTGGATGTGCAGCCACATAAATTGGTCCCCACCTGGACTAATGGTAGATTCGGACGTGATGGAGTTCATAAGCGTTTGGATAGATTCCTTGTCAAATCGGATTTGTTGGACTTTTTTCAGAAGCATCGGTCTTGGGTTTGTGACTGCAAATTCTCGGACCATTGGCCCATTGTCCTTCAATTAGATTAATTTGGTCACAATCAATCTTCGCCCTTCAAGTTCAATGCTTCCTGGCTATATGATGATTCCTTTTGTAGTATGGTTAGATCTTATTGGCTGAGCTGTGGGGTTTTTGATACAAACCCGTTGCAGAATTTCTGTCATAAATTAAAGGGTTTAAAAGAGACTGTTTCTAAATGGATCAGGGATAAAAAGAAGGCAGACAAATTGGAACTATCTCTGTTAGAAAGGAAACTACAGGCATCTATCTCTGCAAATGTAAATAATTCTCTCTCTTTCGACTCATTTGAAGTTATGAAGCAACTTGAGCAAAAAAAAGAAGAGTTACTTATCCAAGAAGAAAAAGAATGGCGACTTAAGAGTCGTGCCATTTGGATTTCTCCTGGTGATAAAAATACTAAACTTTTTTCACTCTTTCGCATCAGCTAGGAGAAACTCGAAATTTATATGGGAAATTAATGATGACAAAGGTCATCATCTTTCAGGGCTTGATAACATTAAATCAGAAGTTGTTTCCTTCTTTGGCAATATTTACAGTGATCCTGGAGATTGCAGTTTGACAGATCAGATTAAAGTGGCATCTCTATATCCACGTTTCTTTAATGAGCAGGATGTTGATTGTATACAAGAGCAGGTCTCGTTGGAAGAAATTGAACAGACATTGAAAATCTTTGCTAAAGATAAAAGCCCCGGGCCTGATGGGTAGCCGATGGAGCTATATCTGCATTTTTTTGATCTGATGGGATGTGAACTTCAAGAATTGGTGAATTTCTCCAGAGTCAATGGATATATCTCGGGTGATCTTAACTCCACATTTGTCACCCTAATTCCAAAAAAAGACAAGCCATTATCTTTTGGTGAATTTCGTCCGATTGCTCTTTGTAATTTACTGTACAAGCTTATTTCAAAAATTATTGCTGATAGATTGAAGTCTGCTCTATCTGAACACATCTCTGTGGAACAATTTGGATTTTTAGCTGGAAGACAGATACATGATGCTATTGGCATTTCCCAGGAGCTGATGCACAGTATTAAGATCTACAAGAAAAAAGCCCTATTGCTTAAAATGGACTTGGAAAAAGCATATGATAGGGTAAACTAGTCATTTCTCAGAATGATCCTCATCAGAATTGGGGTGCCTCCTTTGATCATTAAGTGGATTATGGCCTGCATTACTTCTATGAATATCTTTGTGCTTGTAAATGGTAGTCCATCTGAGTTTTTCAGCTGCTCCAGGGGGATTAGACAGGGTTGTCCCCTATCTCCTCTTCTATTTATATTGATTATGGATGGTTTCAGCAGATTGGTTAATAATGCTTTAATGAGAGGACTGATCAAAGGTATTAAGATATCAAGGGATTATGTGATCACACACATATTGTTCGCTGATGATGTTCTAGTGGCTAGTGTGGACTCTATGGAGGAGTGGTCTATGTACAAGGAAATTATTCAGATGTTCTGCAGTGCATCAGGTATGAAAGTCAGTTCTGCCAAATCAAACTTTTATCATTATTCTCTAAATGATGAAAAGCTTAGAGACATCCTATTGATCCTGCCTTATAATTGTTGTCCCATTGAACAAGGTTTCAAATATCTGGGTTTTAATCTTAAGCCGAACAATTATCAAATCAAGGATTGGTTTTGGCTGCTGAGAAAAGTTGAGGCTCGTATTGCGCATTGGTCTTACAGGCTCTTGTCCATTGGTGGAAAACTTATATTAGTGAAGTCTGTTCTCTCCAGCATACCTGTTTATTGTTTTTCCTTGCTTGAAGTGCCATCTTTTATCATCAAGACCATTAAAAAATACTTCTTCAATTTTCTTTGGTCCGGGACTGCCTGTAGTGAAAAGATTCCTATGGTTGTTGCTGATACTCTTTCTAGACCTTATAGATATGGTGGATGGGGCATTAAAGATCTGGAGATCTTCAATATTGCTCTCAGATTAAAAAGTTCTTGGAGGGGTATTTTTGGAAATACCCTCTGGTCTAGACTCATTCACAACAAATATATAAAATCGGATGTTTTCTGTTGGATTAGAAATCCTAAATTGGTTAGTTGGAATTTCTCTCCTATGTGGAGGGGTTTTATGAAAATATTCCACTGGATCAAAAATGACCTTTTATGGCAAGTGGGGACAGGGAAATTGATTCGTGTTGGGATTGATCCTATCATAGGGTTGGAACATGATTATATAATTCCTCCTATCATCTCTCAGTATCTTCAGGTTTTAGGGCTGTCCACATTGAATAAAATTCAACTTCACAGTTCTGGGAATGAGAATAATACTAAGTGGCTGTCTGCTCGAGAGATTGGTCTTTCTGGTTTTTTAGCTCGGATCTGGGATGACTACATCGGAAATTTAAATTCAGCAGGTGTCAAATTGAACAATGATACATATCAACTTGTTTGGGGTGGAAACACTGCATCTGGTATTGTATCGGCACAAACTGCTTATTCTAGAATTGTACAGGACAAGTTTATATTTCCTCAGGATTGGTGGTATAAGAGACTATGACGTTGGTCTATTCCTTTAAAACTGAAATGTTTTATTTGGTTAGTTTTGCAAGACAAGCTGAAGACATGGGAAAATATATGCAAACGGGGATGGATTGGACCTAGTTTCTGTGTTCTTTGTAAAAATGCAGCTGAAACAAAACAACATCTATTTGTCCACTGCACTTTTACTAGAAAAATCTGGGATGTGGCTTCAACAAGTCTTAATATCACACAGTGCTGGGATGTGGGGGGTTTTAATAAGTGATTATTAAACGGGTATAGACATTGCAAGCAACATTTTTATATTGCTATATGTATCCCGTGGGCTATTTGGTTTACCAGAAATTGCGCCATCTTCCGGAACTCTACACCTGATATTGTGCAATGCAGCATGATTGCATTAAAAATGCTTTCTACATGTGAGGTTGATGATCTGAAGTTGAAGACTGACAGAATTAGTTTTTTTAATCTCAAAGTGGATCAGCCTGTCCTCTTCTTTGATGGTGCTTCACAATATGGTTTATGTGCAGTTTCGGGTGTCATATATCTTAATGATTCTCATTATTTTTCTGTTAGACTCAATTGTGGTACAAGATCAAACATGAAAGCTGAGTTAATGGCTCTCTGGTGTGTTCTTAAAGTTGCTAATATCTTTGGATTGGTTAATATCAACGTATATGGTGATTCCCGGGTTACTATCAAATGGGCGGCGGGAGACTTCAAGCTCAATGTTATGAATCTGAGGCATTGGGCTAATAGAACACATTTTGAAATCTCAAAGCATCAGAATATCAAGTTCGAGCATATTTATAGAGAACATAATTCTCTTGCAGACAAGCTATCTAAACAAGCGCTATCTGGTATGGAAGGTCAGTTGATTTGGGAGGAATGGTGCGACAACTGCATCCTAGACAGTGGGTCGACTTATTTTCTTGATTGACCTGTGTTGGGTGTAGATTCTGGGACTTTTTGAATCAGTCGAATCCTCATTTTGGTTTTTTGTATATGTAGTGGTGTAAGTATCTTCCAAGCTTTAATGGTGGCTTTGAGAGTATTGAGTGGTTCCTGAAACTTCTTGCAGTTCAGATCTTTCATGAAGAATAGTAATTGATTCAACAGTTTGAATCATGATTTTTCATTGTACTATTTGATTCGTTTGAATATCAATAGTAGTTTTTTTCGCTGGAAAAACCCACATTGTATAATAAGTCAAAAATACCATACAAAAATATTAATTATGGATTGATATTGACTCATATCATCAAAATATCTCCAGAAAACAGTTTTCATTAAATTCTCTAACATTATACTTTTAACAAAGCTAAATATACAAAAATTTGATTGTGTACTGAAGCAAAAGATGACAAGAATGGAGACTGGAAACTAGAAAAGCAAAACACCATCTCCTCAAGGCTATATTGAGTGTAACAAAGGAGGCTAACCCAAATGTGGTCTGAGATCTTATTTCATAATAATATCATTGGTAACTTCCCAAATGTCCCAAGTGTCTTCTCCTACATGCAACGCCAACTTAGAAAGTTGATCCACTAACGTATTCCTTTCCCTAAAGATATGTTGGTATTTGATCTCCTCGAAAAGACCAACAAGTCTTAAAATCTCTTCATAAAGAGGCTTCAAAAGGATATTCTTTGGTGCTCTTTTCATTTTTAACGAGTTGATAACTAATTGAGAGTCCCCATATACCTGTAGTTGTTGGACTCCTTTTGAAAAAGGAAATAGCATCACCAACTTAATAACCATCATATCATCTCTATTGTTTGAGGATCTCCCAAGACTAGTAAAGAACTTGTACCAACGAGAATCAAATAAGAAAATTAAAACCCCTGCACCTCCCATACCTAGTCTTCCTTGAGATGCACCATCGAAATAAGCCCAGCTTTTGGATTTGTCAATTACCTCCTCCACAATTCTTCTCTACTTTTTGGGACCTCTAGACTGCGGAAAGTGATTGAGAATGGCCAAAATCTTGGAAGCATAAATCTGTGGAGGGATTGTGATATCCTAGAAGATCACCTCGTTCCTTTCCAACCAAGCCCCCCAAATCATGAGAATTGGGAGAGCTAGAAATTCATAATAAGCTCCATTATTCAATCAATCATGCAAAGCTTCTTGGAGTACAATACCATCCTAGAAGAATTGAATACCTTTTACTCGAGATTTATAATTTCACATGCTGATAAAATAAGGATAGAAAATGAAAAGGTGATTGATGGATTCAACGTCTTCTTTGTATATTGGACATTTTCTTAGTCCACTTCCAAACTTTTTAACCAAGTTGTCCCAAATAGGTACTTTACCTTCTAGAAACAACCACATAAATAGTTTAGTCTTCAAAGGACATTGGAACTTCCATATCACTTGATTATACACCATTCTGGCGCAGGAGTATCCTCCTCTTCTCTTATAACCATGTAGCATAATATGGGAAGATAGTGACCACCTTCTACATTCATGGACCATAACACCTTGTCCTCACGGTCCTCCAAATAGATATGACTATCATGAATATATTTGATATAACCTTCCCACAGAATCACATCTTCTGCATCAAAACCCATATGATTTGTTGACAACCAAACTTGTCTATGAGGAGTGGAATTATGTAGATCCTGAATCTGACTCAAGAAAAGAATACCCAATATCCCTTAAGGAGTCAACCATCAAACATGAATCCTAAAATAATTTGAACAACCAATCCAAGGATCTTGTATGATTCTGACGCTTCTCCCATTTCCGACCTCCCATGCTATCTAATCCCTAATAACCTCAAAATACAATAACAGAGACTTCCACATAATGGAAAGATTTACGGTGGACTTATCTCTTGTTCTAAACCATTCTTACAAAGTAAGGGGAAAGATATATCTCTAGTAAACAACTATGACCCAAAGTCCCTCTCCCTTAAGGACTCTCCATATACCTTTAGCAGCTAAAGCTCTAGAGAAATAGAGGTGGTGTTTCAACCCCCATCCACCTAAATATTTAGGTAAGGATAACCTTTTTCAAGAGACCCAAGGGAAAGACCTCTCCTCACGCTTACCTCTCCATAAGAAATTGAAACACAACTTCCTTCTACTTTCCAGAATACCAATAGGGACAAAGCCCCAAGAGACCCAATAAACACGTATGGCTTGCAAGAGAAACTTCATGAAAACAAGTCTTCCACCCCAGGAAAGCCATCTGTTACACCAGAGATGAATCGTATTGTCTATTTTACTAATGAACCATGTCCAATCCCTTTGGAGATAGTAATTAGCCTTGACGAAAAAACCCAAAAACTTAAGCCCCTGAGATAAGTCTATTAGCACAAGATCAAACTGTGGAATAATCCAATCTAACAATTCATGGTTCAAGTTCATAACAGAGATAATGGACTTCCTTGAAGTACACAACATCCTAGTATTTGTAGTGAAGAGGGACATAATATCTTTAAGCTTAGCAATTTCCCTTTTTGAACCATTTGAAAATAGTAGGATACCATCTACAAATAGAAAATGAGTAATGAAATCAAATCCTCTAATCCTAATACCTTTAAGATTTACACTGGATTTTTCTTGGAGGATAGATTGACTAAGACCTTCCACGATAAGTAGGAAAAACAAAGGAGAAAGAGGGCACCCTTGCCTCAGGCCTCTTCCAGGCCTAAAAAAGGACGAGTTTGATCCATTGATCAACACTGCGAAGGATATCGATTGAACAGAAGATAATATCCAATTGACAAAAGCAAGATCAAAACCCACCTGGCGCAGGACCAATCACAAGAAGGTCCAATTCACCTTATCATACTCCTTTGTAAAATATACTTTAATAACAATAGTCGGAAGACATTTAATCTTGGTAAAGTGCAACACTTCCTATGCTATTCCAATAGCATCATGGATCTATCTTCCCTTAAGAAATGCAAATTCTTCATGTGAGACTACTTTAGAAAGGATACCCTTGATTCTTTTGGCTCTGATCTTGGCAGTCAATTTTTAAATGACATTACACAATGATATAGGCCTAAAATCCTCCATTTTAATCACTTTGTCGTGCTTTGGAATGAGATCTATGAAAGTGGTATTGAAAGCAGCTAGAACTCTGCCTCTGATCCTAGATTCTTCAACAATAGTTGGAAGATCATTTTCAAAAAGATCCATAAAAACAATGAAACATTCCATCGATCGAACACCCGGGCCCAAGCTTTTATCCTTTTGGAAAGAGTGTATTGTCTCTCTAATTTCTTCAATAGTTATCTCCTCCTTAAGAGTAAGGTTCTTTCTTCAATGAAAAAGGATGGGTAGTGAGAAATAGGACTTAACATGGGGGCCACATGAGTTTGTGCCTCTTCCTTGAACAAATTACAAAAATAGTTCCCCCACTCTGGCCAGATTGTAGAAACCTACCACATGTCTTCCTTCTTCCTCTTTGATATGTCGTAGAGTAGTGATATTATTCCCATTCCTGAGAAAAGTGTGGAAGAATTTAGAATTATCATCCCCTTTTTGAATCCATATTTCTCTACTTTTGAGCCTTAGAGTTGCTTCTTCCTCATATAAGATTTTCGTTCTCCTAGACTCCAGTTCCGCAATGATTCTTTTATGGTCTATGCAAGAGAACCCATTAGGGTTTTTCTATTGAAAAGTAGCCAACTGGCCTTCAATCCTGCCTAGATCGAGTCCTTGATTTCTGCTTCTATCCACAACCCATGGGATAATATGATCTTTGATCCTTTTTAGATTATTATGAAACTGAATAATAGTATATGCTATATAGTTTACATCAAAACGGTTCCATACACTTCTAACCATTTAGAGGAAATACTCATCTTCTAGCCAAAAGTCTTTGAACTTGAAGGGGCTCGATGGTTTACCTAAATCTGTCTTCACTTCCAAGAAAATGGAAAAATAGTTCAAATCCCCTCCATATCCCACCCATTGTTTGATGCTGGGAGCAAAATGAATAGCACCTTCATTGACAAGGAGCCAATCCATCCTTTTAGCTATCATATGATCACTAATATGTCCATTCAATTGTTTTTTTTTTACAAAAATGTGTTAAAAAAATTATTATTTAAAAAAAGGTTCCATAGCAGCTATGATACAAGATGGCCCTTGGCCTGAGTTCACATAGTACTAGCCGTTGTTTTACAACAAAATTTCCTAATTACAGGCCAGCACTACACTAGAGAACTATGTTTCAAACTGGAAAAACCAATGACAACATCCTAGTACTTATCCAAAAGGACACTAAAAGAAAACATTCACTAATTACACCGTTGCCCACTACTAATAAAAGAACATGAAACTTGATTTATATTGTTGCTCTGTTGGGGTTTTTTCTTTTGCTTTGGTGTGGGCCTGCTCCAGAGTGATTCCAACAAATGTGATGCTTTAGGGAGGAAAAGAAGTCTAAAAAACAAAACTATCATCAACATCTACAATATTTCCTCAGGCGATAAGACATTCCATTTTGGGCCTACAACTCTTCCACCCAGTTCTCCAGATCCTCCAACTAGTCCTCCTCGAGCTCCAATTCGTTCATTAGGGAGCATTCTTTCTGTCTAGTCACGGCTCTTTCATGATTCAGGTCCTCCATTACCCTTTCCAGACGTCTCTCCATCTGGCGTAAATATTCCTCATTCTCCCTTGAATGCCTTCACAAGCCACATGCTACTCCCATGCATTCCTCTTCCACTCATTCGATCCCATGATGAAAATAGAATCCACGTAGTTCATTTCCTCGATGATGAGGCATTTTCATACCAAAGATAGGATTTCCTTCTTTTCCATGACGCAAAGCTCCAGGGAAATTTTTCTTCAGGGTGGTGAGCTCTACTTCAGATTGCAGGCGATTATGCATTATATCTATTTCTTAGATTCCTACATTAGTCACCCAAACGTCACTACCATCATATTTTCTTGTGTTCACAATCCATCGTACCCTTTCCTTGATTGCAAGGTTACTTCCCATTCCTAAATTTGTACTCACCATGACCGTTGGAACCAATTTTGGCATGGGAGAATTTAACACCCGATCACACAGCATACAGAACAAATTTGGGAATGTGTCAACTTCTTGATGCCACTTGTTTTCAAAATTTCCACCTCTATGACATCATGGGATGGAGGTCCACCGTGGTTGACTTCCATTTATGGTAAGTTCAACTTCTTTCGGTTTTGTTGCTGAGTTGGCCTCAAGGTCCACGTCATGGTTAAGGTCCCTTAACACATGAATGAATAGGAATTTATGCCAACCTTCTATTTCTTTAATAATTCAAGTCATGATTGGATGAATAGAAGGATCTTGAGGAGAATCCTTGTATTTCAAGTACCTTGTGATCAACGAAGAGTCCCCAATTATGGATACCTCCTTGATTGATTTTTGATTCAATATTTAGCATCCTTGGTATAGGGCTAAGGATTTGGCCTGGTTGTTTGATTTTATATTGATTCCCCATGAGTATCTGTAGCAGACTTGTCCTTTGGGGTTAGAGATAACCCCCCCCCCACGCACTTGCCTCCCCTAGGTTTCCTTTGGAATCCCCATTGAACTACAAATAGTAGGTTCTTTAATCAATCGTCCATTTATCGAACTCCTCTTTTGTTGTTCTTCATTTCCAGTTAAGTTTAAACACAAGATGAGTGAACTTAATGGGGGCGGGGATGGTGGATGCACCTTCAATCCACTATTCCTTCAATTTCATTAGATTTGTGTCCCTTGGGCCGTATATAAGAGAGAGAGACTTTCTATTAAAATATGTTTGAATTGAACATCAATCCTTTTGGGGTTAATTGGAGCAGCCAGGAAAATATGCTTGTTTTGTGTGAGCCAGATTTTCCAGAAGATAAATTTTGGAAGAGTCAACCATGCTTGTAAAATAAAATGTTTTCCAAAAATATTTTTCCAGCAAAGGAGAACCAGGATGAGAAATCCCCAAAGTTTGTAGCAAGGACACAAGACTCATCCTCGAGGTTCCCCAATGCTAGCATCTAGACCTCCCTCATAAAAAGACATTCCAGGAGTAGATGATCTATTGTTTCTTCTATTGCCTGACACATCAAACCTCTAATTGGTCCTTTCATTCCTCATTTCTATAGGTTCTCCCCTATTATAATTTTCCTATGTGCCACCAACCAGAAGAAGAAGTTTACTTTTGGTGGGCCTATAGAATTCCAAATTTTTTCCACATATTAGGAGAAGATTCTAGCATGTTGTATATGACCTCATACCCTTTTGAGATGGAGTATGTTCCTTTTACTCCCTATCCTCTTTTTTCCATTGCACCGATGTGAATAGGGGCCGCTCCAAATAATTGTTGCAATAAAACCTTATATTTTTCTTCCAACGCTTGAGGCAGATTGAGGTATTTCAAACCTTCCTAGGTCCCCTTTTCTCTATTCCAACTGCATTTGTCTCATATTCTCCTAACCCATTCTCCTCCATCCATTTGTCCCATATTCTCCTAACCCATTCTCCTCCATCCATTTGTGAGGGTCTTACATTCCTTCCTAGGAGTTGAGTTGTGGCCTATTCATAATTTTATCTTGCCATATATTGATTTTTTTGCCATTTCCTAGGATCCAGTGGAGAAGCGGATGAAAAACGTCCCAAGCTGCTTTGCACAAATTCCAAATATGGGTTCATTTACCTTCTTGGGGGCGACGATGCAAAGCTCTAAGGCCCCTTCCTATTAATTATTTATCTTGCAAGGATTTTTGAGATGAGGTGTCTTTATTGGAAAGAATCCTCAAGAGGATATTTGCACTTAGTGCTAGGTTTGACATATGAGGTTCCTTAATTTAAATTTCCCCTTCATTGAGAAAGCTCTTGACAACCTTCTAGTTGATCATGTTAAATTTATGGCCATTTACTTCCTTATTTCCATAACAAATACCGGAGGAGTGTGCTAATCTTGTTCAAAACACCTTTTTATGCGAGGAGAATCATACCTTGAAAGAGTGGGAAGGCAGCAAGGACAACCAGCCTTTAAGTGAACCAACTTACGTTCTGGGTTTAGCTAGAGGGATCCCCATCCTTCCATATTTTTCTTTGTTTTTTCTATAAAATTACCCCAAACTTTGATATAAGGAGATGCTCAAGTAATTGGAAGGTACATATATTTGGAATCCTTGCAATCTACCAAGATTGGGATTTCAAGAACCTTGTCAATACTGGATATTTCATTTGGAGGAGTGTTCCATGCATAAATGTTACTCTTCCTTTTGTTTATTTTTTCTCCTAAGAATATGCACGAGGAGAGCATGGAGGAAAACCTTCAGGCTAGGATAGGAGAAGCTTCCCCCATAAGAAGGGTGATGTCTGCAAGTTGAGCATGGTTAATGGATTTCACCTTAGGGGTAATGATGACACCTAGAATATTAGCCTTCCATCTTTCTTCTTCCAGTTTGCTACTTAGGACCTCTGCCATTATAATGTGCTGAGGATAGAGGGAAGCCCTTCTAGAGGCCTTGACTGAGCTTGAAGATATTGACAAGTATAGCATTAATAAGAGGAAATATCCAGGGCGAATCAACATAGCCTTTGATAAAGGAAATGAAATTTGGCCTGAATCCAAACGTTTGCATAACCACAAAGAGGAATTCATAGTTGACTCTGTCAAAGTCATTTTCCATGTAAACATTTATTAGGATTATTTTCTCTTTCATGCATATTATAGAATGGATGGAATCTTGCATAGGGATTACATTATCAATCAGATTCCTCTTTTCCACAAACCATCCATGATTTTCAGATATTATTTTGGGGACTATAATATTCATCCTGTTTGCAATAATTTGTTAGTTATCTTGTATGAGGAGTTGCATAGAGAGAGAGGCCTGAACCGGTCAAAAGAGGAGGGTTATTTTTTCCTTTGGAACTAACATAAGAAAGGCCAAATACCCCCCCCCCCCAAACTTTGCTTTCCTTTGAAATTAGGCTATCATTCTAATTAGATTAGGTTTTACAATAGTCCAACATGATCTAAAGAAGTACATGGAAGATCCATCTAGCCCCGAAGCTTTATCGAGTGCAACTCCCCAAATTTTGCATGGACCATGTCGTTTTCTGAAATATTTTTGGTTAGTCATAAATTACCCTCTTGTGAAATTAAATTAGGAACCATGTTTGCATACAATTCGTCAGTGCAGACACTAATTGTGTTGGTTGTGGAGTATGATCTCCAGATTCAGAGATATTATTATTCAGTTGTGTCTGTACTCCAGGTTTGGTTATGATCCCAACACGACCCTAGGGGGGTTCGGGCCCATGGTTTTGGGTAACCCGTGGTATTTTCCCATTGTATTTCCCTTATAAAATAAAGACATTGTAACACGGCTAGGGTTGATGTATTAGGTATTATGCATTGTAAAGATCTCTAAGATCAAGAAGAGAGACTGTAAGACAGTGAAGAGGAAGTGCATCAGTTGTGCTGCAGGTTGTATCCCTTCACTTTTCTGGATAGAATAATAATAAGGACTGGCAACTTCAGTGTGGACGTAGCCCAAGTTGGGGTGAACCACGATATATCTGTGTCTCTCTTGTAATGTGTGTGTGATTATATTTGCATTTATGTTTATTGTTATTTATATGCGATCCTGTTTTTCTAACAATTAGTATCAGATCCAAAGGTCTATTTGGCAGACAAACCCACAGGAAGCTAGGGTTTCTGGTTCGAGTGGGAGCAATGGAAGAAGAAGGAAAGTTTAAGGTCGAGAAGTTTAACGGCCAAAAATTCTAGTTATGGAAGATGCAAATGGAGGACTATCTGTACCAGAAGGATCTATTCTTGCAATTGGGAGGAAGAGCAAAGCAGCCAGCGGCCATGAAGGACGAAGAATGGGAGGTTCTTGACAAAAAGGCTCTGGGAACAATACGGCTGAGCCTGGCTTCGTCGGTGGCTTTCAATATCTCAAAAGAAACAACAACATAGGGTTTTATGAGCGCACTGGGTAAGCTGTATGAAAAACCCTCGGCCTCCAACAAGGTATTTCTAATAAAGCATTTATTTAATATGAATATGTCTGAAGTTGGATCTGTTACTGATCATTTAAATGAGTTTAATACGGTTACAAATCAACGAAGTTCTGTAAGTGTGAACTTTGATGATGAGGTTAGGGCTCTTCTAATCTTGTGTTCATTGCCAAAAAGATGGAATAGCTTGGTCATGGCTGTAAGTAAATCTGTCTCTGGTTCAAACACCTTGAAATTTGATGATGTTATTGGTGTTATTCTTAGTGAGGAAATGCAAAGAAAAAGCACAAGTGAGACATCAGGTAATGCGTTGACCATGGAGAGCAGGGGAAGACAAAAGGAGAGAGGAAAGATCCAAGGTAATCGTGGGAAGTCTAAAATGGGCAAATCCAAGTCCAGACTGGGAAAGATAGAGTGTTGGAACTGTAGAAAGAAAGGACATCTGAAGAAAGACTGCAGATCTCTAAAGAAGAAAGGAGATGCACAGAAGGAAACTACCCAAGAAGCAAATGTAGCAGGTGATGTGTTACAAGATGCTTTGATTCTTGCATTAGATAATACTAGTGATTATTGGGTAGTAGATTCAAGGGCTTCATGTCATGCTACACCCCATAGGAAATACTTTCATGATTATGTTCCAGGGGATTTTGGACATGTTTTATTGGGTGATGATGAGCCATGTAAAATTGTTGGAATATGTAAGGTATGGATAAAAGTTAAGAATGGAACTGGCTGGTTGTTAAAAGATGTTAGGCATATTCCTGCTATGAAAATAAATATGATCTCAACAGGGCAGTTGGGAGATGGCGACTGTCTATCTACATTTGGAGAAAAGTGGTGGAAGGTCACTAAAGGATCAATGGTGATAGCAAAAGGAGACAGGGTAGGTACGTTGTATTTATGTCCTCATAATACTGACCATTCTATCTCTTTAGCTTCCACAGGAACAGATACAACATTGTGGCATCATAGGCTTGGCCACATGAGTGAGAAGGGGATGCAGATTCTCCACTCAAGGAAGTTGCTGCCAGATTTGGAGCAGGTAAGTTTGGAATTCTGTGAGAACTGTGTTTATGGAAAACAGAAGAGAGTCATATTTCTCAAGGTTGGGAAACAGAAGAAGAATGAAAAGTTAGAGCTAGTGCATACAGATGTATGGGGACCGGCTCAGGTACAATCTCTTGGTGGCTCTCATTATTATGTTACAATTATTGATGATGCAACTAGGAAAACTTGGGTTTATTGCATTAGATAGAAATCTGATGTGTTTTCTACTTTTAAGAAGTGGAAAGCTTTGGTTGAGAATGAGACAGGAAAAATGTTGAAGTGTCTCAGATCTGATAATGGAGGTGAGTACTGCGGCAAGAAGTTTGATAGTTACTGTTCATACCATGGGATTCATAGAGAGAAGACAGTCCCAGGAACACCACAAGAGAATGGTGTATCAGAAAGGATGAACAGAATGATCATGGAGCGTGCAAGGTGTATGAGACTGCATGCAGGGTTGCCCTTACAGTTTTGGGCAGATGCTGTAAATACTGTTGTTTATTTAATAAACAGAGGACCTTCAAGTTCTTTGGATGGTGGTATTCCAGAGGAGGCATGGATAGATAAAAAGGTAAACTACTCATTTCTGAGAACGTTTGGTTGTGAAGCATTTGTCCATATTGATAAAGAAAATAGAACAAAGCTTGAAGCTAAATCCAAGAAATGTACCTTTATTGGATATGGGGTTGATGATTTTGGTTATCGTTTATGGGATTATGAAAATCACAAAATCATTAGCAGTAGAGATGTCATATTCAATGAAAAGGTTATGTATACAGATCAGTTGCAGGGAAAGAAACAGGAAAAGGAAAACACAGAGTACACAGTACTTGATGAAATTACAGAAAATGAAGTTCCAAAGGTGCCAGAAAATCAAGAACAGCAGCAAGTGCCTGAAACTCCTGAAACTGCAAGAAGATCTACCAGGTTAAGTAGACTCCCTGAACAATACTCTCCTTCAATGTATTATTTGTTGATGACTAATGCTGGTGAACCAGAATGTTATGAAGAAGCAATGCATGTGGAAACTAGAAAGAAGTGGGAACAAAGCATGAATGAGGAGATGGACTCATTGGTAGGAAACCAGACTTGGGATTTGGTTCAGTTGCCTGCTGGTAAAAGAGCATTGCAGAACAAATGGATTTACAGGTTGAAGAAAGAAGAAGGAGGAAAGAAGCGATACAAGGCTAGACTTGTTGTAAAGGGGTTTGCACAAAAGAAAGGTATAGATTTTGATGAAATATTTTCTCCTGTTGTTAAGATGACTTCAATTAGGACTATCTTAAGTCTAGTGGCGGTAGAAGATTTGCATCTTGAACAGTTAAATGTAAAAACAACCTTTCTCCATGGGGGTTTGGAGGAAGAGATATATATGCAGCAGCCACAAGGGTATGAGGTCAAAGGTAAGGAGAACTTGGTATGCAGGTTGAAAAAGAGTTTGTATGGCTTGAAGTAAGCTCCAAGGCATTGGTATTTAAAATTTGACAGGTTTATGACAGAACAAAGTTATAGTAGATGTCATTCTGACCATTGTGTTTATTTCAAGAAGCTAGACAATGAAAGATATATTATTTTTTTATTGTATGTGGATGACATGCTTGTTGCAGGGTCTAACATGCAGGATATAAATGTACTAAAAAAGAAGCTATCTAATTCATTTGCAATGAAGGATTTGGGTGCTGCAAAGCAAATCCTTGGTATGAGAATAACGAGAGACAGGAAAAATTGCAAATTGACATTGTCTCAGAGTGAGTACATACAAAAGGTGTTGGAGAAGTTTAGAATGCAGAATGCAAAACCAGTAAGTACACCTTTGGCCAGCCATTTCAATCTAAATAAGGAAATGTGTCCCAAGACACAGGAAGAGACAGATTACATGTCCAAGATTCCCTATCAATCAGCAGTTGGCAAATTGATGTATGCCATGGTGTGCACAAGACCATATATTGCACAAGCAATGGGAATTGTGAGCAGATATATGAACAATCCAAGTAAAGAACATTGGAAGGAAGTACAGTGGATTCTCAGGTATTTGAGAGGTACTACCACTCAGGCATTATGTTTTGGAGATTCAGACACTATTCTACAGGGATATGTTGATGCAGATATGGCAGGTGATAAAGATAGCAGGAGGAGGACCACAGGGTATGTGTTTACTATAGGTGGAACAACAGTAAGTTGGATTTCGAAACTACATAAGGTTGTTGCACTTTCAACAACGGAAGCAGAGTATGTTGATGTTACAGAGGCTAGTAAAGAGATGGTTTGGTTACAGAGGTTTATGGAGGAATTAGGTAAGAAGCAGAAGGATAGAAGGTTGTATAGTGACATCTAGAGTGCCATTCATCTTGCAAAGAACTCAGCATTCCATTCTAGGACTAAACATATATAGCTCAAGTACCATTTCATACGCTCTGCTCTTGAAGATGAACTGTTGAAGCTGGAAAAGATACACACTAGCCAGAATCCTACAGACATGTTCACAAAGGTAGTGACCAGAGAGAAACTGAGTTCCTGCTCAGTTTCAGTTGGCCTTCTAGCATGAAGGTGAAGAGGAGAAAGTTTCCAAGACCAAGTCCAGCAGCAGAGGAGTTGTTGTGATCAGTCTCCAAGTGGGAGAATGTTGGTTTGTGGAGTCTGATGTCCAGATTCAGAGATATTATTATTCAACTGTGTTCGTACCCCAAGTTTGGTTATGATCTCGGCACGACCCTAGGGTGGTTCGGGGGCAATGCCCTTGAGAAAGGGGGTTTGGGGGTGTAGCCCCCGAGGAAAATTTTTGGGGCTGTTTTCGCCACTAGTTTTCGGGCCCATGGTTTTGGGTAACCTGTGGTATTTTCCCATTGTATTTCCCTTATAAAATAAAGACATTGTAACACGGCTAGGGTTGATGTATTAGGTATTATGCATTGTAAAGATCTCTGAGATCAAGAAGAGAGACTGTGAAACAGTGAAGAGGAAGTGTAGCGATTGTGCTGCAGGTTGTATCCCTTCACTTTGCTGGACAGAATAATAATAAGGACTGGCAACTTTAGTGTGGACGTAGCCCAAGTTGGGGTGAACCACGATATATCTGTGTCTCTCTTGTAATGTGTGTGTGATTATATTTTCATTTCTTTTTATTGTTATTGCTCTGTGATCCTGTTTTTCTAACAAATTGATCTCCCTAGTCCGAATGGTTCGTATCTAGAACAAAAGTAATACACAATACAAATTACTTTCCTACATTGATCAAATTGAAAAGAGAAACGGAAGATAACTCACCTTATGGGTGCAATACTATATCCTTGCTTAATGTATCTCTTTATCTCCAGATCTCAAGCTGCAAAACAATATACCACAAGTGGAAGTAAGCAAGTACTTATAGCATATAAACGTAGATCAATCTAAGCTAGCAGTCAAAGAAGCCAATTCTAAAGATCCTACAATAATAAGATGTTTATGGAAGAATCTGCATTAATGCAATTATAAGAAATATAGAGAGAGAGGTTACAACTGAGCTTTGATGTCGTAACTCCTTCCAAATTATACCAGCCTCAAAGATCGAATATTTTGCCTCTTAATGGATGAAAGGGAAGCAACTCTAAGCATAATTTCACCAGCAAGTGCTCTCCTCTTTCTCCTCCTTAACCATGGAGAAGCGGTTTGTATTTATAGGACTAAAGGGATAGGAGAAGTTGAGGATTTGTGGGAGAATCTCAAGGGATCATCCCACTAGGTAAGGGGATTGAGTGCCACCTTTCCTAGTTCATAGGGATAAGATTCCACATAACCAAGGGTTCTAGAAGACGCGCAAAGCTTATCTTTCTCCTTTTAAACCAACAATGCCTCACTTTGCACATAGGAAACTTGTGTATTTGTAGGGTGACGCACCTTGTACAAAGGGAAACATGTGTCACTGACGTGCTCTGTCAATGTGCAGAGCGAGTCACCAAGGGTCTGATGCACCTTGTCAATGAGCAGGGCACGTCAGGGTGACAACAAAAGGTATAAGGAATAAGAACAACTCTTCTTTCAATCAATTGGCCCAAGTGCTTTAGGAATTAGGGAAAATAGAGGACACTTAACTCATGATGACGAGATTTTGGTGTAACAGAATCCCCCCCAAAGCATGAAGCTAGCGAAATAGGGTAGGTGAGATGTTTTGAAATATGGAAGTTCAAGGAAAGGACCATCTATTAGAGTGGAGAACAAAGACTCCTACAGTACAATAGAATTTGAGATATATGTCTCAAACAACTCATATCATGGCTACCGACCAATACATTGCAGATCCATGGTATTATTGTCTGATTGGACACAATCATGGCTACTAAACACAAGCGTAGAATATTCTTAACGGATCTATTCTTAGGATTTTGATTTACATTTTTTGAGTGGTTAAAAATTTAATGGAACGTTTTTTAAATATGATAAAAAAATTTAAAATAAAGTTAATGGTCAAAGTTCTTATAACTTAGATGAAAGTATAATTTCCAATTGGGTGTATGAATAAAAAATGTATTAAGTTTTTTAACATTTTAAATATATAGTTAAGGTTTTGGTTTCCTTTTATGAAGCAATTTTGTTAATCTTCTAAATTCTTGTCATTTTAATATTTTGTTGAATTAACAATATGCTCTTTTTACTATGCTATTTTTAGTCCCTGCCGTAGGCATAGACTATATGTTCCACCTTTTACTATTAGTTGAAATTAATCTACTGAAAAACATTACCTTTATTAAAGTTAACCAAAATAATGTTATTTTTCAAATTTTTTTATTAGGTGTTTTCTTACTGTTTATTGGACTAGAGCTATTGATTAGACAATTTTTATCATTGCACGGAATTTTAAAAATTGAAAAGAAAATAAAAAATCATTTACATAGTATTACTTACCAAATTTATAGAAATATTTTCGCACTAGTGGATTGCCATTCTTAATAGATTCGGAGACACATGGGTGATTTGCATGGCACCTGTCACCCCATGTGACAATGGGTTATCATTTTGAGTTCTTGAAGTTATCTCACAGCCATTTCCATTTAATGTTTTCTTCAAGGTGAAGCTATTTCAGAATCTCAATCTGAAAGAGCCATTGCATTTAGTTGTGTGCACACAACACCTCTTTCAGGTTAGCTTGGCATTAGGGTTTGTTCAATGATTCTTGATGTTCTACTTGTTTACATCTCTGTTGTTTGATTGCAAGGTTGTTATTTTGTTAACTGTACAAAACTAATAGCACCTCCACAAGAGATGGAACCATACATTTTTTTCCTTGCCCTTAAATTTGTTGTGTTGTGGGTAAGATGAAGAGCATCTCCATGAGAGATGGACCAATGGATCTGTGTAAGATCGAATTGTTAATTAAGGTTATTAATGATAGAGGATGGCTACGACAACCTCACTTTGTAGAGTTGACCCCTCTTTGCATGTCTTGTTTTGTGGTTTTTTTGTTTTTGTTCATCGTAGTAAAGGATGGGGCTACTTCAATAAAGAACCATCCCAGTTCAAGTTTATTAATAATCATTTGTTTTCTTCACTATTGGAATAAGGCGGCCTCCTTGATAGAGAGCCAACCATTGTTTTTAGATGATTTATTTTTCTGTGGTGTTTTGGAGAAGAGGGAGACCATATATTCGACCCGAGGATCGGACCATGCACCAATTCTTTTTCGTTGTTTCTACGTGAAAGTGAAACGAGGGACGGTTTCAAGGGAGCCAAGTCCCATTTCATTTTTTGTTTTTTATATATACTTATAGTTGTGCCTCTCTGCGAAGGTCAAAGGAGGACCTTTTCTCCTTTTGCTCTCTACATTAATCTACAAGACGAAGGTTTCTTTTTTTTGTTTCGATCATGAATGATTGAGAGGGAGAGTTTCTTTATTTGTCTCTTCCCATGAGCTTTGCAATAATGTTATTTTGTTGTTGTATAATGTGTAAGGGCATTTTCTACAGAGAAATACCAGTCTAATTCATTTTTGCTTTATTTACCTTGATGAGAAAATCAAAGGGCGTCCACCCACATGAATATTTACTATTGCTTTGGATGCTTGAGTTGAAATATGTTAGAAATTATGACTGTGTAAGGCTTACTTGGATCTTTTTAATGCAGGAAAGCGATAGTAGGTTTCAAAATGAATAAGTTTATAGTTTCGCAGTATTAGCGGTGTTTTCTAGTCATGATTGATTGATTATAAATAGAGGGTAAATATGATATAAGGGCATTGGAGAGGTAATAGAAGTTCCTTGTGGCCCAAAGAAAAGATTTCATATATTCTATTGCTGATGTAGTTGTGACTGTATTTTGGCATGGCAGTTAGGGATGGGAAGCGCCTTAGAAACCTTGTGTGGCCAAGCTTATGGTGCTAAGCAATACAACATGATGGGAGTATATTTGCAACGCTCTTGCATTGTTCTCTTTTTTGTTGCGATCCTGCTCTTACCGACCTATATATTTGCCACCCCCATTTTGAAGCTATTAGGACATGCAAATGATATTGTTGAATTATCCGGAGCAGTTTCAATCTGGTTTATTCCTCAGCATTTTGCATTTGTTTTCATGTTTCCAATTCAAAAATACCTGCAATCGCAGTTGAAAAATACGATCATTGCATGGACCGCTGTAGCCACATTGTTGCTTCATATTTTTCTAAGTTGGCTCTTTATTGTTAAATTGGATATGGGACTTATCGGAGCAGCTGTAACATTGAATTTGGCATGGTGGTTTCCTCCAATTGGCAAGTTTCTTTATGTTATCTATGGAGGTTGTCCCCGGACATGGACTGGACTATCAAGACAAGCGTTCGAGGATTTGTGGCCTTTTGTGAAATTATCTGTGGCATTTGGTGTGATGATATGGTTAGTTTCACACATTTCGATCTTGAAACGATTCTTAATCAATATAAATTTTTTGTTGACAAAGATTTGTTCAGAACGAGGAGCTGACATTCCTTTTCCTGTCAAACAGCTTAGAAAATTGGTATTACAGAGTATTGATCCTCTTGACAGGGCATCTACCTGATGCATAAGTTGCATTCGATTCCCTTTCCATCTAGTATAACATATTTTCAGTTGTTTGGTATTAGAATAATGAAAAATGCTCTTAAGTCATATTTTAACATACTTGATATTTCATCTCATATCTTACAACATGAATGTCAACGCTTTGGATATGATGATACCAGTTGGATTTTTAGCTGCAACTGGGTATGTTCATCATACTAGTATTTGGAATGCTATCAAATAGCCTAAATAGCATGTTTCAGAATTTGCAAGGGTTGCATTATGCCTTGAGTAATTTCTAGCTTGTTAATGCAACGTCAGGGTTATGCTTACAAAGACGGGCTTTGAGTTTATTGTATTTATTTTTTTTCTATTAAAAAAACAAATTAACCATATTTGGGGAAGTTCTAGAGCATAGTTAACTAGTTAACTAATTTTTCTATTTTGTAGCAGACTTCTCCACATATGGGAAGTGGTGTTATGTGATATTTTGGGTGGTTCCCGCTGCTGCGATGGCTCATCCAATAAGATGGTCCTTCTTGCTGAAGAAGCACCTTGTATCAGATTTTCCTCCGATCTATGCTTCATTTTATTATGTGGTAAATAGAGAACCAGAACCAACGCAGGTTTACCTCCTACGGACTTGTTTGGGTGGTAAATAGGGAGTCATAACCAACACATGTTTACCTCCTACGAACTTGTTTGGAGGATCAGGTCGGCTTGTTGAATAGTAAGTAGTTGTTATTTAGTTTCTCTTTCTTTCCATGCAATGAATTAATATTTTTGATGTTACATTACATGGTTTGAAAACTCTGACTAGTTTGGGGTTTAGCAATGTAGATATCTCTCAGGTACTCTGGGAGATGGATTTCACTATAATATCAAGGCGGAGGTTTGGACAATGCCTGACAGGAATTTGATGTACTTATTTTATATCATGGATAACAGGTTAGGGTTTGAGACTTATCATTATCTTTGTTTTAACATTATAATGGTGTAACTCGTATCAATTGTCATGTTGTTATATTTCCTTTTTTAATTTTCAGTTACTATTGGATTTGGCATATTTTATGTCCAATTATTTTTTGTATTCCATTACAATTTGGATGTGGAAAATGTCATTTGTCTCTATTTGGGATGCATTAAATGATGAAATTTAAACAATGAAAACTGCAATTTGAACAATTCCTTTTTGCTAGATTTCAGTGATCCGGGAAATTCCCTTATACTGCTCTCGGTTAGGCTATCAAGATTCGGGAGTCAACATGCGTGTTAGCTGTAAATGTTTCTGTTCAAACTAGTAATGATCGTTCCATAACAGTGTCCCGATTCCTGAGGCGACCGGATCCAGTTATGTCAACCAGACTCGGCTACGTGGAGAACATGTTGCTTAGGTAATAAGGTACATTCACCGAAGATTTCTGAAGATGTTTAATATTTTCCTCCCAAAACGAGGTATGGTGAATCAGATTGGTGATATTACTTATTGCTGGTGATTCTGTTCACACAATTGAGAATATTGGTTCTATGAATCACCAATATAGTGCATCCCAACAGGTCTATTCGTTTGTTCTGCAACATCCAAATGGGCTGCAATAAATAAAAAAACCTCGCTTTATGTACTGAGTTTTCGCAAAATGCCTGCAAATGCTACGACAGGGAGTCCTCGGAGACCTCCACATTTAATAACTCATTTGTATCGCCAAACTTTTGTCTACCATTTTCCAGTGGTTTGGAAGTTGTAAAATACAAAATGTTCAGATTGGATCTAAATATGAGAATCAGGGAACAATGAGTATCAAAATTCAGCTAAATGGGGTACATCGCAATCTTATACCTAGTTTTACTCAAAATGTATATGAATAATAGTGTATGAATTGATATAAGAAAATAATCTTCTTTTAATCAGTATCATTATATAAATTTGTAATGACATAATACAAAGTTTATTTTTCACTTTAATTTCAATAAGCTCAATAAACTTGAATGATCAATTTTAAAAACTACTATGCAAACACATATATAATATCAACCATGTCATGTTTCTAGAATTTTAAAAACTACTATGCAAACACATTAATAATATCAACCATGTCAAGTTTCTAGAATTATGTATTATGCAGTAATATAATATTTATGTATTATGTAGTAATATAATATTTCATAGAATTTAGTATTTTTATACTATGCATTAAAAATGGGCTTTGAGTATGTCTTAATAATTTTGATTCATAATATTTCCATATATGTTATATGTTAGTTAAGTTTAATTTTGTCAAAATTTAAACTTAAATAGGTTGCTACTTCAATCTAATGGATGTGTTGTTTGCTTTGTGTTAGTAAGACATTTATGAGTCATCATTCAATTCTAACATTTTAATTTTTTTAGTCTATTATATGTTATTTTTGTAAAAAAAAAACAAAACAAGCATTGAACTTCTTTTTCTTTTTGTATTTTGAATTTTTGAAATAAATAAAAAGTAAATTAATAATTTATTTTATTTTTAGGTTAAATAAAATATTTTGTTTAGATATAACTAAGCTGCACGCAACTCTTGTTTAAAATTGTATTTTTACAACATTGTGGTATTTGTGTTCTTGTTGTGACTACTAGTATATATGTTTTTTCACACTTGTATTGGAGTTTTTTTGTGTTTTCTTCTTTAATTCAAACAATTTAGCATATTTTTAATGTTTTGAGAAGGTTATAGTTTTCAAGAATTTGCTTTGTCTATCTAGAAAAAAAGATCAAGTGTTTTTTTTTTTTTTTGGAGATTATAGATTCACATATTGACTCTTCATTGAAAACTTGTTTACATATCATCATGTTTAAATTAATATTCTTTAGAATGGTCATCATTATATCTACTAACCAATTAAACACTATAACATTTATTTCTGCACTACATTAAGATAAGATTATAATTAAAATCAATTTTATAATCCTTTGATCATTATTAAAAGTTGTTATAAATAGATCACTTTTAAATTAAGATAAGATTATAATTAAAATCAATTTTATAATCCTTTGATCATTATTAAAAGTTGTTATATATGGATCATTATTAAATTAAGATGGGATTATAATTAAAATCAATTTTATAATCCTTTAATCATTATTAAAAATTATTATATATGGATCATTCTTAAATTAAGATAAGATTATAATTAAAATCAATTTTAAAATCTTTTGATCATTATTAAAAGTGGTTATATATAGATTATTCTTAAATTAAGATAAAATTATAATTAAAATCAATTTTATAATTCTTTGATTATTATTAAAAATTGTTATATATAGATCATTCTTACATTAAAAGTGGTTATATATATAGATCATTCTTAAATTAAGATAAGATTATAATTAAAATCAATTTTATTAAAAGTTGTTATATATGGATCATTCTTAAATTAAGATAAGGTTATAATTAAAATCAATTTTATAATTCTTTGATCATTATTAAAAGTTGTTATATATGGATCATTCTTAAATTAAGATAAGATTATAATTAAAATTAATTTTATAATTTTTTATCATTATTAAAAGTGATTATATATAGATCATTAATAAAATTATAATTAAAATCAATTTTATAATTCTTTGATCATTATTAAAAATTGTTATATATGAATCATTCTTAAATTAAAAGTGGTTATATATGGATCATTCTTAATTTAAGATAAGATTATAATTAAAATGAATTTTATAATCCTTTGATCATTATTAAAAGTTGTTATATATGGATCATTCTTAAATTAGTGGGAGAATAAAATTCGATATTCAAATTGAATGTATTTGTCTAATTTAAACATTTTCACGTTGGATTTTACAAAGGAGATTGTTATCATGACGCGTTGAAACTTTTTCAGCAATTAAATATTATGGAGTTGATAACAATACCCATCATTTTAATTAATAAACATTCATGATTTTAAGCTACATACCATATAGGCCCACTTTTGTATAATATTATATTATACATTATCTCACCCTCTTTAATATTAATCATGGAATTTTAATTATTTTAAACATAAAGAACTCATTTGGATATATATGTCGTGATTTGTATTATATATTTTATACACGATAATATTTTTAGGTACAAGTGTGTTCATTTAATTGTTAGAAATACACAATAATATCTTTATTTTTTTTTTCCAAAAAAAACTTAAGAGTACATTTATATTAATAAGTTAACCACATTGTATAATAAGTCAAAATTGCCATACAAAAATACTAATTATGGATTGATACGGACTCATATAATTAATATATCTCTAGAAAACAATTTTCATTAAACTCTCTAACATTATACTTTTAACAAAGCTAAATATACAAAAAAAAATGACTGTGTACTAAAGAAAAAGATGACAAGAATGGAGACTAGAAACTAGAAAAGCAAAACACCATCTTTTCAAGGCTATATTGAGTGTAACAAAGGAGGCTAACCCAAATGTGGTTTAAGATCTTATTTCATAATAATATCATTTCTAACTTCCCAAATGTACCAAGTGTCATCTCTTACCTTGGAAAGCTGATTCACTAATGTATTCCTTTCCCTAAAGATATGATGGTATTTGATCTCCTCGAAAAGACCAACAAGTCTTAAAATCTCTTCATAAAGATGCTTCAAAAGGATATTCTTTGGTTCTCTTTTCATTTTAACCAATTGATAACTAATTGAGAGTCCACATATATCTGTATTTGTTGGACTCCTTTTGAAAAAGGAAATATCATCACCAACTTAATAACCATCATATCAACTCTATTGTTTGAGGATCTCCCAAGACTAGTAAATAACTTCTACCAATGAGAATGAGATAAGAAAATTAAAACCCCCGCACCTCCCATACCCAGTCCTCCTTGAGATGCACCATCAAAATAAGCCCAACTTTTGGATTTGTCAATTACCTCCGCCACAATTTTTCTCTACTTTTTGGGACCTCTAGACTGTGCAAAGTGATTGAGACCGGCCAAACTCTTGGAAGCATAAATTTGTGGATGGATTGTGATATCCTAGAATATCACCTTGTTCCTTTCCAACCAAGCTCCCCAAATCATGAGAATTGGGAGAGCTAGAAAGTCATAATATACAGATAGAAAATGAAAAGGCGATTGATGGATTCATTGTCTTCTTTGCAGAGCGAACATTTGCTTAGTCCACTGCCAAACCTTTTAACCAAGTTGTCCCAAATAGGTACTTTACCTTCTAGAGCCAACCACATAAATAGTTTAGTCTTCGAAGGACATTGGAACTTCCATATCACTTGATTAGACACCATTCTGGATCAGGAATATCCTCCTCTTCTCTTATAACCCTGTAGCCTAATCTGGGAAGATAGTAACCACCTTCTACATTCCTAGACCACAACACCTTGTCCTAACAGTCCTCCAAATACATGTGACTATCTTGAATATATTTGATATACCCTTCCCACATAATCACATCTTCTGCATCAAAAACCATATGATCTATTGACAACCAAACTTGTGTCTAAGGAGTGGAATTATGCAGATCTTGAATATGACTCAAGAAAGAATACCCAATATCCCTTAAGGATTCAACCATCAAACATGAATACTAAAAGAATTTGAACAACCAATCCAAGGATCTTGTATGATTCTGACTCTTCTCCCATTACCGACCTCCCATGCTATCTAATCCCTAATAACCTCAAAAGCCAATAATAGAGACTTCCACATAATGGAAACATTTATGATGGACTTATCTCTAGTTCTAAGCCATTCTTACAAAGTAAGGGGAAAGATATATCTCTAGTAAACAACTATGACCCAATGTCCCTCTCCCTTAAGGACTTTCCATATACCTTTAGCAGCTAAAGCTCTAGAGAAACATAAGTGTTGTTTCAACCCCCATCCACCTAAATTATTAGTCAAGGATAACCTTTTTCAAGAGACCCGAGGGAAAGACCTATCCTCACGCTTACCTCTCCATAAGAAATTGAAACACGACTTCCTTCTACTTTCCAGAATACCAATAGGGACAAAGCCCCAAGAGACCCAATAAACATGTATGGCTTCCAAGAGAAACTTCATGAAAACAAGTCTTCCACCCCAGGAAAGCCATCTGTTACACCAGAGATGAATCATATTGTCTATTTTACTAATGAACCATGTACAATCCCTTCGAAGATAGTAATTGGCCTTGATGAAAAAACCCAAAAACTTAAGCCCCTGAGATAAGTCTATTAGCACAAGATCAAACTGTGGAATAATCCAATCTAACAATTCATGGTTCAAGTTCATAACAGAGATAATGGACTTCCTTGAAGTACACAACATCCCAGTATTTGTAGTGAAGAGGGACATAATATCTTTAAGCTTAGCAATTTCCCTTTTTGAACCATCTGAAAAAAGTAGGATACCATATACAAATAGTAGATGCGTAATTAAATCATATCCTCTAATCCTAATACGTTTAATATTTACACCGGATTTTTCTTGGAGGATAGATTGACTAAGACCTTCCATGATAAGTAGGAAAAGCAAAGGAGAAAGAGGGCAGCCTTGCCTCAGGCCTCTGCCAGGCCTAAAAAAGGATGAGGTTGATCCATTGATCAACACTAGAAAGGATATCAACTTAACACAAGATAATATCCAATTGACAAAATCAAGATCAAAACCCACCTGGAGTAGGACTAATCGAAATAAATTCCAATTCACCTTATCATAAGCCTTTGTAAGATATACTTTAATAACAACAGTCGGAAGACATTTAAGCTTGGTAAAGTGCAACACTTCCTATTCTATTCCAATAGCATCATGGATCTATCTTTCCTCAAGAAATGCAAATTCTTCATGTGATACTGCTTTAGAAAGGATACCCTTGATTCTTCTAGATCTGATCTTGGTAGTCAATTTATAAATAACATTACACAATGATATAGGCCTAAAATACTCCATTTTAATCACTCTGTCGTGCTTTGGAATGAGATCTATGAAAGTGGTATTGAAAGCAACTAGAACTCTTCCTCTGATCCTAGATTCTTCAACAATAGCTCCAAGATCGTTTTCAAAAAGATCCATAAAAACAATGAAAAATTCCATTGACCGAGCACCTGGGCCCAAGCTTTTAGCCTTTTGCAAAGAGTGTGTTGTCTCTCTAAGTTCTTCATTAGTTATCTCCTCCTTAAGAGTAAGGTTCTTTCTTCACTGAAAAAGGATGGGTAGTGAGAAATAAGACTTAACATGGGGGGCCACAAGAGTTTGTGCATCTTCCTTGAACAAATCACAAAAGTAGTTCACGCCCACTCTGACCATATTGTAGAAACCTACCACATGTCTTCCATCTTCCTCTTTGATCTACCATAGAGTATTGATATTATTCCCATTCCTAAGAAAATTGTGGAAGAATTTAGAGTTATCTCCCCCTTTTTGAAGCCATATTGCTCTACTTTTGAGCCTTAGAGTTGCTTCTTCCCCATATAAGATTTTCATTCTCCTAGACTCCAGTTCCGAAATGATTCTTTTATGGTCTATGGAGGAGAACCCAGTAGGGTTTTTTTCATGAAAAGTATCCAAATGGCCTTCAATCCTACCTAGCTCGAGTCCTTGACTTCTGCTTCTATCCACAACCCATGGGATAATCTTGTCTTTGATCCTTTTTAGATTATTATGAAACTGAATAATAGTATATTCTATATAGTTTACATCAAATGGGTTCCATACACTTTTAACCATCTAGAGGAAATACTCATCTTCTAGCCAAAAGTCTTTGAACATGAAGGGGCTCGATGGTTTACCTAAATCTGTCTTCACTTCCAAGAAAATGGGGAAATAGTTCAAATCCCCTCCATCTCCCACCCATTTTTTGATGTTGGGATCCAAATGAATAACACCTTCATTGACAAGGATCCAATCCATCCTTTTAGCTATCATATGATCACTAATATGTCCATTCAATTGTTTTTTTACAAAAATGGGTAAAAAAAATTATTATTTAAAAAACGTTTCCATAGCATCTATGATACAAGATGGCCCTTGGCCTGAGTTTACATAGGAATAGTCCTTATTTTACAACAAAATTTCCTAAATACAGGCCGAGACTACACTAGAGAACTATGTTTCAAACTGGAAAAACCAATGACAACATCCTAGTACTTATCCAAAAATACACTAAAAGAAAACATTCACTAATTACACCCTTGCCCACTACTAATAAAAGACCAGGAAACCTGTTTTATATTGCTTCTCCATTGGGGTTTTTTCTTTTTCTTTGGTGGTGGCTTGCTCCAGAGTGATTCCAACAAATATGATGCCCTAGGGAGGAGAAGAAGTCTAAAAAAAAACTAGCATGAAAATCTACAATATTTGCTCAAGAGATAAGACGTTCCATTTTGGGCCGACAACTCTTCCACCCGGTTCTCTAGATCCTCCCACTAGTCCTGCTCGAGATCCAATTCGTTGATCAGGGAGAATTCTTTTTGTCTAGCCACAAATATTTCATGAGTTAGGTCCTCCATTACCCTTTCTAGATGTCTCTCCATCTCGTGGAAGTATTCCTGATTCTCCCTTGAATGCCTTCACAAGTCATGTGCTACTCCCATGCATTGAATCCACTTCCACTCATTCGATCCCATGATGAAAATAGAATCCATGTAGTTCATTTCTTCGATGATGAGAAATTTTCATACCAAATATAGGCTTTCCTTCTTTTCCATGATGCAAATCTCCAGGGAAATTTTGCTTCAGGGTGGTGAGCTCTACTTCATATTACAGGTTATTATGCATTTATTTATTTCTTAGCTTCCTGCATTAATCACCCAAATGTCACTGCCATCATATTTTCTTGTGTTCACCATCCATCATACCCTTTCCTTGATTGCAAGGGGACTTCCCATTCCTAAATTCGTACTCGCCATGATCGTTGGAACCAATTTTGGCATGGGAGAATTTAACACCCGATCACACAGCAGACATAACAAAATTGGGAATGTGTCAACTTATTGATGCCATTTGTTTCCATAATTTCCTTCCTCTATGGCATCATGTGATGGGGGGCCACCCTGGTTGAATTCCATTTATGGTAAGTTCAACTTCTTTCAGTTTTGCTGCTAAGTTTACCTCAAGGTCCACCTCATGGTTAAGGTCCCTTAACACATGAATGAATTGGAATTTATGTCAACCTTCTATTTCTTTATTAATTCAAGTCATGATTCGATGAATAGAAGGATCTTGAGGATAATCCTTGGATTTAAAGTACCTTGTGATCAAAGAAGAGTCCCCGATTATGGATACCTCCTTGATTGAGTTTTGATTCAAGATTTAGCATACTTGGTTTAGGGCTAAGGATTTGGCCTGGTTGTTTGATTTGATATTGATTCCCCATGAGTATCTGTAGTAGACTTGTGCTTCAGGGTTAAAGATAACCCCCCCTGCACTTGCATCCCCTAGGTTTCCTTTGGAATCCCCATCGAACTACAAATACTAGGTTCTTTGATCAATCATCCATTTATCGAACTTCTCTTTTGTTGTTCTTCAATTCCAGTTAAGTTTAAACACAAGATGAGTGATCTTAGTGGGGCCGGGTATGGTGGATGCACCTTCAAGCCACTCTTCCTCCAATTTCATCAGATTTGTGTCCCTTGGGCCGGATATAAGAGAGAGACTTTATATTAAAATATGTTTTTCTTGAACATCAATCCTTTTTGGGATAATTGGAGAAGCCAAGAAAATATGCTTGTTTTGTGTGAGCCAGATTTTCCAGAAGATAAATTTTGGAGGAGTCAACCATTCTTGTAAAATAAAATGTTTTTCCAGCAGAGGAGAACCAGGACGAGAAATCCCCAAAGGTGGCATCCAGGAAACAAGATTCATCCTCGAGGCTCCCCAATGCTATCATCTAGACCTCCCTCATAAAAACATATTCCAGGAGGAGATGATCTATTGTTTCTTCTATTTCCTGACACACCAGACATCTAATTGGTCCTTGCATTCCTCATTTCTATAGGTTCTCCCCTGTTAGAATTTTCATGTGTGCCACCAGAAGAAGAAGTTTACTTTTGGTGGGCCTATAGAATTCCAATTTTTTTCCACATATTGAATCTTGGAGAAGATTCTACCATGTTGTATATGACCTCATACCCTTTTGAGATGGAGTATGTTCCTTTTACTCCCTATCCTCTTTTTTCCATCGCACTGATGTAAATAGCGGCCGCTCCAAATAATTGTTTCAATAAAACCTTATATTTTTCTTCCAACACTTGAGGCAGATTGAGGTATTTCCAGCCTTCCTAGGCCCCTTTTCTCTATTCCAACTGCATTTGTCCCATATTCTCCTAACACATTATCCTCCATCCATTTGTACGGGTCTGACATTCCTTCCTAGGAGTTGAGTTGTGGCCTATTCATAATTTTATCTTGCCATATATTGACTTTTTCGCCATTTCCTAGGCTCCAATGGAGAAGCGGATGAAAAAAGTCCCAAGTTGCTTTGCAAAAATTCCAAATATCGGTTAATTTACCTTCTTGGGGGCGACGATCCATAGCTCTAAGGCCCCTTCCTCTTAATTATTTCTCTTGCAAGGATTGTTGAGTTGAGGCATCTTTATTGGAAAGAATCCTCCATATGATATTTACACATAGTGCTAGGTTTGACATATGAGGATCCCAAATTTGAATTCCCCTTCATTGAGATAGCTCTTGAAAACCTTCTAGCTGACCGTGTTAAATTTATGGCCATTTTTACTTCCTTATTTCCATAACAAATACCAGAAGAGTGCACTATTATTGTTCAAAACACCTTTTTAGGCAAGGAGAATCATACCTTGAAGGATCGTGAAGGCAGTAAGAAATTGTATGGTTGGTTTTGTTGGCCAACAGTTTACGGGCCCATGGTATTAATGTAACGCCTCGTTTCGACATTTCTACCTGAAGTATTATTATATGTTGCAATTGCTTGATTGTGAGACTTCATCGGTTTGACAACACTGTGGACATATGGTTCTATTATTTTGCTGAGATACATATGTGTGTGTGTAATGTTAGTATTATGATATGTAGTCATGTTTAGATATGTATCATGTGTTAATTATGTCTCATATATGCAAATTACTAAATGATGGGTACATGGATACCGTTAAAGACTATATGTTGAATGAATGAATGTTATACTAGGTGCATGGTGAATATAAATGAATTCATTATTGTTTTGTTCTGATGAAATGTATGTGTACATGTCGAGGATTTGTGCACGATATTCTAGATTGTATGTCAGAGACTGACTTACAAGTTGAAATGGCTAAGTGATAGCCAGATCCTACGAGGTGGGAGAGCCTCAGGGACATGGACTCCGAAAGATAAATGGTATGCAAGTGATGCATTATTTATTTTCGCAGGATTATTATGTTGTTTATCATGATGTATGGGTGGGGTAGGGTTTCAGGAAACTCAACCGCCCAGATTGGTTATACGATGACAAACTGAGTATAAGTGCAACGCAGTTATTATGTCGGTGTAGACATAGTCCCTTGTTCCATTAGGGGGGGGTGGAGGCTTTACCCACCGTTTATCCCTGAAACCTAGAGTCATGGGAGGGTTGTGCTATGACGCGCTCCCCAAGGTGTGTGATGATGATTGGTGGTTTCCTGCTAGGGAAGCTTGGTCGATGTAGTCAACACTTCTACTTATGGGTTCTAACTGGAGCCGGTCATGGCTTGACACTTCAGGGTAGTCCAGTAGAGGAAAGGATAGGATGTGGAAGTTAGTTTTGAATTAGGTAGACGATGTAGGTAGATAGATGTAGCTTGAATTCGAGAAGAAAACGTGATCTTACTGTGTATGTTGAAATCCTTTGATTGATTATGTGTCGTAACTCAGTAATGTATGAATTTTCATAACATAATAAGATGCAGTTAAGTAAAAGATTGCACCTTGTAAACTATGTTTAAACCTGTGTCAGTAAATAATAAATTTTGTGATTATGATTGATGTGTGTGATTTAGTACTGTTAGTGTACTTACACGAGGTATGTAAGCAGTAGCTACGCATACATAACTCGCCTACATATTTATAAATTGCGTGAAATAACAATGAACTATAATGATTAGGCATTAATTCCATTATTACTACTTATCTAACCATGAGATTAAATTAATATGTCGAGTTAGTAATTTAATGATTAAAATAATGGAATAGGTCGGATGAGTAACTTAATGTTAAAAAATATCGATAATGTTAATAATGTTGATTAATGTTAAATATTGTCGATTAATGTTAATTATTATCGATTAATGTTAGTAATGTTGATTAATGTTAATTATTGTCGATTAATGTTAGTAATGTTGATTAATGTTAATTATTGCCGATTAATGTTAGTAATGATGATTAATGTTAATTATCGTCGATTAATGTTAATATTGTTGATTAATGTTAATAAGTGTAAATGATATAAGTTAGTTTAATTAATTCGTCATCATAGGTTAATCGTGTTAATAATACTAATTAAAATTATTATTAACTTGATTCCTTAAATTAATTATGTGTTAAGAATGTTAATTAATGTTAATAAGACTATTCTTATCTTTAGTAATAATTGTTGATTAGTTTAATTACAACTAAGGTATAATTAATATGAAACTAAGTGAATGAGTTAATTAAGTCTTAGTTAAAATGATTTAATTAATATAAATGTACATTGACAAATTTTAGGTATAATTAATTGCAATTGAGTAAATTAATAAAGATATTAGTTATAATTTTGGAACTCGGATTAAAATGTTCACGATTAGGAATTTGGTGAATATGTAAATGTGTGGATATTATATTATTATTATCATGGATATAATGAAATTTGGAATTTATTATACATTAATAAGAGGTTCTGACAAATTTAATGTGGTGACAGGGCGGTGAAATCCCGTAAATAAATTATGTTGACTTTACATAGGAATTGGCCCCAAGTATTTAAAGGATGATAATTATTATTTCAATTGGTCAACAAATTAAATTAATTACATAATGAAGTGTTGAGTATTATTGAATGGATCATGTCTCAAGGGAGGAAAAAGGAAACAAGCTCTGACATAGTGGTTAGAATATTTACGATGAGGATAGGGGTAGTAATGGAGGGACAAGAGTCGGCAAAGGAAGATGGGAATAAGTTCGAGAGGAGAAGGGGGAGAAGGGGTCTTCTTCACCTTGGAATATTTTACATAGAAAATGGAGCAGAGACAGAAAATTGGAGAGCAGAAAAGAATGGGGTTCTTGTTGGAGAATTTGCAGAGGGATAGAACTGGTTGGCTTGTACTCGGTTTGGGCTCGGGGGTCCAAAGGGGTACCTTTGGAGCTAGGTGGTCGGAAAGACCTCGCCATTGGCAAGGTGGCATACCAGATCGTCTAGTCGGTTGAGTTTCCTGGGTTGGGAAAGCTTTGGTTGCAGGGAATACAACAAGGCAGAAGGAGCAGAAAGGGGTCTACTAGCTAACTAAAGGTATTTTTCCTATAGGTATAATAATCCATTTCTAACCTATTAATTTTACTATTTCCAGTTATTATTGAAAATGAAATTTTTGTGAATTAGTATGTATATTTATGCATATGTTCTTAAACCTGCAAAATATTGAATGTTAGTAACAAAAGAATATTACATATATTTATTCAACCCTGTAAATGTAAATGTTATTTTTTTACAAGCATGAAATTAATCCAAACTAGAAAACAAAAACAGAGACATGAAACACTATGTAAACAATGTTAGAAATAGAGTTATTTATAAACTTAGTAAAAATAGGACATGGGTCCTACACATGGTATCAGAGCCATCGTTCCAAATCTGGAACCAGAGGGATCACTATAGTGAAAAGGCTTATAGTAGAAAAAAAAATATAAGGGAGATTTACTCTGCCGTAAGCTAATTACTAATTAGCACAAAATTTCCAAAATGATAACCGGAAATCTCTTATGTGTAAAAACATAAAACAAAACGTCACGAAGCCCTGGACTAGTTCTACACCTGCAAAAGACGAGAAATATGAAAGTTGGTGAACCATTTGGAATAGAGTAAAAAAAAATTAGAATTTTTTTATATATATGTAAGAAAGATGAAAAGATAATATATAGGACAAGCTATATTATTTATATATATAAAGAGGTAAAATTTTATATATGTAACAAACATTTTCTCATAATAACAATGTCAAAAAAAAAAGAGGGAGAGGAAATTCGATGTACGTATATAAACGAAAATTTATATATATGAACCAAATTTAAATTTAAATTAAAACAAAGAAAAATTATGAACCAACATTATATGTATATATGAAAAAAAAAATCAATTTAAATTTAATTTAATATTAAATTTAAATAAAAAAACAAAACATATATATATATATATAACAAAGTTCTTTTAATATATATTATGTATATATATACATATATATAACATATTAACAAAACAAAAAAAGAAATTATTAAATTTTAAAATTTATAAACAAAAAATATATATATTTGGAAATTGTATAAAAAAAAATAAGAAAAAAGGTTTGCATTGTATTTTTTTTTGTGTGTCTTTTTGGCCCACGCAACGAACGACATCCATGGATCGGCCTGCGTGCAGCTCGATGGCCATCGGCCAACCTGGGCATGCATCCCAGCCGGCCAGCGCGGCCCAAAGCCAGCAGCTCGGCTAGCGCGGCCTGGGTGTAGCCCAACTGGCTAGCGCGGCCTTAGGCCATCGACCAACGCGGCCTGAGCACAACCCAGCCAGCCAGCGCGGCCCTAGGCTAGTTTCTCGGTCATCGCGGCTTGGGAGCAGCCCGACCAAGCAGCCACAAGCTGCGGCCGTGGGCGTGCATCCCGGCCAGCGCGAGGAAATCCCCATGGTTTTGCAGAGAGGAGGAGGGGACGCCCAGCTGGGCTGCTGCCGCTCCGAGCTCCCTCTGTGTGTATATAAAAAAAAATTATTATATAAAATACCATTTCAAAGAAAAGAACGATGAAGTAATTACCTGAATGGATGGCTCGAAGCTCTCCTGGTGTGGAGCAGAGCCTGACAGTTGCAAGTCCCTCCGGAGTAGGGCTGGTCATCGAGGAGTAATGGTCGAGCTGCCAAGGAGTTTCATAGTGTTGCAGAGCTCACTCCACTAGAAAATGGGTGAAAGAATGACCCGCAGCTAGGGTTTGACCTTATAAATAGAAATTTTATTAATATTTAATGCATGGCGGTGGACTGCATGGTGATGCCGCGTGGCTCTCATGCGAGTCACATAAGTTAGGGTTAATCGGATTAGGATTATTCAATGGATTGGGATTAATTAAAGTTTAACTTAAGTCAAGTTAAACATTAGGTTATGTAATAATTACTAATATTTAATTATAATTAATAATTAATAAAATGTTATTATAGTTAAATACTATAATAAAACATTATGTTATAATTAATTGTTATAATTAATTATTATAATTAATATAATTAAATGGTAATGTTATTTTAATAAACATTATTAATTATAATGAAATATTATAATAATTAAACTCTATAAGGTTAATCATGGGGATTAATAAGGATAATGTAACTGTGATTAGGTTGGTTTGGTGATGAGGTCAAGGAGTTTTGGCCTTTAATGTTAGAGACATGAACGAAAATCGTGATGGGTCTATTCATAATCCCTATATGGTATGCATGGGAAGGATCGACAATTTTATAAGGAAAGCTTAAGTATTTAGTAATAGAAGGGTTGATGACACATTATTGTTGGCCATTGAGACCCTACTGAAATGGAGGAGGAATTGTGTTAGTAGTTTGTCTTGTGTGATGGCCCTGGCATCGTATCACCAAGAGATCGATTATGTCTTCTAGTTGTTCATATAAACTAAAGTGATTTCTTATGCCCAGTATTGTACTTTATGAGTGTTTGATAGGAATTCCTATGAGAGGGATAGGATTGGTTGGCTTGTACTCGGTTTGGGCTCGGTTGTCCAAAGGGGTACCTTTGGAGCTGGGTGGTCGGCGAGACCTCACTAGTTGGCAGGGTGGCATACCAGATCGTCTGGTCGGTTGAGTTTCCCAGATCATGAAAGCTTTGGTTGCAGGGCAAACAACAAGGTAGAAGGAGTCGACTAGCTAACTAAAGCTATTTTTCCTACAGGTATAATAATCCATTTCTAACCTGTTAATTTTACTATTTCCAGTTATTATTGAAAATGAAAATTAGTATGTATATTTATACATATGCTGTTAAACCTGCAAAATATTGAATGTTAGTAACAAAAGAATATTACATATATTTATTCAACCCTGTAAACGTAAATGTTATTTTTTTTACAGGCATGAAATTAAACCAAACTAGAAAACAAAAATAGAGACATGAAACATTATGTAAACAATGTTAGAAATAGAGTTATTTATAAACTTAGAAAAACTAGGACATGGGTCCTACAATTGGGTATCCCATAGTATTTTCCTATGGTAATTCCCTTTAAAAAGAAGACAATGTAATACGACTATGTAATCTATTGTAGCATTGTAAAGATATCTATGATTGTGTAAGAGAGACTGAAAGAAAGTGAAGAGGAAGTTGCAACGGATGTGTTGTAGGTTGTATCCCTTCATTTTTTGGATGGTATAATAATAAAATGATGGGAAATTTCTCCGTGGACATAGCCCAGACTGGGTGAACCACGTTATATTGGTGTCTCTCTTGTATTGTGTTTATGTGATTTATATTTGCATCTTATTCATGGTTATTTCTTTGTGATCATGTTTTTATAACATGGTGGATGCCCAACTTTTGGGCTGGAGGGCCAACCTGTGTGGGTTGGAGGGTTCCTAGCCTTGGGCTAGATGGCTGGTGTGTGTGCATTGGATTACTTAACCCTTATGGTTATATTCCCAGTCACTATGGGATGGATTCCTGGTGGTGCCAACTAGAAGGGCTAGCTTTCAAGATAGTTTCCTAATTCTGTGTGAGTTGGATAGTTACCTAGTTCTATGTGAGCTAGATGGTTTCCTAGTTCTGTGTGAGCTAGATTCCTAGTTCCGTGTGTGCTAGATGAAGCCCCATAATGACTTAATGTCTAAAAGGGTGCCGAGACCCATAAGGTTTGAAAGAGCAATAAGGATTTACCCACTAGTGAGATGTTATGTATGATGTTGAGGCCCCGGGTGCATGATGTGGATGATGGCTTGCTTGTATAGAACTTCTAGTGATGGATAGATTCGTGGAAGATCAAAAAGTAAATGGTCAAGTATGGGTCAGCGAAAGTAGTATTGGAGATCATGTCAAAAGAGTACCTTCCTTGCTAAGAGGGAGTTTTGATATTTTATGTAGCTTCAGAAGATATTCTTATGTCGGCCATGAACCCCCCAAAAATTTATAGAAAGGAAACCTCTTGTAAATTATAGAAAGGAAACCCCTGGAAAGTTCTAGAAAGGAAACCGCCAAAAAGTTCTAGAAAGGAAACCCCCAGAAAGTTATAGAAAGGAAACCCTTGGAAAGTTCTAGAAAGCCCCAGAAAGCATGGAGATAGAAAATGAAGGTATAAATAAATAGAGAGTGTCACTCTCCTCATTTGTACATCAAGCAAGTTCGCACCAAGTCAATGAGATAAGTGCATAAGAGAGAGAAGCAGCAACTGGAGGATTACTAATATCTTAGGTTTTATCTTATGTTTGTATCTAGGGTATCTTTCTATGAGAGAGCTTTAGATCTTCATTGTATTGACGTTGTACTTTGTTGATGAATCTATATTGAAGAAGTTCTATTGGGTTTTCTTCCCTAAGAGGGTTTCCCAGGATAAATCTTTGTGTATGATGTGAATGTCTTTTGTGTATGTTGTGAATGTCTTTCTTTCAGTGATCCTTGTGCATCCAGTTATTATGATATGATATAAATTGAATTAAATTCTAAATAATTCTAAATAACATAACTGCTTAAGTAAAATATCAACACCCATTAGGTCTAGGTGCTTTCCCATCTGACATATCTTGGAATGCCATCTCCAACTCTTGCAGGGAAATAGGTTCTAATACATTTGTGTTTTGGTCCTCTGAAACTAGGTAAGGTTATGTGTTGAGTGATTATGTTTATGGCCCCATATCTATCTTGGCTTAGTTCTGTGAGAATATCTTTGTAAAAGAGGACTATATCTTTCTCTATGTCAACATGTTTTACTAGCTTGTTCCCTTGAGGATTCCTTAGGGAATAAATTATGTATTGATGCTTTCTTTGTATCATTGAGTTATGAAGTAAGCGAGTATTATTTTCTCCATCTTTAAGCCATAAAAATTGAGATTTTTTGTGCCACAACATTTCCTCTTGTCGATTTCTTTGATCCAACTGCTTTAGAAATTCCTCCTCATGCCTTCAAAACTCCTGTAATATTCCATAAAGTATGATTTTATGTGGGGCATTTTTCACGGATTCTTCTAATTCCCTCTTAGTCTTGAATATGTTACCAAAAAATTCTCTATTCCATATTTTTATTCCATGTTTCAAATTCTTGAGGCATTGCTAAAAGCAACACATGTAAGAGCCCTTGGTCATGTTTTCTTATTTCCACCAAATTGCAATGTTGTTTTGAAAGTCTAGGTGCTCAAGCTAGAACTTCTCGAATCAAAAAGGTTTGAACTTAGGTATACTTAGCATTTGTAATTCCAAATAGATGGGCCAATGGTCTGATCCATCTACATGGAGGATAGTCATGGTTATGGTTGTCCCCATTTGTATAATTGACTTAGAGACTAGAAATTGATCCAGCTTGGATGTGAATTGTCTAGATATGCCTTGATGATTTTTCCAAGTGTATAGGTCATTAACAGTCTCCATATATATTATCCACATGTCACTAATGGCGGTGGCAAAGGCCTCATTGTCCTTTTCTATCCTATGAAATTCTCCTATATTTTCCATTAAATTGGTGATCAAATTGAAGTTTCCACCAAGAATCTTATTGGAATTGCTAAAATTGTTCCCTAGAACCTACAGGTAGTTGGTGAAATCTATCTTCTGAACCAAGAGTCGGGGCCCATAGACATTGGTCATGATACCTTCGATCTTAGAACATATAAGCTTGAACTAAGATGAAACCACCTATGGGGAATAGGATAAACTCTCCAATTGAATATGAAGGGTTTCCATAACATGGAAAGGCCTCCAAAGTCTCCTTGATCATATACAACTATGGCTTGAAATATTGGCCAACAAATGGTGGCTATTTTAACTAGGGATTTTTTGTTGCACTTTGTTTCTTGTAGCAGCAAAATTGTTGGCATTTCAGAGTGCAATTTGTTTCTTAATGTCCTATTCTTGTGTTTGTTGTTAATACCTCTAATGTTCCAGGAAATGACCTTCATGATCAACTAGGATGATGGGTGGTACATCTTGTCCATGGGTGGTTACTTCCCTGATTTAATCAACTTATCCTTAATTTCCTTGAACATATACTAGTTGCTTTTCCATCCTCTCTTTTTCCCTCCTTGGGATTCTTAGTCTGATCTTTTAGTTTGATGGATTGTGACAAGGAATATTATTAGGTCTTCTTTCGTGAGGGATTCCAATGTGTTTGTGATGCACTTTCTTGAGGGATTCATGTAACAACATCATCTACCTTTCTGGAATATATTTGATATCATTTCTCTTGCAAGCTTATGAAATCCCAACCAGATCCAGTTCTCTAGTGTCCACATCCTCCATTTCATCATCCTCCCCATTTATTTCGTCAACAATGTCTAGATCCCTGTTGATCTGTGATTATGACTAGTGGGTATACCTTACATTTTTTTAAATCTTTGGATTTTTCTACTAGGAGGGTTGAAGGATTTCATTTAGAAATTTATTTAGATTTATTGAGGATTGCTTGCTTCCTTCCTCTTCCATCCTTGCCTCTTGGTTAAGGGATGCAAAGCCATTATGTGTAGTGGGTTCCTTGCCATTACCAATTTGCAATGTCTTCTTGGGAGGTCTTTTTTTGTAGTGACTTTGACGTAGCCATCACTATATTTAGAAGCAATTACTTTAGGTTCTTTGATTGGGGCATTAAGAGGGAATTCCCTAAATAAATGACCATGTTCATGGAAATTTCAACAATGAAAGGGAATGTGTTCATAATCTATAGGTTGTATCCATTCTCAACTAAGGCTTAGGAAAATTGCTTCTAGCAAGTCTTTAAACACATTCATGTATGTATATATTTGAGAATATGTGGTGTATCTACCATGCTTGGTGGCCTCTAAAATCCTCACGAAAGATACATGGGTGTTTTTGATGTCCTCAAATGTTTCTAGTTCATAATATTATATGTGTAATGATTAAAGGCTGACATAGATGGGGGCATGAGGGGTTCACTCAATGAAATTTTTACATAGCAGAATCATTCACATGATATTAAATAATATCCCTAATTTCACTACATATTAGCAAATGTGTCCTAACATTGTATTGTTGAACCCCCTCCCAATATGCCTTTCCAATTAAGAAAACCCCTAGCTTCACCAGATATTGTAGGTATCCATTTTTATCAACCCATTTTTAACACCCCATTTATATCATATTATGAAGTTGTAAAAAACAAGATCCCTAACACATCTTAGTATAAGAAAACACAATGCTAAATAAAATAATGGTGTAATGCTAAAAATGATCCCACTAGGATTGCAGGGGAAACTAATCAATTTGTAGCATTGGATAGTGGAAGACCCAACAAAATAGTACTACGGAAGGAAAAATGCATAAAAGGAAACCTAGTAAAGAGATCTATATAACAAAGAATGTAAAGGATTGATACTCCAATTGTTAGTGCAATGCTTAGAAAAGATGAGAATTGTAGATGGTTCACACCATAGCCTGCCAATCTATCAATTTTATATCATGTAAATACAAATATAGCCATAGAGAGATCATATTTTTTATAATATTAATAAATTAATATCCATATAAATGCAAAATTGAAACCCTTTCATGGATGGACTCCCCTACGTTCCTATCAAAACAAACATCATTGATGTTTGAACCCAAATGAACATAGAAAAAATACTTCTACTTTTCAATAACACCATATGATCATGTGCATAGCTTGGATTTAGGTCATTCACAAGATCCGATGAATTGCATCCACTTCCTCTACATGTATTCTTGTAATCAATGGAATTAACAACATTTAGTTACCTTTTCTTGGGTTATATCTAGTTTTTTATCTTTACAGGAGAGGGAAAATCTCCATTGTTAGGTTTCAAGCATGCAATAGTTATAAAGATACAAAGATGGTGAAACATATATGATACCATTTCATAGTAACAATAACATATAGGGTATGTAAATAAGGATTTAGATTTTCACCTATGTTCATGTCAGTTCCAATACAATATTAAGACAGATGCCTTGCATATAAGAATTGAAATTACAATTATGAATATGCCAAATATAACTCAATCTAACAACTATTCATAACTGACAATGTGAAAATATTAAAGAAGAATACAAAAAGTTGGAAGAAATAATTAGTCAAGAAATATTGATCTAACTTTTCTTGGTTCTAGTGAGCCAAGAAAGATTGATCTCACTTTTCTTGGTTGTCGGGGAGAAAGGTTTAATTGAATCTCAATGCCCACCTAAACCCCAACCTAAAAAATGAAAAGAGTTAACTCTTTTACTTGAATGCCTACAAAAAATACATTACAATTGTTCAAGTCCAGAACTCCTGATTAGCTACATCTCTTAACTTAAAGATGAAAAAGAATATAACATCAATTCAAACCAAGCCCAAATAAGCTATTAAATGAGGATTGCTCAAATCCAATAATCGAAAGATACTTCCATCGGTATTATCATTGGTACACTATATCATATTTATGCAAAACTTAGGATTATAGGCAATATCAAATAAAAATGGAGGGTCTTTAAGTTTTAGGTGGGTATCAATTGAGCCCATGATTTAGAAGTATGAATCCATCCCACGATTTGGAGGTTATTCCTTAGCACACCCAATCTTTATATTACTATGTCAAATTAAAAAAAACCCTTGACCCCTTAATACGAGGCAATATATTTTTGAGGTTCTTAATAGTATTCAAACCCCCAATATGAATGGACGTGATATGATATTTCCTGACTAGTGAACCCTCGTGGATGGGGGAGTAAGTGAAATATTCTTTTTTGGGGAAAAAATTCTCCGTCCAAAAGTATAGGTACAAACTAGCTGAGTTGAAGAAGTAAGGTCCGTTCTTAAAAACCTTATCCCTGTCTTCCAGATGGTGGAAGATGACTATAAAGAAACCCTTTGATCCTAGCTTGAGGTCAAAATGACCTTTGGGCTTCCATTTTATCTTGATCCACTAGATTAGGGTTTTTTTCGACAGCCCATAAATTTTCCTATGACTACACGATCATTCATAAATTGAATATTCTCATTGATTTTGGTTGAGGTGATTTCATACCTAGGAAGTTTTTGGTTTTAGGGATACTTTTCCCTAGCTCACGAACTATCGATGGATTATCTAATTGAGCAGCGACCAATTCTTTTTCTTGATTTCCTACATCTATCTCTCCAACATTGGAAGGGCCTCCTGTAGATTTTGGATCGTTGAGTAATGAGTTTCTTTGAGGCCCAGAAATAGTAAATGTGTGTTGAGCTACTACATGGCTAAAGGAGGCCCAGGTGGAACCCCTTCCCTTGTGACCTACCATTCAGTCCAGAGATCAAACATGCGTACCAAATCGATATCTAAAACAGAGAATAAACCCTAGAAGGAGGCTAAAGATAGTAGAGAAGGAAGAGCTTGTAACATCGCTAAACCTCTTCAGATAAGAGTAATTTAAAAAAGACTTAAAAAGAAACTAAACCTACCTAACCATTGGTGACAAAAAGATGTAATGCTTTCAAAAAGAGCCTTAAGGAAATGGAAAGAAAAAAAAATTATTTGTAATATGCAGGCATGCCTTCTATCTCTAACTTATGTAGGCATGCATTCTATCTCAAGTTAACATGGATGTTATTATTAGTTATATATTTATTTTTTAAAAATAATTAAAATATTCCAAAATATAAAAATAGATTAAATTAAATTAAATAATTTTAATATATATATATATATATAAAGATAGATATATTATAGGAGAAATAATTATTTTATTAAAATAATCATAATCATTCTTTCAAAAGTTTTGATTTCTTTATCCATTCATCAATTTTTCCTTGTGTAACATCTATCACATCTGAATAAATTATTCCTTGTGTAACATCCATTACATCTAAATAAATTAGCATTGCGTTTAATTGACTATACATCCGTTTGGGCTCTCTCTCTTTGACCACTGCATCTCCACATAAACTATCCAATAGGAATTTCTATGACAACACTCAAATGAAAATACCTCGTCAGTTTATTCGGATTTCAACGATTTCAAACTCTTCCTACCTACTATAACATCATATCTTGAATGGAATTTTATGGGAGTTTTTTTTTTTTTTTTTTTAATTTTATGATTTTGGTGTTTGTTCTTGTGGAGCTACAATGAGACTTAAAAATCCATTTATCCACAAAATATTTGTATTTGTTTGTTTTACAATTTTTTTTAAGGGTATATGTGACAAATATGTGAGAATTTTGGAGTCTCACTCTTTAGGGGTAAGGATTAATTTAAATATAAATAGTTTAAAGAATGTATTTGTGAGAAATGAGTCTCTAAAATTATATATAAATTTTTTATTAATTGAGTATAATTAGAGTGGTTATAAAAAAAGTCAAAATTTTTAATAACAAAAAATTATAATCAAAATTGACATGAATTAAATGGAATTATAACTTTAAACAAAAATCCTATCAAATATAGAAAACAATTTCGACGCAAGTTACTTTACAGGTTACTTTCTTGCTTAACAATACACACGACACAAACCACAAACGCTTACACAAACATGGTGTAAAACAGGATGCCAGAAGTGGCTTTATATTACTTCTCTGAATTCGGTTACAATGCGGAATAACTGTAAACAAATAACTAACTACAGTCGACCTCAGCCGTTACAACTTAGAAGTAACTATGGTGTGTTCTCCCTTTGTGTCGATCTGACACTCTCCTAGTTCAACTCTGAACACTAATCTATGGCTCGATCTCAACTCTCCTCTTCGGTCGATGTGACTCCTCACAACTTCTTCGGCTCTGCTCTCTGATACTGCTGATCAAAAGACTGAAGATCCCCCTTATGATTTTCCTTCTCACGTCTTTACCTTGCTGTTGCTGCTCCCGAGAATGTTGCGATCCCCGAGACACGCATCCTCCTGTCCGTCGATCCTTCCAAATCCTGCGAACCTGCAATTGTCAGCTCCTAGCCATGCTGCATAGTCTTTGTCCATGACATCACCTGTCATACCCTTCACCAACTCTCACTAACTGTAATAACTTCCTCAACAACCCTGAACAACTACCAGGTACAGTTCCTTGACTTTATGCCCTTTCGACCTTGCTACAGTTGTCGGTCACATCTCGACTTTCCTGTCAGTTTGCTTCTCATCTTCTGTGGTTCTCCAGTCCTCCCCTTCCTCCATGCTTGGCTCCACCAAACCTGTCGTGTCGTAGTTTGGCTGCTCCTCGACTACCCGACGTCTTACTCCTTCACTTGTCGTCCATCGACAAACTCTTGTCGATCCTCGACCAAACGCAACATTCGTTGTGTTGCTCCAGTCGGTCGCGCTCCCACTGCTTCTGCTCGACTTGTTGACTTCGACAAGCCAACCTGCTCCCCGCACCAGTGGTCATCGGCAACCCCACTGGTCGGTTTCCCTCCTTTCAATCAACTTCGACTGATATGCCTAGGCCCCGATGCTCCCGCATCAGACTCCCCAAGTGAAAAAGAATTCAACTGCTCCGTCAGTCTCCTGAAATCTTCTTCGAAAATCCACGTCGCCTCCTGCAACTCGTCGTCCTTCCATCGCACCAAGTATTCCTTCTTCCGTGCACTACACGTTCGCCCAACCTCGCACTCTTCGATTACTTATGCGATCTCTTCCTTATGCCAATGTGGAATTTGGTCTGCCCAGTCGATACTTATCACCTCCTCGCTTCCGCTGCTTGACCCCTCTTCAAACTTGTACAAATCTGAAACATTGAACGTCGCTAAAATGTTTAAGTTTTTCGGCAATTCCAACACATAAGCATTGTCCAAAATCTTCTTTAGAATTCTGCATGGTGCTATCTTTTTCAGCTTCAGCTTGTTGTATGTTCCTATCGGAAATCTCTCCTTCCGCAAGTATGCATAGACTAAGTCCCCTTCTTTGAACGATTGTAGCCTCTTGTTCCTGTCGGCTCTCAACTTATATGCCACGTTACTCTTCTCTATGCCCTTTCGCACATTTTCATGAATTTCATGCATATGCTCTACGAACGATTCTACATCCGTGCTTTTCCTGGTTTCTGTCGGAAATTCGACCAAATCCACCACTCTATGTGGGATTCTCCCCTGAACAATCTGGAATGGGCTCAATCCCGTCGACCGATTCACAGAATTGTTATATGCAAACTCCGCCTGTGCTAACACATTATCCCACTGCTTGGGTCTGTCGGCTGCTAGACATCTCAGAAGGTTTCCCAAACTTCTGTTGACCATCTTGGTCTTTCCATCTGTCTGCAGATGGTATACCGAGCTAAACTGTAACTTCATGTCTAGTTTCTTCCATAGGGTTCTCCAAAAATGCCCCATAAACTTGGTATCCCGATCCGACATGATACTCTTTGGAAACCCATGCAACCTGACTATCTCCTTGAAGAATAGTACAGCAATCCCCGTGGCGTCACTCGTCTTCTTACATGGTATGAAATGCGCCATCTTCAAAAATATGTCGACTACAACAAATATCGAGTCGCTCCCTTGCTGTGTCTTCGGTAATCCTAACACAAAGTCCATGCTAAGATGCTCCCGAGGGTTATCTGGCACCGGAAATGGTGTATACAACCCTATGTTCTAACTCCTTCCTTTTGCCAACTAGCAAACTTGACATTGTCAAACCCACTTTCTGACATCTGTCGACATCCCTGGCCAGAAATACTTCTCGTCAACCAGTGCTTTGGTCTTATCGATACCAAAGTGTCCTGCTAACACGTCGTATGAAATTATCGGATTAAGTTCTCTCTTACTTATCTTCTTGGAATACACAACTGACTTCCCCTAAACAGATAGCTTTCTTGGATGAAGTAACTCAAATATGGAGTCCTTTCGATACTCCACTGTTCACGACAAGCCTTCCATGCATTCGCAAAATCCTTGTTGGTTTCATACTAAGTCTTTATCGACTCTATTCCTGATGCCTGAACTGTCGTCGTGCTCAATAGCGTAACTCTCCTGCTTAATCCATCGACAACTTTATTCGACTTGCCCGACCTATGTCGTAACACAAATGTATATCTCTGAAGTAGCTCCACCCACTTCATGTGTTTCTAATCCAATTTCGACTAAGTGTTCAAATATCTCAGTGCTTGGTGATCTATGTACAACACAAATTCCTTGGGCAACAAATAATGCCTCCACTTCTTCAGTGCTTGAACGATAGCATAGAACTCTTGGTCATAGACCGAATACTTCTGCTTCGCTCCATTCATCTTTTCACTAAAGAATGCAATTGGTCGGCCCTCCTCACTCAACACTGCTCCAATTGTTGTTCCACTCGCATCACAATCGACCTGGAAAAATTTGTTAAAGTCTGGAAACGCCAAGACTGAGCTCTCAGTGACTTTTTCCATTAAATCGTCAAAAGGTGTCTGGGCTGCATCCGTCCACTTGAATTCACCCTTTCTCATGCATTCTGTCAATAGTGCACAAATTCGACTGAATCCCCAAATGAACTTCCTGTAGAAACTAGCAAGTCCATGGAAACTTCTCACTCCAGTCGTACTTGTTGGTTCCGGCCAATCTACTATTGCCTTCACCTTCTCTGGGTCCATCACCAACCCTTTACTCAAGATCACAAATCCCAAGTACACCAATTCCTTCTTCATGAAGAAACACTTTTGCAGGTTTATCATTAGCTTTTCTTCCTGCAATTTCTGCAATACCTGTCGAACGTGCTCCAAGTGTTTTGCCTTGGTTTGACTGAAAATCAGAATGTCGTCTAAATAGACTACGACAAACTTTCCTAGAAATGGTTTCAACGCTTCATTCATCAATCTCATGAATGTGATGGGTGCATTAGTCAACCCAAATGGCATGACTAACCACTCGTATAACCCCTCATTTGTCTTGAATGTTGTCTTCCATTCATCTCCTTCTCTGACCCTAAGCTGGTGATATCCACTCTTTAGGTCTATCTTTGTGAAGTACGTTACTCCACTCAGGAAATCCATCAAGTCATCCATCCTTGGCAATGGAAATCGATACTTGATCGTGATCTTGTTGATGGCTCTGGAGTCTGTACACATTCTCCATTCTCCACCCTTCTTCGGTGTCAATACCACTGGTATTGCACACGGTCTCAGACTTTCTCTAATTAATCCCCTGTCCAACAACTCTTGGACCTATCGGTTCAATTCTTGTCCCTCTGTCGGACTCATCCTATATGGTGCTTTGTTTGGCAGACTCGACCCTGGAATCAAGTCAATCTGATGGGATATGCTCCTTGTCAGTGGCAATCCCTTCACTTTCTCATCAGCCATTATGTCCTTGAATTCTGCGAGCAACTCCTCGATCTCGACCGAAATATTCTCCTCCCTGGTCGTTCCTTTGACATATGATCCTTTCGAAATGATCGCAAAACATCCCGCCTGCTTTTCCTCTTCTACGAGGAATTCCTTCGCAGTGCTCATCAACACTCGCTTCTCCCAAAGATTGCTCTCGCCATCCCTATTGTCGGCTGGCTCTTCTCGCCTCGGCTTAAGAGTCCTCTTCACGCCATTCTTCCACACTGGGACTGTGTTGGATCGACCATCATAGATCATTTTTTGATCATATTGCCATGGCCTTCCTAACAATAGATGGCATGCATCCATGGGAACTACATCACACAGTACACTGTCCTCTAATCCTTCAACTCTGAAGTTGATCAGGCACTGTCTGGTCACCCTGACATGGTGTCCTTTCTGCAACCATGATATCTTATAGGGGTGTGGGTGTTCTCGACACTTCAACCCGATGTTGTTGATGAATTCTGTCGACACAAGATTCTCCGTGCTTCCACCATCAACTATGGTTTTGCAACGCCATTCCCCGATCCGCACCTTCATTCGAAAGATCGCCTTCCATTGTGTTGGTTCCATCGGGCCATGTTGATCTTCCTGGATCAAGGTCCTTTGAACCACCAGATTCCAATTCTTCTTCTTTTCACCTCCACTGTTGTCGGATAACAATTCTCCCCTCTCGTCGACTAGCTCATCCTTTCGATGTCTGGGTCTCGACTCCTCTACAACATGTAGGTTCTCTGGGCACTCATATGCCTTGTGTCCCGTTTCTCGACACTTGTAACAGATTATGGATGGTCTATTAGCTCCTTTCTTTTCAAATGGACCACTTCGACTATATGCACCTCGACCACGGTTTTCACGACCATCGCGTCGTTTTTCTTGTGCTTTCTCCCGTGTCGATGTCCCTTCCGTGTGTCAGTTATCTTCGACACTTTCCTTCCTATATCCGCTACCTTGGCCTTTCGCGGAGACAATTTTCACACCTCGACCAGTCGTCCTTCCCCTGGTCGCTGTGGATTTTCTTGACAGCTTCTCTTCTTCCTTCAGAGCTAACTGGTAGGCTTCATCAACTGCTCTGAATCTCGACATGCTGAGTTCATCCTGAATAGCATATTTCAAGCCATTCACGTATCTAGCGACAACTTCTTCTCCTTCATTAGTTTGTCTTGACCGAATCGAAAATCGGTAGAACTCCTTCATGTACTCCTTCATGGTCATCTCTTTCTGTCGAAAGTTCTGTAACTTCCTGAACAAGGAAATCACATAGTCGCTTGGCAAGAACGTTCCCTTCAACTTGGCAACCATTCTGTCCCAAGACTTGATTTTCTCCTTGCCTTTCTTAAGTCTGTCAGCCTGTACATTGTCCCACCACAACGAGGCATGACCCTTCAACCTCAGACATGAGGTCTTAACCCGTTTAGGATCCTCGATTTGCTCTATGTTGAAGTATTTCTCCATCTCTCTGATCAAGTCGATCAAATCTTATGGGTCTAGGCTCCTTGAGTACGTACGCACGTCTATCTTCGCCCGACCTCTCATATCCTCCAGAAGTTTGATGAGTTTTTCCTCTGGTTCCTCTACGGCTTCTTCCCAAGCTTCCACCTCTTCGTCTTCCTTGTCGTTGTGGTCTAGTGCTTCAGGAATACAACCACGCCTCTAGTTTTCTTTGATCGCTGCGACTTCATTTGTCAAATTTCACATCATTTTGACGTACTCATCGAACATCTCACGATCCACTGTGATGGCTGCTGCGCCACGCTCCCTTCGTCCTCGGACATTAACACCTTTGTGAGCCATTTTCAACCTCCACTGAAACTCTCACGCGTCCAATAGCAACCGGACTTTAAAACAAGTTGTGCACAACTCTAACCAACTGCAGCTGGAGTTGTCCAATTCACTTGTAGGCTTAATATCACGAACTCGACGGACTCTTTCTACTCCAATACCAACTGACGCACCAACGCAGGTCAGGTTGATATAGTCGTCTTCTCAACCAAACTTTAATCTCCCGCTCTGATACCAACTGACGCAAGTCACCTTACAGGTTACTTTCTTGCTTAACAATACACACGACACAAACCACAAACGCTTACACAAACATGGTGTAAAACAGGATGCCAAAAGTGGCTTTATATTACTTCTCTGAATTCAGTTACAATGCAGAATAACTGTAAACAAATAACTAAATACAGTCGGCCTCAGCTGTTACAACTTAGAAGTAACTATGGTGTGTTCTCCCTGTGTGTCGATCTGACCATCTCCTAGTTCAAATCTGAACACTGAGCTATGGCTCGATCTCAACTCTCCTCTTCGGCCAGTGTGACTCCTCACAACTTCTTCGGCTCTGCTCTCTGATACAGCTGATCAAAAGACTGAAGATCCCCCTTGTGATTTTCCTTCTCACGTCTTTACCTTGCTATTGCTACTCCCAAGATTGTTGCGATCCCCGAGACACGCATCCTCCTGTCCGCCGATCCTTCCAAATCCTGCGAACCTGCAACTGTCAGCTCCTAGCCATGATGCACAGTCTCTGTCCATGACATCACCTGTCATGTCCTTCACCAACTCGCACTAACTATAATAACTTCCTCAGCAACCCAAAACAACTACCAGGTACAGTTCCTTGAATTTCTTCCCTTTCGACCTTGCTACAGTAGTCGGTCACATCTCGACTTTCCTGTCGGTTTGCTTCTCATCTTCTGCGGTTCTCCAGTCCTCCCCTTCCTCCGCGCTTGGCTCCGCCAAACCTATTGCATCGTAGTTCGACTACTCCTCAACTACCCGACGTCTTACTCCTTCACTTTTCGTCCATTGACAAACTCCTGTCGATCCTCGACCAATCGCAACATTCGTTGTGCTGCTCCAGTCGGTCGCGCTCCGACTACTTCTGCTCGACTTGTTGACTTTGACAAGCCAAATTGCTCCCCGCACCAATGGTCATCGGCAACCCCACTGGTCGGTTTCCCTCCTGTCGACCAACTTTGACTAATATGCCTAGGCCTCAATGCTCTTGCATCAGACTCCCCAGGTGAAAAAGAATTCGACTGCTCCGTCAGTCTCCTGAAATCTTCTTCGAAAATCCACATCACCTCCTGTAACTCGTCATCCTTCCATCGCACCAAGTATTCCTTCTTCCGTGCACTACGTGTTCGCCCAACCTTGCGCTCTTCGATTACTTATGTGATCTCTTCCTTGTGTCAATTTGGAATTTGGTCTGCCCAGCCAATACTTATCACCTCCTCGCTTCCGTTGCTTGACCCCTCTTCAAACTTGTACAGATCTGAAACATTGAACGTCGCTGAAATGTTCAAGTTTTCTGGCAATTCCAACACATAAGCATTGTCCGAAATCTTCTTCAGAATTCTGCATGGTGCTATCTTCTTCAGCTTTAGCTTGTTGTATGTTCCTGTCGGAAATCTCTCCTTCCGCAAGTATGCATAGACTAATCCCCCTTCTTGGAACGATTGTGGCCTCTTTTTCCTGTCAGCTCTCAACTTATATGCCGCGTTACTCTTCTCTATGCGCTTTCGCACATTTTCATGAACTTCATGCATATGCTTTGCGAACGATTCTGCATCCACGCTTTTCCTGGTTTCTGTCGGCAATTCGACCAAATCCACCACTCCATGTGGGCTTCTCCCCTGAACAATCTGGAATGGGCTCAATCCCGTCGAATGTCTCACAGAATTGTTATATGCAAACTCTGCCTATGCTAACACATTCTCCCACTGCTTGGGTCTGTCGGCTGCTAGACATCTTAGAAGGTATCCCAAACTTCTGTTGACCAGCTCGGTCTTTCCATCTGTTTGTGGATGGTATGCCGAGCTAAACTGCAACTTCGTGTCTAGTTTCTTCCATAGGGTTCTCCAAAAATGCCCCATAAACTTGGTATCCCGATACGACGTGATACTCTTTGGAAACCCATGCAACCTGACTATCTCCTTGAAGAATAGTACAGCAATCCTCGTGGCGTCACTCGTCTTCTTACATGGTATGAAATGCGCCATCTTCGAAAATCTGTCAACTACAACAAATATCGAGTCGCTCCCTTGCTGTGTCTTCAGTAATCCTAACACAAAGTCCATTCTAAGATGCTCCTGAGGGTTATCTGGCACCGGCAATGGTGTATACAACCTTGTGTTCTAACTCCTTCCTTTCGCCAACTGGCAAACTTGACATTGTCGAACCCACTTTCCGACATCTGTCGACATCCCTGGCCAAAAATACTTCTCGTCAACCAGTGCTTTGGTCTTATTGATACCAAAGTGTCCTACTAACCCGCCATATGAAATTATCGGATTAAGTTCTCTCTTACTGATCTTCTTGGAATACACAAATGACTTCCCCTAAACAGATAGCTTTCTTGGATGAAGTAACTCAAATATGGAGTCCTGTCGATACTCCACGGTTCACGACAAGCCTTCCATGCTTTCGCAAAATCCTTGTCAGTTTCATACTCCGTCTTTATCGACTCTATTCTTGTTGCATGAACTGTCATCGTGCTCAATAATGCAACTCTCCTGCTCAATCCGTCGACAACTTTATTCGACTTGCCCGAACTATGTCGTAACAAAAATGTATATCTCTGAAGTAGCTCCACCCACTTCATGTGTCTCTGATCCAATTTCGACTGAGTGTTCAAATATCTCGGTGCTTGGTGATCTGTGTACAACACAAATTCCTTGGGCAACAAATAATGCCTCCACTTCTTCAGTGCTTGAACGATAGCATAGAACTCCTGGTCATAGACCGAATACTTCTGCTTCTCTCCATTCATCTTTTCACTAAAGAATGCAATTGGTCGGCCCTCCTCGCTCAACACTGCTCCAATTGTTGTTCCACTCGCATCACAATCGACCTGGAAAACTTTGTTAAAGTCTGGGAGCACCAAGACTAGGATCTCAGTGACTTTTTCCTTTAACTCATCAAAATTTGTCTGGGCTGCATCCGTCCACTTGAACTCACCCTTTCTCATGCATTCTGTCAATGGTGCACAAATTCAATTGAATCCCCGAATGAACTTCCTGTAGAAACTAGCAATTCCATGGAAACTTCTCACTCCAGTCGTACTTGTTGGTTCCAGCCAATCTACTATTGCCTTCACCTTCTCTGGGTCCATCACCAACCCTTTACTCAATATCACAAATCCAAAGTACACCAATTCCATCTTCATGAAGAAACACTTTTGCAGGTTTATCATCAGCTTTTCTTCTTGCAATTTCTGCAATACCTGTCGAACGTGCTCCAAGTGTTTTGCCTTGGTTCGACTGAAAATCAGAATGTCGTCTAAATAGACTACGACAAACTTTCCTAGAAATGGTTTCAACACTTCATTCATCAATCTCATGAATGTGCTGGGTACATTAGTCAACCCAAATGGCATGACTAACCACTCGTATAACCCCTCCTTTGTCTTGAATGTGGTCTTCCATTCATCTCCTTCTCTGACCCTAATCTGGTGATATCCACTCTTTAGGTCTATCTTTGTGAAGTATGTCACTCCACTCAGGAAATCCATCAAGTCATCCATCCTCGGCAATGGAAACCGATACTTGATCGTGATCTTGTTGATGGCTCTGGAGTCGGTACACATTCTCCATTCTCCTCCCTTCTTCGGTGTCAATACCGCTAGTACTGCACATGGGCTCAGAATTTCTCTGATTAATCCCCTGTCCAACAACTCTTGGACCTGTTGGTTCAGTTCCTGTCCCTCTATAGGACTCATCCTATATGGTGCTTTGTTTGGCAGACTTGACCCTGGAATCAAGTCGATTTGATGGGATATGCTCCTTGTCAATGGCAATCCCTTCGCTTTCTCATCAACCATTATGTCCCTGAATTCTGCGAGCAACTCCTCGATCTCGACTGAAATATTCTCCTCCCTGGTTGTTCCTTCGACATATGGTCCTTTCGAAATGATCACAAAACATCCCGCCTGCTTTTCCTCTTCTGTGAGGAATTCCTTCGCAGTGCTCATCAACACTCGCTTCTCCCAAATATTGCTCTCGCCATCCCTACTGTCGGCTGGCTCTTCTCGCCTCGGCTTAAGAGTCCTCTTCACGCCATTCTTCCACACTGGGACTGTGTTGGCTCGACCATCATAGATCATTTTCCAATCATATTGCCATGGCCTTCCTAACAATAGATGGCATGCATCCATGGGAACTACATCACACAGTACACTGTCCTCTAATACTTCAACTCTGAAGTTGATTAGGCACTGTCCGGTCACCCTAACATGGTGTCCTTTCTGCAACCATGAGATCTTATAGGGGTGTGGGTGTTCTCGACACTTCAACCCGATCTTGTCGATGACTTCTGTTGACACAAGATTCTCCATGCTTCCACCATCAACTATGGTTTTGCAATGCCATTCCCTGATCTGCACCTTCATTCGAAAGATCGCCTTCCATTGTGCTGGTTCCATCAGGCCATGTTGATCTTCCTGGATCAATGTCCTCTGAATCGTCAGATTCCAGTTCTTCTTCTTTTCACCTCCACTGCTGTTGGATGTCAATTCTCCCCTCTCGTCAACTTGCTCATCCTTTCGACGTCTGGGTCTCGACTCCTCTGCAACATGTAGGTTCTCTGGGCACTCATATGCCTTGTGTCCCGTTTCTCGACACTTGTAACAGATTATGGCTGGTCTGGTAGCTCCTTTCTTTTCGGATGGACCACTTCAACTATACGCACCTTGACCACGGTTCTCACGACCATCGCGTCGGTTTTCTTGTGCTTTCTCCCGTGTCGATGTCCCTTCTGTGTGTTAGTTATCTTCGACACTTTCCTTCCTGTATCCGCTACCTTGGCCTTTCGCGGAGACAGTTTTCACACCTCTACAAGTCGTCCTTCCCCTGGTCACTGTGGATTTTCTTGACAGCTTCTCCTAACTGGTAGGCTTCGTCGACTGCTTCGAATCTTGACATGCTGAGTTCATCCTGAATAGCATATTTCAAGCCGTTCACGTATCTAGCGACAGCTTCTTCTCCTTCATCATTTTGTCCTGACCGAATCGACAATCAGTAGAACTCCTTCATGTACTCCTTCACGGTCATCTCTTTCTGTCGAAAGTTCTGTAACTTCCTGAACAAGGAAATCACATAGTCGCTTGGCAAGAACTTTCCCTTCAACTTGGAAACCATTCTGTCCCAAGACTTGATTTTCTCCTTGCGTTTCTTAAGTCTGTCATCCTGTACATTGTCCCACCACAATGAGGCATGACCCTTCAACCTCAGACATGCAGTCTTAACCCGTTTAGGATCCTCGATCTGCTCTATGTCGAAGTATTTCTCCATCTCTCTGATCAAGTCGATCAAATCTTCTGGGTTCGGGCTCCCTGAGTACGTACGCACATCTATCTTCGCCCGACCTCTCATATCCGCTAGAAGTTTGATGATTTTTTTCTCTGGTTCCTCCGTGGCTTCTTCCCAAGCTTCCACCTCTTCGACTTCCTCGTCGTTGTGGTCTAGTGCTTCAGGAATACAACCACACCTCTGGCTTTCTTTGATCGCTGCGACTTCATTTTTCAAAGTTCACATCGTTCTGACGCACTCGTCGAACATCTCATGATCCACTGTGATAGCTGCTGCACCACGCTCCTTTCGTCCTCGGACATTAACGCCTTTGTGAGCCATTTTCAACCTCCGCTGAAACTCTCATGCATCTAATCGTAACCGGACTTTAAAACAAGTTGTGCACAACTCTACCCAACCGCAGCTGGAGCTGTCCAATTCACTTGCAGGCTTAATATCATGAACTCGACGGACTCTTTCTACTCCAATACCAACTGACGCACCAACGCAGGTCAGGTTGATATAGTCGTCTTCTCAACCAAACTTTAATCTCCCGCTCTGATACCAACTGACGCAAGTCACCTTACAGGTTACTTTATTGCTTTATAATACACACGACACAAACCACAAACGCTTACACAAACATGGTGTAAAACAGGATGCCAAAAGTGGCTTTATATTACTTCTCTGAATTCAGTTACAATGTAGAATAACTGTAAACAAATAACTAACTGCGGTCGGCCTCAGCCGTTACAACTTAGAAGTAACTGTGGTGTGTTCTCCCTGTGTGTCGATCTGACCCTCTCCTGGTTCAACTCTAAACACTGAGCTATGGCTCGATCTCAACTCTCCTCTTCGGCCGATGTGACTCCTCACAACTTCTTCGGCTCTGCTCTCTGATATTGCTGATCAAAAGACTGAAGATCCCCCTTGTGATTTTCCTTCTCACGTCTTTACCCTGTTGTTGTTGTTGTTCTCGAGACTGTTGCGATCCCTAAGACACACATCCTCCTATCCGCCAATCCTTCCAAATCCCGCGAACCTGCAACTATCAGCTCCTAGTCGTGCTACACAGTCTCTGTCCATGACGTCACCTATCATGTCCTTCACCAACTCGCAATAACTATAATAAATTCCTCAGCAACCCTGAATGAGTACTGGGTACAGTTCCTTGACTTTCTGCCCTTTCGACCCTGCTACAGTAGTCGGTCACATCTCAACTTTCCTATCGGTTTGCTTCTCATCTTCTGCGGTTCTCCAGTCCTCCCCTTCCTCCGCGCTTGGCTCCGCCAAACTTGTCGCGTCGTAGTTCGACTGCTCCTTGACTACCTGACGTCTTACTCCTTCACTTGTCGTCCATCGACTAACTCCTGTCGATCCTCGACCAATCACAACATTTGCTGTGCTGCTCCAGTCGGTCGCGCTCTGACTGCTACTGCTCGACTTGTTGACTTCGACAAGCCAACCTGCTCCCCACACTAGTGGTCATCGGCAACCCCGCTGGTCGGTTTCCCTCCTGTCGATCAACTTCGACTGATATGCCTAGGCCCCGATGCTCCTGCATCAAATTTCAATTAAAAAGAAATTGAATTTAATAATTACATAGCCATTCAACAATTTAATTTTCATATTATTATCTAATTTTAAAACCATTGATGTCTACAAGTCACTTTCTAAACCAAAGTCAAAGTTATAAGTCGAGGCTAAAATTTCATTATTCTAAGTATATATATATTTTTATGTTACTTGTAGAGGCTAAATTATAATAGATGGTTGTATAAATACTAAATAGATCTCAGTTTTTAAAGTATATATATATATTTTTTTTTTATGTGCCTTCTAGTTAAGAAGTTAAATTGTAATCGAAGGTAGTATATAATTTCATGTATGAGAATAAGACTAGATGCTACTAAAAGGAATATGACTTTAATATAGATAGCCTCAACAATGATTATAAGGGTCACTAGCTTTCTTGTGAATACTATCTCGGTTGAAACTTCTTTTTAGTCCAAGATTATAACCTAAAATGATTTTTGATTAATTAAGATATTGTCTTCCTCAAATGCAAAAAAATAACTTAACATCCCAAAACTCAAAAACATCTAACAATAATGAAAATATACCTCTTGAAACTTCTATTTAATTCAAATTATAACCTAAAATGATTTTTGATTAATTAAGATGTAGTCTCCCTCAAATATAAGAAAATAACTTAAACATCCCAAAACTCAAAAACATCTAACAATAATGAAAGTATACCTCTTTATAGGTTTTCAACAAGTTATTTTTAGTGACCAAATTTTGTCGGCATACAATAATGTTATTGCATATCATGATCTTAAAATTGTATCAATTAAGATTACGTTAATAACTGATTACGTTAATAACTTTAGGATTTCTTACTTTAAGGAAAGTTAAATAACACAATATCCCTTCTTTGATGTGAAAGCAATCTCCATTTTTTCATATTAGAGTAAAATACCTTTATAATTATCATATTATTTACATTTTAATAATATTAATTGATTTTCGTATTATAAAGAAATACTTTTACAATTATGATATTGTTTGCATTTTAATAATATTAATTGACATAAGCATTTTAATAATATTAATTGATTTTTCAATAGTTTTTGTTAGAATTTTAGAATGAAAAGATTAATAAAATTTATGAGATGATTAAATAATTTTTTTTATTGTTTATAATATTATTTTAACATTTAAATTTAATAAATTTAATAAAACTATTAAAACTATTATGACTTTAAAAAGTAAATGAAAAATATATTTAATCAATTTATTAAATAGTATTGTCTCGCGTAGAATGGTACCTTGAATTAGTTCATATTCAATCTTTGTTTTTTAAAATTAATTTATTAATAAATATTTTCTTCATAATTTATTCACATCTTTATATAGTTTCATTCCCACATAACTCTCAACAAAAATATAAATATATTTAGAAAATCTATATGCCATTTATTCTGATTGTTTATGGTTGTTTATGCGACTATTCTTAATATGCCATCACCAACATAGACTCTTTTCAAAAGTAAATCCATAAAACTTTAGTTATCCAAAAATACATTTAAGTTTTTCTCAAAAAGTTATTGTGAATATCAACCACCAAGGAGATACAAAGAAGATATGCCAATACACCTATTCCAATCCTAGACATTACCCAATATTTTATCAAGTTTTCAATGATTTATTGTTCAAAAAAAAATATGGTTAACCTTTCTCTATATTCCTTTTCTCGTACCCAACACAAACTTTCTACTATGACAAAATAAAAGAACTCATAAGTTTAAATTAATTCCATAAGTTCAATTTGGATAAATAAATTCTTGAAGGTGCTGAGATATGTTAAATACATCATAGATATTAAGGTAGAAATCCAATATTTTTTAAGTGGATTACCTCAACCAAATGAAAATAGAATTTAGTTTTATGAACCACAAACTCTAGATGAGACCATAAGGAAGGTTGAGTACTGCTATGATCAAAACAAAATAAAAAAAGTTAGAATTCCATACGGCATAGAAGGAAAAGAAGAATGGAAAATTTGATCAAAGAAAGAAAGGATTCAAACCTCCTCATTATAGAAATCAATAAAGGATTAAAACACATGGTAACGCTAAGTTAGCTATGCTAATAAGACAAAATCCAAGGGAGCCTATAAAGTGTTCGAATGTAGAGAAGATCACTTCACAAAAATTATCCACATTAAAATGCAAATTCAAGCATGGTCACAACATTCAAGAGGTTACAACTATTAGGGGTGTACATAGGATTGTTCCTAGGATATATGTTTCCCTATAAGGCCACCAATAAGATTATACCTTCTTTTTTTTAAATGTTCATCCATGGCATTGTTGATAAGAAAATCCTAATATATAGGGTGAATTAAATACACATCCCTAGCATCCATATTCAAAAACAGTATTCTATTCCTTAATAATATTATTTACATTAAGTAGTGTTGCAATTTTCAAGGTATATGTAACAATTTTCAAGGTATATGTAATAATGAATACGCACACGCACACACATACGTGCACACACACACACACACACACACACACACACACACACACACACGCACGCACACGCACACGCACATGCGCGCGCGTGCGCACGCACACACGTACACACAAAGGAAACTCTTCAAACACTTATCCTTATTCGAGGATGATATCTAGGGTAAACTATTCAGTTACAATTTTGGCGACCTACCTTGACGAGACATTGAGTGAGGCTCTTAACATTCACATAGATAACTAACCCATGGACTTGACCCCATGAACTCCTTCTTGCAACTCATGACACTCAACCACTTGAGCTAGTCTACAAAACTATATATACAAATAATATATACTAACCTTCGAATGATTATAATATGATTTTTATCATTCTTGTTTCTTCTCTTAATCCATAAGTGACTTATTTTATGTCATTCAATAATCTACTTCCTACTTTACCATTAAAAATCTACTTTTCAAAATGATATTATAACAATACTCAATCTATTAACATGTATTTACATATTTGTAAACCATTCTTAATAATATAACCATAAATCTTAGTAGTTCAATTCATTATCTAAATTTATTAATATTTTAATTCCATTTATTTCAAACATTTTTATATAAAAATCTATAAATTCACACATTACTCCTTTTTCATATTTCAAATTTTAACAACAACCACCTCATATAAAAAAATGTTTGTTTCCACTAGAAAATTTCTCAAAATATCCATGGTCATGTATATATAGGACCTCTCGTAATATAGTTCCGACCATAAGTTAAGGGACCACAAATAACAAATATGTGGTTCCCAGTCACTCTTTTGGGCCTTTCATGTTACTTTTCCACTCATGAATATGGTAATATACATACGTGGAAGGATATGAACATACTGAAGATATCCATAATATATCTATAGGCCCGGTTTTAGTTCTAACCATAATTTAAGGGACCACCATATGGCATCACCGACATTGTTTTGATTTCTAGCAAATTTGTGGAGACTACCAACAATGCTTTAATGGCTTCCTCTTATCTTCCAAATAAGACAATAAATTTGTAATATGTGTGCTTTATGTGTTTTTAGAAGTTGTAGTTTTCAAGCAAGATTCCCAGTTTGCTTCACATATCATGAAAAGGTTCATGTGAATGCTTTTATGAGGATTGTAGTTTTGTAATTGACTTTTGATTGAGATCTTATCTACACCTCATCATGGTTAGATTAATGTTTTTCGCATTGGTAATCATTCGACTTGTTACCTAATTCAATACTAAGGGATTATGTGATGTTTATTTACCTAATTCAATATTAAGGGATTATGTAATGTTTATTTGGCCATTTTTTTCACATCTTTTATGAGTTAATATTAAGAACATGTTTAGATGTGATATTACTTTGTTAATATATAATTATCCCACTTTTTTCTTTCTTTTCTTTAATTTAGATTAAGAAAATATTATGATTAAACTCAACTTTATAATTCTTTAATACTTAAAAAAATTATATATGAATCATCCTTAACTTAATGAGTGGAAAGGATGGAATTTAACATTCAAATGGAATATTTTTTTTTACGTTTGTCTTTAGAGAGGATACTATCAACATGATGTGGAGAAAATTTCTAAACACGAGAATTTTAGGGGCTATAGAGCAACTATTCATCATTTTTACCATTTAAGCATTCCCGATTCCAAGTTACTTACCATATAGCCCCTATCTTGAGTGATATTATATTGTTATACATTTTGTATATATATCCATGCTCTTCAATATTAATCATCAAAATTCAATTATTTTGAGCACAAAAGAACTAATAGCTACTCTTGTGCATTATTTCTAATATATATGCAGTAAATGGATTTATGAGCCTCGTGGGCTAGCTCAAGTGATTAAGTGATTTGAGCTTCATGCAAGTGGTTGTCTCTATTGTATGCCTCACTCAATGTGCTCACTATTTTAGGACGTGTCTTAATCAACATCAATAGGGTAATGTACCCAATGAGAATAATATGGGTTACCTAGGGAGGCACCTAATGAGATGATGTATGTAATGTGGCCATAATTATGAAATATTCCCACTTGGTGTTTTGTGGGTAGTAAATAGGCCTCCCTAAGTACCCCATATTATCCCTTGTAGGTAGATTAAAAACAAGTTTACAATGGTTGTACCATCCAAAAATGTGGGGAAGTGCCCAAGGGTTTATTTGCAAAATTTTCTTTGCAAGAAAAGGTAAAATCTCTCTCTCTCTCTCTCTCTCTCTCTCTCTCTCTCTAAATAAACGTCGATGAGTATTGATTGTATTAATATAAAAAAAGGGTATGCGATCTCACCAAACAACTTGATAATACAAAATTACGGAGTTAAAATAGTCAAAAAAATTTCCCAAAATATGGGCCATGTCCAAAATGATATCTCTAAATTATCCCATTCTTGCTACTTTATTCTTATAGTTCATGCTATGACTGGTGTAGAGTCTTAGATAATGGCGTAGTAGTACGAAAAATTTACAAAACATGCTAACTTAACAAAGAAAATTAAACAAATCTATGATTTCCAAAACTCCCTTCACCTACTACGATGTTAGGTAGGAAGGGCCCTACAATCCATTCTTATTTAATTTATTTTCCACGATTTCCTCCTCCATAGTATCCAATTGAGGTGAGCTCACTGAATCTTCATGACTCATGTATAATTTATTATCAAATGTAGGACTTTGTCTTGCAACTCCTTAAAATTTTCAATTTCTTCAATTTCTTCAAGTTTTTATTTTTGGCATTCTTCCCCTACCTTTAGTGATACTAATTTGCACTTGTGTTTCTCTATATAGGATTTCATCAAAATTCATTGTCTCCTTGTTTCTTTTAACTCCCTTGTGTTGTTTAGCTCCCAATATTTTTTCCATGGTTCCCATCTTCTCATGATTCTTACTTTATTCTCTTAACACATCACAATGCCTCTTACATAGTCTTATTTCCTTTCTTATTTTTGAATTAGCATAATGAGCGCATATGTTAGAATGGTTATAAGAAGAGGCCATCCTTTAAGATAATATTTGCAACATGATCGCTCCCTTTATTTCTATGCTACCCAAACTTGGATCACTCTGTAATGCACAAGCCTAAGGGTGTCTAGTCTATTCCATTGAGCCAACACCGATGAAGTTATAACCTGGGTACTTATAATTGTAGAGACAAACATAGCAAAAAAGATATGTCATGATAATGGTACCTTATAAATCCCACCAAAGAGAATACCTACCCAATGTTTGAAATATAAAACATAAATATGAAGTGCCTGAGATTGAAAGGATTTTCCTACAGATGATGTTAAATATACATGACACAAACTAGAGAACCTTGGCATGAACCATAGAAACCCCCAAACTAAGCATATAAACACTATAGGAATAACCTCATACCTAATATAGAGAAACCTCTCCAAAATTCCAAGAAGAGGAATGCATGTTCCATGACTAGAATGGAAATTTGTGAGGTTAAACCCACAGACACCCATCCTTCCAATCACTGAGAATTCATAATATCTCCAAGCCAATGTGAAACCAAATCAAAAGCATAATCTAGTTGATACTCATTAAGTCTATATTGCATGTGGATATGAGATCGCCACTTATCTAGACTAATAAATGTTATCATGGATCTATTTAGGGTTATGGAACATTAAGATATATTTCAATACCCCAAACACCCCTCTTTTTCCACTTTTCCATGAGAGAATAGACAAAATTTGTTGGCTCATTCATCAACAACAAAGTTCAACCTCCTAGGGATGTGAAAGAGATCAATGAGTCAAAGTTGAGTGTGTAAGCTTGTGCTTGTGAAATGACCCTCTTGATGTTTGGATCATGTGGGAGGGAATTGGCAGCCATATGTCTAATAATTGTCATTGAATCCCCTAATACTATGATATGGTTTACACTCAATTTTTTGTTGACATATACTTTACCAGAGAGCTTGGGATTTAGCTTAGTTGTTTGTGATATTTCCTGAACCCCAAGCAAAATAAATTACAAGATTTCCACCAAGGTAGAATATCCCCCCCCCCCTCGCAATTGCCACCCCTTAATAACTTTTCCTCTTAACCACTTAAGTTAGACCCAATTCTCACACATGCAAACACTCTTAAATATTTAATTTCTTTGAGCCAAAAGGAGAAATCATAAATTAGAACTACAATTTGGCCTTTAAGATCTTTGAAGGAATGGCTTAAAATTGGACTATCAATTATATAATAGATGATTGTTTTGTTAGAGGGTTGGGATTAGGTTTACAAAAAGTACAATAAACCTTGTTTGTGGAAACTATGGGTGAAGATATGTTGGTAATGAATGTTATGATGAGAAGAGAAAAATTGTGATTCAAATAATTTTCTATGATTTTTTTCTTAATAATAACTTATTAATTTTTGTACACTTTTGACATCCAAAATATTTGAAAAAATATTCTAAAGTATTAAAATAAAATTAGATGAACTTGTTATATATATATATATAGAGAGAGAGAGAGAGAATGTCTATTGGTCCCAGAGGCATTCCAAGGCTATTTTTGGAACTGCACCTGGGCATCAATAACTTTTTTTGTGTTTGAATTGGTTTGCTCAATGACCAGAAAGATAATAATCAATAATTTATGTGACTTGATTGCATTGTAGAATGAACAGAAAAATATGCATTATCATATGAATGACGGTGGCCATTAATTTTGATACAACATAAAATAACATGTGTTTGGATGGATGGATGATATGAGAAAAGACACTGGTGGAAGTAATTCTTTATCCCGTAGAACATAAAACATGATGAGCAAATATAATTCAGCAGTTATAACACAAAGATAACTGTAGAGTGAACAAGAACCATTACAGAGACATAAATGTTAATTTCAAGTAACATATTATGAAGATTCCACTACATATTAACAAGAAAATAGCATACACCATAACATTTGAACCAAATATTAGAGGAAAAGTTGCCTCGAGAGGTTGTATTATACTATGTACATCAATTACATAAGAATGGAAGAGATGGAACTACAAAAGAAAGTGTGATAGACTGTATGCATCAAAAGCTTTGAATCCCAATGACTGTCCTTACAAAACATCAGATAGTTACAATACAAGTTTGATAAGACAAACCCCTTGAGATTCTGAGAAGTTACACTTCACTCAAAAAATAGTTGACCCTTGAAAAAGTGGTCTCTGACTCAATTTATAGCCCTTTAGGCTTTACAATTTAGTTACAACAAAACTCTGTTACATAACAAACTTTCATTTTTCTGTTACAAAAATATTTCAACAACATATATCTCATATAAGACTGAGGGCGATGCTAATGCTGATTGGTCTTATGCCTTGATTGTTGTGGTATTCTCTACCTTTGATGCTGACCTTGAGTTTGCACTGGTCGTTGCACGTACTGTGGACATGGCACGTGGAAGACCTATTGGATGAAGACCTGGAAATGTTAGGCTAGTAACTGATAGATTTGTTATGCTAGCACTTGAAGCTGCTATTGAGAGGACTGAGATGAGGATGTTCCAATTGTTCCTTGTGGCATGGCTGAATGGGCATGCTGAATAATCTCCAAGGTGATGTACTTTGAAATGTTCTTCCATTCTTTACCCATTGGGTAATCCAAAGACATTAATTATCGAGCACACATATCTGGATTCGTAAAGTGAGAGTATTAAGGTAGAGGAAGGATTTTGAATAAAACCTGCAAATTAGAGACATCCCAAGGTCATTTTGTAATTTGTCTAGGATAATCTAACCCTTAATATTATTGGTGATGTCATCAAAACTATGGTCATCATTTATTTGTTCTGCCAACAACGTGACATAATTTTGTTGAGGATATAGGTCTCCATTACCATCCCAAGGAGATGCAAGACCCTAGTCTAAGCATTCATCAAATATTTTCTTAAAGGAATTCACATCCTTAGATAGTTGCAAATACTTTTTGTGGACCATATGGTCTAATTTATTCTTTGAAATTACTTTGTAGGATTCCATTATTATTGTAGTTATGTCCCGAATTGATAGTTCTTCCCACTATGGACCTGTTTTAGAATTAAAAATGTCAATGACCCTTGCTGCAATCTTGGGCTTGTTTCCTAAATGAGAGATGGTGTCTTTGGACTCTCTCATTGATGCAGCGGATAACTTTCATTCTTCTTGTGCAATAGAAAACTGATTCCAATGACTAGTCATGATGGCAGATATTCTATCCCAAGCTAGATGCTTTGCCCCTACGAGATGGGATCTCCAAGAATGCTTCTTACCCAGTTGGTCCAGTTCCTTTTGAAGCTTGTCTTTGACAACTTCTAAATCCAAGATCAAAGAATATCTAGTATGCCCTACTTGCTTCAATGTTTCAACTTCATCCTTCTACTTCTTAAGATCTTCTTTGATTTGATTTAGATCAGCATATAAAGGTCATATCTGTGGCCAACTGATATGTGGGATCTGCAGAAGTTGAGTCCAAAAGTGTCACTCCTTTAGTGGTCAGTATCTTGTAGTTTTCTTCCTTAAGAGCACTTATTTCTTTTCCTAGGACGAAAATTTTGGACTTGTACTCTTGTGCTAGCTTTGCTACCTTGTCTATTTCATCTTGAGCTGCTACGAGATATGGTATGTACATGCTTAGTGCTTGGTATCTTCAATATATGTTTGATATATTTAATATCTTTGTCCTTCTATTTTAATAGTCCTTGATCAGGTGCAGGATTGAGTGGATCCAGCCCCTTCTCAACTACCTTATTCTCCAATTAAGAAATTCTCAGCAATGGCCTTATTGGCCACTTTATCGTCTTTAAGTAGCTTCTCCATTATTTTAATTGTACCTTGTAGTTTGTTAATATTCAAATTTGACTTAAAAACATCCCTCGATAGCATGTCTCCAGTCTGCTTATGCAACTGGACTTTGTCGAGAGGATGAAAATTGTCCGTCTTGAAAGTTAATTGAGTGGTTCGATATTTCTCTAGAGTAATAGTTTTTCTCATAACAGTCCTTTCCAATATTTCCATTTTGAATTAAAGTGCCCTACTTTATTTCCATAGCAGATAACAGTCTCGATTTCCCTGGCGATGTGATATGGGATCTGGTAAACATGCCATTTCTTAATTTTTCACTTTCAGTCCTAATGGCTAAAAACACTCCTTCTATCCCACAAGTTGACGAAAGAGTTATAGAGGATGATTATTCTCCTTGTGACCACTTGGATGTTGGAAATTTCTCAATAAGGAGAGGTGGTTGAGCAGAAGAAGAATTTTCTATTCCTCCATAGGGTTGGAACACCTCGATGGTAGATTGAGACTCAACTAGATTGGATTTTTAGTTGAAGGTGTTTCCTGCTGAAAATTTGTCATCTCCTTGTCATAGGTGTTTTTTGGATGATATTTTTCAGCTTGGCATATGTTTTAATCGGAGTGGGAACCACTTAATATTTCTTCTGTTGTTTTGGCATAAGAATATTTTTAACTTCTTCCCAAGATTCCAGGTTAGCTATCTGATCCAACTGGTGCTTCAAGAGGTTGATGGATATATTCAACTAACCTTGATCCTTTTCTCTTTTGTGAAATTATTCCCCTGGGGTCACAATTCCAGTGAAAACCTTGAGTTATATTTAGATCTTTCAACAATTCTTCAAAAAGCACCTAATATGTGCAAGACTTGACCACCCAAGGACCCACCTACTGAAGGATTTTGAAAGTTATGAGGCTATTATTTTTCCAGAAATGCACTTGATTTGAGTTGAATCTTTGATGGATATATTCCAAGGAGAAAATTCTTGGATTCAAGAACGTGGGGAGCCGATATGGAGGTATTTCACATCCATACATTTTGATTTTAGTATGGTCTTCAAAAGAAACCAGTCCCCATATGCAGACTCAGGACTTAGATGTAGCAATCTCTTGTAATTTGGAAGAATTCTTGGTAAGGGAGTGCCATTTAGTATAATATACACCTCATAAATTACTCGATTCACAAATTTGGTGTATCTATTATTGGTTGGATGATGAATCATTAGGCCAAGATGAGCTAAAGGGAAACAACCCGAAAACTGATAAATGATCATATAGAGAAGGTAGGACTAGTATCTAAAATATATCAGAGTGGAAAAATTTGTTATCTAATCATGAATAGAATTAGCTAAGATTTGAGAAAAATCAAGGTGGACACATAGCTTGGAAGGATTAGGGGCCATTTCTAAAAGCATGCCCAACATTATCTCACTAACTAGTTGGTCAATAGTATAACCTAAAAGATGGCATGTTAAAGCCATTTCTATTATGAGCACTTCATCAAATATTTCTAGTTGGTAGGGAGGCTCAACTTCTGGTAAATTAGCATTTGGCAGGAGAAGGGTTAGGAGGAAAATGGTCTTGTCTTAAGCCGATATTTTCTTGTACTTGGTATTGAGAGAATCTTAATTAAAATATCGACGTGACACATCAACATGAATGTCCAACATCTTATGAATAAAATATTTGTTGATAGGGAAAATAGGAGTACCATCGCAAGAAAGAATGACATTCTTCTCCTCGGAATAGAAATCCATGCACCAACACACGAATTCAAGGAAATGACACATGCATGGAATGACCATGAGAGGGATACCAGACTCCCAAAAGTGTAATTTGTCACCTCCTACCTCAAATATTTCCTTAGCCTCATGAGCTACCTGATGCATATTTGGAATTGAAGTAACAGTATCAAACACCTCCAAGAAGGAATCCACCAAGTGCTCTTCTTGACTATGGAGGTTGCATTTGGGTCTTGTATAGGCGAAGGTGGGATAGAAGCTATAGGGGAATATACTAACAGAGGATCCATGGCAGGTCAACAAGGTTTAATCCTTCTTTTTACCAAGCAATAAGAAAAACAAAGTAAGCTCAGCTCTATGCTTCTTTGGAAAATTTTGAACTTGAAAAATCCAAAAGTTAGTGGGCATTTATATAAGCAATTTCACGCAATGAATGCATTGACCAGCTGGAATAATTTAGTGGGAAAGGATGAGTTGTTGTTAGCTCATAGTTTAACACTTTATCTCCTATGGAGCAGGGATGTGTGGCATGAGATCATTGGCTAAGGGTATGCAAAGTAAGTGGATAATATAGAAAATATGGTTTTATGGTTTCAGGATGAGCAATAGATGGTTTTGTTTAGATTTCTTTTATGATCCTGAAACCTTGTAGAGAGGACGTGTGTACATGGTGTTTTTTTTTCAATATTAGGAAGGGATAGATAAAGGGTAAGCTCTTTCGTGATCCTAAAAGCTTCACAATCGTCGATTTTCCAATCTCGATATCTCCATGTGATTCTAGCATCACACACCTTTCATTTCATTCACAACAATACTTGTCCCATATCGCAACATTATTGGACCATCAGCATTTAGGAAGTTGATTTGATAACTTTGTGGGCCTTGCAATTACGAGTTTTCAGGCATGCGGTTTTGAGGATTCAGGATCATGAGTGAGGAAGATTTTTAAAACCACTTTTGTATCATGAAAAACTCTAGAGGTGTCATGTGTCTCAAGCAGTATTCATTCAGGATCACGCCCCCAAAAATAAAAGGTGAATATGTTAATGAGATTGAATGAAGCTAGGCCATCGATTTATCTCTTGTATAAACTTGACCATCGGAAATTGTCTGTTCACTACTTCATCGGGATGAACTCTATCATCTTGGATCAAATTGCTTCTCATGCTCGCCTGTGAACCAAACGTCATCTTGGGTATCAATCGCAAAAAACATCATGTCTTGAATTGTGGATGCAATAGTTTAGGTAAATGTTGACACCAGCAAGCCCCATCAAACCCCCTGCGGAGCACTCAAAATATCGCTACATCATTACCACAATATATTATTCGACAAAATGGGAAGAAGCAATGCTAGCATGAGATTGTTCCACAAAAGCAGCAACCCAATTCATCTATGAAAACATCATTACTCGTTTTGGGTGCCCTAGAAGCCTCACAAGCAATAAAGGTATGCACTTCATAACACAAGCATTGCATCCTTGACAAAGGAATTTATGATACAACATCATAAAATCAGTCCATATCACCTACAAGAAAATGCCATGGTTGAATCCTTCAACAAAATTTTGGATATAGGATCAACAAAGGTATGTTGCAAAAGAATGATATGATTGGGATGAAAGAGTTCTTGCAGTATTATGGGTGTACATGACCACTTTAAAGAAAATACACCAGTAGACCCCATTTTAGCCTCTATATGGAAGACAAGTATTCGTTCCCATCGAATTTTTCATTCCCATCCTATACATTGCACATGCAACTCACATGACCGAACAAGATTCGGTTGCAAAAAGGATTTAGCCGAATTAATGGAACTAGAAGAGTCTCTCTTTTTAGTTGACTATCAAGCATCAGTGGAGAAAGAATGACAAAAATCTTGGCATTACTGCCACATCAAGAGGAAACACTTTAAAAAAGGTGACCAAGTTCTACTATATGACAACAAGTTCTTGAAGTATCCAGGAAAGCTTCAAATGCATTGGTTGCGACCATTAATTGTTGAGGAAGTTAAATATTCTGGTTTTGTCAAGTTTGTGCAACTTGATGGCATTCTCAAATAAGGATGGGTGAATGGTGCATGCCTGAAGCCCTATATTTTTGCTCAATAATCGAGTAAGCTAGCACTCATGTCCTAGGGAGTGAGTTAGAGTAGAAGTTAGTGTTTCAATTTTGGTTTGATTTGTTCCATCATCTTAGTTGATTTGTGTTTTGCACCAGTCATCTATGTTTTGTGTCTCAATTTTACAAGTTTTGAGTTATATAGATCAGATCAATGTGGTTGGGGAACGAAATATATTTAGTTGTTTTTGTCACCCAAAAACCGTGTTGCGTCAACCAACCATGTACTTGTAGCTAATCATTTCCTTGTCGCATCACACTAACCCATATATTTCGTATCCAAAACCATTATTCCATGATTAGATTACACTTACCGTGACTCGTGTAAAATCAATGATTTCGATCTTTGCATACAACCAAATCCCCATTACATTATTTCCATGTCAAATTTTCTCATTATCAATCCCCATCCTAGTGATCACCCAACATCCTTAAAAAGTTGAAGCATGTTGAACTAGAGTAGTATGCCATCCCAAAATTCTGCTTGGCTATCAACATTGTGTTATAGTCATGAGGAAGAAAGTTCACCAGTCCAGACTGGTCAACTGCAACTTTTCAGATGGTGACCTCTATCCCAAGATGATCCCAAAATGTTATTCCGACTATGTATCATTCGAAAATAGATATATAGTACCCATTTGGAAACTAGCTTTTGAGTCGCTACAAAATTCAATTTTCACGGGCCTAAAGACCTCAGTTCAAAGATATACAAAAAAAATTGATTATATATTAAAATTGTATGTCTATGCAAACTACCCAAAGCATTGGATCTAATATGTTAAATGTATGGAAACTGCTGTAAGTAGGCAAGTTGTGAATGATGCACTTGCACATGCTACACAAACATTTGCAAAGAGACAACCCAGGATCCACATTTTTGTTGTTCGATTCAAAGATACAGAAACAAAGGCTAAATGGGTTCCAATTAATGAAGCTCTTAACAATGTAGATTGACCTTTGATTAAAAGTACCTCACCAGTTAAATATGGGGTCGTAATGATAGTTTCCTATTTTCATCTTCAACCATATTATGATGATATAATTAAACATTCCAACTAGGAACAGAGCCTGAGGAGTTGTGAATCATTAATATCAATATTTGAAACAACTAGTGCAACTGAAAAAGCAAAATAAATGTCATAGGTTTTGTCTCTATTGTATGTTTAGTAACCCCATTTCTTCAGCTCAGTACATGATAGATCAAGAGCAATTTTGATTGAAATATTTTTAAGGTAGCTATACATTTAAAACTAGGAAGTACCTGAATCGGATCCTTCATTTGAAGAGTCAGTACTAGAATATTTATTGTAATGCCCCAATTTTTTACCCCATAATGTAATTATGTAAATATGGATGATATGGATAGAATCCAAACATGGATTATGTAATCATGTACATTTTATATTTAATATGAAACACACATGAATACTACAGAATAAGAAGGACAAATAAGAGATGGGGGTCTATCACTCCATAAGGGGAAGAGTGAGTATCATAAGCCTAGTATTAGTGGGGAAAAGGTGTCCAACCCCAAAGTGTGCAACTTGTCCAACTCTCCTTAGAAAAAGAGAAAAGTGTCCTACTACATGTGTGCCATGTGACTAGTTCTTATTAACCTTGGTTCCACTTGGCTAGTATAAACCATGCATATAAATAGATGGATATAGCCCATTGTTCATTCATTCCTGTAGGTAGGAGAGAAATCCTTTTGGTTGCTAGATTTGAACTACCTATATTAGAACCCTTGTCACAGGTACTACCATCATTGTACCACCATTATTCTTCCATGAGATAGACATCATTGTTGTTAGACCAAGAACCACCAATAGTCATGCCATTATCACCAGAAACGTGGATTGGAGCCATACAAAGAATAAAGGATTGGGTAGTTATAGTAAGAAAATTGGTATCACCTTGTGGATTGGCAGCCCCGGCTCGAGGGTGCCTCTATCAAATAAAGATATGGCTTGGCAAAGGCTACGATTGGGAGGAACATACTTGGTTTGTAGTCAGTTGGATGTGTTTTCATATAAGTTCATTATGCACATAAATCTATGTTATTTATTTATGAATGAACCAATTATTTCCATTGTATAATTAAGTGAACATATTTGATGGCAAGGGTGAATTTTTTCTTATGGAAATAACCTACAAAATTGTCATATATGTCTTATGCATGACTATACCATTATCATTTATTCTATAAATGCTTAATTGAAATCAAGAGAAAAATGAAATTGCATATTAGAGGAAAATTCAATTAGCAAATTCAGTACCCCGTGGCCCAAATTCATCATGAGGTCACTGGGTACGTGAAAATTTGGTATCAGAGCCCAGGTTGTAGCACTAGGACTAGATGGGCCGTATTCCAATTTTGCAAGAAGAAATTCGGGTTGAACATAAATTGTATGACAAAAATGCATCAGATAGAGTTGGGAAAATTATGTTTAATCCCTCATGGTTGAGTACAGATTGAATCCATGGTGAAAACTGTGAATTTCAGTTGATTTTGAGTGAAATTATACATCAATACTGAAATAAAAGTTGTATGTTCTGTTAAGTGATGGGCAATGCCAGTTTTAATGGTCCAAATCATACTTGATTAAATCAATAGCTATTATAATTTCAGGACCATGAAAGTGATCGAATTTTAATTTAATGAGAATGATCCTGAAAGAAAACCACTCAGGGCATGTGTCATCGCCGAAATCATTTAGTATCCTAAAAGAAGTTTGTCCAAACCACTTCATTGTTGATCCTAAAACCACCAAACCATATATTTAAGCAGAAAGCTCTAAATTCAGTCGGGTTGTCCAATCAATATTGGAGGGCGCATATGGATTTCAATAATGTGACGTGATGGGACATAAAGAAGTGACATGTCTCTGTCAGAAGTTGCACAATGATAATCCTGGGAGTAGATATTGAGGTGGAAGATCGATGTCCCTTAAGCGTTCAGGATCGTGAAGCTCCTCAAAATTTAATTTAAGCATGATCTTGAAAGGAAACCACTATAGACATGTGGCATCATTGCATGAGTTCAGGATCAGAAAAGTTGTTTTCTTAAACTACTCCTATGTTGATCCTGAAACCATTTACTATGAGGGTGACATGGCTATGGAATGGGATGACATATGGAATTGTATGACACCTCAAGGGGCATTTGTTCTGCCACATCAACACCTTGCCACGTTAGCATAAATTCAAAAAGTTAAAAAAAAAAGCCTGGAGCCAAAATCTTGTTTGGGCCATAGCAGGAGAAGATTAAATTAGAAATTGATGAGACTTGATCCAATTCAACGCTATTAATGGAGGCTACAGGATCAGGAGTGAGGGACAAGGATCCATTTTACTCAGATTTGGCAGAAAATTTAGTTTAATAGGTTTTGAATATGTGTAGCCTGGGGATAGACGGAGGCCTTATTGAGGCTCAAATTGTTACAGTGCAGTTGTGATCCAGGAGCATAGATGAATCTGGATCCTTGAGGCCAAATTCAAAAATATGTGAAGCTGGGAGATGAAAATAGGCGAAAATCCTTTATTGGGGCATGCGGAAGTGCAATTTTTGAGAACTTGAAGGAGGAAAAATTGGCCCCATAACTCATAACCAAAAAATTTACTAATTTCGACATTTGTTCTAATCATCAATATGAACAACTTTGATTAGATGAAAATTTTCTAGAAATGCTTAGTTTGGAAGATAGTATTTTTTGGTAAAAATTCAAAGTTCGAAAGAATGGCAAAAATTAAAAATTGGTGATTTCATAATTTTGTATGTTTTGATAGAAGCATATTATTTGAATAGTGGAAGTGTTTAGGTACTCGTCATTATATGGTCTATTAGGACGCGATATAAAAAAAAAATCCAGTTCTTTACCATTTTTCTTCTACAGGTCTCAGAAAATGGTCCATCAAAATAAGTGCAACTACTTGAAGTGTAAAAATTATGTAAAAATGTTGATTTTGGGGAGTTGTAACTTTTAGATCTGAATTTAGAAATGGAAAGGAGATTGGTCATTGGAAAGAGTGTCAGCAAGATATCAGTTTAGTGAATCCCATTATAAATCAGAGCCTTTTATCTTTCTAGAAAATTTTACAGAAAAGGGGCTTGCAACCCAATTTGATTAAAAAAGTATGTAATAAATCAAATGGGCATTTTTTCTAGAATTACTCATTGTACATAGTTTTTTCTTAATGAAATGATGGAAAATGGTTTACCTATCATATTGGTTGCAATATCACGATGCAAATATGAGGTGCAAGTCTCAAGAGTGGGTATTATGAGATTCAAAATTAGCTACATGAATGAAATAGTACTGGTCAAAAGTGATAACTCGGGAAAATAGGTTATGATGATAAGGGAGTATGACCAAGGTAAAATGGATTTAGTATGATGGTATGAACAACATAATTGCACTTTCACAGCGGTGTGGAGGCACAATGGAATCAGTTGAGTATGGTTCAATTGTGTAATGAATAGCAATGTGTATGATTGTCGAAGCCTCTTAAACCTGAGAAAATAATTTTATGGTGATATAGGAGCATGTTAGATGTAAGACTAAATTAATCTTTTGCAAAAGCATGAAAATGATGCTAGCATAGTTATGTAAAGGTGCAATTGAAGAAGAAATGCTTGGTAAAAGTGCTTTCCAACAAGCAAGTCAAAGGACTAGTCCAAAGAGGGCTTATAAGTATTGGGTATTGTGATGGTACTATCAATATGCAAGGATACTCATTGATGTAAGTCGAGCATAAATTAGATATATCCATGAGGAATTAAGAAGATATTAATGATACCTCAATTAAAGTGCATGCCATTCCTTTATCGTATTCAAATGTGAAGAAAGGCAGTGCGAGAAGAGACGTTAGTGATATGAATCACATGACTGTGGTGTGATGGAAATGATACGATGAGGTATAAATAAGACTAAAAGCGATTGTATATCCTTTGTAAAGCGAAGAGTTATTAAGTGATTAAAGATGTTATTGCATTGTCAAAGAATGCATGTAAATTCATTGAATATAACATTATGGAATCTAAATTGCATGAAATAAATTGAAGAGAAAATATGTGGATATCTTGGTTGGTGTAGTTGTTATTTTATACAATAACATAAAGACTAATAGAGGTATGAGAAGTACTAGTTTGTAGAACATGGTATTTCTATGCATAAAACAAGGGTGTAAGTCATAACCCTTGGTATAGAGAAAGGAAACCATGTAATAAAGGTTGCAGAGCATGTCTTCACAAGAAAAGGATTGTTAAAAAGGATTAATGGGTAGAGGAAATATACCAAGATGAAGAGTGTATGTATCCCATGTATAAGATGGGTGAGCAACCATAATCGATAAGCTTTATGAATAATAGATAAAGTTGTAGGGTATGAACCAACAACGTATATGTAGAGAATGTGAAGTGAACGATGAGCTTAAATTCACTTGGAAATAGCTATCAAGGGAGAAAGGCACTCCATTGTGTAGGATTGGCTTGTGAGACAAAATTTGTGGCATAACAGAATTGGACATGAAAATTTCCAAGAAATGCAAAGAAAATTTCTAGAATTGGATAAGGTTAGAAGCAGCTCTGGATACGAAGATGTCAAGTTTGGCTTAGCTAGGATTTATTAAGAGAATTGAAGCAGTAGATCGTGTAAATAGGTACAATGCAAGGGTGAACCAAAGCATCAAAGAATTTGCAAGGTTGACAAGAATTGGGTGCAACAGTAAAGGGCACATGTGGGAAACAAGGAAAAAATATGAACGTGGGATATTTCCTCGCCATAAATCTCTATGTTATTTCTAAAATAAAATTGTATATTTTTTAAGTAGAAAGTATAACTTCAGTATGAATTAATTATTGCTACCTAGATGAGAATATTGCAGCTAATGAACTGTTATGTAATTGGCAGAGAGGGCATGGAAGAGATCAGTTAAGTAGTGGAATCCTATCCTATGAAGAGGAATGAAGAGGGAGAAATTCCTTGACGCTCCTTTTGCATTGTTTATGTTTCTCTATGTTAAGAAAGTAAATATGTGTAGATAGATTTATGGCATAAAAAGGAAAAAAGTGTAACATAATTGGAATGCATTTGCAGCAGTAGGAAAATTGAGATAAAGGAATAAATCCTTGGGTTAAAAAGAACTTAGAATATTTTGGTGCATTCATGAGTTAGTGTGCCACAATTGGAATGAGTAAGCGTTAATAACCATTGCAAAGGAGTATTATACTCCTGATTGGAAAATAGATGTCGTATGAGATAACCATGTGACAAGCCATGTGTTGTGGGAAATTTGGAAGGTTACAATCCCACACAAGTATCCAATAATATCCTTGTTTATGATTTAGGTCTTGGACTGCAACCTCTTTTCCAACATTGAAGAGCACTAAAGAACTATATTCTTAGTGTGGTGTTTAGGATGAAGAGGATGGTATCCAGATGATCAAATAAGTAATTGTGAGTGAATGGATAATCTGTCAAGGTGTTGTTTGAATCCTTCAACATATCACGGAGGATCATAAGAGTTAGTATTATGACATTCACAAATCAATGCGAGGATGCATTGAGTGAATATACATAAGTAAAATATGTACATGTGCATGTTGGAACATGTGTTTACTGCATTGTGAAATGCTTGATGTGCTAATAATACATATATGGAGAATGGTATTTTGTTGCATTTAACACATCAGTGGTTGAAAATGATTGATTGGTTGGTATTATAATTCTGATATTATTTAATGGGTTATTATGAATGTCGAAAAGAAATGAGTATATGAATGAATACTCATTGTTATTTGTTTGATTTGAAAATTCTATTAAAAGAACATATTGCAAGTAGAGTTGTTTTGGACATGGCAGCGAGCATAAGAACACAATGAAAAAAAAAACTAAGCACTACCATATGTAAAGGACAAAACACTATGAGAATGAAGTCATAGTTAATTAAAAGTCAAATATTTGAGGACACATTGTAGGGATACTATGATTTATGGCATGGCGCAATAGCTAAAACAACAATGTCTTGAATTGGAATTGTTGTGGATATAGTGAAAGAAATGCATGAAAAGTAGTCACATTGGATGGACAACAAGAATGCTCTGTCGAAAGAATAGAGTTGTGTAAAAGAAGAATATGTCTTAGATACGGCAGTAAAAGTGAGCCAAAATGAAGACATGCATTATTGCTCTTTCCATTTGAAAGCTAAGTATTATGTGTAGAACTCAAGATTCTTATTGGGAAATTTAATTGTGAATTTAATGATTTCCAATACTACTTGATATATGAAAGTATGATTCTTAATAAATGTTTTTTTTTATGACACAAATGGATGGTAAATCTACTTATTTTGAGCCCATGGTGGAAATTGTAGGTTGAAAAGCTTGAGAAGAAGGCCACTGCAAAGACATGAAAACCCTAAAGTTGTACTCTTCTTGTGCAAGACAGGCTTGGGTAAATGATGGATTTCCTGAAGGACTGTTGACTCAAAGAAGGGGATGCCTAATCCTGGAGGGTGAGTGACTGCAAATGAAAGGAAACTCTAATGAATTTGTTGGGAGTGAGTCTAGAAATTAGAACCATAGCACGAAGATTCCCTGGTCGGCCTGTTTTGGAGCACCAAAAGGGAACTAGATTAACAAACCCAAGGTACTGTTAACTCAAAGAAGGGAGCCCCATTCCTTGTATTTTGCATTAGAAGGGAACCAGTGTAACAAACCCAAGGTACTATTAACTCAGAGATGGGATCCCAAGGTACTGTTAACTCAAAGAAGAGAGCCCCATTGCTTGTGTGTCAAGAGGAGCAGTGAAATGAATTATTTCCCGTGGATCCTTGAGAAAGAAAAGACATGTGCATATAGATAAGTATTGGATAGATATTTACTACTTATTTGATGAAATAAATATGTGTTCTTACATTTTGGAATTGGAAATTTTTTATAGACATTATGACTATTTCATGACAATGATTATAATATGCATACTTCTTCTCAATGAATGACATAGGTTCATGTAGATATGTCGAGTCTAGAAAGAAAAGTAAGGTAGGGAATGATAAATGTTGGTGCATTATATATGAGAAGGTTGGCAAATATACCAAATTGCAAGGACCAAGAAAATTGTATCAAATTTGGTTGAGGAAGCAACTTGAACACTCAAGGATGATGTGCAGCGATATATTGTTCATGTCTAATGACGTGGTAAATTCAGTCGTTATATATATAGTGTTGATGATGCACCGAGGATGGTGCATAGATTAAGGGGGAGGGGACCGTAACACCACGTTTTTTGAACTAAGAATGCAATTATGTAAATATGGATGATATGGCTAGAAGAAAAACATGGATGCTGTAATTATGTACATTTTATATTTAATATGAAACACACATGACTTCTGCAGACTAATAAGGATGAAGAAGAGATGAGGGGCTATCACTCCACAAGGGGAAGAGTGTGTATCATAAGCCTAGGATTAGAGGGAAGAAGGTGTCCAACCCCAAAGTGTGCCACTTGTCAAAATATCCTTAGAAAAAGGGAAAAGTGTCCTACAACATGTGTGCCAAGTGGTTAGTTCTTATAAACCTTGGTGCCACTTGGCTATTATAAACCATGCATATAAATAGATGGATCTAGCCCATCATTCATTCATTCATGCAGGTAGGAGATAAATCCTTTTGGATACCAGATTTAAACTACCTACGTTAGAAGCCCTTTCATGGGTACTACCATCACCATACCACCATTATTTTTCCATGTTGCAATCATCATTGTTGTCGGACCAAGAACCACCAATAACCATGCCATCATCACCATAAACGTGGATTGGAGCCATATGAAGAATAGAGGATTGGGTAGTTGTAGTAGAAAATTGGTACCACCTTGTGGATTGGTAGCCCTTGCTCAGGAGTGGCTCTGTTAAAGAATGATATGGCTTGACATAGCCTATGACTGGGAGGAACGTCATATAAGTTCATTATGTGCATAAATATATGCTATTTATTTCTGAATGAACCAATTATTGCCATTGTATAAATTAAGTGAACATATTTAAGGGCAAGGGTGAATGTTTTCTTATGGAAATAAGCTACAAAATTGACATATATGTCTTATGCATGATTATACCATTATTATTTATGCTATAAATGCTTAATTGAAATCAATAGAAAAACAGAACTAAATATCAAAGGAAAATTCATTCAACAAATTCAGTACCCCGTGGCCCAAATTCATCATGAGGTCACCAGGTACGTGAAATTTATAGGATTCAGGAATTTGTGGTTGGGGCCTTTTGGCTCCTTTGTTTTTGGAAAGGACCATAGTTGCAAAAGACTAGGAAGAAAAATAAGGTGGATGTTGTGGAAATAGTTAGAGATCACAATTATTATTTATTATTATTAAAATATTTTATATTCATAACATTGCTTTCCTCTTTAGAAATGTTTTGTATTCAAAGCATATTAATGACAAGGCTTACGTCTTTATTTTTGCTTGTAATGTCATCCTACAATATTTCATGTTGGTAGCTACAATACTTGATGAAACAAGATGATATGAGTTACAAATTCCCAAGTAAAAATGTTGCATTAGTTGTGAAGTGGTCCATCCAAGATTAAACTTCATTGGGACCTTTTTATGAATGAATTGTTGGATTGAAATTCTCTCTTTCTTCCTTCCACATATTTTGTTGATGTTGTCTCCACTCTTTTCTGAAATCATAACTCATTTGTTTATGTTCCCTTTGACCTTGTCATTGGTCATAACAAATTTTATAATTTGGACGACGATAATTTGTTTTGATCTCTTGTGATTGTTTTTTGGAGACTTCAACTTTTGATCTATTTGGTAATAATTTGATTGGGTCTGTGTTTGTTCCTTTTTCTAATGTCTAGATTTTTACTTATGATGACTTCTTTGATTCAACGAAATCAATCATTGTTTCTTTATTGACCTTTGGTTCCTTGTTGGTAAGTGTCTCTTCCCTTTCTTGTAACAATTTTTATCATGCTTTAGCTTCTTAATTTGTGTAAGTAAACTATGATTATGAGTCCTTAAGCGTGAAAGTTAATCATTGTTCTCTAGTTTTTCAACTTTGTACTTAAGGTCTTGGTTTACTGATTCCGCCTCTCTAAACAATTTATTTGCTTGAGCAACCTCTGGTTAAGGTCTCTAAAGCGAAACTTGTCTTCGTCTCTTTCGGATAATTTATTTCCGAGACCTTGATTTTCTTGTTCTATTTTTTTTTCATCTTTCTCTTTGTCTTTGACTTCTTGATTATTGCGATTAAATTTTGACAATGATTTTTTAAACATGATATTTCTTCATCATTTTCTGATAATATTTTCTCGGTACCTTCATTAGCTTGTTCCAACTTTCGATTTTGATTTTCTAGGCTCGCAATTTGTGTGATTAATTCCATAATACGCTCTTTTAGGCAATGATTCTCCTTCTCTATTAACCCATTAAATTAATTCTACTTCTCTCTCTCAAACTGTAATTGTCTATTGATCGTTTTATAATGTTCTAACTCACCCAATACTACTTTAAGTTGCGAATGCATTTCAGAATCTATAATTGCCACAGTTTGTGACTTCTAGTTCTCTTCTTTTCTTTGACAATAATTGGACACAAAAAGTGCAAAGAACCCTAATGTGGTTCTTATGTAAGATCTTAAATCTTCCCTTGATAAGGTTTAATAACCTTTTTCCTTTTATGTAAATATAACTTTGAAATTTAATATATTATAATATTTATTAACAAATAATATATATATATATATATATATATATATATATATATATATATATATATATATATATTCTTGAAATTGATTGAATTTGAGTTTTAAAAATATAAAAATAAATATTATTAATAATAATATTCTATTATTCTATTATTCTATTATTCTATTTTTTTCTTCTTTTGAATGGGAGGGATTAGGGTTTAAAACCCTAATAAATGGTAATGAGAGATTTTGCTAAGGGGGTTAGAAAATAAAATCATGTGTTGGTTTAGATATGATCAAATCATTTTTTTCTTTTTTTTAATCTTTTTACTATGTAACTATTTTTTCCCATTTCATTTTCCTTTTTTATTAATCTTATTTCCCTATTTTTTTTAGCGAATGGCCACGGGCCAATGTTTTTGTCGAAGAACAACTAGTTTAGAGAAACTCTAACTTCATAACCAAAGGTCGGACCAACGGAATGCCCGAGAAAATGGCTCTAATACTAACGAAATGAATAAAATTTGCCAAGTTTATACTAGGGTTTTGCCAACTTTATAATGAAATCATTATTAATAGGCTGTGAGGACTTTAATTTCTTCAAAATTTCTATCTTCCTGAGGATGGGCTACGCTATTTAGCCTGAAACGTTGAATTTCAAATCTCCTACACAGGTTTCCAAATCGCTTTCAATGAATAAATTTTTTTTACTGAATAAATACTCAATACAAATAGGACAAATAATCCATTAATAAGTATAATATGATAAATAACAGATGATATGATTACAAATAGGAAAGCTCCTATATATAATTCTTAAAGGGAACATCGTAACTCTTCATAAATAGTTGCAAATTTTAATTATTATTATTATTTATTATTAATCAACAACTTAATTATTAATTATTATTATTAAAATATTTTATATTCAGAATAGAGGTATCTTCAAATTTGAATTGTCCTTCCCAATGGACTAGTGGCCCTTTTGACTAGTGCTTTTAGAAGTGGCTCATCGATATATTAAATAAAATGTTATAATCTATGCCCCATTTTGTAACATGGAGACTATGAATCATGGCCATAAATAAACTGATATTTGAAGAAAAGGCTACAAAAGCTTCTATTGTGGCACACAAGGTTGGAAATCCCTTCAAGGAATGTTGCACCAATTCCAACAAGTCCTCGTGAAGAATTATAAAGGAGCCATGATTAACAAAAATCGTACTTGGGGTTTCTTTGATAGAGCATATTAAGGAACCCCAGGGCCCAAGGTCATGTAGATCTAGAGCCATTTTCTATCTCAATCAACATCATTTTTTCACTGTGAAATATGGAGCTGGTAGATGAACACATAACAACACCGAAGAAAAATAATTGTGTATCCTTCTTAGGTTTGCATTGTCTAAAGATACATTTGAAATTAAATTTTTTGGTGATTCTAAATTACTCATTAGTTGGTACAAAAAGCTCTACACCATCTCAAACATCTTGTTAGCTCTTTTTCTTGATAGATTTGAAGAAGCTAGAACCTTTTTCTAGCACATTACTTTTTCACATGTATACAGAAAATTCAATAGAAAAGCAGACATGTATTCTAAAGAAGCCATACTTTTGGAAGAAGGATCTTTAGTTATACATGAATACATCAATAATGATCCACTTCTAACAGTAAACCAATTTTATCTATGAAATAATTTTGTTTTGGGCATGTCTAAGTTACATAATAAATTGTAAAGACCTATTTCCCTCGAGGGATTTTATTAAATTTTAATCGATAGTTGAAAGACCGTAATGAGTTTCTGATTTTTCATAAATAGTGGGTCTGAACTAAGAATCAAGGCTCATAAATATATATTATAATGGATTACTTTTGAAATAGCAAATATACATTTTTTCCCACAAAAAAAATTAAAAAAATCATCTTATAGTTTTAAAAAATCATCTCTAAACTAAGAATCAAGGCTCATAAATATATATTATAATGGATTACTTTTGAAATAGCAAATATACCTTTTCCCCCCAAAAAATTTAAAAAATCATCTTATAGTTTTAAAAAATCACTCTAATGATTGTTTTTAATTATTGATTATGCAATGTTTCGAAGTTACCCCTTTAATATGTCTTTTGTATAAATATAAATGTCCCTTCTCTTATAATTATTCATATCGATCATAATCATGTCATATTATGTATATTATGTAATTCAACACAATTATGTTTATAACCTATTTTATATTAAATTTATAGTTTTATAATAATACTTATAATGTTTTAAAAGTAATATTTTAATATGTGTTTTCTTTCGTTTAATCATTCATATCTATTATCAATGAAATCATATTACTACTATTATCAAGATCTATTATCAATGAAATCATATTACTACTAATTTTGAAGAGTCTTTTTTTCTCATTTAGCTTGGAAAATGTAATTTACTTTTGAATATGTATCTACATACTCACGTTCATTGTTCTTTTATATTATTGTTATTTGGTCATTTGAACTTCACTCTTATCATGTTACAAATTTTATTTAAAATAACATGGTGTAAATGCAAATTATGCAAGGATGGTTCTAAGGTATTATGCATGGATCATATTCTTCTACATAAGAATGGTGGTTCTTGGCCTTTTGGAAGACAAAATGCCCATTGAAGATTTGCTTATTTTCCTGGCTAGTATTAATGAACAAAATTCATGTTTGGTCCTCCTTACAACGTAAAATTTATGAAGGACCAGGCCGTTACACTTTATGTAAATGCTCTGAAGAGACCACCGAACACTTGTTAATTTCATGTTCTTATATTCAACGGATATGACACTCCATTTATCTTCTTAAAAGGATCAATCATGTATGGGAAGGAGAGAGCCTCTTGGTGGCACTGTGATCATGGTTCGAGGAACCTTTTGCCACTGATTGCCCGGCTCTACCATTTTTTATTATTTGGTCCACGTGGAAGGCACAGAACTTGGCTATATTTGAGGAAAAACATATCCCACCACTAATCTACGCTCATAAGTGCCTTGCTATCACCGATTGCATGCAACAGAAAGCTACAGTTAAAATACCTCAGGCTTTTCGGTTGAAGTGGTTGATGCATACTTTCCATGGTGCTTCTTCGACGGTGCAGCTCAAGGTGATCCTCTAAATGGTGATGTGGGCAGGATTATCTTTCATTCAGCTCACCGATGGACTAAGTTCACAGCATCAATAGGCCCTAGCTCCAACGACCGAGCAGAGTTGATGGCCATCATGTACACTTTACTACTGGCTTTCTCAATGGGCATCTGACGCATTCAGGTAATAGAAGATTCCAATCATGTTATTAATTGGATGAAACACATTTGGAGACCCAGGAACATCCTCCTCGTTGCCCTATTTGAGGATATTGACAGGATTGCAAAATTATTCCATTCTATATCATTTCAGCATGTGTACAGAGTGAGGAATCTATTGGCAGCCCAATTATCTAAAATTGGGCTACTTTTTGGGAACGACATGTGGTAGCAAAGGGAATGCACCAATGACACTATCACTAAAGATGATCCGGGACCAAACCCATTTTGGTGATGGGCTACAATCTGTTTTCAGATTGTAGCATAACATGTTATATGCAGGAGTTAATGATTATTCCAAAAGGTATTTTTTTGTTCTTGTTTATGAAGCAGAATGCAATGAAGAAAAAATAAATATTGTTGATTTATTATGGGATATGCCCGAAGATTAGAATCTATGATGAGACCTAAACATGGATTATGTAAAATGTGTTTTCTTAATATAAAGAGAATGTGATCTTTTTTCTATAAAAAAAATATATATAATTGAATAATTCATATTCACTTTCCCAAGTTTTTCTCCCAAATTTTCTTTTTATATTTATAAAAAATCAATAATATATTAAATAATAATAAATTACCCTAATATAACTTTTTTTAAATGAATAATATACTAGATATTAAGTCACCATAATGCAACTTTTCTAGATGATCTTTCCAACCCAATTATGTCGTGAAGGAACATATTTCATAGTCATTGGACTCATTTGCACCACAAAAAATATGCTCAATATTCTCTTCATGCTTTTTTTCTAACCACTACAATTATTTTCTCAACTATTTTTTTCCAACCAACTTAATTGTTACGCATTTTTTTATTATCTTCAGGTCATATATTGATATATCTTTTTTTCTAACCACTACAATTATTTTCTCATCTATTTTTTTCCAACCAACTTAATTGTTACGCAATTCTTTTTTATCTTTGGTCATATATTGATATATAAAGATTTTTAACCAAAATTTACTGAAATGCATTTTTGAATAGGTAATATATTATTTTTATTTCCACTCATTTGAAAAAAATGAAATAATAATTCTTAAATCAATTTAAGAGTATAAAAAAAATTACTATTAATTAATTTGTTTAAAAATACAAGCAATCATCATAATACAATTTTTTTTTTTAATTCACAACTCCATTACTTCAAGCTATATATTTCATTATAATACTTGAATTCATTTGTATTCTAAAATAAATATTCTCAACACTATTTTCATGCTCTTTGCTTACTACACAAACTATTTATTTTAAGATAAACGGCTTGCTTCATATCTTCCATCCTTTGCTACAAGACAAATTACTTGCTCCATATCCTTTTGCATTTTTTATTGGTAATATACTTTTCGTCTAGAAGAAGAAAAAGTTTACAATATTTGGGAAACTAGTCTTGCATTTTTTATATTATCTTAAGACTTTGATATGCAACATCATTATATATAGAGAAAACCCAATTACTTGAAATAATTCATTGGTTGTCTATAAGAGGCAGACTTCTTCTCGTACTAAATGCTTTTAAGTCTAAGTCATTAACTTGTTTCCTTATATTCGAAAACGATAAACTTATAACAAATCAAAAGCAACTTTAAATCATATTCCAAAACCAAGAAAACTATTAAAACGCATGAAGTTTGTCCATCATATATTTAATATCTATAATGAAAAAACTAAAATATGTAAATTACAACTCAATAAAAATGTATTTATAATATTAATAAGTATAATAACGATACCTTTATAATACCTCTTGCAAACATATATGAAATTTATGTTTATCAAGAAGGATTACTCTCAATTTTTTTTCCTCAGAAAAAATGTGCAGCTGTATTATATTATAATTCAACCACATTTATAAAGACATAAAGTCTATAGTCTGCTTCCACCAGGGAGCTTTTGTGATCAATAAAAACTTGTTTTTACTTAGTCCTATACATCTGGTCTGATATTCAGTCAAAAATTACATTTTTGTCCAAAAAAGGCTTAATCTCATCTTGAATAAATATTAAACAGGAAAATTCCTCCTCTCCATAATCGGCATAGAGTCTCCATCCTATGACAGGGTTTGCCAAAAACCTTCTTCCAGATCGAGTCCTTCCTTGGAAAGGCGGTCTGCCTCAGATATTAGCTCCCTATAGATATGACAGAAAGAGATCCTGCTGAAATGATCAATCAATCTAGCAACCTCCTCATATATAGGCTGCATAATGATGTTCCTCGGAGGTCTTCTCTTGTAGATCCAATCCACCACCAGCTTCGAATCACCAAAAAATTGAGTGTAGTCTATTCCTTTTGAGATGGCTAACTTCAGTAGAAATTTTACCGCCATGAGTTCTGCTCGGTTATTTGTGCTTGGACCCAAGCTCGCCGAGAAACTAGTGAATGACGACTTAGTGGCTTAGAAAATGCCCCAAGCAACCCCCATTGTTGGTTGTCCCTGTGATGCCCCATTGAAGAAATCCCAACAATACGATTTGTCAATATTTACCTATGATATCCTTCTGACTTCTTTCCTTCTTGTGTAGGATGACGGGAGGGCGTAATATATAGCTAGTCCCTTAGCATCCCAATGATATGTCGTGAAGATTTTGTCTTGGAAAATGGCATAATTCATCGCTAGCCAGATACCCCACAGGAACAATACTGACAGTACTTTAAACTCTTTGATACCTACATTGGTGAACCAATTGTGTAGCGCAACTTCCAAATTCGGGCCTGTCCAGATAAGAGGTATTTTCAACATACAAGAAGCATAATCCCACATTTTGTGCATAATAGGGACAAAAGAGAAAAATATGATCTCTGGATTCATTTGCTTGATTGCAGAGAGCGCACCATCTAGGACCAATCTTATATCTTCCTTGTAGATTTTCCCATACAGGGACCTTGTCAGATAGCAAAAGCCAAATATTTTTTGTTTTTGTTTTGAGGGGTCAAATTAGTTCCCATATACATTTAGTCCACCATGGAGGAGGTGGCCGGATCTCCCCTTCGCATAGCATTCTATAACCCAAATTTGGTACGTAATCACCACCTTCTGAATTCCTTGCCCAAATAAGTTTATCAGGGAGATATTTAATTTTTACATGACAGTGGGATAGTGCCTTGATATAATGACCCCATCTCTCCTCAAGGTCACCATCCAAGCCCACCTCTGCATCAGATAACCATAGTTGTCGATCCTCTGTGTTGTTAGCCGCATCATGAATTTGTGCCAGGAAAATATATCCACGATCCCTTAATGCCTCTGCCATATCCTCTGGAAAATAATAATCTCTCGGGCATCCAACCCATGAGTCATGGCCAATCTGCATGCTTCTTCCATCACCTATGCTCCATATAAGATGTTTATCTACAACCGAGTATGCTTGTATGAAGGATTTCCACATTATGGAAGAATCTTGTGGGATTTATTTGGAAGTCTAATCCAGTCGAGAAAAAATAAAGGATGGATATACTTCTGAGTTGCAATTTGAGCCCACAACCCATTTCCATTTATAACTCGCCAAATACCCTTTGTTGCAAGCGCCTTTGAAAATAGGGAGGGGCTCTTCAGTCCCCAACCTCCCAGTTCCTTTGGGAGGGCGATTTTTTCCCAAGAGACCCAATAGAAAGAGTGGTCAGGTGAATTTCCTTTCCATAGGAAATTATAGCATGGATATATTAAATAAAATGTTATAATCTATGCCCCATTTTGTAACATGGAGACTATGAATCATGGCCATAAATAAACTGATATTTGAAGAAAAGGCTACAAAAGATTCTATTGTGGCACACAAGGTTGGAAATCCCTTCAAGGAATGTGGCACCAATTCCAACAAGTCCTCATGAAGAATTATAAAGGAGCCATGATTAACAAAAATCGTGCTTGGGGTTTCTCTGATAGAGCATATTAAGGAACCCCAGGGCCCAAGGTCATGTAGATCTGGAGCCATTTTCTATCTCAATCAACATCATTTTTTCACTGTGAAATATGGAGCTGGTAGATGAACACATAACAACACCGAAGAAAAATAATTGTGGATCCTTCTTAGGTTTGCATTGTCTAAAGATACATTTGAAATTCAATTTTTTGGTGATTCTAAATTACTCATTAATTGGTACAACAAGCTCTACACCATCTCAAACATCTTGTTAGCTCTTTTTCTTGATAGATTTGAAGAAGCTAGAACCTTTTTCTAGCACATTACTTTTTCACATGTATACAGAGAATTCAATACAAAAGCGGACATGTATTCTAAAGAAGCCATACTTTTGGAAGAAGGATCTTTGGTTATACATGAATACATCAATAATGATCCACTTCTAACAGTAAACCAATTTTATCTATGAAATAATTTTGTTTTGGGCATGTCTAAGTTACATAATAGATTGTAAAGACCTATTTCCCTCGAGGGATTTATTAAATTTTAATTGATAGTTGAAGGACCGTAATGAGTTTCTGATTTTTCATAAATAATGGGTCTAAACTAAGAATCAAGGCTCATAAATATATATTATAATGGATTACTTTTGAAATAGCAAATATACATTTTTTCCCCCAAAAAATTAAAAAAATCATCTTATAGTTTTAAAAAATCATCTCTAAACTAAGAATCAAGGCTCATAAATATATATTATAATGGATTACTTTTGAAATAGCAAATATACATTCCCCCCCAAAAAATTAAAAAATCATCTTATAGTTTTAAAAAATCACTCTAATGATTGCTTTTAATTATTGATTATGCAATGTTTCGAAGTTACCCCTTTAATATGTATTTTGTATAAATATAAATGTCCCTTCTCTTATAATTATTCATATAGATCATAATCATGTCATATTATCTATATTATGTAATTCAACACAATTATGTTTATAACCTATTTTATATTAAATTTATAGTTTTATAATAATACTTATTTCTAATTATTTAATATTCTATATAATGTTTTAAAAGTAATATTTTAATATGTGTTTTCTTTCGTTTAATCATTCATATCTATTATCAATGATATTACTACTATTATCAATGAAACATATTACTACTATCATCAATGAAATCATATTACTACTAATTTTGAAGAGTTTTTTTTCTCATTTAGCTTGGAAAATGTAATTTACTTTTGAATATGTATCTACAGACTCAGGTTCATTGTTCTTTTATATTATTGTTATTTGGTCATTTGAACTTCACTCTTATCATGTTACAAATTTTATTTAAAATAACATGGTGTAAATGGGCATTTAAATGCAAATTATGCAAGGATGGTTATGAGGTATTATGCACGGATCATATTCTTCCTACATAAGAATGGTGGTTCTTGGCCTTTTGGAAGACAAAATGCCCATTGAAGATTTGCTTATTTTCCTGGCTAGTATTAATGAACAAAATTCATGTTTGATCCTCCTTACAACGTAAAATTTATGAAGGACCAAGTCGTTACTCTTTACGTAAATGCTCTGAAGAGACCACCGAACACTTGTTAATTTCATGTTCTTATATTCAACGGATATGGCACTCCATTTATCTTCTTAAAAGGATCTATCATGTATGGGAAGGAGAGAGCCTCTTGGTGGCAATGCGATCATGGTTCGAGGAACCTTTTGCTACTGATTGCCCGACTCTACCATTTTTTATTATTTGGTCCACGTGGAAGGCACAGAACTTGGCTATATTTGAGGAAAAACATATCCCACCACTGATCTACGCTCATAAGTGCCTTGCTATCACCGATTGCATGCAACAGAAAGCTACAGTTAAAATACCTCGGGCTTTTCGGTTGAAGTGGTTGATGCATACTTTCCATGGTGCTTCTTCGACGGTGCAGCTCAAGGTGATCCTCTAAATGGTGATGTGGGCGGGATTATCTTTCATTCAGCTCGCCGATGGACTAAGTTCACAGCATCAATAGGCCCTAGCTCCAACGACCGAGCAGAGTTGATGGCCATCAAGTACACTTTACTACTGGCTTTCTCAATGGGCATCTGACGCATTCAGGTAATAGAAGATTCCAATCATGTTATTAATTGGATGAAACACATTTGGAGACCCAGGAACATCCTCCTTGCTGCCCTATTTGAGGATATTGACAGGATTGCAAAATTATTCCATTCTATATCATTTCAGCATGTGTACAGAGAGAGGAATCTATTGGCAGACCAATTATCTAAAATTGGGCTACTTTTTGGGAACGACATGTGGCAGCAAAGGGAATGCACCAATGACACTATCACTGAAGATGATCCGGGACCAAACCCATTTTGGTGATGGGCTACAATCTGTTTTCAGATTGTAGCATAACATGTGTTATATGCAGGAGTTAATGATGATTCCAAAAGGTATTTTTTTTGTTCTTATTTATGAAGCAGAATGCAATGAAGAAAAAAAATATATTGTTGATTTATTATGGGATATGCCCGAAGATTAGAATCTATGATGAGACCTAAACATGGGTTATGTAAAATGTGTTTTCTTAATATAAAGGGAATGTGATCTTTTTTCTATAAAAAAAAAAATAATTGAATAATTCATGTTCACTCTCCCAAGTTTTTCTTCCAAATTTTCTTTTTATATTTATAAAAAATCAATAATATATTAAATAATAATAAATTACCCTAATATAAAAAAGTCGATAATATATTAGATATTAAGTCACCATAATGCAACTTTTCTAAATGATCTTTCCAACCCAAATATGTCGTGAAGGAACATATTTCATAGTCATTGGACTCATTTGCACCACACAAAATATGCTCAATATTCTCTTCATGGTTTTTTTCTAACCACTACAATTATTTTCTCAACTATTTTTTTCCAACCAACTTAATTGTTACGTATTTTTTTATTATCTTTGGGTCATATATTGATATTTCTTTTTTTCTAACCACTAGAATTATTTTCTCAACTATTTGTTTCCAACCAACTTAACTTAATTGTTACGCAATTTTTTTTTATCTTTCGTCATATATTGATATATAAAGATTTTAAACCAACATTTAATGAAATGCATTTTTGAATAGGTAATATATTATTTTTATTTCCATTCATTTGAGAAAAATGAAATAATAATTGTTGAATAAATTTAAGAGTATAAAAAAAATCACCATTAATTAATTTGTTTAAAAATACAAGCAATCATCATAATACAATTTTTCTTTTAATTCACAACTCCATTGCTTCAAGCTACATATTTCATTATAATATTTGAATTCATTTGTATTCTAAAATAAATATTCTCAACACTATTTTCATGCTCTGCTTACTACACAAACTATTTATTTTAAGATAAACGGCTTGCTTCATATCTTCCATCCTTTGCTACGAGACAAATTACTTGCTCCATATCCTTTTGCATTTTTGTATTGGTAATATACTTTTCGTCTAGAAGAAGAAAAAGTTTACAATATTTGGGAAACTAGCCTTGCATTTTTTATATTATCTCAAGACTTTAATATGCAACATCATTATATATAGAGAAAACATCATTATATATAGAGAAAACCTGATTACTTGAAATAATTCATTGGTTGTCTATAAGAGGCAGACTTCTTCTCGTACTAGATGCTTTTAAGTCTAAGTCATTAACTTGTTTCCTTATATTCGAAAACGATAAACTTATAACAAATCAAAAGCAACTTTAAATCATATTCCAAAACCAAGAAAACTATTAAAACCCATGAAGTTTGTCCATCATATATTTAATATCTATAATGAAAAAACTAAAATATGTAAATTACAACTCAATAAATATGTATTTATAATATTAATAAGTATAATAACGATACCTTTATAATACCTCTTGCAAACATATATGAAATTTATGTTTATCAAGAAGGATTACTCTCAATTTTTTTTCCTTAGAAAAAATGTGCAGTTGTATTATATTATAATTCAACCACATTTATAAAGACATAAAGTCTATAGTCTGCTTCCACCAGGGAGCTTTTGTGATCAATAAAAACTTGCTTTTACTTAGTCCTATACATCTGGTTTGATATTCAGTCAAAAATTACATTTTTGTCCAAAAAAGGCTTAATCTCATCTTGAATAAATATTAAAAAGAAAAATTGCTCCTCTCCATAATCGACATAGAGTCTCCATCCTGTGACAGGGTTTGCCAAAAACCTTCTTCCAGATCGAGTCCTTCCTTGGAAAGGCGGTCTGCCTCAGATATTAGCTCCCTATAGATATGACAGAAAGAGATCCTGTTGAAATGATCAATCAATCTAGCAACCTCCTCATATATAGGCTACATAATGATGTTCCTTGGAGGTCTTCTCTTGTAGATCCAATCCACCACCAGCTTCGAATCACCAAAAAATTGAGTGTAGTCTATTCCTTTTGAGATGGCTAACTTCAGTAGAAATTTTACCGCCATGAGTTTTGCTCGGTTATTTGTGCTTGGACCCAAGCCCGCTGAGAAACTAGTGAATGATGACTTAGTGGCTTAGAAAATGCCCCAAGCACCCCCCATTGTTGGTTGTCCCTGTGATGCCCCATTGAAGAAATCCCAACAATACGATTTGTCAATATTTACCTATGATATCCTTCTGACTTCTTTCCTTCTTGTGTAGGATGACGGGATGGCGTAATATATAGCTAGTCCCTTAGCATCCCAATGATATGTCGTGAAGATTTTGTCTTGGAAAATGGCATAATTCATCGCTAGCCAGATACCCCACAGGAACAATACCGACAGTACTTTAAACTCTTTGATACCTATATTGGTGAACCAATTGTGTAGCACAGCTTCCTAATTCGGGCCTGTCAGATAAGAGGTATTTTCAACATACAAGAAACATAATCCCACATTTTGTGCATAATAGGGACAAAAGAGAAAAATATGATCTCTGGATTCATTTGCTTGATTGCAGAGAGCGCACCATCTAGGACCAATCTTATATCTTCCTTGTAGATTTTCCCATACAGGGACCTTGTCAGATAGCAAAAGCCAAATATTTTTTGTTTTTGTTTTGAGGGGTCAAATTAGTTCCCATATACATTTAGTCCACCATGGAGGAGGTGGCCGGATCTCCCCTTCGCATAGCAGTCTATAACCCAGCTTTGGTACGTAATCACCACCTTCTGAATTCCTTGCCCAAATAAGTTTATTAGGGAAGTATTTAATTTTTACATGACAGTGGGATAGTGCCTTGATATAATGACCCCATCTCTCCTCAAGGTCACCATCCAAGCCCACCTTTGCATCAGATAACCATAGTTGTCGATCCTCTGTGTTGTTAGCCGCATCATGAATTTGTGCCAGGAAAATATATCCACGACCCCTTAATGCCTCTGCCATATCCTCTGGAAAATAATAATCTCTCGGGCATCCAACCCACGAGTCATGGCCAATATGCATGCTTCTTCCATCACCTATGCTCCATATAAGATGTTTACCTACAACCGAGTATGCTTGTATGAAGGATTTCCACATTATGGAAGAATCTTGTGGGATTTATTTGGAAGTCTAATCCAGTCGAGAAAAAATAAAGGATGGATATACTTCTGAGTTACAATTTGAGCCCACAACCCATTTCCATTTATAACTAGCCAAATACCCTTTGTTGCAAGTGCCTTTGAAAATAGGGAGGGGCTCTTCAGTCCCCAACCTCCCAGTTCCTTTGGGAGGGCGATTTTTTCCCAAGAGACCCAATAGAAAGAGTGGTCAGGTGAATTTCCTTTCCATAGGAAATTATAGCAAAGTCTTCTAACCTAATCCTGAGTGCCCGCTGGGATATGTTCCAAGGATGTCCAATAAACTGGAGTGGTTTCCAAAACAACCTTCATCATTATGAGCCAACCCCCTCTAGAGAGATAATGGTTTCACCGCAGTTTGATTCTCGATTATATTTTAACTACTAACCAAGCCCAATCCTTAATGATGTAGCCATTTGGTTTTAATAAAAAACCTAGATATTTTATTCCAAATTGGCTGTCCACTTCAATTAAATCGAACTGATTGTTAATCCAATTAATGGAAGGATGATCATGGTTTAGAAAAGAAATAGAAGACTTCCCATAATTACTGACCATACCTATAGCCTTAGCAAATTGAGTGCGAATGAATTTGATTAGGAGAATATCGCTTCTATTACCCGATTTGAAGATCATAATATCATCCATGAAGAGGAGGTTAGTGATGCTAAGTGTTCCACTAAACTTTAGGCCTTTGAAAGCACTGAAACGCTTTGAGTGTAGGATGATATTACTCAGGCCTTCCATAATCAGTAGAAATAATAATGGAGCCAAGGGACATCCCTATCTGATCCCCTTACCCAGTCTGAAGAAATCTGATGCCGCTCCATTAATAAGCATAGGGAAGAAGACTATCTGAGCACAAGAGAGTGTCCAATTCACAAACAGTAGGGGGAAGCCAGTATGAAGCAAGATAAGTCATATATAGTTCCAATTTGAATGATCATAGACCTTGGATAAATCTACCTTAAAAATAACTACTGAACTATTTTTTGTCTTTACAAAATGGATCACTTCTTGCGCAAAACCTATCGCGTCATGTATTTGTCGTCCCTAAAAAAAAGCGAAATGTTCCTTTGATACTAAGCCAGAAAGGATGATATTTATCCTCCTTGCTATTACCTTTGCAGTCACTTTGTATATACAATTACATAGTGAGATTGGCTGGAAATCGTTAAAGGAAACTAACTTATCTGATTTCGGTATCAAAGAAATGAAAGTTGAGTTATAAACAACCAGTATCTTACCTTTTTGCCTTGATTCTTCAACCACTACTAGTAAGTCCATTTCCATAAATTCCATATAAGCATCAAAGAACTCCACTGGAAAGCCATCGAGACCGGGTCTTTTATCTTTTTGTAAGGAATTTATTGTCGATGTTAGTTCTTTGATAGTGACTGGGTCCATGATCCTGTGTTTTTGTTCTTCATCCACATATTCAAGGAATAGGGCTACTATGGATATAATCTTCCCAATAGATACCTATTGGTCTTCTTTAAAAAGGTATTTGAAATGGGAGACCCCTTCCTTTTCCAGGTCCTTGAATCTTGTGATCCGGGAGCCATCTTCTTTATCAATATGCCAGATAGAATTAACATGATTCCCGTGTTTCATGTGGTTATGGAAGAATTTAGTATTATCATCACCCTTTTGGAGCCAAATAGCTTGGCTTTTGAGCCGCCATAGGGCTTCTTTTTCCAAAAGTATGTTCCTACGACATGATTCTTTCTCCATTATCTCCAAATTTTCCTCAACAATGGGGGGTCCTGTAGGATTCAAAGCATTATAATTGTCCAGAAAAGATTCTATGTTGCTAAGTTCAGCTTCACTTGCTTTTCTTCTTTCAGCAACCCATTTTGTGGATATGTTCTTCACTTTGGTGAGATTCCTATGGAGGCATGGGCCTGCAGAGTCATGTATATTTATGTCATAATGAATCCAGGAATATCTCACCATGTTCCTGTACTCTTTAACCTCGAGCCATGTAGTGCAGAACTTGAAAGGATTAGGCAGTCTATCCCCACCGACATCCAATTCTAGAAAAATTAGTAGGTAGTTCGAGAATCCGACTGCCCGAACCCATTGTTTAATACCGATTGGAGATTGAATAAGGCCATCATTGACAAGAAATCAGTCTAGCCTTTTGGCCACACTGAACTGACCCGACTCATATTTCTCCACGTGGGGCGTAGTTTGACTAGAGGGATATCATAAAGAGATCAGTCATCAATTCTTTGCACAAAGTATTTCGAGAGATTATCTTTATGAGATGAAGCTCCCCAAGATTTAACTTTACTTATCGAAAAGTTTAAATCACCGCCTATTATCAGGTTTTCGGTGTTTATAAAACTTGCACTGAAAATGGACTCTCAGTAATTGATTCTATGTACATTCGGACCATAAACATTAATCATTGTAATAGTTTTACCAAACTCCCTTAAAAAAAGGACAATTCCCAGCCTAGATGAAAAAGCACAGGAGTTTGTACATAGAGCCGAGGAGGTTTTCAATCCAGTAATTAAACCTCTCAAGCGCCCTATGGCATCGACACTGGTGAAATCCCATCCAAGAAGGAGATTTTTAAGGTCGAAAATAATGGCTTCTCCATATGCCATAGTCTCTTGTAACATGATGACAATAGGGTTTTGAGATTCTATGAGTTTCGTGAGGTCTATCTTTTTTGAGGTTAGCCCCATACCTCTGACATTTATAGACAAAACAATCATGGGGGCACCCCGATTTGACTGGGATTTCGATCTCTAAGAATCCCTTTCAGAGTTTGTTGTTGTCCAGCTTGGATCTCATAATAAGAAAGGTATCTGGCCGTAGCCATAACCAAATCCCTTCCTCTGAGCCTCTAGGAATGCAAAGGATATAAAGAGAACATGCCTCTACACTGCGGGGAGGTTGGTAAATTTTTATTAGAGGAACACAACAAGTAAGGATGTTTGATAGAGGATTGGGGGGTCTGAAAAACTTCTTATAGACCGAGACAATTTTGCTCCTCCACACCATCCGAAGTCACTAGAAAGGTTTGGGATATCTCCACAAGGGAAGATACGACTTTGATAAACCTCAATTATTCTCAATTGTTTTCTCGAAGTTATTGTTTTGTAAACTCAATAAATTTGGTTTGACACCACATTCATTTTAACTGCAGGGAAGAGTGGGTGGCACAAGTAATCCATCTTACCCTATTAAGTCTTGTAAAAATGTGTGGCACGAATAATCCATCTTACCCTTCTAAGACTTTAGGAGTAGGATATTTTAGCGGGGCACATCATTTCTCGAAAAATCCTTTCAAATCCTAAACCCTTAGTTAAGGCCATACGAGATTCGACTTACTTTGGTTTAAAATATGGTAAGCACGTGTATGCTTAATATTTAATAATTGAAAATTTGAACTTTAACATAGGACGTGATTGATTTTGACAATAGTTTATGTTATGTAAAATAATTTTGATGGCGTTTTGGAATATATCTTGTGGAATTACAAAATATCCTTCCTATGTAGTCTTAACAATTTTCTTATTCAAAGAGCATAATTATTGAAAGAGCATAACTATTGAAAGAACATATTTCATAGTCTTTGGGTCCATTTGCACCTCCATATATACACTTAACATTATCTTCATGCTTTTTTGCTAACGATGGAGACTATTTTCTCCAACCCAAGTTACTTGCTACAATATGTCTTTAGATGTGAATATAAAAAGATGATGTGAGCCAACTTTTAGGGAGATGCATTTTTGAACGGTCAACATATGATATTCATTTTGAATTATTAGAGAAAAATGGAATATGAGTTGTCTCCAGCCAATTTTCAATTTGAAAAGTTCTTACAACCGAATTGTTTCAAGCCATACATTTTATATATTTTATAATGTTTGAGTTTATTTTTACTCAAAAAAATATACTTAACATTATCTTTACATTCTTTGCTAATACTATTTTCATATTTTTCACTTTTATTCACTATACAAACTCTTTGGTCCAAGACAAATTGCTTGCTCCATATCCTTTTGCATTTTGTAGAGAATATTGGAACATAAAAGAAGGAATAGCACGAAAAAACTAAACTAAACGTTAACTTATATATCGTTCCCTGTTGAAAAAACTCTGGTTGCCCCTATTAAGAAATTAACTATTATGCCTAGTCAAAATCCCCCTAAGAGTCAAAACATCCAAGAGCCTAAAATTGCTAATAAAAATTCCATCACCCGGTTCCATTAGGGTTACGATAGCGAGGGTGTGGTAAAGCGACATAACATAGAGGTGTGGAACGAGGTAAGGACTTGGGTCCGGATATATTTCCTTTTATTAAATCCTTTATACACAACACATTTTTTTTCAAAGCAAGAAAATGTTTAAAATATTTATAGTTACTAGCATAATCTTGATTGACATAATTTCAAGATCTTAACATGTAATTACATCATTGTTTGCAAATAAAATTTAGGTATCTAAAATAATTTGTTGATTATCTATAAGAGAGTAGACTTCCACTCTTATTAGATGCCTCTCAATCTTGAATCGTTAACTTATTTCTTTACGTTCAAGAAAAATAAATGCTTAACAAATTAGAAGCAGTTTTACATCATATTCTAAAACCCAAAAAATTATTACAACTTATAAGCAATATCTACAATATAACAAATATCTCTAACATATTTATGTGAAAAAACTAGAAATTATAAATTGTAGCTTGGCAAATATATATTTATAATATTCATAAATGAAATGATGATACTTCCATATAAAACCTCTTGCAAGTTGAGCATAAAATATTTATGTTTATTAGAAATGATTTCTCTGAGCGGTTTTCTCAAAGTTAAGGTTTAGTTTTTGGGGAAAAAATTGTGGCATCATATTCATTTTAACTAGAAGGAAGAGTGTGGTATGAGTAATTCATCTTTTTCTATGAAGTTTTTATAAGGAAGATAGCTTTTATACTCTACTTTTCTTTATTAAGTTTTGATAAGGAAGATAGTTTAATAGGACACTCAATGGTTCAATATTTATTTATTTTTTTGAAAAAACATTTCTTTTCCTTAAGTTTTATCTTCTACCCTTGACTTAAGGTCATATGAGTTTGCACTTATTTGAATTAAGTAATATATTAAAACTATGTTAAGTTTTCAGACATCTCGACCTTTGCTAAGTCATAAGTTATTGGTATATATGGCTTGTAGGTTGTTGGATATACTCTTAGGGTTATAGTGTTAGCTGCTGAATTTGAACTTGGACCTAACCTAGGTGATCTCGACGTAGTTACCGATTCTCCATGATAAATATGTATATTTAATATACAAAGATAGAAATAATAATGAAAAAGGTGAATGATTTGTTTAACTAAACTATATTATTATTAATTTAAGTGTAGATTGAGTAGACTTATGATTAAAAATATATATTTCTTCCTCTATAAATCCAAACAAAAGAATTTCAGTACGTCACTTTGATATTTAATTTGATCTTAACCTTTAAAAAAATATTATTCTTACTATAATTATAAAAAAAATAATAATTTAAAATAAAAACTTTAACGTAGAAGGTGATTGATTTTGACAATAATTTAAGATTAATCTTGAAGGCGTTTTGGAATATATCTTGTCGAATGACAAAATATCCTTCCTATGTAATCTTGAAAATCTTCTTCCTTCCCATGTTATATGTTCAGAGATTATGTTTAGAATTTATGCCCGCAAAGTACATTTTGGGTCAATCTTTTTGTAACCCGAATCAACACTTTGGAATTTCTACCGACATTATTTTGACGTAGGTGAATAAATAATATATTATTATTTCTAGAACTATATGTGAAAATCCCATAAAATTTGTCGGCCCAATGCAAGAGGAAAGATGGACACCAAGGAAATGTAAAGCGACAAAAGCAATGCAGAATAGAAAATAATTGATTCCCAATTTCCCCCTTTCAATGAAATTTCTGACAAAGTAAGACATATAATTGAAGGTAGAAGAGATATATGACATATAATTGAAGGTAGAAGAGATATATATAGATTGATTGGGTCCGTAGACGTTATCTGAATCACATGCAAATGCAAGGAGGGATGAATAAAGATCAATTATATGCGTTAGTGCTGACCGAATCACTGATGGACACATATTCCAGTTTCCTACAACCAATAATTGTGGGGTATTTCCAAGGTTGGGAGGTGGAAGGAATGGATGTCATTGAATGGGGGTACAAGTCTTGGAAAGGTCGAGTCTAGGGAAATGAGGGAGGAGGGGCCACTGCCCACATCAAATTCCACTGCAAGATAAGGACAATCACTCATTGGCGCGCATAGAATTATTACACATATTTCCTTAGGGTTTTCCTATGGCCACTTATTCCTCAATCCTTATCTATCTACCAAGTACCCACTAATTCTTTATTATTTATTTATGTAATATTGGTAATATCTATCTCAGAGTCAATATATTTTGTGTATTTATACCATATGCTGCCCACTCCCAACCGAACAATATTGACCATCTAACTTTTTTTTTGTTGTTTCTTTTAGTAGTTAATTCGTAGGGGCCTTCCTCAACACAATTCTTTCAATCCACATGTGGAATTTGGGCTTTTAATGCTTGTAACTAAAATGGTATACTTTGTGTATATATACAAATGTTAAGTATTGGACACTACCACATCTAGTACAATTTGCATGTGATTTGAGTCAAACCAAATAAAAAGAGGACCCAAAAGAAATACAAGACAATAACATTGATAGTGCTAAGATATTAATCGTGATTCACACTCTTAGGTCGGTTCTATCGTCTCACAAGAGGAGTATTGTTTTTGTCAATAGTTGGATTAAGTGTTTACAAAAACTACTCAATCTTTAAAAAATAAAAAATAAGTAAAGTAATAATATAATAAATAAATTATATTTTTAAAATTTTTTACACTGGATGAGTGTTTATATTTGAACATTGATAGGGGTTAGAATAAAATATATGTGTTATTTTCTCTATTTTTGATTTGAGATGGAGGTCATTGGGTCGATCTCCACAGATCTTAGATCCCATGAGAATGAGACAAATGTACTCTCCAGATTGATTTTATAGTCGTCGTTCCAAATTCAAAATAAACAATTATAAAAAAGAATATAAAAAATAACTGGTATTTGATGCATGGATAACAGGTAGTTTGTGGTAGACAACCTGTTTAACTAGTAGAAGGCGGGTGATAACAACTAGTTGATGCATTGACAACGAGTAATTACAACTACACACATGGAGAACAACATGTTTAATTTGTTTGTGGCACTTAACTTGTAGCCTATCGTTGTTCACCGGCCACAAGTTAAGTGGTTGTGGTAGTAGAATTTAGGGTAGACTAACATGTATGCTTTTCCTAGATTGTAGGAGGATGAGACAAGTATGCTATCCAGATTGAGTTTATGGCCATCATTCCAAATTCAAAATAAACAATTATAAATAAAATAAAATAAAACTGGTAGTTGATGCATGGATAACTTGTACCCAGATAACTCGTATCCGATGCATGGATAACTCGTAGTTGGGGCATAGACAACAGGTGATTACAACTACACATGGAGAACAAGTAATTGCACCCAGAGGAGTGAGGTGCTCTATAGCCCGGCACTATGGGGGATATGTTGTCATGTAATGTAGCATTATGTACTAAAACTAAAAAGTAATTAAAAAAATTCATGTTAGCTCATAAAATAAAAAATTAAAATCAAATGAAAAGTAATTACAAAAATCCATCTTAAACTCGGATCTATCAAGCACCAAGAGGGATCAAATTTCTGGAGGTGTATTGCTTTTGGATGTCTAAAATATTTAAGTTAAAAAAAATTACACCTAAAACAATTGGATCCCTCTTGATGCTTGATAGATCCACATTTAACATGGATCTATGTTGGTAGATAACTTGTTTGTGACACTTAACTTGTGACCTATTGATGTTTACAAGGCACAAATTAAGTGGTTGTATTAGTGTAAATAAACATCCAATAAAGAAAATTAATATTAATTTTTTTTAGAAATTTAATATTAAAGACGAGCATAACCAAAAACAATGATAAACGATATCTTTATAAAATTTTAAATTAAAAGACTAGAATGATATGTTTATCATTGTAAATGGTTACTCAAACTTACTAGTAAAAATATTGTATATCATATCTAGAAACTTTTTCTATAAAGTTTGTTCGTTACTTCAAACATTTTTTTTTTAAATTTGAATATATATATATATAAAAGTAAATTATTTTAAAGTTTATACTTTTCCGCATTTTGAGGATGTTATCTAGGGTAAACCTTAGATTCTTCAAGGCATAAGGTCAAGTCGACAATAGGGCTCGAAGTCATTTCAACAATACACTCATTATGAGTTCAACATGTCACTTACGGGAGTGATACGGAGCACTCAAATCGCCCTGTATCCGTCATAATATAGCATAGGAAGGATGGCTGAAAGTGACATTTCCATGGCTCAAATCATGATTTCAACCTTTTCGGAAGTTTTAAAAACATGACACTTAGTTTGATAAAGAGATTTGTGATTGTTGAAATTGCGGAACTACATAAATTGGCAACTTTCAGGCAGTATTTTGATCGGATATATAGGAAAAAATAGGACGAAATAACATGGCGATTTGATGACACGTTATCCCACATCGTGACTTACAATAATAGAACCTATGTGGGGAGGATAACATTCCATCCCACAACCACTTAGGCTAGACCAATATATATATATATATATATATATATATATATATATATATATATATGAAGTAAGTTTTTGTATTAAAAGGATTGCAATCGAGCAATACTATAGAGTAACATAAAATGTAGAGTCATCATGGGAAAATGGAACCAGTCCTTCCATCATATAAAAAGTTTTCAAAATTTGTCTAATATTCTTGTCTATGGATTTCTCGATATTGTTGTAAGTATAAACTTGATAAAACACACCTAAAATAAGTATTGGCTTACATAATACAACAATGAAATTATTGAAAGATATGCTTGCAATATGCTTCTTTTGGTTCTTCATTTTCCTTTGCAGTATTGGATTCTTCAAGTCCATGCTTTGAATATATGATAATTTGTATCTTCTTCTTTACTATCCCCAAAAGTTGAGCCTAAAGTGATTCAATGGTTCGAGGTTATTAATTGAGATACTTTGAGGATGTTGTCAACAATGGATTTTGGTTATAACAACTCAACCTCTAGTGCTTGTATTTGCCTCCTTTGTTGCATTAAGATGTTACATTGCCTAAAAACTTTGTGAACTGTATTGATGTTCATTTTTTTGCATTGTATTTTTTAGTGATAGTATTGAGGATATATTATCATTGATATATTATTTTTAAAGACAAATAATCTTGTAAATGTCATATATGTCTTATTGGCATTTCCCATTGAACCTTGGGAAACCCGCTGTTCTTTGGAGTGCCTAGAGCTCCTCCATGCACTTAAAGAAATGAACTAACCCAAGACAAACTAAGGTAACCCAATTTACACTACCTGTAGATAATCGTGAAAGGAGTAACATAAAGAAACTACATACTCTAAATATAAACCAAATCCAAAGAGTTTCACCCAAACATAACTGGATAGACAATTCAAGACTTCAACTAAATGTTCCTCGAATATGGGTTGTTTACCATGACTACGTCTTACCCAAATGACAAACAAGAAAAGTATGAAGTGGATTGAACCTGGGTTACTATACCCTGTTGAATTTAACCAAGAACAAGGAAGCACACATGGAATTGAACAAATCCCTAATTTTATGAAACAAATAGAGGTCTCCTAATGTGATAGGAAGAAGGACTTAGGGGTATGGACTTTGAAAACATAAAAATATAGTTCTAAGCATAAATAAGGATATTGGAACCCAAACTTCCAACCAATACACCAAAAATCACAAAATCCTTTCCAAATATGAGTAAATCTTGGAGAAAGGGACCAACCTCTAAAGAATTGAGCCAAGGAGAGAGCAACCCCCTGAAGAGCCCTAAAATTGTTTTGTGCACAATCAAGTTAGGTCACTAGACTAGACTTAGAGGGGGAGAATGAAACAAAGGAAAGCAAATTCAAATTGACGGGTTTAGAGTGGGATGGCATGTGTGATACCACTCTATGCATGCTCTAGAGTCCTTTAATGCCTTAGACTTGCCATAAACCTAAACCGTGAATGCTTAACAATGTGCCCATTGTTGTGCATGGATTAATAAATGGTTAAATATGGTGGATTTCTTGACTCGAGAACGAGTCAAATGGTTTAGGACTCAGCATGCAGTTTTGGGCCCATGGTATTGGCCCAAGGTATTGCATGTAATGAAGCCTATAAAAGGCTTGTCACACTCCATTGTAATGTGACCTGGAAGTGAGCAGATGAGCTCACTTGGTCCAGTTGGTTGGTTTTGGCCAAGGATAATAAAGCTTCATTGTTGTTGGTTTTTCCACACATGGGGTTTTCGAGGGTAAATTGTGTTGTGTCTACCATTCTAATGTTGCTATGATTGTGATTATTATTGTGTCGCTCATTATATCCTCTTTAAACATTAACAACCAGTGAGCTCAGGTGAGCTTGTGTGAAGGAAACCAACTACTACATCTTGTGGGAGACCTATGATTCCCGGACAAGTTATAGGGGGGCCTGGGGTGGTCGACCACCACCCTAGCCTGAAATTTTGTGGGAGTTCGGGGGTGGGAGCCCCTGAGAAAAAAAAATTGGCTCATTTTTTTGGAAGCTGGTTGTGCTTGTTGAGAATGCCAGTGTAAGTGTGTAGACCGCAAGATTAGAGATCTCTTACAAGATATGTTTTGAAGTACCACCGTGGAAAGATCCCAAGCCACGGTTCCATCGAGGAGAAATATGACCACAAGAGTGTGTTATCGATTCGAGCAATGTGAAGAGAAAGAAAACCAATAGATAGGGTGTGAGGAAAAATCGTGATGAATCCATGTGGTAAATCAGTCTACCCACGCGATGAGAAGATTCACCTCCTGAAAGAAACATTATCTGCAAGGCCACAAAGGGAGCCGCATGCCAAAGGGAGTGGTCATTGCAGATCAATTGTCGTGAAATAAAATAGTTGTATAAAACAAGAAGATCTGTTGCTTTTGAGTAAATCAAATGTATTTCAAGTTTTTCGAAGAAAGATACAACAACTTCCAAAAGGAGAAAAGGAGTCGCAATATTGTGTTGCATTGTGCTATGCTATAGTTGTATCTTTGTGAAAAAATATGGATATGAGGCATTCATGCTAGTTGGGTGATTCTAATCCTTATATAATATTATTTGTTCGTCACCAATGCTGTCATTTCCTGAGAGAGATACATCGTTTGTTGTTCAGTTGAAGGTTGGAACTACTCCTAAAGCGTATTCAGACTATGAGAATGAGGTCAAAGTTTGTGTGAAGGAAGAGAAAGAGGAGTCACTGATGGTTGAGGTATATTGTAAAGGAGTTTCCCCCTCGTAGTTGTAAGAGAAAAGGTTTGACTATTGCGCAAGATCTCAGTCACCTCAGTGAAGATCCTGAAGTTCAATGCCATTCTTTAAATTCTCTGTATATTGGCATGAAGTAGAAACTCTGTGTATTGGGTGTCGCTACTCCTTAAAAGAGCCCGTAGAAGGGTTTCTTTTGTTTCCTATGAAAGGAATCCCGTGGCACTAGAAGGAAAGCTATTGTGAAAGAGCCACAATTTGTTGTTGTTATTGTTCCGTGAGAAGTGAGGAAATCCACCTTTGTGTTGAAGTGCATGAGAGAGAGTAAATATAGTTGAAGGATCGAGCAAGATGAAGACAATATCATAAAGGACGTATTCGAAGAATGAAGCTTGTTGATTTCCATATAAATATGTCAATGTCCTTCTTATGGATGTGATCATTTGTAGATGTGTTGAGTGGATTGATTTGATGGTTCAAGCGATTGATTCTTGTGGGTTATGTCAAACGATCTATTGAGAAGATTGTTAATGCAGTTTGGAGTAGTGTACAAATGCTTAGTTGATATCATTGTGAGAAATAGCCATCTACCACCATGAAGAATTCGCGTCTAGTGTAGACTGGTGAAACCATCTCTTCACATTATGGAGAATGGTAGCTGCTAAAGCAACCATTCATGTGGACAAGCACTGACAAGATACAAATGGAAGCATGACAGATAATGAGCAAGATGATGAGCATGGAAAAACGAGAGGATGTAGAAACATATGGTGATGGTGAAGTCACCATGAGAAGATGAACAAAAAGAATTTATAATGGAGTTGAAGTTTTGTAATTGCATGTAAATAGGCATACGACTATAGGACCTGGTTAGGAATGCATACCCCTGGAAACTCACTAGTAAATTCATGTAGACCTAGGTCATAGGGGGTCATGTGAGATTCATCGGTTAAAACTTTGAGGGGGGTTTGGTCATTTACACCATGTAAAGTTTAAAGGAGGGTTTGTTAGGGTTAACCTTGACTCGGGAATGAGTCAAATGGTTTAGGTATCAGCATGTGGTTTTGGGCCCTTGGTATTGGCCCAAGGTATTGCATGTAATGAATCCTATAAAAATATTGGCGCACTCCATTCGAATGTGTTCTGGAAGTGAGAAAATGACCTTACTTGGCCTGGTTGGTCGGTTTTAGACAAGGATAATGAAGTTTCATTGTTGATGGTTTTTCCCCCATGGGGTTTTCTAGGGTAAATTGTGTTGTATCTACTATTATAATGTTGCTATGATTGTGATTATTATTGTGTCTCTCATTATATGCTCTTTAAACATTAACATTTATGAGAGAAATCAATATAAAAGAAGATATTCAAGCCAATCGAGTTGGTCATCTCAGATAAAGTTATTTTGATGAAATATTTTCTCCCATTATGAAAATGACTTCAATTAGGACTATTTTAAGTCTAGTGGCTGTAGAAGATTTGCATCTTGAACAACTATATATAAAAACAACCTTTCTCCATGGAGATTTGGAGGAAGAAATCTATATGCAACAACCACATGGGTATGAGGTCAAAGGGAAGGATAATTTAGTATGTGGTTTGAAGAAGAGCTTGTATGTCCTGAAGCAAGCTCCAAGAAAGTGGTATTGAAATTTGACAGGTTTATGATAGAACAAGGTTATAGTAGATTCCATTCTAACCACTGTGTTTATTTCAAGAGGCTAGATAATGGAAGATATATTATCTTGTTATTGTATGTGGATGACATGCTTATTGTAGGGTCTAACATGCAAGATATAAATGTTCTCAAAAGAAAATTAGCTAATTCATTTGTGATGAAGGATTTAGGTGCTGCAAAGCAAATCTTTGGTATGAGAATAACAAGAGATAGGAAAAATCACAAATTGACATTGTCTCAAGGTGAGTACATAGAGAAGGTGTTGGAGACGTTTAGAATGCAGAATGCAAAACCAGTTAGTACACCTTTGGCCATCCATTTCAAACTATCTAAGGAGATGTGTCCCAAGACACAAGAGGAGATAGAATACATGTCCAAGGTCCCTTATTCATTAGCAGTTGGTACCTTGATGTATGTGACGGTGTGCAAAATACCATATATTGCACATGCAGTGGTAGTTGTGAGTAGGTATATGAACAATCCGGGTAAAGAGAACTTGAAGGCACACATGAAAATATGAACCCAAAATCTGACAGAATATATGTCCGATTTTCGACATCATGCTGTCGACAATCCGACAAGCCTCTCCTTTTTTAAACATCATATGACCTTCGACGGATATCCGACAGCAATACGGTCTTGTCGGATATCTGACCACAACTCTTTTAATATACGTGTCAGATATCCAACCACAATTTCTTTCTGGAAGGTCGGATATCCAACCACACAACCGTCGGATATCCGACCCACATTACTTTACAAAAGGTCGGATATCCTACCTTCTAGAAAGAAATTGTGGTCGGATATCCGACCACCTGGCCGTCGGATACCCGACCCATACTACTTTGTAAACCATTGGATATCCGACCCATATTACTTTGTAAGAGGTCGGATATCTGACCCATATTACTTTATAGGAGGTCGGATATCCAACGCATACACCCACAAACAAAAGACAAAGCCCGACAATGTGTGCCTTCGGTGGTATAGCAAGGTCATCAGATTCTTTGGAAGGGACATCGTATATCCGACCACTATGGGGAATTTAAAAAAAAAATTACTAGTAGAATTGGGCATTCTTCATCAATTATTTCCACCTTCTTTACATACCTTGTGGGCATGTTTTGGAGTTGCTTAAAAATCAAATTCTTTGTACCATATCCATTGAAGAATTGAAAGTGGTTATTCGGTAGACATCTTCTTTGGATTTTTTCTTTGAAAAAGGACTTGGAGGCTAGCATCATGACATCTTCTTGTGGTCACATCCCCTTTGAATAATCCCTTGGAGCTTTAGATATTTCCATGTGGACATCCTTGAGAAGTTCACCCTTTGGAAGGGTATTTGGAAATTGATTTGTAGACACATTTGATGGGATGATTTTCCTTGTGGACATATGTTGGGGATTTGTTGGCCATTAGTAGTCATTGCTTGTTAAAGAAGTTTCCTTTTGAAGGGACCTTTGGAGGATTGGTGTGGACATCATTCAGTTGAAGGGGCCTTTGGAGGAAGACATTTTGAGAGTGGTAGAGGAATCTACAAATTTAGGAAAGGTGTTAAGTTCAATGAAATCTATGCACATATCCTTAGATGAACTCTATGCTAAGTTCCGTTCCCACTATCTCCAAGGTAGAATGCATGGTCAAATGTGACTTTCCTAGACAAGACCTTGAAACCAGCGGATTTGAAATATTTCAGCATGAAAAGTGTCAAGAGTGTAGATACCGAATATAAAAAAATGCAATCTAGTGCCCTATGGGATCAATATTGTTCTGATGATGCACAGTCTGGAATCTTCGAAGCAACTGGTAAAGGAAACCTTCATGAAGAAGATAATGGTGCTTGTTCAACTGAAAAACATTTGCTTAGAAATGTTTTGAATGAGTTACTAGTAACAAGGTCTGAGATTTATGTATCTGTATCTTGTTTCCAACTCACTGATGATAATGGTTTTCTTGGTGGATTTGTGGAAGGATGTATTTCAGTTGATAAAAACTTAGATACAGAGTCACATGCAAAGTATTGTGGGAAGTCAACTAACAAAGATAGTTCTCAAGAGAGATATCCTTGGGTTGAAGCTAAGCTTCTTGTTTCCAAGATATTGTGTAAACAAAGTTTTGATTGTGGGTTTCTTGAACAATATTTGGATGTCTTTGTAGGATCTTCTCAAGATAAGCAGGTCCAAAATTCTGACATTGTTTCTAGAATACAACATACGGTATCACTTACCTTTAGTGATTTGGAATTGGATTCATGTATAACTATTTGCATAGGTAATCACCATGGAATGTTTGATATCCCTAATGCAACTATAAGAAAGGAAAACATGAATCAGGATAAAGATGTTAAAGTTGGGTCATACTGTCAAAGTGCATTGGTAGAGATGTTGAACAAAGAATCAAAAGGTATTTAACCAGTTTTGACATTTTCATATGTGCCACTTTCTACTCTAAAGGCCGAAGTTGTTGGGAATAATGATTCTAGGGATCTTTCTTTATTGAATAAAGAATTGGATGTAAAAAAATTTAGAGCCACTACACCCTACTCAAGAAGATATTATAATAAATATAAATGACTCTAGTGATGGAAATAAAAGAGAAATGGAGTCTAATGATCCTGTAGGTTTCTATGAGCACCCTATTCCAGTTCTTTCCTTTCTGTTGATTTTTCAGGGAAAGGATGTTCATCTCTATGCCAATATTTTATATTTAACTTGCGATGAATATCATGCCATTACTTGTAAAGCACAATAGTAGTATTGGGATCCTATACTTATCAAGATATAACACAACCATGCAAGGAAAGTGCACAAGATACACCAAATTTGTTAATGAATCGAGATTGGTATTGGATTTTGCTACACATCCTAGAATGATGACATAATATTTGATCATATAACAACAATAGTTATGGAGAGGATTTTATCCCCAACATAACCTAATTTTGTAAAATAAATTATCAACATGATTTATGTGACCGTGCACATATATACATAAATTTGATGCATGAATATACTTTGTACCAATCACCATAAACCAAATCTATAGTTCTCAAAGATTCAAGCATGCATTATGGCCTATATTTATGAATGGCGTGTATGCCAAAATTAGATATTTTATGTATGTAACCCCCTAGGCATGTTGGGAAGTATGTGTACAACCTAATGTATTACCAATATAGGCCAAACCCTAATTCAGAGCATTGATGCACATAATATGGCTTAAAGTGAAATTAACTAAATATATGGTTGTAAAAAGCCTATAATGATATAATTACCATATGACCTTGTTGGTTGTGGAGCCAGATCTTCCAGTCTCATAGATGATATTGTCTTAGCCATGTATCCCAGAGGACCGTACACTCATGCCCCTAATTTTTGGGGTTGTTTTTGCCACCAGTTTTCGGGCTCATGGTTTTGGGTAACCTGTGGTATTTTACCATTGTATTTACCTTATAAAAGAAACACATTGTAATACAACTAGGGTTGATGTATTAGGTTTTATGCATTGTAAAGATCTATGAGATCAGAAGAGAGACCATGAGACAGTGAAGAGGAAGTGCAACAGTTGTGCTGCAGGTTGTATCCCTTCACTTTGCTGGACGGAATAATAATAAGGACTGGCAACTTCAGTGTCGACGTAGCTCAAGTTGGGTTGAACCACGATATATCTGTGTCTCTCTTGTAATGTGTGTGTGATTATTTTTGCATTTCTGTTTATTGTTATTGCTCTGCGATCCTGCTTTTCTAACAGACCTTTGTGACCTTAAAGGAATGAAAATGACCACCAAATGGACTGAATAACATTACTTTTGAAATTTCAGAATAAAATGATTTCTAGCCAACTAGAATTTTGAAACAAAATGTTTACAATGACCTTGTAAACACTAGACATCTGGTAATTTCTTCAGAACAAAGTGTGTTAAGGTCTCTTAAATTTTAAGAGAGAAAACTGCAACTCATTGACAATATCAAAATTTTGAATTTCATGTACAAACCATGATAACTTGTAGTACTTGAATCAATACAAGTTTTGAAACATATGGTAGATCATAAATGCAATAAAATAGTCAACATCAGATGCCATTGGAAGAAAAATAACTTTGGATGTTTGAAAGTACACATCCTTACCAAATGAATGCATAAAATATAATTTTAGTGTGACAATCAAAGACTGTATGTAGGACATATGAAAATTTCAAAAGTTTTAAGATGTACAATAATTAAGATGTCCTTACCATGTTTATAGAGGTGGTTTTCCCAACACCATTGGGTCCAAGCATACCAAAACACTCTCCTCGTGGAGAAGATGTTTCAAATAAAAGCTACATGTATTTTAAACTAAGTTTCATGAAACTTGGAAATAGGTATGGGTTCCCAAAGTTGGTACAACAAGGAAACTCGACCACAAAATTTTTAGGGAAAAAGGAAATGCAATATACCAAAAATTAAAAAAATTTGATTAATTTATTTTCTTTTTAAAATATCAAATTAAAATGAAATGGTCCATCATCTATGGTGTTTGGAATTTGCGCATTAATTCTAAACTATTTTCCATATAATGTTTGGACTCTGGAGCCACATTGCATTATCTTGATACAAAACCAATACTAAATCCTTGAGTATCTTAGGAAATATGTGAACATCTTAAATATCTCAAAACTACTACATCAAAATATCAAGGAAAAACTCCCCAAGTCGGAAGTCGGAAGTCAGAAGTCGGCACCACAACAACAAATATTGACAAACTCCCCCCTAAACTCTTGACTCCGACTACTATCTTCTGTATGTCGAGAATCGGAAGTCAACACCACTAAACTTCAACCTTTCACGACAATGCCGATGTCGATATATTTCATGTCCGATGTCCATTTTTTATGAAATGGGCAATGCCGGAAAACTCTTGGTGAGCTCTACACAATGGTATGCTCCTCTGCAACATTTGATTTGGTCATTAATTGAACCCGCAAATTCACTAAATGTTCGCCATCACTTCCTGTGAATTCCTGATTTTCTTCATGTAGGTGTAGATTCTGGCCCAAATAGCCCTAGTGATGCAACCATTAGCTCTGATACCACTCTATCATGTCCCATCCCATCAATACGAACAGTAGAGGGAACATGGACGATATATGGGGTACTAAAATTCTCCTCTAAGGCCATATTATTAAATTCATTAACATCTCAATGTGTGTGCAGATCCATAATAACATACACAATGGAATTAAACTCTAATAGTGAACACACCGCATGCATATAGCAGCATGTTCATCACATGCATAATAGTAAAATCATGCAAATAAATTTACTCATCTTATGTTATTTACATGCATTCAATTTTAACAATTGAAATTGGATCATTTCATTCAATATGAGATAAACAAATAGTCACTCATAATACATAAATTTGGCATAGTTAGAAATAGTAGTGAACACCTATCTTTTAATTGAAATTGCCCGAGCAACTGGCTTTGGAAGAGCAATGTTCCACCCAACTATAGGTCTTTGTCCAACCTATATTAATTCAGTTGAGATACCACCCCCAAGCTGGGCTATGTATCCACTAAGGAGGAACTACTCAGGCTCACTCATAGCCATATGCACAATCGCTCATGCTAAACTGGTACATAGATGGGTTTTCAAGCATGCAGGGAGATAGAGAGGGAGAATGCTAAGCCAATGCGTTCAACCATAGAGCTACATGAGTTTCAATTGATCACAGTCAGCTTTGGCACCCACAATACCTACCACACCCAACATGGGGAAGGTCCCCTTCTCTGCTACACAATCCCTCAGGTGCGCCTTCCCTCCAGTGCTCTTCAAGGTGGGCATAGAAAGGTCCAAGCTGTAAAAACTTGAGATTCTTTCCTTCACTGGGTTTATCAAGCAATTATGACCTCTAATCTCTTCCCAATTCAAATCACTCTTGGATTTTCCAATTCTATCCATGTGACTCTCAATCACGAAATTCAAGTTCGGAGCTTCCAAATCTGAGTCTTCCTATGGATTTTTGAGTATTTTACACTCACATTTTCCCCATGGTTATGTCTATGGATTCCCCACTAGATTTTGCTGCTCACACAAATTTTGGCCATTTTTGACACTCTAAATTGTGGCTTCTTTCCTGGTTGCGATTTCTACAATTTTCACTGTTAGGGATGCATAACATGCTGAGAATTGATTTCTAGTTGTTCTGCAATGGAATGGGGGTGACGGAAAACAAATTTCCATGAGGAATTTAACTTCTATATCAAGTAAATTGAGCCCATACCCAACCATACAAATTTATGAGTTTTCCCATTCTCCATTAAATTCATGGGTTGATTTCTCAACTGCCTCTTACAACATAATTAAATGTTAGCATATCTAGTCAAGATGGGTTCTCAAGAGGACATTTGGAAACAAATGATTCAATCCCCCAACCCCTCACCTCTCCCTAGTGGATACATATAACCCCCTCATTTTTAGTTGCTTCCATAGCCAGCTCTTGGAATTTTATTTGCATTATAAATATTTACATGTTTTTACAATTTCCCATGGTTTACTAGCACATGGCTCACACAATATAAAAATACTTGCCTTTTAAAGCCAAGTATTCACTAGCAGGGCCTTGACCTTGAGCTCCATGGTAGGAATTCATACATCGTGTATGAACAATATTTACATATGAATCCAATACATACTAAGGGTGAAAATGGGGGTATTACACTTACTTTTCCAATGCTCCCTCTATTATTGATCATATTTGTAGATGAATTCACAATTGAAATTTCTTGGTTCTTGCAACTCTAGTTGAGAAATCTTGCTTGAAAAATTGTTGGTTTTCTCTTCTATTGGAGATTTGATCTTAATGGAAACTTGAAATATCTTTAATCATGTATTATTTTTTGTAGCATGATCTGCTAGTGCACCCTCCACGTATGATCAGATCTATTCCATGATTCTATAGTTGAAATTATTGAGTTTTGATCACTAGTTGATGGGTTTTTTGGCTTGGAAACTAGATTGAATTGATAGTTTCTCTGGATATTTGAATATATGATGTTTTATGTCTTTATATGAATTATCTAGTGCACCCTTGGTGTCTATAGAGTTCCCCATATAGTGGATATGCTTGTTATTTAAAGTTTACAGTTGGTTTTGCATAGATTTGGATGCTTACCGGATGATTCGATAGTGATTCTATAGCTATTTGTAGATATAATTTCTTGTATGAGTTAGGGGATGCATATGGATGATCTATACTTGTTTTTATTCATTATCAAATGGCTATATATTTTAACTTCATATTTGATTCGATAGGTAGTGTAAAATTGTTAAACAAAGTGTCATAAATTGGATTGACGGGAGTGCCATAAATTTGCATAGTTTTTATCCGGGAAAGATCTAGTTTGTAATTATTTGCAAAAAATTCCGTAAATATGATTAGTTAGAATTATTGGGTTTATTATGGTCACATTTAATGTTTTAATAATGCTAAGGTTCAATTTTATTAAAGTTTGTAAATTTGGTTGCATTGTTATGATTGCATGGTGTTGCATCTGCATGAGCTCTTGGAGAGTTTTATAATTATTTTTAAAGTATGACAATTATTTTAAAGGATGTATGTTTGATTTAATTGGATTGATGGTATGTCATCATAGCCTTTGTTTAACATTAATCCACTGTCCTATACTGTAACGTCCCCATTTTGACCCCCTTTGCATTAAATCGTAAATGATGTAAATATTGTTATTTAATCATGGTGAGGAGCTCAAGGCCAAGGACCCACCATTGATTTAGCATTTTATGTATCAACAATTAAAAATAGATGCATATGGTTCTTGTGCTGGACATGCACAATGTAAATTAATACAGCATGTAAATACGAATTTTAATGAAATACCCACAACTAGCTATGCAATGCAACAAAGAGATGGGGGCATGATTCTACAAGGAATAGGGAGGGAAATTAAGCAAACCCTTGAGCCAATGGTGATAAGCCAAATGTCAATGAATGAACCCCAACTACCCATTCTAACTTATGTACCCAATCATTTAATTCTTCCAGGAGTTGGTTGAGGCAGTTAATGCCTTGGGAATGAAGAGGTATGGCAGCCAATTTCATGCATGGGAAAGCCATCAACCTGGAAAAACGTACTTTTGCTTATGGGTCAATAAAACACCCACGAAATTGTGCCCAAAGCAATTCTTCACCCATTGTATTTCCTCGCTCACGTAGTCTGAGCTAGCTGGGTCTTTCTCCTTCACGTTTTCTACCATTTTCCTGTATTTTCCATGGCTGGGAACTCGTTTTTGTATTGCACAGTGGCTGGGAAGAAGGGAGTCACGATTTTGGGGTTTATAGAGGTCGTTTCTGTCCCTTGAATGCCCATAAATGTTTTCTGAAATCGAATTGCTCTCCCAGGGTTGATTTCCCATCTACCAGTTCGTTTTGGGTTACCCACGTTTTTTCTTCATGCTCAACACTTGTGATTTTGTTGTTATGAACATATCTGTTTTGGTTTGAATTGTGAGCAAGAAATTAGGAGTGGAAGTGGACCTGAATTGGCTTGATAAACCTAGTGAGGGAGGTAACCTCTCAAGAAGATCAAGAGGGTTGGCTACTCTTGTATGCACACCTTGAACAATACTAGATTTGAAGGTATGGCCTGAGGGACTGTGTGATAGTGAAGGGAATACTTCCTTGTATTGGGTGTGTAGGTAATGTGGGTACCAAGCTAGATAGATATGGTAGAGGTATCCATAGTTCTGTGGATGGGCCACTAGCTTAGCAATTCATTTCCTTCCATTGCCTTAGCAGCCTGATAAACCCAAACTATAGATTGGTTTGGCTGATTTTGGTGTATCTTTGGGTTATGTGTGAGTCTACTATTCCCTTTTTCCTTATAGATATCATGCCCAGCTCGGGGGTGGCAGTTGTGTTGTGAGATCGACAAGCACAATTGGCCTATGGTTGGGTGGAATGTTGCAGTTGCATAGCCGGTTGCTCGAGACTACTCTGTTATAAGATAAGTACTCTCTTATGTTAATTCTGTATTGTCCTAATTGATGAATGGCATGAATATGTTGAATGTATGCTAGATGTGTAATTGAATTTAATTCCGCTGTTTTTTATTTATTTATATATATACATTTGCGTATGTCCATTTTCATCTTATTGGGAATTATGTTAATAATAATGGGGATAGATGCCCTGGCTTTAGTCTAACGTTCTCTCCATCGCACTGCCATGATGGAGGGGACATTGCATATACCTTTATTCATCCTTCCTTTGGATTTACATATCCCCATGACCTTGGTTTCAAGGTCAAGTACATTAGAAATGGTATCAAAGCTTAGGTTCCAACACTCTGACTGTTGGGCCTTCCAGAGAGTTATAAATATTTTGTGTATGTCCATTTGGAGTTTATAAATGATTTTTTTGAAATAAATTTAACCTCTCTTATGTTAATGGAATAATTAGAAGTCTCACTTCAGAGATCAGTTCGGTTGTATCCTTTTAAATCTCAGAAGTTAAGATATTTAAGCTTAGGTTATTATATTTTGGCTTGATGAAATTTGATTTTCATATGAAATTGCATTACTATTTGGAAGGCTCTATGAATGTCTTGGGATTGAATCAGGTACTTATTTTAAAAGAATTGAAAATTTCATAAGCATACCGCCATCAAAGTTGCACTCTTAATTGGAACTAGCAATTGAAAAATTGAAACATTTTGAATCTAAATTTGGAAACTATGCAAATATGTCTTTAACTGATTATGGAATGAGTATACATTACACAAATCTTCATGGGATATTTTCCCTTTGAAATTTTTAAAAAATTAAATCATTCTTCCACAGTTAAAGCATAATAGTAGTTTCTCAAAAATAATTGTAGCCCAATAGTCCAAATAAGATGAGACTCGTATTTTAATGGCTCGAAATGGAGTAATACTGAAGTGTGGTGGTGATCAGAGTCACTTGTTCAGTCATTTGGCTTGTACTCTTTCAATATGAATGCAATCGCCTTTCTAATTGTTTTCTAAAGAAGTTTTATGCAATGTATTGAGATGGAAATAGTATGATTAATGAATGAATTTTTCCTCTAAAAATTATTGAAAATAATCACATCACAACCTTAGTATCAGTTAACCAATAAAGAACTAAGACTCATCAAGAACACACTCCCTGGATAAGAATAATATCTTCTTGGATCAACAATATATATATATATATATATATATATATATATATATATAGAGAGAGAGAGAGAGAGAGAGAGAGAGAGAGAGAGAGAGAAGGTTCTGGTTGAGTGATGCATGCTTAGTTGAAATACCTCTTTTGTGAAATATCGTAAATTTTAGTAAATTGAATTGCCAAGTTGAAGAGGGTGTCTCCCTAAAGGGAACATAAATCCAACCTTGCAATGGTTTAATTATTTCATTTGTTCAACTATTTTATTTCATTAGCCTATGTTTGGTTTCCTTTTGTTGTTATGCTTGGATTCCTTGGATGATTGCTTGGTTTCCTTCTTTGGTTTGCTTGGTTTCTTAGATTTACTTTACTAGTTGGATTACTTGGATTATTTTGCTATGCTGCTTGGAATACTTTGATGGTTGCAATCAATATTCAATGCAATTATATTTCCTAAATGTATTTATAAAATAGATTCTTTATATATAACGTTTTTCTAGTATTAAGCAGTGTTTCCCTAGAGAAGAGAAATGTTCCTCTATCTATGCTTTTGAAATGTTGATTTCCCATCTTGGATGATCCTTGTGACTATTTGAATTGGTTTGGATTTTACAATAAATTTTGGAATGCTCTAATTGTTTGATTGATAATAAATTTTTCTAGTGTATGATTATGTATAAGTATATATAAATACTATTAATATATATTTTATCTATACGATAACTATAATGGATATCTATATTGGTATGATATCAGGTAAAATATCTACTTGGTATGATATCTATACATGGTATGGTATCCAAATTAATAATACAAGGGATGATATATATATAATTTAGCATTATCAATATAAATCATAATTTCATACTGATATCTAGCAAAGCTATAACAATATCAAATAACAAATATCACCCAACTTAAGTATAAAAAATACCATATGATATAATAAGTATCAATATCATTTGTGGGTGAATAGTATAGATTAATAATATGTCGTGATGACATATATGTAAATATATATAGTAGGACATATAATATTTACATATTTGTGAATGTCATAGTATACATGCTCCATTGTATGTATAGTATATAGGCTTTATAGCAATATGTATATGTTGTAAGTTTAGATGTGATTGTTATTGATTGATGTATGTGTGTTTCTTAGTAACGATAATAAAGTTGCATGAATGTTCTCTCAGGTGTTGTTTGATAATATAATGGTTTGATCTATGTGTTCCTGGATAAATGGTTACTTACAATGCATTGCATGTTTCTTACCTTGTGGCGCAAGGTCGGTCCCGAAAAGGTGCCTCTTGCTTAACTATGACACACAACAACACAGGTGCTCACAAGAGCTGGATGTGAATTGAATTCCAGACGTTGGATTGTATTAAAATGAATCAAATTACAATGTGAAATACAAAGAAAATGAACTAGTCGGCCTTAGCCTATTACAATGTACATAAATGAAACTCTGTCTCTCTCGGTGTGTTCTCGGTTGTGTGTGATATTCCTCCCTCTTACGGTCTATGTTGGATGAAAGAAATCGATGAGCTATGGATGAACGATCCTCCTTGACCCTGTAATGATTGATCCCCTCTTATGTGCCTTCACACTGCTCTTCTACTCTGTTCCGCAACTTCTCTTCTTGAGGTCTACTCCGTTCCCCGAGATGTCCTTCCTCTATCTGCCGAATTCTCCAGATCTTGCAGACCTGTAGTTTTCAGTGCCCTCTGGTCGTGCTGCACAACCTCCACCTATGGTGACATCTGGCGTGATCCCAACCACCTTCATAACTGCCTTTAACTTCTCCAACAACCTCCAACAGCTGTTTTCTTGAATCCCACATCTCTGAATCTGCTATAGTTGTCGGTCCCATCACAATTCTCGACCATACTGTGCTCTGTCCTCCCTCAACCTTACTTGTCAGTATCACTTAAATTCCAGGGCTTCCATTCTACCCCATCCTCCTCGCTTGGCCATTTTCGCAATGTGTTGGTGTCGTTGTTTGAGAACTCGTCGACCCCCGACCTCTTTCACTTTTGTTCCCTGCCGTCTGTCGACATCAGACTTTTTGACTCTTGAAATTTCTCCTGCCGACCGCATATCGATAGAATTTGCTTGACTTCCTGGCTTCGACTGCCAGTTTACTTCTTTCGCACCAGTGGTTGTTGGAAAACCCCTGGTCAACTTCTCCTGTTGATCGACTTCGACTGTTCCACCTAGGTCCCAACGCTCCTACATCAGAATCCCCAGGTGAAAAATAAATCGATTGGTCTGTCAGTCTCCTGTATTCTTCTTCGTAAATCCATGTCGCCTCGTTCGATTCATCATCCTTCTACTAGACTAAGTATTCTTTATTTCGTGAACTTCACATTCGCCTGACTTCGCGTTCCTATAACACTTCGACGATTTCCTCCTTGTCGTGTCGACTTGGAATTTGCACTGTCCAGTCGATACTCGACACTTCCACACTGCTGCTAGTTTAACCTTCTTCGAACTTGTACAGATCTAATACATTGAACGTAGGAGATATGATCAATTCCTTCGGCAGCTCCAACACATAAGCATTGTCCGAAATCTTCTTCAGAATATTACATGGTCCAATCATCTTCAGCTTTAGCTTGTTATATGTTCCTGTCGAAAATATCTCCTTTCGCAAGTGTGCATAGACTAAGTCTCCTTCACTGAACGACTGTAGCCTCTTCTTCCTGTCGGCTCTCAACTTGTATGCTGTGTTTCTCTTTTCAATGTGCTTTTGCACATATTCATGCACTTCTTTCATATGCTCCGCGAATGTTTCTACATCCGCACTCTTTCTGATCTCTGTTGGTATCTCGACCAAATCCACCACTCCGTGTGGGATTCGTCCTCAAACAATCTAGAACAGGATCATACCTATCGACCGATTCACAGAGTTGTTGTACATGAATTATGCTTGCGCCAACACATTCTCCCATTACTTGGGTCTGTCGGCCGTCAAACATCTCAGAAGGTTTCCCAAACATCTGTTCACCACCTTGGTTCATTCATCTGTTTACGGATGATATGCTAAGCTAAACTGCAACTTCGTGTCCAGTTTCTTCCACAGGGTTCTCCAGAAATGACCCATAAACTTGGTATCTCTGTCTGACGTTATACTCTTTGGAAACCCATGCAATCTGACTATCTCCTTGAAGAATAGTACAACAATTCTTGTGGCACCACTTGTCTTCTGACACAGAATAAAGTGTGCCATCTTCGAAAATCTGTCGACTTCAACAAAGATTGAGTCGTTACCTTGCTGCGTATTCAGCAATCCCAGCACAAAATCCATTCTCAAGTGCTACCATGGGGTATTCGGCACTGGTAATGGTGCATACAACCCTGTATTATGGATTCTTCCCTTTTCCAACTCGCAAGTTCGACACTATCATACCCACTTACCGACATCTCTCATCATTCCTGGACAATAATAATTTTCTTCGACCAACGTCTTAGCCTTGTCGATGCCAAAATGACTTGCTAAATCACCTCTATGCAGTTCTCGGATTAGGTTCTCTCTTACAGATACTCTGGGAATACACAACTATTGTCCCTTGAATAGGTATCCCTCTTGGATAAAATAATCCAAGTATGGCGTCCTGTCGACACTCCATGGTTCGCGACTCGCCTTCCATGCTTTTGCAAAATCCTCGTCGGTCTCATACTCTGTCTTCACTGACTCTATTCTCGTTTCCTGAACTGTCACCGTGTTCAACAATGCAACTCTTCGACTCAGCGTGTCGTCAACCTTCTTCGACTTTCCTGACTTATGTCGCAACATGAAGGTATACCCCTGATGGAATTCAACCCACTTCATGTGCCGTGCTTCAAATTCGACTGAGTATTCAAGTACCTCAATGCTTGGTGATCTGTGTACAACACAAATTCCTTGGGAAACAAATAATGCTTCCACTTCTTCAACGCTTGGACAATAGCATAGAACTCCTGGTTGTAGATCGAATATTTCTGCTTCGCTTCATCCAAATTCTCGCTGAAGAATGCAATTGGTCGGCCTTCCTGGCTCAACATTGCTCCAATTTCCATTCCACTCGCATCACAATCAACTTGGAAAACTTTGTCGAAATCTGGGAGTGCCAACAATGGGCTCCCAGTCACCTTCTGCTTCAACTTGTCGAAATATTTCTGGACAGCTTCTGTCCACTTGAACTCCCCTTTCTTCATGCACTCGGTCAATGGTGCACATATCAGACTAAATCCTCTAATGAACTTCCGATAGAGACTAGCAAGCCCATGAAAGCTTCGCACTCCTTTTGTGCTTGTCGATTCTGGCCACTCCAATATAGCCTTTACCTTTTCTAGGTCCATCACCAACCCTTTACCCGAGATTACAAATCCCAAGTATACCAATTCTTCCTTCATGAAGAAGCATTTCTGCAAGTTCACCATCAGCTTCTCTTCCTGCAACTTCCACAATACTTGTCAAATATGCTCCAAATGTTCGACTAAATATCAGGATGTCGTCTAGATACACTACGACAAAATTTCCCAAGAATGGTTTTAGTACCTCATTCATCAACCTCATGAATGTACTGGGTGCATTAGTCAATCCGAATGGCATGACTAACCACTCATACAGCCCTTCCTTCGTCTTGAAGGTTGTCTTCCATTCATCTCCTTCTCTGACCCTGATCTAGTGATAACCACTTTTCAGGTCGATCTTGGTGAAGTATCTCTCTCCACTCAAGCAATCCATCAAGTCATCCATCCTGGGAGATGGAAACCTGTACTTGATCGTGATCTTGTTGATATCTCTGGAGTCTGTACACATCCTCCATTCTCCACCCTTCTTTGGTGCTAGTACAGCTGGTACCGTACACAGGCTCAGACTCTCTTTGATCAATCCTCTATCCAACAACTCTTGGACTTCTCGATTGGGTTCCTGACCCTCTGTAGGAGTCATTCTATGTGGTTCTTTGTTTGAAAAAATTGATCCTGGAATCAAGTCGATCTGATGCGATATGCTTCTCGTCGATGGCAATCCCATCGGTGCCTCGTCGACTACTATGCTCCGAAAATCGTCGAGCATCTCTTCGACTTCGATCAAAATTCTCTCCATTGTTGGCCTCTCGACACATGGTCCTTTTAGAATGATGGCGAAACATCCCAACTGTTTCTCCTCCTCCGCAAGGAATTCCTTGGCTGAGCACATCAGCACTCGCTTTTCTCAATAATGGCTCTCGCCCTGCTTGAAGTCGGCTTGGTCCTCCTGCTTCTACTTCAACATCCTCCGCGTGCCATTTTTCCACACTGTGACTATGTTGGATCGACCATCATATATCATCTTCCGATCATATTTCCATGGTCTCCCTAACAACATATGACATGCGTCCATTGGGATTACGTCACACAGTACACTATCTTCAATATTTACCACCTTAAAGTTTATCAGGCACTGTCTGGTTACCTTGACATGATGTCCTTTCTGCAACCGTTATATCTTGTATGGACTTGGGTGTTCTCGACATCTCAAACACAACTTGTCGATGACCTCCGTCGACACAAGATTCTCTGTACTGCCACAATCAATTGTGGTCTTGCAATACCTGTCACCGCTCAACACTCTAGCTCGAAAGATGGCTTTTCGCTGTTCCGGCTCCCTCTTGTCGCATGGGTATTCCTGAAAAAACGTTCTCCTGGCCGTCATAGTTCAACATCTTTCTCTACCCTCTTTGCCACTATCAGATATCGATTCCATCCTTTCATCAACTTGCTCATATTTTCGACGTCTGGGTTTCAACTCTTCCTCCACATGTAGATTCTTTGGGAATTCGTAGGATTTGTGTCCCACTCCGCAACACTTACAACAGACTACAACTGGTCTGTCAGCTCCTTTATTATTTGTCAAACCAGTTCGACCATTCGCATCCCGACCGCGGGTCTCTCGACCATCCCATCGGTTTCCCTGCATTTTCTCTCTGGTCGATGTCCCTTTTGCACGTCGGTTGTCTTCGACTGCTTATCTTTTGGTTTCGCTACTTTTCCCCTTCGCGAAAATAGTCTTCGCACCTCGACCAGTCATCCTACCTATGGTCAAAGCGGTTTTCCTTGATAGTTTATCTTCTGCCTTCAAAGCTATCTGGTAGGCTTCATCAACCGCTCTGAACCTTGACAGGCTCAATTCGTCCTGTATGGCATACTTCAAGTCGTTTACATATCTCGTGACAGCTTCTTCGTCTTCGTTGGTTTGACCCGAATGAATCGACAATCTGTAGAACTCTTCCATGTACTCTTTCACAATCATCTATTTTTGTCGAACGTTTTGCAACATCCTGAACAAGGAAATCACATAGTCGTTAGGAAAGAACTTCCCCTTCAACTTGGAAACCATCCTGTCCCAAGACTTGAATTTCTCCTTGCCTTTCTTGACTTTGTCATCCTGCACATTGTCCCACCACAATGAGACATGACCCTTCAACCTCAGACATGTAGTTTTAACCCGTTTAGGATCCTCTATTTGCTCTATGTCAAAGTATTTCTCCATCTCTCTGAACCAGTCGATCAAGTATTCTGGATCCAGAATTCCTGAGTAAGTGCGAACATCCATCTTTGTTCTACCTCTCATCTCTTACAGTAGCTTGATCAGACTATCTTCTGGTTCTTCCTCCATTGCTTCCCGTGTTTCCACTTCCTCAACTTCCTCATCGTTGTGGTCAAGTGCATCAGTAATACAACCACGTCTCTAGCTCTCTTTGATCGTTGCGACCTCACTGGTCAAACTTTGCATTGTTCGCATGCACTCGTCAAACATTTCACGATCAACTGTGACTATTGTGCCATGTGCACTTCATCCTACACCACGGACATTAACACCTCTTTGATCCATTTTCAACCTCAGCTGACATATTCACTCATCCAATCACAACCGGAATTCACAACTGTGAAAAACTCTACCCAACCATAGCTGGAGATGTGTACACACTCGCATACTCTTCCAACTCTCTGGATTCTACTTCTCAACCAAGTTCTGCAACTGTACGCTCTGATACCAAAGTGGCGCTAGGTAGGTTGGTATCGGTACCTCTCCTGTTCACTGGATACTTCCTTTCTGATACTAAACTGGTGCAAGGTCAGTCCCGACAAGGGGCCTCTTGCTTTACTATGACACACAACAACACAAAGGTGCTCACAAGAACTAGATGTGAACTGAATTACAGACGCTGGATTTTATTAAACTGAATCAAATTACAATGTGAAATACAAAGCAAATGAACTAGTTGGCCTTATCCTATTACAATGTACAAAAATGAAACTATGTCTCTCTTAGTGTGTTCTCGGTTGTGTGTGATCATCCCCCCTCTCACGATCTCTGTTGAATGAAAGAAATCGATGAGCTGTGGAAGAACGATCCTCCTCGATCATGTAATGATCGATCCCCTCTTTTGTTCCTTCGCACTGCTCTTCCACTCTGTTCTGATGCTTCTCTTGTCGAGGTCCAATACGTTCCCCGAGATGTCCTTCCTCTATCTATAGAATTCTCTAGATTCTACAGACCTACAGTTGTCAGTGCCCTCTGGCCGTGTTGCACAACCTCCACCTATGGTGACATCTGGCGTGTTCCCAAACACCTTCATAACTTCCTTTAACTTCTCCAACAACCTCCAACAGCTGTTGCCTTGAATCCCGCATCTCTGACTCTGCTACAGTTGTTGCTCCCATCACAAGTCTCGAACATACTGTGCTCTGTCCTCCCTCGACCTTACTTGTTGGTATCACTTAAATTCCACGGCTTCCATTCTGCGCCGTCCTCCTCACTTGGCCTTCTCCGCAATGCGTCGACGTCATTGTTTGACAATTTGTCGACCCCCAACCTCTTTCGCTTCTATTCCCCGTCGTTTGTCGAAATTAGACTTGTCGACTCTCGACCTTTTCTCCTGCCGACCGCATATCGACAAATTCTGCTCGACTGCCTGGCTTTGAATTCTAGTTTACTTCTTTCACACCAGTGGTCCTCGGCAATCCCCCTGGTTGACTTCTCCCGTCAATCAACTTCGACTGTTTCTCCTAGGTCCTGATGCTCCTGCATCACCTTGCATATTTACTGCTCAAGAGATCGATTGGGAAGTACTATGCATTGCATATCTAATGTTCAGTAGATGGATTTGTTGATGCATGCTGACCTTGCATTTCCTCCTTCATTGTTAAGGTGATTTGATTGGTCGATGCTTTTGCATTGCCTCATTTATTGTTCAGTGATTTGATTGGTCGATGCTCGTGCATTGCCTCTTTTACTGTTTAGTGATTTGATTGGTTGATGCTTGTGCATTTTTCTTTTATTGTTTAGTGACTTGATTGGTTGATGCTTTCTCATCACGCATTGCCACTTTTATTGCTCATTTAATGTATTAATTTTGAAATTCTTTTGTTATACAATTGATTAAATGGTACATCACATGGGGTATGATTGATATGGTTGTCATTGGTTGACATTGGTGATTGATGTATGGTATCTTGGTTTGTGTATAATGATTGACATGCGTATGACATATTCTGATTGATGTATCCTGGTTGATGTATTTTGGTTGATGAATCATGGTTAATAGGTGTATGTATTGATGTAGATTAGATACGGTTGATATTGATGTTGATGTGGATGTATATAATGGTGCAATGATGTATGTATTATGGATTGATGATTGTATGATGGTTGATGTATGTAGGATTGATATTGGTTAATGAATTATTGTTGAAATGTTATGGTTTATGTGTGAATGGCTATTACTAGTTGTTACTAGTGGTTACATGTTGTTATTGGTTGATATATGGTTGATGTTTGTATGATTATATGGGTTGTTGTTAATTACTATTAGTTGATGTATGATTGATGTTTGTATGGTGAGGTATGGTATCTGGAGGTATTATATGCAATCTAGTTAGAATATATATATATATATATATGTGTGTGTGTGTGTGTGTGTGATATTTGTTGAAAGGTGTTTTGGTAGTATCTTGGCGACATTTCGTGTCTTTATTGAAAGGTATCTTGGTAGTATCTTGGCGGTAATTCGTATTTCTTTGTTGAAAAATATTTACTAACTGTGTGATTGATTAAAGTATGATTCATGTATCTCTGTTGAATATGTATTCATTTATCCTTATATTTCCAATACTAATCATGTAGAATGTGATACAAGTATATTTTTTAGAAAACTATCCAGGTGATCTTGCTGAAAAAGTATTCTTGTGATATTTGCTGAAAGCATCTTGTTAGGGTATCCTTGGGATATATCAAATAACTCTGTTTAAAGGAATCTTTGTAAAGTATCATGGCGAATCTCATGCATCCTTGTAGGAAAAGTATTTGGGTGATAAATCATGTAAAAGCATATTGGTAATGCATCTCATGTGATTGATTGATTGGAATGCATTTAATATATCTTAGATGCATTTCATGTATCTTGTTGATAGATCATATGCATGATGCATTTCATGTGATTGATTTATTGGAATGCATTTCATGAAGAAAGAGTACACACTTGATACACTTCATGAATTAATTGATATACCTGATGCATTTCATATAATTGAAATTGATTAGAATAAGATTTAGGTAGTTTCATTTTGTTGAAGAAGTATGTATATCTCGTATACCTTGTATATATTGATGTATTTCATGTGATTGATTTCATGCATAATGTACCTTGAAGATGTATTTTATGTATCTTATTGAACAATATATATATATATATATATATATATATGTTGATGCTAATTGTGTGTTGTTGGAATGTGAAGAAAGTATCCTTGTTGAAGTTTGAAGGCCTTGTAAAGAGATTTGAAGACCCTGTGATGGTGAGTGAAGATTGACTCTTGTGTTGGAGAACGGACAAGAAAGTACTAATCCAGGTTTCTCTCACAGAAATACAGGAGACGAGATGGGTGAGTTAGGCCACATCTCATAGGCAAGGGAGGATGTACATGAGAGTACTAGTCCATGTTTTTCACATAGAAAGCTAGGAAATGGAAATGGTGAGTTAGGTCATATCCCATAGGTAGTGGAGACGGACATGAAAGTATTGTGGTTAGAAATATGTTATCTTTATGATACATATATGAGCATATATGTTATCATTTTGTAAAGGCATTTATGTATTATGCATCGAGGACGATGCATTGTTTAAGGGGTGGGGAAGGTAATGCCCCGTATGTTAAGCCCCATACATATTTAATAATTCTTATTATTATTGTGGCACAAGGTGCTGGAAAAAGGTCTTTAAGTACCTAGAGACATTATTATTATTATTTTGTAAATAATTAATTAATGAAAACAACTGGCACACCAGAGACCACAAAAGAGTATGGGAGGCCTAGATCCACAAGGTGAGGGGGGACTGAGACATTCCTAGCACTTTAGAACTTTTTTGGTTGAGCTTGGTCCGTATTTATGCTTTGGTGAATTTATTATTGATGGTCACCCAAATATTGTACATCGGATCCATTTTTTATTATTTTATCCTATGTTGGTACTATTGAGCCTAAATCATGGTTTAGCGGGCCTTCCTTGGTGAATGCCCCCTCCTTGAGGGTTGGATGGACCCCACTTGTCATTTGATCCCATTTGGTGGTTTTGTAACTCCTTTTTGGTGGTGACACTTGGTTTTGTAAACCCCATTTGCACAAGTGTGCCCTCACTAACTATTTTTATCCTGGACACCTTAAAAGTTGGATAACTCCTTGTGTAACCCCTCATTTGCTATTTTGGGAAGATTCCCTGGTTTGTGTAACTTCTCACCTCACTAATTTTAAGTCCTCTCCATGGATGACATGTCTACACATGAATCTAAGTTGGGTGGAGTGACTTGGAGCCACTCTCCTTGAAATTTTAATTGCTTGGGTTGGATTTGACTTAGCCTCTTGTGGTTGAGTTAACCCCCCTTGGGTTAACTCAAGTTGGATTACCTTGGTTTGATTTTACCTCTTGGGTTGGAATTAACTTCTTTGGTCTATAAATCCATGGTTTTACTTGTTTATGGTTCAGGGATGGTTCTTTTAGATGGTTGATTATTCTTGATTGTTCATACCATTGATAATGAGAGCTTGAGAAGCCATGCATGCTCTACTATGTGAATATGATGTGTGCTTGAAGAACTGTGATCTTGTATGGTTTTTGTGATAAGCCTAGAAAAATCTGGTATAATTTCTCCATGTCCAATGCTTGTTTCCATCCTGGACTTGCACATAAATCCTGATGGTCAATGACCATGTCCCGAGGGACCTAGTGGGTGAAGGGATTACCATTGCACCTAGTAGTGAGGTGGAGGAGAAAGTAAGTGGCGAGGAATTGAGTTTTGGATTCTCAAACAGATACTTGATCTATTCTTGAGTGCCCCTTTTCCCATGGATCAATGGTCTCATCTCGGGGGTGGACTGTCCAAGAGGATTTGGCTTGGTAGTGCCTATGGCTAGGTGGAATGTGGTCTGGATGATGCCAATTACACATTATTAATATAAGTGGTTTATTTATGTAAATTCATATGTTTATATTATGTTTCCTTTGCTTCTATAGAGACCTTGATGGCTTATCTATTCATAGTTAAATGCATATGGTTTTGTATCAATGATTGGATATAGATTTGATGGTTTAACTGTTGGAAACTTGTACATTTTCCTTAACTATGATATATGATCTTGATGAAATATTGACATATGTAATTTATGTGTTTATTTTTTGTAGCTTAGTTTACAAATTTCCCCTCTATGGTTTAGTAGATCAGTAGATAAATTTGTAATTGCAATTGCTTGGTTTTTGGAACTCTCGTTGAGGAATCTTACTTGGAAATTGGTGTTTTTTTCTCCTATTTGAGATTTGATATTAATGGAAGATTGAAATATGTTATTTATGTGTTTGTTTTTTGTATCTTACTTTTCCAGTACCCCCTCTTTGGCTGATTAGGTCTGTAGATGACTTCACAGTTGAAATTGCTTGGTTTCTGGAACTCTAGTTGAGAAATCTTGCTTGGAAAATTGGTGTTTTTCTCTTCTATTGGATATATGATATCAATGGAAACTTGAAATATCTTTAATAATGTATTATTTGTTGTATAATGATATGAAAGTGTGCCCTCAATGGATGATAAGACTTGTTCAATGATTCTACAGTTGAAATTATTGAGTTTTGATCACTACTTGATGGGTTTTTTCTGCTTGGAAACTAGATTGAATTGATATTTTCTCTGGAGATTTGAATTTATGATGTTGTATGGCTGTATATGAATTCTATAGTGTGCCCTTGGTGGTTGTATATTTCTCCATATAGCTTATATGCTTGTTATTTAAATTTTATGATTGGTTTTGCAGATATTTAGATGCTTACCGGATGATCCGATAGTGATTTTTGTAGCTACTTGTAGATCTAATTTCTTGTATGAGTTAGGGGATGTATATGGATGCTCCATACTTATTTTTATTCATTATTAAATGGATTTATATGTTAAATTCATACCTTATCTGATAGGTATTGCAAAACTATTAATAAAAGTGTCATAAATTGGGTTGACGGGAGTGCCATAAATTGCATAGTTTTATGGTAGAAAGATCTAGTTTGTAATTGTTTGCAAAGAATTCCGTAAATATTCTTAGTTAGAATTATTGGGTTGATTATGGTCACATTTAATGTTTTAATAATGCTAAGGTCCAATTTTATTAAAGTTTGTAAATATGGTTGCATTGTCATGCTTGCATGGTATTGCATCTGCATGAGCTCTTGGAGAGTTTTATAATTGTTTTTAAAGTAATTCAAAATTATTTTAAAGGTTGTATGTTTGATTTAATTGGCTTGATGGTTTGTCATGATAGCCTTTGGTTAACCTTAATCCACTATGGTATACCTTTATTCAACCATCCTTTGGGTTTACATGTCATCGTGACCTTGGTTTCGGGATCGAGTACATTACAGTCTGGCCTACTATTCATCCGACTATGATTCTTTAGTAAATGTTTAGAATAGTGCCTCGATTATTCTGGGATTACTAAGAATTAAGATAGCCTGTGATATGCTATGTAATTTTAATTACTAACTAGCTAAATAGACTCTTTCCATGACCCATAAAGGTGTGGTGATGTTTCAATCATGTCTATGGATGGAACTCAAGACCACCAATGTGCAACTTACATGAAATGAATGTAGGCTTTTATAGAAGGCATGCGTTCACGTGAAGTAGTTCCACTTGTTACCATTACCAACTACTTACGCTCATGTTATTTTGTGTATAATAGGGCTCTTCTATGTGGAACTACGAAGGTTCTCGTTGAGCACACCCACATTCTTGGTTCTGACTTGGAATAATAAGTTACATTTCCACCTCCGATCGAAATGATTTCACCCCATAGAATTTGCATAGATATACAATGTAGATCTATATTTTTTTGTTTCTGGGGCTGTGGGACTTATAGAGAAAATACAATTGTAATGAACTACACAACTTGGCAAAAATGACATCGACACATCAATCACTATAAGATAAATCTTTATTTGGGAAGCTACAGGAAGGGACTTGCTTCCCTAGCAGCTCTCCTTGTTTTTAATTAAATATTTTGTGTGAAAGGTCGCTCTTACTCTTACTTTTAATATCCAAGCATTCTTATGATGTTGCTAAAAACCATTTGAAAAATTATTTCACTTTAATACTATATTTTTTTAATGGTTTAATTAAAATGTATTTATAAAATAATTTTATTATATATATAATGATGTAATTAAAATTATTTATATTATTTTAAATAGTAACGATAAAGTTATTATTTATTTTCTTTGAAAAAAAATTAGTATTTCTTAAGATTAATATTATTTTTAAAGATTTTAATAATTTTTTTATTATTCTATTTTATTTTGTAATTTTAAAATTTAAATAAAAGTGTAAAATTTATTTTCCTTTTTTATAAATTAATATATTATAAATGTTTTGAAAATAAAATTTAATATTTAGAAGACCTTTATCATAATTTTTTTACAACCTTCTCCTCTTCCATTAAAGTTTTCTATTGAATTGCCGTATAAAGTAGAAATATAATGACCAACCCTTGGTATGACAAAGAGTGTAAAAACAAAAGAAGAAAAAATCGAAGAAGTTATTGAGGAGTCCCAAAAAGTTCACAAAATAAATAGGTACAAATCCTTCATTAAAAAAAAGAGACTATATAAATAATTAGTAGGAGAAGCTTTTACACTCCGCTGAGATGGATCTTAAGAAATTATGGAAACAAATTCTAACTCGAAAAACTGAAGAGAATAATATCATGATTGTATTGAAGAACTAGAATTCCTATCTTGAGAATATTTATGAATCAAATGATGTTGTGGACAACATTCAAACCCTTTTATGGAAGATGAAGTTTTTTCTTTAGAAGATATAGATTTTGGGATTAAGCACCTCATGAATGGGAAATGTAAGGACATCGAAGGCTACCAATCTGAAATCCTAACAATTGGGGGGGGTTGTCCTCCTCCATCACATCCACAAGCTCTTCAATCTAGAATTCAAGAAAGGCTTCCCTAAACCTTGGACTCAGATCCTTATTGTACCCATTTTTAAAAGAGGGGATAAAAATAACCCCCATAATTATAGGACCATTATGATTATCCCTCTCTTAGCCAATTTATATGGTATTATTTTGTAAAATAAGATCAACATGTGACTATAAATTAAAGGTAAAAGAACTAAAGGGAAATCCATTTTTAGAAGATATCATTCCACCATAGACCACCTCATTATTCTCAGGGTCATTGTAGATGAATGTTGCAATAATAATCTCAATCTCCTTTGTTGCTTTGTGCACTTTAGGAAAGCTTTTGATACGGTGCCTAGAAATAACTTGTGGAAAATATTAAAAGAGTTAAAGGTTCCTTTTGAGTTGAGAGCTATTGCAATAAGGTTTTATGAGAATGTCATTGTCAATTTTAAGAACATTGAGGGTTGGTCTGAAGATATTCATTATAATATAGGAGTTAAGAAAGGCTTCCCCCTCTCCCTTACCCTTTTTGGTATATACATTAATAAGTTAGAAGGATGTTTAATAGAGGTAGGTTGCACAAACATGATGTTAGAATGAATTGTCATCATCCTCATTCTTTATGCTAATGATATTTTTCTTCTAGCAAGATGTCCCCCTGATCTTGATAAGTGTTGTAGTCCCAAGGTTCATGTGGTTACGATAGACACATTACATATTATAGGCAAGCATACACAATGAGATAGATACAAGAGACGAGACAGATAGAGCGAACACAAGCCTTTATATTAACCAGCAAGAGAAGAATACAGTCATATAACCAATCTTAACTAGTACATCGGCTCACTAGCCTATATATATATATATATATATATATAGATATAGATCTCTCTCTCTCTCTCTCTCTCTATATATATATATATATATATATATATATATATATATGCAAATACAGTTACATAACCGTCTGTCGGTTTATCCAACCGATCCGACCTATACTAGTCGAAGCGACCTGTCGACATGTGTTGCAAAGTGGTCGGGCGGAGGGCCTAGTCAACAGGCCGACCTAGGCCCCTCCAACATCTCCCCCACCTCAAAATATTTCTTCATCTCGAAGAAATGGAGAGATCAATTTTTCAAAAAGAGTTATACAGATGGTTATGACAAAGGAACCCTAGAACCAATAGCATCAGGTATCTGGAGACAAGCTTCAAGAATAACTTCGGCAGAGACAGAGAGGTGGTGCTGGAACTCTTCCCAAGTTCGTAGCAGATTCTGAATGTCTAGGGTCAGAGTTGTGAGTTTCGACAAGTTTTCCATCTTGTTGTGGGTGGATGTAGCCTATAAGTGGATCATGTCGGGGCCGAATGTGTTAATTGTTGTTTTGGCAGTAGCAAGTAACTGATGAAATCGAGGCTGAATTTCTCCAAGTTTGTTGAGGAATCCTCAGGCTTGGGACATCCACTGAACTTCTTGTTTCTCTAATTTATCCAATTTCTTGTTTTCCATGATGATCTGGCTATCAAGTTTTTCGATAAGGGATTCATCTGCAGTCGAGTGCTGGTGCTCAAGCTTGCTTAGCAATGTTCTTGTTTTCTGAAGATCTTTGTAGACGTCGCCGTAATATACATACCAATTGTTCAGAACTGCTGTAAGTTTTTCTGGTTGATTATCGTATTGCTTGAGTACTTTGAGAGATTCTGAAAAGGCTGTAAACTGATTTGTCATGAGGGAAGCTACCTCGACAGCTTGATCTTGCTGTTTCTTGAGAAGCTCAAATTGTAGCATCGACATGACAGACTCGAATAAGTGATATGCTTGATCAAGAGGTGATGTCGTGTCTGAACTAGCTAGGAGCGTGATAACTTGCTGCGCTAAATTTTCACATTTAGCGAGGAATGTAGTCTTTTCTTCCTGAAGCTGCAGTATCTATTCCTTTGACTCATGTCGGCGTTAATTTTGCACTCTAAAGATTGCATCTTCAAGTAGATCAAGTTCTTCTTGGGACGCCAACTGTGGTTGATAGCTTGTAGCAGCTCCGAATTGGTCTAAGTATACTGAAAGAGTATTTTCTGATTGTTTTAACTATGTGTGCTGCATTTGCAGTTGCTGCTGCAATTCTCTTTCTTTGCATTTCTTCTCTTTGTGCTTCCTGGGGCTACTCTTTTCTTTTTCTTTGCTTGCGATTTGCTGTTCTCGGCCCTTATATTTTCTGTCTGTTGCTGGGTTCCTGTCGATGACTGCTTGTGTGCTGGCAACAGCTTGTTCTGCCTGAATTTGTGTACTGGGTACTGTTGCTATGATTACTGGAGTCTCATGTTCCACATCTTTGGCATTTGGTGGATTTGTTGCTGGTATGCTGGATATTTCCACATTGCTTGTACTGATATCTGGAGTATTTGTGTGCTCTGATGGTCTTGTTGTGTCGGCTGCAGTTTCTTGACTTGCGACTGATTCCTTGGTTAGAGTAGAAGTGGCTTCATCTGCTTCTGTCTTGGTTGATTCTTTGTTTTGCTGCTATGTAACTGGACTAGACTTGGATCCGTGGACAGGGGGACTCGACTGGTTTACCGGGAGTGATGGCAGGTCGACGGATGTCAGAATTGGACTCAATGAAATGGTACTGTCGAGCGGATCTGAACTAACTAGACTAGACTTAATTGTGGACTCGACATGGGAACTCATGACTTGGGGATTTTCACTTCGAACGATTTTTGGTTGAGGTTGATTCATTTGTTGTGGTAGTGTAATGACTAGAAGAGGGGTATAGATGGCTGTTTGTTGTGCATACACTAGACCTGATGGGTCAGGATTTCTGATATGATGGGTTTTTGTGTGACCGACAAGTTCTGGAACTGATGATGGTAAAGGTAAACTTCCAGTTTGAATGGTGTCGGGGGGAGATAAGTTAACCGGGACAGTAGACGGAGAGGAAAAAACTGGTTGTTGGATGACCATCTCACGCCAGTTGGGACAAAGTATCGGAAGGTTTGCAATTAATGTATTCAAAACGTTGTCTTCTGGGTTAGGAGGAGCAGGTAATGCTAACATGTTTCTTTCTTCTTCTACTGCAGTTGGGGAAGAAGGAGGGGACTGGATAGTTAGGTCGATATCAGGTTCGACTGAAATTTTGGGTTTTTTAACAATAATTTGGGAAGATGGATACTTATCTGTTTCTAAAAGTTTTCTTAATTGATCTTCGACTGGTAGTTTATTCTTGGATGCATCTTCAAGGATTTGGGTAGCAGTGTCATACAACTCGATCTCATCTGCTTCTGTGGGCTCTTTAAATGTTACTTGTATTTTCCCTTTTTCTTTGGTCGATGTTACTCGGTTCTGTCGGGCTGAAATGATTTCGGCTGCTATCTTCTGTATATTAGCATCTGTCAGAAGATGTTCTGGGTTGTCGGACTCTGTGCTGCTGTCCAAACGCTCTCCGGCCTCTGCTGATTCTGTGTGCAGAGTCTGGGTAAGTGCTAACACCTTAGGGTTAGGTGTCGGCTCGGGTTGATAGCTAAAAGTGTTCATGTATAACCGAATTTTGTATGCTTCTTCTTGTTCCATATTAGAGAGAGGCTCAACATATTTGAAGTTGATTTTCCTTGCTTGTGTCGGGATGGGTAATACTTCATTAGATTGGCGGCTTAACTCTGTGCAAATTTCACTTACTGAAGGGTAATAGTCGAGCCATTTTGCTGGACCTGCTGCTCCCTCCATGTACCATACTGTTGTGTCATCCAAAGATAGTTGGATGTGCGCTATCAGGGGCAGGCTTCGACGAACGTTCTGTGGTACCCTCCATCTTGTTGCTATTGCTTTAAGGTCGATAAACCATGCTTCTAGCCAAAGTTTGATTGTTGTAGGTCCATATCGTCTTGCTCAAAGTGAAAAACAACAAAATTTTTCCATAAGAACGAGTCGGTATTCGGAAAAATCCTTGTTTCCTTTCGCTTGAAGGTGGGTAGTATCAATCCAGATGAGTACAGATGGGTTGCAGATGCTAGATCCCTCCTCCTGGCATTTATGGCATGTATATTTAAGAATGTTGGCCAGGAAGTCTGCCCAATTGTATACTTTTCCATTTAGAGCCATATTCTTGACAGCTTCTAACATGTCGGGCTCCAAATCTGATCCCCTGCCTATCCGTGAAAGTGCATGTGACACAATCTTGGCGGCGGTTTTGTAATTGCCAAAAACAATCTGGCTGACGACTATACCTCGTGAATTCTTTCCAGCAGGAGAATCAACGAACTCGTCAATCAAGTCTACGCTTGAACTTGTTGGTACAACATCTACTTTGTGCGAAAGGCCAGTTAGTTTGGGGATTATTTCACCATTGATGTCGACCGGGACATCGAAATAAAGCTTGCCATTGTGATACCTGCTAACGATGAATTGTGTAATGACTTCTTTCAATCCTCCAAAATTATCCAACAAAGGTGCTTTCAGGTAATGCACAATTGTGGCTGTCTGTAAATGTCGTGCTTCCTCCCTCTAGTGACCATCTGACTCCTTCCCCCAATCTTCAATGCTCTTCCATGCTTTCTTCCAAGTGGGTTCTATTGCGTTTGCGTTCCGAATCATCTGGAGTCTTGTTTCTAATGGTGTTTGTTCTTTATCCAGTTCTCTAACTGATTTCATAGTGGCTTTGGTAGCTGTTAGAGTTTTTATTGGAGCCATGGCGGATTCAGGGCTCAAGAATGTGAAATTGGCTTCAGTGGAGTCAGGGAATTCTGTTTCTTGGAGTTCAAGTTCTTGGCAAAAGTGTAGCTAGGAATCCTCGAGCTCCAAATTTATGGTGGATTTACTCGGCACGGGTGAACGGGATGCAGAGGCCCGTATTAATGGTTGATTTGATGGGGTTATTAAATTAGACTGACCAGATATCAGTGCTTCGTCAGATGCATTACTTCTGGCGTCGTGGGTATCTTTAGCCTTTATTTCTTTGTCATCATGGTGCTGCGACACCTCGTTCAATGTGTCATGTCGACAGGCTTCTCTAATTGAGTTTGGTCGGTCCGAGCTCTAATGCTTCTGTCGTGCTTGATTTTCCTCTGCAAACTGTCGATGTTCTTGTCGATGCCTATAATATCGACGGTTGTGCGCTGGACTTCTTTCTCTGCTTTTTCCATCCTTCTTTTGCCATTCTCTCGTCATTTCTGCTTTTGACGTGTTCTGTTGTATTTTCCTGATTGCTTATAGTACTCTCATTCGATTATTTCTAACCATTTTCTCTCTTTTATTATTTAAACATTTTTTTGTTTTGAATATTCATGATTTATACCTTTTAAGTCGGGTGCCATTTATCACTTTCTTGAAAATATTTCCTTGTAGCGTTTTCAATTAGACTGATCCATTAGGATTTAACATTTCGATGATATAGGGTCCCTTCCATTCTGTATGCAGCTTTTTCGGTTTTCCTTTTACTCGACTATTATAAAGGAGTGCCAAATCTCCAACTGACAGATTTTTCTATTTGATATTTCTATCATGCCACGCTTTCTATTGTCGTTTTTGCACTCGCTGATATTCTATCTCTAGCTGTCGACTTTCATCCAGCTTCGACAGTTGGAGTAGCCGTTCTTGTCGAGTATCTTCGACGTCAATATGTAAAGTTGTTGCAATGGTCGGTACCTGTCATCGAAAGTGTAATGGGACGACTGCTTCTTGTCCATAGACAAGTGAGAATGGTGTCTGACCTGTCATTCTTTTGTATGCTGTTCTATATGCCCAGAGAACAACAGGTATTTTGTCATCCCAATCATCTTTCTCTATGTTTCATATTTTCGTCAGTCCTTTTGTGGGTGTTTTATTAAACGATTCTACGGCGCCATTCGACTGAGGATGGTACATTGTGCTTATTCTATGATCGACTGCAAATTCCTTAGTCAGTGCTTCAATGGTTTTACATACAAAATGCGTACCTTGGTCACCTATCAGTGTTATGGGGCATCCAAAACGTGTTATGATGTTTTCATAAATAAACTTAGCGACAATTTTGCTTGAACATGTTTCGACTGGTTCTGCTTCTCCCACCTGGTAACATATTTGACAACAAAGATAATATACTGAGCACCTGTCCTTCTCCCCACTACTGGAAATGGTCCATTAAAATCGATAGCCCAAATTTTAAATGTTTGGCTAGGGTTAATTGGGACCAATGGAATTTCTATTCTTGGTAGTGGTTGGCCCATGTGCTGACATTTATCACACTTAGATACAAACTCTCAGTAGTCTTTATGAACTGTCAACCACCAAAATCCTTCCTGCAGGATTTTTCTAGCTGTTATGTCTGCATGATAATGTCCTCCCACTGGTCCAGCATGGGATTCTGTAAGTATATCCTGTCGTTCATGCTCAAGTGCACATCGACGTAATATATCATCCAAGCCAACTTTGTAGAGGAATCCATTGATCAAAGTGTAGGGGGCTGTCATTGCTAAGATCTTCCTCTTTTTCTCAGTCATTCCTTCAGGAGCTTGCCCATCCTAGAGAAATTGTGCAATTTAGGCAACTTCTGAAGGGACTGCTTCAATACAAAACAAGTGAGCGTCTGGAAAGTCATCTTCAATTCCTGTCGGTTCTTCTCCTGTGTCGACTCTCGACAGGTGGTCAGGTCCGACATTAGCTTTCCCAGGTCGAATGATTACTTCGAATTCAAATTCTTGAAACAGTAATAGCGGCATAATATCCCATAATGTAATGGTTTATTGACTAAATATTTTAAATCTTGGTGATCTGTGTAAAATACAAAAGGGTTAGCCAATAAATAGTGACGGTATTTCTAAAGTGCAAATACCATACCTAATGCTTCCCTTTTGGTCCTGGAGTAATTTCTTTCAGCTTTATTCAATTTCTGACTGTTGAATGCATTAGGGTAATCCATGCCATCTTCTTCGGGTTGTGTTAGAATGGCTCCCACTGCTATTCCAGATATGTCAATATGTACATGAAATTTCTTTGACCAATCCGGGAATCGGAGAATGGGTGCTTTGACCATTTTTCTTTTCAATGTGTTAAATGAATTGTCACATTCTTCCGTTCTCTTGTAATCTCAATCATCTTTTAGCAATTCTTCAAGAGGATAAGTCATATCGGAATAGTGTCTGATAAAATTCCTGTAATATTCGGTATGACCCAACATGATTTGTACTTGTTTTGGATTAATTGGAGGCTTCAGGTCAAGGATAATTTTGATCCTCGCGTAATCGACCTTGATTCCTTCTTTGCAAACTACATGGCCTAGTAATATGCCGATAGGTGTCGCGAAGATGCACTTTTTAATATTGAGCGACAATTGTATCTGTCGACATCGTTCCAACATCAATCGAAGCCACTTGCAATGATCTTTCAGCATTGTTTAGATTGTCCAATCATCAAAGTATACAGCCATGGTTTTGTAGATATATTCTTGAAATGCTTTGATGACAATTCTTGAGAAGACTTCAGGTGCGTTCTTCAGACCGAAGGGCATAACTTTGTATGCGAATGACCCAAATTCACACACGAATGTTGTCTTTTTCTGATCTTCCTTCGCAATAGGTACTTGGTTGTACCCTGAGAATCCATCTGTGAAAGAATAGCACTCGTGCCATGCAACTTCATTGATAATTTCATCTGCTAATGGGGTTGGAAAGGGATCTGTGAGTGTTACCTTATTCAGCTCTCGGAAGTCGACACAGATTCTCAGTCGCATTGGATCTTGTTTCTTTGGCTGAATGACCATTGGGCTAGCCCACTCCGACTGGTCGATAGGATATATGATTCCTGCCGCGAGCATGATATTGATCTCCTTTTTGACAATATCCTTATATTTGTGAGCAAGTTTGTAGGGTCTTTTCTTTACAGGTGTGGCGTCTGGTTTAATATCAATTTTCATCTCTCCCATTTCCTATACAAGTCCTTTCAAGTATTTATAATCTTGAGCAAAGACGTCTTGAAATTCTTTGAGTATATTGGAAATTTCTGTTGTTTGTTCCTCACTCCAGTAATCGCCAATATTTGCCATTTTCGGTCGTTCGTCATTTGAAATATCTACTTCCTTTGTTTTAATCTTCGCGTCCATCCATTCTGGTGCACGACTGTTACTTATCTGTCTTTCACCTTCTTTGATTTGTGTGAAAGTTGGTGGAAAGTCTTTTTCTGATAATATTTCGGGTTCCTCTTTTTCAACAATCTCTATGCTAAAGATTGTTCTTACGGTTGTCGAATGCTTGTTTTCTGTCGACTTTATATTGTAGCAAGTGTTAGGTGGGTGCATAATCTTCTGCTTGTCTGCAAGTGTTAAATTTTATGTTGGATGCATAGATTATTTGATGCTTTTACTTGCTTCGACCATTCTCTCATCCTGTGGAGAAAACTGGAAATCCTTAATAAATTTTTTTTTTAAGTCTTTAAAAGAAAGTTTCTCCTCTTGCTTCTTCCATCTTGTATCATTTATTAGGTAGATCATCAAGTGTTCTAGGGAAGAGGTGAGGCCGTTTTATTTTGTCTTTATAGCCTAATTTTCTCCATTTTTTTTCGCAACAGTCGATGTGAGCTTCAGGGTTTTGTCCTTGTGTAAACAAGGGGATGTCAGCCTGAGTTGTCAATTTTCTTCCTCCAAACCTTTCTATGAAAGATGTTGATGCAGTATTCCAATTTTGGAGTTTCGACTGATGAGTGTCCCACCATCTCACAGCTTAACCAGTAAATGTCTATACCAAAATTTGTAGTCGGCCTTGTTCTCCGACATGTTTTGATACCTGTTCGACATGAACATCAGGTGAATCATGTTCTTTATAACTTAATGTCAAGCTACCGTATTGTGCATTTTTGTCTGGAACAAATGTTGGATATGCTCACATTTTTCATTCAAATATCTTCGGTGTGTAAGAAACTGAGAAACACTTCTTTATTTGCTTCTTTGAGATGGCTTCCACAGTCCAACATTCTTTCGCATGCAAATCATAATTGTCTATTTGCCAGTCATAGAGTTCTGCATCGAAATTATATCCGAGCGAGATAGGATCCCCGAGATGAAGTTATCCTTGGATATTTGGCTCAATGAGATCTTCATTATTGTCTATGCGGTAAAGCTGTCGAACATCATTGTCGATTTTTTTAGGTTCCAACCAAGGTTCTCCCTGATATGGGAAGATTGGGACGATAACCTTCTGCCCGTTTCCTTTTAGCTTAATACGACTTTTGTCTAAGGAAATCGAGGCATTCATCTTTCGTCCCCATGGTCAACTGACCAATGCGGGGAAAGCACTCGTATCATCCTTTGAAGAGATGATTTCGAAATCTACTTTAGTTATGATGCCTTTAATGGAAGTTTCAACTCCTTTCCATACTCCAATCGGCTCAATTAATCCTTGATCTGTGAGCTTTAAATAGATGCCTGAGTCCTGCAGTTGAGGTCAACCTAGTTGGTCCCAGGTATCTTGAGTCCTGATATTCACTTGGGATCCAAAATCCAGTATGACTTGTCGTACATGATATCCATTTATGTTGAGATCTACTAATGGGTTAGCATCATTTTTCTCTTTTTGTTTTAGTCGGAAAATGTTTTTAGTTTGTCTTTGCTCGACATGTTTATATTTTAATTTATGCAACAAGTCAATCATTTTTCCTACAGCTTCCTCGTTTGAAATTAATCTGAGCAATTCATTTAGAACTTCCTGTCAGTTTTCTTCGACATCTTCGTGTGCTACTAAGTCATGAAATATGTTGGATGCATCTTTGTACATAGATTTTTGTTTTATAGGATTTGGGTAATCCTCTTTATCGACAATTCTACTTATCTGTGGTTTATATTGACCAATGTAAGTGCCTTGGCTAGTTACAATTTGCAAGTTTTTCGTACGAAGCACATCATTTTTTGAAATACAAGATAAAACATGAACATTGTTTTTATTATGTATTTTCTCAATCATGGTAGGGAAATCCTCTAAATAGTGATCGCCTACCCCACACTTTGTACAAAATTTAAGATCAGTTCTTTCCTTATAAGGGACTTCTGCATGTCGATGGTCCTCATTGAGACATGTGAAACATGCGTCGGGTCGACTAGATCGAATACCGCGGCCTCCACTGCCACATCCTCTATTCTGTTATCCTCCGCGTCTATTGTAGCTGTCATATCGCCGATCATACCGATGGTCATTATACCTTGGGTATCTGTCATTTCTGATTTGATTGTACCAATTATTTCTTCCATCATTTCTCTCGAATATGTCATTTGTTGTAATTCTATTGTGATGTTGTTCGACAGAGTTCGTCTAGTACACTGCATGATAATTTTGCCGATTTTTCAGGTTCAAATGAAAATATTCAATTGTATGTGTATTCACTTCACAAATTTGACACCATCTTGCCTTCTTATTTTTCATATTGTATGGAAAATCATTTGTGGTATGTGAATCATACTCGTTGCACAGATCGCAGAAACATCTGGATTGAATGAGCTTCACTTCTTATCGTCGATCCTCAATTCGACAAGAATCTTTGGTATGTCCTGAAGTTTGACAATTTGTACACCATAATTTTGGCCCTTTTAGCATCATATTTAGGATAGCCTGCTCCATGCTCTCAAGGAATTCGTTGACGTGTCTATCCATGGATACTAAGGGGTATTGATCATCCATTTCAATTTCTAGTGCTACTTTTAGTGCATTTGCATATGTATTAACACTTTGTCGACGGACATGTATTCTGATTTTATTTATTAGACCAGTAATAAACCATTTGATTAATAGTTTTTCTTCAATTTCGTAGTCTAATTTGCTTAGGAGGTCTTTGAACCTTTTGTCATACTCCTTGACAGTTTCTGTTGGCTTTTGGACTTTTGTCTTCAGTCGTTCTACCGCCAGGTATGTCGCATCTTCTATCATAAAGAAGGCCAAAAAGCTTTGTTTGATTTGTGATTTTGTTGCACTTGGTGACTTTGCTATGTATCCCATGTACTATGTCAGTTCTCTTTTTCTTAACGAACCAACAAATTGAGCAACTTGTCTTTCTTCGCTGGTGATTTGATTGGCTGTCCATATTGCTTCACACACAAACCAGTGTCTTCTTGGGTCTTCGTCTCCTTCGTAGAACGGAAGGTGTGCTGTTGTGTGTGCCATGTCGGCTGATGTATTATTTTGAGAATTTGATGGAGGTGTGGGTGGGTTATTTCCACAATCAGAACTTGGTGCTTTGTCAATTTGGATTAGCTTTCTTTCTGGACTTGGTTCTCTATCTTCAGAATCAATAACTATAACTTCTTCGGTATCACTAGATCTTCCTTCTTCGACCACTTCTGTCGAAATCCAGTTAAAGTTCTGCTCAAACGGGATTTAACTAAATATAGGGCTTTCCGACGTGCTTGTCGAGTCGCTCAAACTTGGTATTGGAAGGGGGGGGGGGCGCTTCCTCATGCTCTGAGTACACTAGATGAAAAATTCTGTTTGAAAATTCAGGTTGAAAAGATACCCAGTTTCCTTCCTCTAGCCGATGAATCAATAATCTATTAATATCATCGCCTTCTATGCTTTGACGACTCCAAATTCCCGACTGACCAGCATGGAGACCAATATTTTCTTCGACAATTTTTTCCACCCGAATTCTTTGTGTTAAACGAAATGGAGACGGAGGTGCTACCGTTTCAGGTATTTGAACTTGGAGAGCTCTACCACGCTCTATACACAAGTCTTCATCCATTGGCAACAGTTCTTATTCGACACCCCGATCATCGCGGGCTCGTCTTGATTCTGGCAGATTCCCTTCTGCATCTGTCGCGACATTTGATCCTCGCGTCCTCCGGAGCGCAATTGCCTGCTCCCGCAGCTCTTTACACCGCTGCCTCCTCTTTTCTCTTTCAATTTTACGAATATCTAGGGTGCTTTTGTGACTCAAAAGTCTGTCTTTGTTGGATTTTTTTCCACTACTGCCCATGTCGTCTTGTCATATGTCGAATTTCATCAAACTAGGTACATCAGAGCATGCTTCACCACCCCCCCCAATGCTGACCCGAAGGTTTCTAGATTATTGGGGAAGTGTAGACCATCATTTGTTCAAGAAAAATTCCCATTCGCGCTCCTTTACAAAATTTTCCCACTTACGTTCTTTCTCCTTCTAGTTAGAGTTCAGAAGGGGCAGGAGTAGCAACGGTCTTGTTTTGACAATATGTGCAACACCTTTGTCGATAAAAAATTTGAACAATAAGGTAGATAGAGAACACAGAAATTGATCAGCTAATTCGGTGAAGAACTTTCTTCTTATTTCGTCTACCGAGACTCGATCTTCAATCGCTTGCTCTTCACAGAAATCGTCTGCAATCTTTTCGCACCACTCTGATAGATTCGTGCGTCCTCCGTTGATCAGCTTCGACAATAGCTTCCGCTCTGCTTCATCAATTGGTCTGTTCATCCAGAAGCTTCTTCAAGGTGGTCGACACGGATTCTACAAATCGCTCATGGGTCTCGGAGAAGAATCGATCTCTCGCTTGGCTAATCGTCAGCTTGTTACGTCATGCATAGTTTTGCAGATAATTCACGATTTTCTTCTCCCACCAGTCTCTAATCTCCTATTCTGAAATCATAGGTCATGCTACTATTTATTTTTCCTGCATCAACCAACAATGGAACCAGATGTTGTATTCCCAAGGTTCATGTGGTTACCATAGACACATTACATATTATAGGCAAGCATACACAATGAGATAGATACAAGAGACGAGACAAATAGAGAGAACACAAGCCTTTATATTAACCAGCAAGAGCAGAATACAGTCATAGAACCAATCTTAACTAGTACATCGGCTCACCAACCTATATATATATGCAAATACAGTTACATAATCGTCTGTCGGTTTATCCAACCGACCTGACCTATACTAGTCGACGCGACCTGTTGACATGTGTTGCAGAGTGGTCGAGTGGAGGGCCTAGTCGACAGGCTGACCTAGGCCCCTCCAACAATAAGCAATTAAGAATTCTCAAGTAATTCTACTCTTATATGGACATGACCATCAATACTGACAAAAACAAAGTTATGTTGATAAAATTTAATAAGGCCACTTATACTCTTTTTTTATGATAATAACAACTTGGAGGAAGTGAATTCCTACAAATATCTTGGGATTGATATCCATCACAAGATTAATTGGAACTACAAAATCAAGAAAAGGATCAATAATAACAACTTGGAGGAAGTGACTTCCTACAAATATCTTGGGATCGATATCCATCACAAGCTTAACTGGAACTACAACATCAAGAAAAGGATCAATGGAGGGTGGGAAGCTTATTTTGGTCTTGAAAACAGTTTGAAAAAAATTGTAAGTCGGCAAAGGTTGTAACATCGGATAAAATGGAATTCCCATTTGAAACTCTCGTCACTCCCGTTATCCTATACTTGTGTGAAGCTTGGGGTTGCAGCCTCTCTAGAGAATCTTGGAGAAGGATTGATCAAATCCATAAGCGTTTTATAACTTACAATCTTAAAATTAAAAGCAATATGCCATATCCTATTCTTCTGATCGAATTGTGTCTTCCCCCCATTGAGATCATAGATATGATTACGAACCTAATGTACAAGAAAAAATATAACTTGGGAGACTAAAGACTTCTGAAAATTGCTTTAAATTCCAATCAAAACTACCTAAGGCTCAAGCGTGGTTGGAATAAATATGCCATGTCTTGGATAAATATGTGGGGGGTTGACGAAAATGCCACTTTGCAAAACATAGATGATATTAAAAATATTATTACCTCAATGTTCAAACAAAAGCTGTGGTATGATGAAAATTTAGATGATAAAAGAAAATTAAAATATTACAAGGAGGTCATTAACCCTAATTTTGAAGATAAAAATTATCTCTCTGTTTTCAACTAGTGTAAAGAAGAAGATCCACATAGCTAAAATAAGAACAAATTCTCATTAGTTGCATAGTGAAACTAGGCATTGGACCTTTCTTGAAGTTTTGTAGGCTGAGAGGATATGTCATCTTTGTGAGACTATGAGTGTTAACGAGGATGAAAAGCACTTCCTTTTATATTTCCCTATGTACAACCACATAATATCTTAGTTTCAAATTTTTTGTTTCAATACGAACCTTCCCAACCTTCTACCTCATCAAAATTATAGTAATTTTGGAACTCTCCTCTCCAAGATTTTTGAGCAAAGAAATAAAATTCTAAAGAAAACCAAGTAGTTTCTTACTTTTCTTTCTTAAGGTACGATAAACCAAAATTGCTCCTAGTGGATGTTAAATATCATCATAAACATCATCACTGAAATATATTTATCTTCTATTTTATATAATTTTTTATATTTTAGAAAAATATGAAAATCATTTTGTCTACAATCTCTTTACACTTATTTAACATTTTCCATATATACTTTCCTACTTTCCTAATATCTAATGGAGTTGTGTCTCCTCCTTTTTGGTATGACACTGTCATGAAAAGCGCAAACTCAAAGTCTATTGAAAGAACCTCATATTGACACCAAGTAAATAGTTTCCCTAGAGATATATTTAAAGAAATAACACAATAGAAGGCCTTGACATCTAATGCCATCTGACATATCACCTGGGATAAAGAGAGATTTTCTTCCAGCTCTGGGTTCTATTCTTCTTGGTTCTTCCCATCATGGATCTTGCCCCCTCAAGTGGTGTATAAATATTTGAGCTATAGTTTTTCATTTGAGTATAGGTCTTCCAAGATCTCTACATACTTTCTCTACTTTCCAACTCTTATGAATATGCCGATGGATATAAGAGAAAAATTCACCATTTTTTGAGTGATTCACCTTTTGCTTAAATTACAAGTCACCTCGACCATACTTTAGCTTATTTCACTAGGCTTATGCCGCCTTCCTTATCACACAGGAATTTGGAAAGGGGTCACATAATTAAAGTACCATAAAAAATAGAAATAGAGAGATAAAAGAAATAACCTCAATTTGACTTAGCTAAGCATTCATTTATGAAAATCTCTCTCTCTCTCTCTTTCTCTCTCAAACACACACACACACACACACACAAGGGTAAGAAAGAACTCTTAGGTGGTTAAACTCAATGGACATTTAGTTCTTCAAGGATTTCTATAAAAACACTCAGTAAGAGTTGCACATGCACAAACAAAGGACAAAAAATGATCTCCTTGGGGGATTTAATCGAGTATTATTGTTGGAATCCCTCAAGTATATTAGAGAGTTATAGTTCTTGAATTTGATTTTCTATTAGTACCCTACAAACCCTAGCATCTATAGAATGAGTAGATTAAAAAAAAACTCTTGGAATATCAAGAATTTGCAATTTCGTCAATACAATAATTCTCAAATAGTAGTAATACTTTTATTGGATTTTAAAAGAAAGGCATGGAGCCATCTCGTACCATTGTGGGAGATCTATCTTAAAATATTGATTCTAATATGCTAATTGCATTAGAATAGCTCTCAAGTAACACATTTTGTGTGGAATGGATCATACTATTGTAGGAACCTAGATCAAAAGGCTCCCTATGTGATGTTTATTACATTGGCATAATTCGGTAGAAACCCTTCAAGTAGACCATAGGAATGCATGTCCTCCACTTGCAAAATGAACATAGAGAACAATATTACCAAAATGGAAAACAATTTCACTCACATTGGTAGTATGGTTTCTAAGATCAAATTCCTCTCTTTAGAAATGAAGTTTGAAACTCGTTGTTTGGACTTATGCATGGATTTTTGATGGCATTGATATCATGGGGTTAAACCATCCCTCTTTAGAGTTTCATCCATACGTCATGTCTAGAAATTTTAGCATATGCAGGCTTCATTGTTTGTTTGATGGTTGATGGTGTTTGCTTCTATTGAAGCCTTTTTCTAGTTCCTAACCAACACCTATTCTTTGGAGCATTCAAGTGGTGATTGTCAGTGTTGGAATATGTAATGATGACTTGGATGGTATTATTGGTAAATAACTCTAATAATATAAAATGGAGTTATCCCACATGCATAATGTAATAAAATATCTTATTACCATTCATTATATATGAGATGTGGAAACTCATTTATCCCACATGTTATGGGATGTAATTCTTCCATGCCTCTTGGTATATAATGAGCTGAAGGAGGTCATTGTAAATAAATTACACTCATGGTGACAATGTGCATACATAGATGATCACAAGGAAGTGTAATGTATTGTGATGTGGTGCTTATGTGTGGGAGCCAGCTATTATAAGATTGGAGATTTATGATGAATAATTGAATACCAACCTTTCTCTTGGATGTTTCTCCATTTGGGGTTTTACCATGTATATCGAGTCTCCTCTTGTTTCTCTTGTTTTCTTTATTATGTTATTTATTATATGTTGTTGTATAATGATAGGAGGATAGACTAGTTAAGATCTGCTGTTTTGATATTGTTTTGATTTCAATATTCTAACATGGAACCTTCCATTTCCGATTGGTAGTAGTCATTGGTGGATCCATTGAATGGTGAATCATCCTTGTGTGGGGGACATCACACTAGGATAATATTGTGGAGAATTCTCTCTTGTGGACAAGTGAGACGTCCCTTGGATCCTTTCCCTTGATCCAATATAGACATGAGGGTAGACCAATGTACTTTCAATATCTATATCCAACATTCTATCTCCCATATCTAATAATTCATTCACAAGCACACTATGAGAAGAAGAGGAAGAAGGGGGACATACCTTGGATTATGAAGATTCCTTTTGTGCATATCCAATCTAGTTGCTGCAGATTTGATAGAATTTGCTCCAGCTCCACTTGCTAGCTCCTACACACACATAAGAAACCAAATACCTTTCCTCAAAACCTTCTAACATATGGAATATGACATGTAAATGAACATAAAATCATATATCTAAGCAATATAGAATCAGATCTAGTCCGATCTACTCAAGCAAGATCCGATCTACTATATAACATCAATCAAATGAATAGATATAAACAATATAGCATTCATAACAACATGATGTGGAGAGGGGAAGAGAGATAAATGTCTATATTATGGAAATAAGAAGAGTACATCAAATAGAAAACCTTGAGTGAGTTGATGCAGATCTCCTCCAAGCTCCCTGATCCAAGCCTTCCTTGACTAACCAAGATGTTCCCAATGGCTATATGATTCACCAGAATCCCAATAGCATAACAATACTATACAAATAGTCTCTCTACAATTTCTGGCAGAGTAAGGGCACTCTCAATTTTTCCTCCCTTTCTCCCTTGAAATGACTCCATTGTATAGGTGAATGGAGGAAGAGAATGAAATGAATCTAGACTCCTAGGTCCTCTCACATTTAGATAGGATTAATATTTCCTAGATTAACACATGTGGATCCAACTCATTTCTGAAATTTCCTCAACAAATAAGGAAAAAATGAGGCTTCTAGAGGTTATCATTCCCCATAATGGAATAATAGGTGACTTTATTCCCCTCTATAGTGGTGTAAGGAGTGATATGGCTCATTTTTACTAGGAAAATCAATTTCAAGGGTTAGAAAGGTAGTGTTTGGCCATAATAAATACCATATGTCCCCTCTAAGCTCTAAGGATGGAAAATATGAGTATAACAGATGCCCCCCTAAAGTGTGAGGTCATAAGAGAAACTGATGGCCGAAACACTTTACAAATAATAATATGGTAAGGTAAGGTATTGGAAGAAAGAAAGTGGAGAAAACCTGTAATCAAGAATCAACCAAATAGACATATATCATCCTTGAGGTGAGCATACCCATGCTAAAAAAAAGTAGGACAAAGCATGGCCCCAAGAGTATAATGCGGATCCATAAATTAAGTATGAGATCATGTCCAAAAGAGATACAAGTGTGGATCTATGTGAACCAATGATATTATAGCCACCAACCAATACAGTGTGGATCTATGTCACAATATACAATATACATGTCAGGAGGATATATAACACAAATGAGTGTGCAAAAATGGTCCTCATACAATGTCTTGACTGATGATATAACTCCAACGCCGCTTGGTAGGGGAAACAAAGATGAATGATGCAATCCCTAACCCAAGGTATTCGTTCCCAAACCCCGATGGTGTGATTATACAACATGTGAATAGATGTGTTGATGCCAAACATGTGAGGATCCATCTGATTACTAGTCAATGATGCTTACCGTTAACATACACAAGGGAGGCCACCAATGATGATGATGGATCCCAAGACACCTACTACATTCTAATGAGTGTGAATATATGATATGATGTCGAACACCTATAGAATCGCTCAATTAGGAGTCAATGATGTTTACCCCTTCTCAAACGTAAGGAATCCTACCACTGATGAATGCAAGATCCAGGGTAATAATGTTTCTAGATCCACTTCCTAGATAGGGAGTTGTCATCGAGAAGAAGGAATTCGTCTAAGGGGGGTCTTAATGTATCCCCCATCAATCAACACGAAAAATATATCAAGAGATGTGATAAAGATGTATGATCACCAAGTATTACAAACTGACACAAGGATGGACGACACAAAAGGTCAACATAACTGCAGAATGGCCAAATCAGGTTGACATTCCCTTGAACATATAGCACGACAACTATGTGACTAGGAAACAAAGACTCAAGAACACCATATAGACAGTAGTGAAATGACACATGAGCCATCAAGCACCCTCCACAGTGATTGGAAAAGTAATAAATCATAGAAATACTATGACTCGTGGAAATGGTATGGTTCTAAACCAAGGAGACAACCCAACTGTAAGACAAATATGAAAATGGGTGCCATGTTCAAGGGTGACGCATGACATGCTGCCTCTTGAATAAGATAGACAATGAATTACCCCCCCCCCCCCCCCCCGCCACCTTTTTCTCTTTTTGACTTACCTTTTTCATTTTTTAACGAGTTTGAACAAGGATATAAGTATGCTCTATAGTATCTTCTTCATAAGGGTTTAACAAGACCAAAGAAGTAAACTTGAATGTTTCTTCATTTTTTAATGATCTTAAATAAAAGATAGAATAATGCTCGATAAGATACTATCCCGTGGATTGTTTTCGAGCCTGGGTAGTTAATGCTCACCAGTGTTTCCATATCTAGAGAGTTTGGAAAACTTAAAGAAGACTCTAAGGTGTGCTTTTTCATAGAGTTAGTCCCACCATCCGAAAAATCATAAAATAATATGATGAATAAATCTTCTATCCAAATTAGTCTAGAGTATTCCTTTTTTGTAATTGATCCTATTCGGTCCATAAAAGGGTTAAACTTATACCGAATGGATGTTCTTTCAAATCCTTTATCGAGTGTGAAAGAACAAGCTTACTCAATAATCTTTTCAAATTTAAGGAGTCAGAAAAGAGCTTAACGAGGACTCCACATGCATCTCATCCTTGTAAATTTAACGAGCTAGGACAAGTCAACTCGAATTCATATTTATTTTTTAAGGAGCTCAAAGAAGAGAGAGAAAAATGCTCCATAGGTACCTTTTCTGTAAAATTTTAATGAGCTCTGAAAAGTAAACTCGATCCCTCCTTTCTGTTTTTAATGAGCTCGAAGGAGAGATGGAAGAATGCTCGTAAGAGTACCTTTTCCATAGAAATTTAGCGATCCCGGAAAAGTAAACTCAAGACCTCCTTTATGTTTTTAAAGAGCTCAAAGGAGAGATGGAAGAATCCTCATAAGTATATCTTGTCTATGAAATTTTAACAAGCCTGGAAAAGTGAACTCGGATCCATATTTATTTTTTAAGGAGCTTAAAGAAAAGAGAGAAACATGCTCCATATGGTTCCTTTTCCATGAAAATTTAACGAGCCCGAAAAAGTAAACTCGGATCCATCTTTGTTTTAAGGAGCTTAAAGAAGAGAGAGAAACATGCTCCATAAGGTGCCTTTTTTCATTCTGTTTTAACAAGCCTAAAAAGTGGATAAAAGAATACTCGATAGGATCCCACAAGGGTCACCATCGTAATCGACTAACTCATATTCCCCTTGATGTAGCACACGTTTAACTTTGTAGCGACGGTGACATAAGGGTTGTGTAGTCACAACGAGGGTGTGCATAAGGTTTCTCACCTTTTCCTAATCGAGAAGAAGATATGCACTATGGTACTCCTCATCCCAAGGATTTTGATGAGTAGCCATGAATTCCATAAGGGTCTCATCCAAAGGTAAGAAATAATCATAAAAGTCATGCAAAATTGGTGAAAAATAGTCCCATGTGGATAAGGGATCAGGATCAAGATCAAGATCAACAACTAGGTGTGGATATGAATCAACATCGAGATCAACAACTGGGTGAGGATTAGGATATTAGGGAATTTCCTCCATCTTTTCCGAATCTGGAAGGAAAGAGGCACGATGATGCATATCCTCCCAAGGCTTGTCACATGAAGTCATGACCCCCATAATTTCCTCGTCGGAAGGTAAACCATCTAACAGAAAGTCATGTGAAGGAGATGGGGGGTTGAACCAAGAAGGCACAACATAAGGATCGATATCAACAACTGGGTGATGATCACGATGTGGGTCAACGGGATTGGATTGAATAACTTGGTAAGCAATTTCAACCATTGACAAAGGCATAGAATCTCCCATGGAGTCTACTTCCGTATCATTAGGTATCACCAAAGGATCAAGAGAACCAAGGGCATGGTTAAAAATGGAAGATACCATACAAATGGGAGCTTCTTGTTTGGAGGGGTTAGGAGCTGGAAAAGGGAAATTTCCCATCAATGAGGAATATTTAAACAAAACAACACCCCCATTCTCATAAATTTTCATGGAATCACCTGTGAAGGGAACATTACCACTAGGATTGAGTCATAATCCAGGCGTGTAGTAAGAAATTTGGTCAATAGTGATGATATTCCCTTGATGGGGGAAGCAAAGATTTTAAATACCGATGAGACTACAACCCTCATGGCATAAAACCAACTATGCCCCAGTAACAAATTATAGTCAAGAGGCACATCAACAACTTCAACATATACCGTGGCAGTTTTTCCCCCTATCTCAATCGGTAAGGCAGTCATGATTTCATGAAGTGTAAAAGTATGACCTTCAAATGACTTCAAAGAAGTGGAGGATTGGAAAATCTCAGGAGATCCTACCGCACGCCAGCAAGAAATGGACATAACACAAGTTGAGGCTCCTTCGTCAATAACAATGCGAAATATATTTTTCCCACGTATGACTACTTGAATCTAAAATGAAAACTGGTGGGAGAGCCTTGGTTCGCTATGTTCCATGTCAAAAACAACCAAAATCAATTCTATGGGTTCAACCCCTCCAATGGCCAACAACAATGATTTACGTTGCGTAGGAGAACTTTGCAACACTTCGAGAGCATACATGAAAAAAGGGGCTTGAGCTAAATCCTCAACAATACTGTAATGTTGAGCATCCCAAGCATTGGGATTATGTGTTGTTTGACGAAGTAACCCCTTAGGAGGGTGAATGATTGTGTCAAGGGAAGGATTATCTATTTGAAGAGGGCCATTTGGCTGGGATTAAGAAGTTGAGTCCTTTTCAGGAGAACTGGTCTCAGGTTTTTCATAAGTGCAGTTTCGAGTTGTAAGGGCGATTGTTTCCTCTAATAAGAATACATTTGATGGTCCATCCCCTTGGGGAGGATGAACTCCATTTCCCCCTTGCGAAGGTGGAGGATTTGCAAAAACCATTTGTTGGTATTGTTGATGAGGGAAAGGATGAGTTAACACGGCATGGGGTGGGGTGGAGTCTTTATGAGCAATGAACTCATTGACTTCTTTTAAGCATGGACATAGATGAGTCATATGATCGCCCCACAATTTTGAAAGGGAATTTTAGTTTCCTTTCCTTCTTGTTGCCCCTAGAATTAGGGGGTGGTGCTTGCTGTGTTCCGGACTCATTGGAAGGATTTTTATTTTTGTTTTCTTCTTTTTACCCCTAGACTGTTGATATTTATGCAGTTGTGATTGCACCATGTTCACCTCAAACGTTTGAGTTGGAACAATAGATGGTTTGGTAGTAGACGTAGTTCAAGTGGGTGGATTGGCAATGAAAATTTGATTAAGTTCCCCACTTAACTGGTTCATTAAAATGGTAGAGACAGAACCAACCACACCATCTGCATGTGGTCCAGGTGTAGGTTGAGATGGATCACTTGATGGTCGAGGAGCATGCGGAATAATGTCGTATATATAAGGTACATGATTATGAATATATCAAATCAAAATGTTGGGCATGATGAATAGCTTGCTCTTCAATTACGGCCCCATCCATAGAAACATCATGAGCAATGGGAGGTAACAATGAATTTGTAAACCAATATACTAATAATTAATCAGGAATGGACGCTTTTACAAGCCTCCGCCTTCGTCTCCATTCATGAATATGGTCAGAAATATGGGTGGCGGTGTTCTGACATAAATATGTCAAAAATCCATTCATGTTTCGTAACAGATAGGTAATTGAAAGTGGGTTAGAAAGTCCATTGCTAATGCATTCAAACTATAATATGAAGCAGTTGGAAATTCAATGTACCATTTGGACGTGCTCCCAGTTAGGGTATGAGGGAAAAGATGTAAATTTACACTATCATCCAACATGGAGTTGGAGACACTCCACAAATGGTAGGTGGTAACATGAGTGAATGGGTTTTATCCCATTTTACCATCAAATTTAGGTATGTATACATGGATCTTGTGTGGAATGGGTGGCCATAAGGGGTTATGTAAGATGGGGTCATTGGTTAACCTTGACAAATCTGGTAAATCGAAAGTAGCTAGAAATGGTATTTGTGTATTGGCAAATGGATTTTGTGTCGAAGGTAATTGGGTGTTGAGACCCATTGGACTGTAAGGTCCCCCCATATATTGGATTCCCGAAGCATACGAACTTGGGAAAGCATGACTTCCCCTAGGAAATTGATTTCCCCCATACTGAAGGATTTCCCCCAATGAACTGATTACCCCCATAAGGGTTATTTCCCCAAATGAAGGGATTGTTCCCATAACTACCCCAAGGTCAATGACTAACAATAGGATAGGGAAATCCTCCAACATAGGTGTTTTCCCCAGGAAAATGGAATCCACTAAGATCATTACTGCCCCCAGTGGATGGGAATCTACCAGAAACATTACCACTTGTTTGGAAAGGTAAACTACCAGAAATAGGTGTGCTTCCAGTAAAGGGAGTATTACTAGGAATATTTAACCCTCCCATGGGTTGGGTGCTTTCGTAAGGTTTCCCCCCTTGAGAGGGAGGTGGGTTGCTTTCCCCTATAGATGGGTTCCACCCAAAGGAAAATCCAGCATTAGGAATAATAGGTCTTCCTATCGACATGCCAATAGTGGCTTGGGAACTGCCGCCAATATTAAATGTAGGAAATCCCCGCCCCCAAAAGTAAAAGTTGAGGAGACTTAAGGTAATGATCTACTAGATGGTGGAGTACTGGATTGACCAATGGTTCAAACAATAGGTATGGCCAATGTTCCCCAAAGGGAAAAAGTAGGTGTGTTGGGTGTAGTTGATGGAGCATTTACCCCACTAGTACATGGTTGTGGAGAATTAACCAAAGTTCCTCCTACAGAAGTGAAGATGTGATGGGTTGTTCCATAGTTTAGGATAATGTGGTCCCAGATATGATATGAATAAATAATGAAAAGGGGTCACCACGTAAATATATAACTTGCTCAAGTATGGGGCTAAAAGGATGGTTCAAAGGTAGGTTAAAGTGTGGAACATCACCCTCGCCCACAACTTCAACATCAAAATGGGTGGTATGAACTGAATCACTTTCAGAATTTGTAGTGTCTCTTACCCCTTCTGGAGAGGTGAATCACCTTCGAATAGATGGAGGATCTTCCTCAATAGGAGAAAGGCCCATAATACGTCGAGATTGAAGAATTGGTATATTGGACATGGTGAATAAAATTGAAATTTACAAAAATAGCAATCCTAAGGCCAACTAAAAGAGAAAAAAGAGCATAACCCTAGCAAAATCTAGGCTATCAACAGGAAAACCAATTGGCTCAAAGGAATCTTCTAAAGGTGGGTCTCAATCCACTAGCAAAGAGGTGAGAAAAAATTACGATAACCCCTCGTACTCCCTGAATCCAAGGTCCAAGTGCCTGCAGGGCACCCCCCAAGGTAGAGAAAGTAGATGATATATCATCTGTCTTAGATGATATATAATCTGTCTTAGATACCACAAGAAATTCCCACTTGTATTCACCTATGTAGATACCTAGGAAAAGCAACCAAGGATACCACTTCACAAAAGGACGACCGGGTGGAACAATCGTAAGTCAAATTTAGACATGAGGGCAGGGAACGTGCGACATATGGCGAAGACCCGAATACTGTCCAGGAGGTGTCACCCCGAGGACTGCCAATTGAAAAATCCCCAATACATGTAAGAACCCACTAAGCGCACCAAGAGGGGATATCTCTCAAATGCACCTAGATTGACCCCGTGCTTGACTCATGTGTTAGATGAGATTTCCCGACAAGCGTCTCTTGTTACTAATTGATTTCCGCTCTTCAATGACTTTGGTTGCTTTATATGGCCTTGGAGAGTGTCCTATCCAATCATATTCCAAGGCCCTACACCCTAATATAATGTTGGCTTGCTATAACAAAAATAAAATGTCTAATATATTTTAATTAAGCACTTTCTTTTATAGTTGTTGATTACTCAAGCATGTATATGGAGTGATACTTTGTGATGTGAAAGACTCTAGACCCAAAAGATAAAAAAAATGCAAGAATGATAATGCACTTATTTTTTTTCAATGAACTTCTATCTATGGGAGGGAAGAGATTTATTTTCATTTTCAATCAATCCAAAAATATCCCAACAACCATATGCAGACATTCCAAAACAAATATGATCACAAATATTCCTTCTAATACAATCAAATTGAAAACAAGCACACTAAATCAAAGACAACACTTGAAAACAAGTAGTATGAAAGGCCCCAATAGCATTAAAAGATCATTGGAAGGATAAAAAAATACAAAAATTAAAATCAAATCGCTATTACTTGATTTAAGGTAATGCAAACCAATGGAAAAAGAGAAGAAAAAAGCAAGATTTTAATTTTTTTTCTTTTTTGTAAATTTTGGAGGAAAAAATAGGGCCGCAACACTCAGATCAAATTATGTAGAATTTCCTATATCTAATTGCATATTTGGATTCCCCTTTCAAAAATACCCAATTTAAAAATAAAATCATCCCAAACGGAGTCCGGGAGAGGGAGATATGGGCATTTCAAATATGGGTATTTTTCAGAATTTCGGGTCACGATTACGATAATTTTCATAATGCCATATCTTTTGACTCAGAGATCCGATTGAGGCAAGGTTGGCATCATTGGAAACTATAATTTTCCAGTACTTACATGGTATATTATAATATATACTTCAACTGAAAATTGATTATTCAATCATGGATATAAACCAGCAAGGGTTTATGGAAGCAAAACTGGGAAGTAATACAAACTCTTCCCAAGTGGAGTCGCTAGTTATATTGTGGAGAATTCTCTCTTGCAGAAAAGTGAGACCTACCTTGGATCCTTTCCCTTGATCCAACATAGGAAGGAGGGTAGACCAATGTACTTTCAATCACTAGATCCAATATTCTATATCCCAGATCTAATCATTCATTCACAAGCACACTATGAGAAGAAGAGGAAGAAGGGGTACATACCTTAGCTTATTAAGAGTCCTTTGGTGTAGATACAATCCAGTTTCCACGGATATGATGGAATTTGCTCCAGATCCACCTACTAGCTCCTACAAACAAATAAGAAACCAGATACCTTTCCTCAAAACCTTCTAGCATATGGAATATGACATGTAAATGAACATAAAATCATATATCTAAGCAATATACAATCAGACCTAATCCGATCTACTCAAGCAACCTTAAATATACTATATAAAATTAATCAAATGCATACATATAAACAAGATATAATTCATAACAACATGATGTGGAGAGGGGAAGAAATATACATGTCTATATTATGGAAATAAGAAGAGTACATCAAATAACAAACGTTGAGTGAGTTGATGCAAATCTCCTCCAAGCTCCCTGATCCAAGCCTTCCTTGACTCACCCAAGATGTTCACAATGGCTATAGGATGCACAAGAATCCCGATAGCATAACAATACTATGCAAATAGTCTCTCTACAATTTTTGGCAAAGTAAGCGCACTCTCAATGTTTCCTCATTTTCTCCATTGAAATGCCTCCATTATATAGGTGAATGGAGGAAGAGAATGAAATGAATCTAGAATCCTAGGTCCTCTCACATTTAGATAGTATTAAGAGTTTGTAGATTAACACATGTGGATCCAACTCATTTCCAAAATTTCCTCAACAAATAAGGCAAAAATTAGGCTTCTAGAGGCCATCGTTCTCCATAATGGAATAATAAGTGACTTTATCCCTCTCTATAGTGGTGTAAGGAGTGATATGGCTCATTTTTACTAGGAAAATCAATTTCAAGGGTTAGAAACGTAGCTTTTGGCCATAATAAATAATATATGTCCCCTCTAAGCTCCAAGGATGGAAAATAAGGGTATAAAAGATACCCTTTCAAGAAAATCAAAGGAATATGTGACACATAATTCTAAAGTAGATCCAATCTAGTTTGATGGTTTAGACCCAACAAGTTGGGTTACCCAAATGAGTCACTAGTTTTCCCTCCATGCTATTATAAATTATTTGATCAAAATTTGAGTGGGTGTGTTATACTTGGATAGGGAGCATTGGTAATGTTGGAAATGGCATAATAAGTCCTATGGGGAAGACATTACTTGGAGGCATATTTTGAAGTCTACATATTCTTTCTTGGAAACATACATTCATTTTTTGAATGGATGACTAAGTTATTCCAAACAAGCACACTCAGAGACTTTATAGTGGCCTTGTTGATGCCCCGAAGATTGCAGCATCAAGCAGAAAGGGATTCTCCCCGATAAACTATCCCAATTAGATTATCCATCGTTTGGTGTGGGGAATCCGTCCGGTTAACGGTTCTGGCTACCGTAAGATTTAAAGTTTGCTATTCTTTCTACCGGTTACAGCCCGATCCACCGTTTATGTATTTTATTTTAAAGATGATATGCAAGTGCCCTAAGCTAATTTAATCTAAATACAGAGCTGAAACAAATCTTTACCTAAAACTTGAAATAAATCTAATCTATCCTTGCAAGGAGCAAAACTGTAAATATGAGTAATGTGCTGAAAGAAAGATCTAAAGATCAACAGGTAGCCATTAAATCATAAAGATGCATCTACAGCGAGAGGCTAAAGATATAAAAGATAGCTTTTAATCCACATGAAAACATTCTATTACTCATTTTGGAGAAACATCATTGCACATAAAATAGTAAGATCATTCATTACACAGAAATAATTCAGAACATCAAGGAAAGATCTCACAGCAGTGTCTGAATGTCATAAGAATAATCCAGCGAGCATCTAATCCACATTTAAAGGCAAAGACATCCTCTCCAGGCTCTTATTAGGCAAAATCGCTTTCTTGGAGAAAGCTACAAAGTAGTTCGTACAAGCTAAGAAAATTCTTTTCCCTGCAAAAAGTCCCTCTATTCCTCTTCTCATCTTCTACTTATAACTTTACAAAATGCTCCTTGAGCTGACAGGTGTACCCTAATTCTAGAATATTCCTAATTTGAATTTTGGTGTACAATTACCTATTTCCCAGAGTCGTGGACACCTTTCATACAAGACAAAATAACAGCCAGCTGTCCCTTTAAAGTATTTACAAAATAAAGGAAATAAAACAAATCAACTTCTGATTTCAGCTGGCTTCTTTATGCTGATCCGTCTCCAACAACAGGCTTGCTTGCAGATGCTTGGCCATCTATGCTTTGTATATGAGTGGCCCAAAGATTAATCTCTTTCACTATAATATTACCCCGAAGAGATACTGTCCCCTTTGCCGCGATTTCATCTTTGCGCAAGTCCGATTTGACTTGTGCTGCCCCTGTTGTAGCCTCTTGAGTGATTGCCTCTAGAAAGTAAATATGTACGGCAGGCTGAGCAACGAACTGCTGAAAATCATCTTGGGTCATCACTTCTATTTTTCTAATGTACTCCAAATCATGCTCCAACTCACCTTGTAATTCAGTTAGTCGTTGTTCTTGTGTTGGGAATTCATAGATAGACTCCGGCATGATCAAGTGGCACTTACCGAAAGATTCTTTAATCTTAGAGTAGAAAGAGTGACACTTACAGACAGTCCTTTTAATCTCCAGGCTTAGCCTGGCACCACATTCTTTACTGAAATCCAGAAGTCCTGCATCTAGGTCACATTCGTCTTCAGTGGGGACGCGCAAGCTTGAGGGGAATCCCGACTTTCCTTTTCTCCATTCAAACTGCTGCTTTAATTCCTCCACATGTTTGGAAAATTTGTCCCTGTTCCTCAAAGCTCCGCCTTCGATGACTAACATTTTATTAATCATTTCTTTCACGCTGCAAACCTCATGTGAGATCTGTACTAGCAACTGATGGGATTTTATCTGCATATCACATGCTTGCTTGTGAAAGGTGAGCAGATCTTGCTTGTTTTCTGCTGCATCTTTGAGTTGACCCAATAATTGCTCCTTTTATTTAACCAACCCTTCATACTCATGCTCGTGGAGGTGAACTTGTTTAGCTCTGCTGGCCTCGAGTTCCTCTAATTCTGTTATACGGTCTTTTAAATTCTTTTGCCCATCTTCCGAAATGGCCAATTGCATTTCTAACGATTTTTTCTCATTCTTAAGCTGGAGAACTTCTGAATTCAGCATTGACTGCTCTTCTACCAACTCATTGTACTTCCCTTTCAATTTATTTTCCTCCAACACCTCCCTCTTCCTATCATCTCTGATCTTAAAACATTGATCCCTGTAATGTTTTACTTGATCCAACAAAAGATAAGTATTGGCTTTACTTGCTTCGGTTGATGCCACAGTTCATTTGGCTTGGAACGAGGGGTCGGCATCAGTGCCTTGGACCAATGTTGTCTTTGATATCCTAAATTCATATGTGTCAACCCCGATTTCCATTTTCTTCACTCTCCTATCAATAATGGCCCTTTTCCGCTCATGGAAATATAGAGTATCTAGGTCTGCTATTTTGCGCTACTTCCTGGGGTTATATGGGGTCATTGCTAATCCTCCTGAAGAGGCCATCCCTTCTTGAGTTGTTCTTGGAGAGTCCATCAATAGTGGGTCCAACTCCATGTCTTTTGGAGTAGATAGTTCCTGCTCGAGGAGATTTTCGGTTTGCTCCTTCTCCTGCCTTCTTGCTGACTCTTCCTGCTGTGCCTATAATCTAGCTGCTTCTTCTATCAGGATCCTTTCTTATTCCTCATGCTGCTGCTTGACAGCTTGCTCTTGGAGCACCCGATCTTCTTCTTCCTTCTGGATCCTAGCGGCCTCTTCCTGCTGTTTCAACTGAGAGGCTTGCTCTTGTTGCTCCCTTGCAGCTTCCTCTTGCTGAAGCTTGGTAGTCAGCTCACTTTGAATTCTTGCTTCTTCTTGGTCCTACTGCTGCTTGAGGGCTTGTTCCTGGAGCACTCTGTCCTGCTCCTCCTGCTCTAACCCTGATGTATGTTCTAATTGCGATGCTGACCTCCTATGCATGGTAATGTCAATAAGGAGTATGCATACATTCATCCAACTATTAAAATGCAAAGTGACAGAAAATTTGACAAAGCTGGCTTTAGTGAGATGATTTTTTAAGCATATGCAATAGTCATGGCAAGATTCAGAATATTTTACTTTCACATCATGGAGGTTGCTTAAAAAATAATCAATTATATCACCATCTCAGCTATCAATTCACAGTTGAAGAATATGAGAAATATTAGAAGCAAATGTCAATAAGCTATACAAGCTACTATTATTTCATTTATCATACAAATTGAAATATAGCTTAGGATCACAGTCACTTTGAATTTATGTTTATAGCAGGACATCAACATGGTGGAGTGGTGGCAAGGTAATCTTTTATTCGTGCCATTCATTCTAAAGCGCACAGGTGGCTTCTACATTTCCACACAAACTTACCGGGAAGAAGGCATCAGAACAATAATGGTGCAAAGACGATTGCAAGGATGTGCGAGCCTAAAGATAATTTATGTGCTAGCGCCTAAAATTATTTATGCACCAAGGCCTAAATTCTTAACATGTGCCAGTCAAAAATATTTCATGCGCTACCGCTGAAAGGAGCTACACGTGCCATCCTAACATTATTTTTGCGCCCGTACGTAAACGTTTATATGTGGTATTTTCATGCGCCAATGCTTGAACGAAATTTATTATGCACTGCCACTCGATAGTGGATTTTGCGCAAAGATGGGAAAAGCACATAGCTGCTGGCCTCTATCAGTTAAAAAAAATCAGGCTTGGTTATCCAATTTCCAAGTGGGCTCGGTGGGTTGATTTAACACATCCCAAGGTAGTTTTGGCCGAGCGTTGTGGGTTTTATGCGCCTTCGGCGTGAATGAATCAATGCTCTCCGTTGATTTCTGTGCAGTTTACCCTGGTGTCCATAGAATAAGACTCTTAGCTGCAAGAACAGGAAGAAGCGGGTCTTACGTGTAGAAGTCGCTTGGCAGCGAGTTTCGCTTTTTTATGGGGTGTTGCGTGAAAGCAGCTTCTACGGGTTTGAGCTTAGAACAAAAATTTGTGGCCATTAAGATACTACTAGGACAACTCAGGGATACCAAGATGTGCAAAAACTTCCTCATGACGCCGAGGACATGACGATAGAACAAATTTCATGCTCTCAGGCGAGGATAAGGATTTCTGGGTTTCGGTTCGCATAGGGCGACTTCGGATTCTCATTTTGGGACCAAGGACGAGACTAATCGTTGTATGCCCTCAAAGCTCCTTGAAGAGTATGCAAAGAACTTCCTATGGTGTAAAAAAAACTCATGAAAACAAAAGGGGCAAAGAGCCTACTTGTCAGACTGGCAGGGTCTATCGAGAGCGAACGTTCCGAGGAAGGAGATGAATTCCGTAGGCACCTGGTGAATATAAATCCTCGCTCTTGATGAGAATGGCGAACTCTGGTCTATCGGCGAATACAAAATATGTTGAAAACCCCGTTTCACTTATTTAAATAAGGGTGGCATTTATGTCACATACGTTGAAATGTTGGCGGATTTAATTTCACGGCGCTCGAGGTTTTCTGCCATTAAAACAGCACACGGCCTTATTTAAGACCCTACCAACCCCGCCGGTGCACAAGGATCGAGGGGACTTTGTTCACGCCAAGCGCGGAGTACCGATTTAACTTTTGCGCTAAGGCGACGAGTGTGACTTTTGCGCTTTGCACTAGGCGCACATTTAAAAAATGATTTTTCACTTCAAGCAACGATCCTATCATTACGGGTGCGCTCCTGAAACTGCGCCAATACTTGGGCTATTGAGAAAGACAGTGCGCAAACTTGCAAGCGGGAGGGATAAGTATAGCTCCTGTGTCGTTGGCGCCGATTCTATCGTCACGATTTGCGCTGGCAGAAATGCGCCAACTCATAATTCTTCTAGGAGAGCGAAGCGCAACTCCAAAGGTGGGAGTGATAAGGGTGGGAAACACGCCTTCGACGACCGAGATAAGGTTACAACCTGCACTGAGCGGCATGCGCCAAGCGGGGAACTTAGCTTTGGGAGATGCGCCAAAGCGGCGAAGGACTTAGGGCTAAAACTTGCGCTGCAGCGGGTGAGTGAAGACTAAAATCTGCACTGAAGAGAAAAGAAAGATTTTTCCTTAGAAAAAATAAATGAGAAGACTCTTTTGGAAGCAAGTGATGAAATTCTGCCAAGTTAGAGAAAGAAATAAACTCAAAAGACAAAGGAAAAAACTTGCTACAAAAGTGTTGGAAGGAGGGGCCCCAAATCTTCAAAATTTTGGGGGAGGATGTTGTATCAACAACAGGCCTTTAAACAATTAAAAATATTCATAGAGGGAATTGTTGATGTATTTGTAACTTCGGAAGATATTCACTTGTATATTACATTTGTACTTTATTGTATCCCCAACGGAGATGTATTATTCCTCTGATTGGAAGTGTTGTCATTAGCATTTGCAAGTGTCACAAGTTACATTGTAAGTGTCACAACTTATATTTGATGGGTTATTAGACCACCGGTGTGGGGTCGGCCCTGTATGTTTCAGATGGATGGGTTATTAGGCTTCCTTAGGAATTCGACCCTGTTAGGGTTAAAGGCAAGTCAAGTCATTGTATAAATAGAGAGTGTGTGTCTCTCATTCTAGTCATTCACTCACTCATCCAACTTGCATAGTTGAGAGAGAGGAGTGTGCACAAGTGGAGGAGGAGTAGCTGCTGAAGACATATATCTTTTGGAGCTTGATTTTTGTGATATTTGTATTGGTACTTATTCTATCTTTGAGGAAGTTGCGGGGTTTTTCACCTTCTTGGTTTTCCCCGGTGAAATGATTTATGTCCATTGTCTCTTGTGATTATTATGTTGTGCATGTTATTCTCTTAGTGATCCTAGATAATATTGAATGAAATTATCAAAAAATTAACATGGTATCAGAACTGAACTAAGAAGGAGACATTGTGCAGCTATAGAAGCTAGGGCTTCTTGATTTTTGGTTTTTCTCTCCACAGTTCATCAAAGGCAAGAGGAGGCTAGGATAGAGAAGGGCTTTGCATAGAAAAACCTAGTCATCTTGGAACTTTTGCTATAAATCCATTTCTGCAAAGGTTCAATATATGAAATGTTTACAGGCCAAAGATAACATCCCCCTGTACCTTGTGTCCGAAGAACAACATCTAATTCGTTGTACTTTCTATTCTATGATCCGTACAAATTAGGGTTTCTGCCTCTTCCAGATCTCAGTCATAAACAGGTGACCCAGGGGAAAAGGTCACAACTTGGGCTAGGAAGCTCCAAATGAAATTCTGTAAAAAGATTTAGTAAGAGAATGGACTGTAGTTTCACAGGTCCGGGTTTCAGAGGCCGAAGTTGAACTAGTGACACGTGGTACTCCGTACAAGTTCTCTATCCTGTTTCATCCCATAAATAGGTCACATTGTGACACTTGGAATAATTCTTTCTTGGAGAATCATATTGAGCTCAAACCTATGGGTTTGGAAAGATAACAGGATAAGATACCATAGGACGATGTTTCAGACCCTAAGGATCCGAAATTTCTGAGTTACACCAGAAACATTACAGTCAATTCTGGAAGGTCAAATTTTGGAATCTCCACATCAGCTTGCTCATCCAGTTCTCAGCATTTAAGTGGTAAGACCTAAATATTTTATTTCCATTTGATTTTCTCATTAAAATGTCTAACCATAACAATCTTGAGGATAAGCTTGAAGGGGATGATAAATTCCGAGCATGGAAGTATAGGATTGGGTTAATCCTAGAAGAGAATGAATTGGATACCTACATAAGTCAAGAGGTTCCAGTTCCAGAGGGAGATGAGGCTAAGGCCTTACATAAGAAGAACCTGGTCAAGGATAAGAGAATCATTGTTGATTCTATCAAGGACCATATCATACCCCATGTGTCTTCTCTAAAGACACCTAAGGAGATGTTTGACTCCTTGACCAAGTTGTTTGAAGGAAATAATATAAATCAGAAGATGACACTGTGGAATCAATTGAAAGGGGTAAAGATCCAGAATGGAGAGACCATCCAATCCTACTTTACCAAGGTCTCTCAAATCAAAGAAAAACTTGAAGCTATGGATTAAGTAGTGGAGAATGGAGAAATTGTGATGACCACATTGAATGGCCTACCTAGGTCATGGGACTCCTTCATCCAAGGAATCTGTGTAAGAAAGAAATTGATCTCTTTCAGTAGACTATGGGAGAAATGCTCACAAGAAGAAGCTAGGCTTGTGGCCTGAGAAGAGAAGATGGGAAGTGAAGACCAAGCTCTCACAACACACACCAAGAAAGGTAAGTTCAAGAGGGAGCAACCTCATCACAAGAAATCTTCTCACTTCCATCAAAAGAAGAAAGATCTCTCTCACATTAGATGCTACTCTTGTGATGAGAAGGGACACTATGCCTCAGAATGTCCCAAGAATAGACAAGGCCTCAACAAGAAGAACAACAAGAAGAGATATCATGCTCATGCTGCTGAACATGATGAACCTCCCAGGAAGAAGGCTAGAGAAGAAAGTGAATAATATTCAAGTGATGATGAATATGTTCTAATATCTTCTCTCACAGGTACTATTACACATGGGTGTAATGATTGGCCTATTGATAGTGGGGCTTCTATACACATGATGGGATTTAAAGAATCTCTTATGGACTTATCTAAACTTGAGTCACTTCATAAGGTAAAACTTGGGGATGACTATCAATACCCTATAAAAGGAAGTGGTGAAGCCTCCTACAAACTAGACTCTGGGAAGTCTTTAAAAATGCAAGATGTTCTATATGTACCTGGACTCAAGAAAAATATTCTTTCCATATCATCTCTAGATGCATAGGGGATGAGAGTTGCATTTGTGGATGGCCAAGTACTCATGTGGCCGAAAGGTAAGACCATAGATGATGCAGTAGTGATTGGATAGCAAGAGGGAGGATTGTACAAATTGAAGGGACAACCTGAACATGCCAAGGTACATGAATCTATGGAGCCAAGTGAACTTTTGCATAGAAGGCTTGCACATGTGCACTATACTTCACTACCAATTGCAAGCAAAGCAGTAGAAGGTCTTCCTAAAATCCAGTCAAAGCATGAAGGTGTTTGCAAAGGATGTGAAAAAGGAAAGAACACAAAGAAGGCATTTCCAAGCAGTGAAAGAAATGCAAAAGGAATCTTGGAGATTATCCACTCCGATGTATGCGGTCCGATGTCATCCATTTCTCTGAGTGGGTATGTGTATTATGTTTCCTTCATTGATGATTTCTCTAGGAAGACTTGGGTTTATTTCTTGAAGAATAAAGATGAAGTGTTTGATAAGTTCAAGGAATTTAAAGCCTTAATAGAAAATAAAACTGATAAGAAGATCAAGACCTTTAGATCCGACAATGGCGGAGAATTCACTTCAGGAGACTTCAAGAAGTTATGCAGTGATTCAGGGATTAAGAGGGAGTTGACCACTCCTTACAATCCACAACAGAATGAGGTTGCAGAAAGGAAGAATAGAACAATCATGGAAGTAGCATGGGAAATGCTTAATGACCAAGATATACCCATGCACCTATGGGCATAAGTAGCAAGGACAACTGTATATGTGCAAAACAGAACACCACACAAGATACTTGACAACAAGACACCAGAAGAAGACTTCTATGGTAAGAAACCAAAAGTTAGCCATCTCAGGATATTTGGTTTTCCAGTATACACACACATTCCAAAAGAAAAGAGGACAAAGCTAGATCCTGTAGGAAAGAAGGGCATATTTGTGGGTTATAGTGAAATCTCGAAGGCATACAGAATCTAATTTCCAGATCCTTGATGTGCCTGGAGAACACAAGACCAGATATTTGCTTTGCTGTGAACACCTTGAGCCAGTTCCTGACGGATCCTAGACATGTTCACTTGATTGCTGTAAAGCATATTCTAGGGTACCTGAAGGGTGCGGTTGATTATGGGCTCAAGTATGATGCGAATCAAAAGTTTAACCTGGAGGGTTATGTTGATTCAGATTGGGCAGGCAGTGCTGCAGATAGGAAGAGTACTTCGAGGTGCTGCTTCATTATGGGATCAGGTGTGATCTCTTGGTTTAGCAAGAAGCAGTCCTGCGTAGCACTGAGTATAGCCGAAGCAAAGTATGTTGCAGCTTGTTTGGCTAGTTGTGAGGCAGTATGGATAAGGAATCTACTATCTGATTTGTTTGATCTCCACTTGGATGCTACCTGTATCTTCTGTGACAACCAAAGTTGTGTGAATTTGTCTGAGAACTCGGTGTTCCATGATAGGTCGAAGCACATCGAGATCAAATATCACTATATCATGGATATGGTGTAGAGAGGAGAAGTGAAGCTCCAGTATGTTGCGACAGATGAGCATATTGCAGATGTGTTGACCAAACCACTAGCCAGAGTGAAGTTCAAGTACTTCAGAGAGAGGCTTGGTGTTCTTCATATAGAAGATACTTCGAGGAGGAAGTGATGGGACACATTTGCAGGAGCCATTCCAAGCATGGTGGTAGGAGGATCATTCCCATGGCTGTGGATGTAAGTGCTGTGTGATGAGCATCAGGATGATGCTCCAGATGATATGCATCAATACGATGCTATGACGATGATCAGGATGATCATGTGATGATGATGTGCATCAGGATGATGTACTTACTGTATGATGATGATCAATATGATCATGAGTATCAGGATGATAATCCGTGGCTGTGGACAGGTTGTGTAGGTGCATGTAATCAATCTTGGAGATCCGAACAGGTTGTCCTAGGAACATAAAAGATCCTGGGATGCTCTTTAGAGATATTGCGGGTTGCAAGACACTCTTTTAAGGTTTTGCAAGAATCGCATGTAATCAGTCCTAGAGATCCGGACAGGTTGTGCTAGGCACGTAAAAGATCCTAGGATGCTCTTTAGAGATATTGCAGGTTGCAAGACACTCTTTTAAGGTTTTGCGAGTTCACATGTAATCAGTCTTGGAGATCCAGACAGGTTGTGCTAGGCACGTAAAAGATCCTGCGATTCTCTTTAGAGATCTTGCAAGTTGCAAGACACTCTTTTAAGGTTTTGCAAGAATCGCATGTAATCAGTCCTGGAGATCTGGACAGATTGTGATAGGCACGTAAAAGATCCTGGGATGCTCTTTAGAGATCTTGCAGGTTGCAAGACACTCTTTTAAGGTTTTGCGAGTTCACATGTAATCATTCCTAGAGATCCGGACAGGTTGTGCTAGGCACGTAAAAGATCCTGGGATGCTCTTTAGAGATCTTGCAGGTCGCAAGACACTCTTTTAAGGTTTTGTGAAGGTCACATGTAAAAGATGTTGGGAGATCCGATAGGTTGAGTAGTAAGCTCGTAAAAGTCCTGGGATGCTCTTTCAAGGTTTTGTTGATGCATGTAATCAGCCCTGAGGATTCCATGGGATGGCCAGATATGATGAAGACCTACAGGAGACTAGTCCTACAACCAGCATGAAAAAGGACTGGCTCTATAGAAATTCCTATGATGAGAATAATTGATAGATAGTGCCAGTGATCGAGATGACGAGTACAACAGCAGTGACAATGATGCTTTGTGATCCAGTGACAATGATCTAGCTCCAGCATTGAAGAATTGTGCGTATGTGTATTGATGACCTGTGTTAAGAGAATACCTTCGTAGTTAAGAGGGAGTGTTGATGTATTTATAACTTCAGAAGATATTCACTTGTATATTACATTTGTACTTTATTGTATCCCCAACAGAGATGTATTATTCCTCTTATTGGAAGTGTCGTCATTTGCATTTGCAAGTGTCACAAGTTACATTGTAAGTGTCGTAACTTATATTTGATGGGTTATTAGACCACCAGTGTGGGGTAGGCCCTGTATGTGTCATATGGATGGGTTATTAGGATTCCTTAGGAAGTCGGCCATGTTAGGGTTAAAGGCAGGTCAAGTCATTGTATAAATAGAGAGTGTGTGTCTCTCATTCTATTCATTCACTCACTCATCCAACTCTCATAGTTGAGAGAGAGGAGTGCGCACAAGTGGAGGATGAGTAGTTGCTGAAGACATCTATGTTTTGGGGTTTTATCTTTGTGATCTTTGTATTGGTGCTTATTCTATCTATGAGGAAGTTGCGGAGTTTTTCACCTTCTTTGTTTTCCCCGGTGAAATGCTTTGTGTCCATTGTCTCTTGTGATTATTATGCTATGCATGTTATTCTCTTAGTGATCCTAGATAATATTGAATGAAATTATCGAAAAATTAACAGGCATGAACGATTATTTTTCAAATATTGTTTTATTGGTGGTCTAAAGGATTAGAATAGAGAACAAGTATTGGTGGCTAACACAACTAATTGGTTGGAGAACTCTCAATGGGCTTGATAAGTATATTTGGTGGAAATTACATATATCAAATGGCCACTTTTGTTCCTGAACCACAACCCCCTCCCATTCCTACAACCACTATAGGGTCCACAAATTGACCTTTGTAAAAGAAACAAAATTCTAATGTCTCAACCTTTGTTATCATTGTGATGAGAAGTATTTAAAAGGGAACACATTTAAGGAACATACATTTTTTCAAATCCCAGTGTGTTAGATCAAGTGGTTGAGAGTTGTGAGTTGTAAGCAGAAGGTCTCGAATTCAAATCCCCAGGTGGCTATGCATTGATATATAACTGCCTCACTTGATGTCCCCACTGGGTTAGGCCCCGTAATCAGGGCCGATGGTTTACCTTGGGTACCATCCTCCAAATGAGGGGAATTACTTGAGGGTTTCCCCATGACTTCTTACAAGGAAAAAAAACATACATTATTTCAAATATATGTCACCCTATCAAATAAAAGTGAGGAAAATTCAAAGGAATTCACTATAGAGCTAGATATAGAAGAGATTACACTTCCTACTCCTGAAGAAATCACTTATGAGCTTCCTTGTGAAGAACTGTAAATTTCCCTCCATGCTTTGTTAGGTATTTCAACTAACCAAAACTTGAACATGGTTGGTTATATCAAGTTGTTAGCGTGACACCAGTCGACAGGGGTTCCACTTACTATTGACACATACCACAATCTTCCTGAGCACCGACCCGGACAGGGTTTATCCTGCCCAACAACACCTGCAGAGCAGATGAGGTCTCACCCGAGGCGTCCACGAAGAGCAGACGGAACCATGTTTCCACCGAATAAAGGAGGATGTTTGCGGCAATGACACTTAAACTTATTTCAACACTAGGATAGATATCTTTAAGCATTAAACATAGTATTAAAGCAACATTCAACCAAGACATTCATCATTGCAACAACAGTAATTGTAAAGCAAGTATCTCATCAAAGAAGAATGACATTATTTGTATAGTGCAACATCGCATTACCATAACTGAACAGATTAAACACAGAGATTGTACCAAAATAACTTCATTATATTATCATTGTCGACCCAGATACAATGTCTCTGTAAAAACTAGATCTCTGCAATGACTCTTAACACCAAAACATACCCGGAAACATACAACCAACATCAGAGCTTTGCATAATATCTCCAGCATTCGATCATAATTCTAATGATCTCATCACTTACAATTCTTATCTATATATAGGCTTCCGCCTTACAATTCTTATCCACTTTCTAACAACTTGTTAACCGACACTATGGACAAATGACTCAATATCTAACTGACTTAACCAAAAATGACCAAAAACCCGCATTCTGTGGTATAACTGACTCAACAATACATAATATGTGGTCCAAATGACCCATAACCCGCAATCCGCGGTACAATTGACCCAAAATGCATAAAATAATCTTTCGCTCATTGCTTTTCACGCCATCTTCTGCCTTGTCGCAGCATCAGAGATGCTGTGATAGCACTCTACCAAATCGCTTGCCAACAGGACCCCAACACAATCTTGTGGCTCACCCTCGAGCCACATCAACTGGAGACGGTGTACTCCGTCGTTTTGACCTTGAATTCCTCATACGATTGTTCAACTGTCTGCACGACCTCCTTGGCTTCCGTAGCTGCTGACTGACTATCGACCACGTCTTCTGCAGATGGGTGATCTGTAAGCTTTGCCACTACCTGCTGTCGACACTTCTACATTGTCTGTAGAGATTCACTAGCTTGCATCATGAATTTGTTGTCGTTGTCCTGGAACTCCTCTAATTGGGCCACGTGCGTCTTCTGTCGCTCGTCTGCCTTGGAAACATGGTGTTGAAAATATTTTAGCTCCTTAGACTTAGAAACTTGCTCCAGTGGTGGCATTGTGCGCATTGCCGCTTTCAATGTGGCCAACTATCCCTCTGCTTCCTGCTGAGACTTAGTCAACTGTTCAACCTGCTCGTCATGAACAATGCGGCCCAAGAATTGTATAGTTTTAGCCGTGAACCTGGTTTCTTGCGTCTCCAACTCCTCCATCTGAGTGGCAACTTCCTCAATTTCCCTTCTTTGTTCATCCATTTCAGCCTAAGGTGTACTCAGTTTCATCTGGGCCTTCAACTCGTGATTCTCCTGTCGCAATTGAATAATGGTAGACCCCAGTCGCTGTACCCAGTGGGGCACATCTACCTCTTCAATGGGCTCCGACACATGTTGATAAGCTTTTGTGATCTCCCAGTCAACCCGTACACTGTCATCCCACATACGAGCCTTCTCCGCAATAAGGAAATCGTGTTCCTTTTTCAGGCCTTTGATTTTGTGTGCCTTCTCAGCCCGTTCTTCCTTGATGTGTGCTTCGAGGTCATCCATGGCTTGTCGTGCGGAAGCATCCCTGGCGGTCAATTCTTTGATAGTGCGCTTCGCATCGGCCTCACTTGCCTGTAGCCATACACACATACCATTGATCTGCCGCAGTCGGTTTGTCGTTTCCTTGCTGGTATTAGCCTGCATAGTGGTCAACCCTTCTGATGGTAATGCGTTAACATTGAGGGTCACCGTCTTCAAGTGCCGCAGTAATTTGTTTACTGCCGCATCTTCGGTCACAATTGCAGTCGGGGGAATTTCCACATTCCTCTCCCGTGGCTCAGTGCTGATTATGCCAAAGGTTGGGGCCGCTGCTTCCTATGGTTCCTTTCCGGAAACCATATCATATAGAGACTCTAACCGAGTGGTGATCGCAAGCAATCCTTCATCTGCTTTCCTTGCCATCTTGTATGTTGCCGCAGAGGATGCAGTATTGAGCACTATGAGAAGGTGGCCCATCTGTGCCTCGGCAGGCAAGGACAACCCACTGATCGTTACATGCTCCTGATACCTTTACGAGCAATTTTCTTCAAGGTCCCGGTCGCTATCATCTGATATTATTTTGGTCAATTCTTTCCCTGAGTCATGGTGACTCTGCTGGTCCTGTGCTGATACCCAATCATTTGGGCCCAACGCTGGGTCACTGGCTTCTATCTCCGCTAAACTCATGGGTTGTCACCATGCCTCCAGCCACTCATTCATAGTAGCCTCCAAATATTCAGACGTCACCTTATACGAGGTCTGCAACCATTGTCGATTAGAGTCACAGCGGGCTTGTATATGTATGGTATGTGGCCGAATTGCAAACGCCATGACTGGTCTGAAGTGCGCTGCATTTTCTTCAGATATTCGCGAGACTTGTATTGCTGCAGTACAAAGCATCTCCCAAAACAGCCAAAACTACAATTGGAAATCCCAGAGTCTCTCTGGCTCCCATACATATCACAGATTCTGATATCGCGCACCCCGTCATTCTGCTGCAACCGGACAGTCCATGCCCTGGTACATGTCGGGCTCCTTCCATGCAATGAAGGAGATCAACAGCAACAGCCAATTGTATGTGAAGGCACCTTTTCCCGATTGGACTGCCACAACATCCTCCATTAATTGATTCAAGAGATACATAGACCAGTTCATTTGGACCCCTTCCGCGCATTGCTCTACGCATGCAATGATCCCCAAGTTGCACTGGTTAGGTTGACCACCCCTAATCACCTTGCAGGATAGGATCTTAATGCCCGTGAGTACCGCCTGATCATTGCAGCTGCTGGTGCGATACCCACGCCCATCCGTTTCTAAGCCATATTTATGTGCCAACTGCAGCGCTCTCTTTTCGTCGTTTGCCTTTCCTTGGATGAACTGCAATGGATCAACTCCATTTTTAGGCAAGCCAGTTATATATGAAATTAAGTCGATGGTGACCGGGACTTCTCTGTCCAGCCACAACGAACCACCATGAAATCACGCAAGGAGCTTCTTTACGCATGCATTCACTTCCGCTAGCTGCCCAAAATGTGGCATGCTAATAAGCCCTAACAAGCCGGCCTGCTTCAATCCTCGTGCCCAGTCTTGTACAGCCGATGTCGGGGAAAGGCGTGTCTCAGGCACATATGGGGCGGACGCAATGTTAAGGTAGGCCACCATATCATGGTCGTCATAGCGCAGGCGCATCAACCCCGGCCCAATATCCACATAGCACTCCATTCCAGCCGGGAGCACCGGCATCTTCACACCATACTTTTGTTTTGGGTTTATCTTGCGTGTAGTGGCATCCGGACGAATGGGAGGGTTATACCCAAGGATGTCACTAGCTGACAGTCCTGCCCATGGGGAAGACTCGTGAATGCGGCGACTGGACTGCCCCACCTATTCCTAAGCTTCTCCTGCCGTCACGGTGGAGGACCGAAGCACCCTCTTACTCTGCGGGGACTCAAAGTGTTGACCTCCCCGTCGCTTCTTAGCGACAACTGATGCTCCCACTGGCATATTTGCAAATTCGACTCCAAGATCAACGACTCCGGATGACACAACTTCTTGATTGACAACTAGCGGGATGAAGGGAGACTCCACTTTGCTGCTAATCTCGACTGTCTCTAGTTCGCCTGGCATACCTCGCAGCACTTCGTTATATGCTTATCAGCACCTTGCTCAACTCATGACTGCACTCTACAAAAACACTTCACAATTGATTTCTCGGTGTCTTCCGACCAACTCCGATCCAGTTTTATAGCTTCCAGCTGAATCCTCCATAATCATCACGAAATCATGCATTAATTCAAATGAAATCCTGTATTAATGACGCAAATCCGTCGTTGATCCTGTCAGCCAATCGATCGGATCCGCCATTAATGCTTATCAGTCGAAGAAGCGTCATTATATAACTGTCGAAACTTTTGGCATTTATTGTTGATTTGACCCAGTCGCAATACTGCCACTTGTCACCGACCGCTCCAAACTTGCGGCAGAAGCCTCCCTGCTTCCACATTCCATCCTTGTTGGTGTGCCATCCTGCCACCAATCAATCTACTTCTCATTTTATTTTTTTCTGATGCAACTCAGGCATCGTGGTATTCCAAGCCCGAATGATAGGGCTTCAACCTATGACCATTCACCAGTTTCGGGAGCATCGCCCCATCTAGCTGCTGCAGCTGAAGCGTGCCCCCTGAAGTAATACTACTGATGTGATACGGACCAAGCCAATGCATCTGCAACTTCCCTGGATGTTTCATAAACTAGCTGTCGTACAATAGCACCAAGTCGCCCTGCTGAAACTATTTGCTTTTGATGTGTCGATCATGCCATGCCTTCTGGCGATCCTTCTCTACCCCCTAATGGAACCCAACGATGAAATGATCTTCCTCCAACTGCACCAGCTGCTCTAGACGTTCATCTAGTGTCGCTGCATCATCCAGGCCTGTTGTGGCCGTGATGCACAGACTCGGGACAATATACTCCATGGGAATAGTTGCTTCTTGTCCATACACCAGCTTAAATGGTGTCTTCCATGTCATCCATTTACATGTAGTGCGATAGGCCCACAATACTGCTGGGATTTTGAGATCCCAGTCATCACGGTTCACGTTACACACCTTTGTCAGGGCATGCTCCAATATCTTATTGAAAGCCTCCACCGCGCCATTCACCTATGGATGATAGGGTGTAATCTTCTTATGCTGTATCTGCAACTCCTCCGTTAATGCGCTGATGGTGCGATTAAGAAAGTGGTTGCCTTGATCACTCAACAATATCTTGGGGCAGCCGAAGCGAGTGATGATGTTATCAAATAAGAATCGTGCCGCCGTTGCTACGGAATAATCAACTACTGGTGCCACCTCTTCCCATCGAGTCAAATACTCTATCGCTGTGATAATGTAGCGCGCACCCGTGCGCTTCCCTAGTGGATTGTTGGGTCTACAAAATCCACTGCCCATTTGTCGAACGACTGCAATGTCAACTGAGGCATGAGTGGCATCTTATTGCATCGGGATGGTTTTCCAGTTCGCTGAAAAACATCATAGGACTGCGCATAGTCTGTTGCATCATTATGTAGTGTGGGCCACCACAGCCTGACACGAAGCACTTTCCTAGCAGTCGCCCTACCACCATAGTGTCCTCCGACTACTCCTCCATGCAATTCTGCTAATATTTGCGATTGCTCATGCGGCAAGACACATCTGTGCAATACCTCATCGGCACCCATTTTGTATAACTCTCCTGCAATTAGCTGGAAGTCTGTAGCTTTAACTACCAACTGCTTCTTCTGACTGGTGGTGAACGCGTTTGGTGCAGTACCCGTTGTCAGAAACTGAATGATTTCCGCAAAGTAGCCATCTGCAACCTAAACCTGAAACAATTGAGCATCTGGTAAACCATCTTCAATGTTGGTCGGCTCCTCTCCTGTATCGATCCGCAAGAGATGATCAGGACCGGCATTCAACCGACCTGGCTTCACAATGACTTCAAAATCGAACTCCTGGAAAAGAAGTAGCCAGTGGCATATATTCCACCCCAACATAGGCTTATTGAATAGGTATTTCAACATGGAATGGTCAGTGAACATTTTAAAGTGCCCACCCAATAAATAGTGTCTGAACTTCTGCAGCGCATAGACCATTGCCAAACCTTCCCTCTCAGTAGTAGTGTAATTCCTTTCGGCAGAGGACAACTTTCGACTTGCAAAAGCAATAGGATGATCAAGGTTTCCTTCTCCTGGTTGAGCCAATACGATGCCCAACGCAATCGATGAGGCATCAACATGGACATGGAATTCCTTACTCTAGTCCAGAAATACCAATATCGGTGCTGACGCCATCTTTGCCTTCAGTGTTTCAAAGCTGTCGTGACATTCCGGGGTCCACTGAAATAGCGCATCCTTCTTCAATAATTTCTCCATAGGGGCAGTAATTGCTGCATATCCCCTGATGAATTTACGATAATACTCAGTATGCCCTAGAGTCGCTCGCAACTGCTTAACAGTGGTCGGTGGTTGCAAGCTCAAAATGAGCGCAATCTTGGCCAGATCGACCAACAACCCTTGCTTACACACAATATGGCCGAGCAATATCCCAAACGGTGCACAAAAGATGCATTTCTTCAGATTCAACGATATTTGGTGCTGTCGGCATCGCTCGAGCATCAACCGCGGATTCGCCAGATGATCATGGACCAAACCATTGACTTTCCAATCGTCCATGTATACCTGTAAAAATTTCTGAATGAAGTCTTTGAATGCAACAACAACAACCCGCGAAAATATTGCAGGTGCGTTCTTCAAACCAAACGGCATTACAATGTATTGAAAGCAGCCCCATTCAGTAACAAAAGTTGTCTTATGGCGATCTTCTTTGGCAATGCGGATCTGATGATAGCCAGAGAACCCGTCTATGAAGGAGTACATCTCCTAGCTACCCACACCTTCAAGCACTTCATTAGTAAATGGAGTGGGGAACGGATCATGCAAACATGCATCATTTAGCTTCTTAAGGTCAACGCAAATGCGCACTTCACCAGTCTTCTTATCCTATACCACCATAGGACTAATCCATTTTGACTCCTCAACTGGTTCAATAATACCAGCATCCAACATGTGATCCAGTTCATCCTTGACCCGCTCCTTATGTCGCGGATTCAATCGATAGGGTCGCTGCCGGATCGGCTTAACATCTGGTTTTAATGGAATCTTCATTTCTCCTAAGTCGCCCAGAATCCCCTTCATGTCGAAAAACTTGGTAGGAAATATGTCCTGAAACTCATGGAGCAAATCAGTGACCTTGCTTATCAGCTCATCATCCCAGTAATCCCCAACATTTGCGAACTTCGAAGTGTCCTCTGTCCCAATGTTAATCTTGCGGATCTTCAGCGGCTGACTGATCGGGTCGCTTGGCGCATCAGATGGTACCATAGCCCGACTTCCTTCTGACTTCGGGATATTCACATTCCGTGGATCATCACCATCTTCTGGCCCACCACTGATATTGAAGCACTCCATGAGAGACTGCATCTGGCAGTGCATGTACGGATCTATAGGATATGCTACTATGACAACTTGCAGAATTACATCACGGATGAGCTGTAATGCATTATTAACCTCTGGATCGGCATCCGCAAAACTAAATGTATGGGTAAAACACACTATGAGCTCCATCCAAGTAGAAATTTCCCCTCGCAACTCAGCTGCAGTATACCATGAGTGTGGCATCTCATCCAAAGTATGGATAAAAGCATGGACCCACTCATCTTTCGGTCACGATACCCATAGCCACTGACATTCCATCAAGTGACCACTAGGATTGGTCTGACCATCATACTTTCTAATGTGGTAAGCCTCAGTATCACCAAAATGTACCATCATCAATCTTTGGCATTTCGACCATCCATCAATTGATGCCTTGTGTGTCGCCCACCAGCGTGCTGGAGTAGCCTTCAATGCTTCATTCAAGGCCAGTAATCGTTGTGGTTCGGAAACGCTTTCTTTGAACTCCATTAGAAATTCGGATAAGCCAGGTAGTCCTTCATATATTGGTAGTGTAACCGTTTCAGTCGCGACACGAAATAATGACTGTGTGACCAACCCACACTTACGAGTGACACTTCATGCAAGCGGTTCTGCCAATATTCCAGCGCATCGTCAGATTCAGAAGACGCAGAGCTGTCACTGCGCCATCCCAACTCACCATTGGCAATCAGATGTATATAATCTTCAGAAATATTAAATGCATGGTCCCATCCACTAGGATCATCGTCCTTCACTGGCTCTATGTAGCGGCATCTTTCAATCGGATCCAACGGGGCGATAACTCTGAGATCGCGATTTTCAAAAGTCATCATCCATTGCTTGAATTTGATTACAGCTCTACTATCATTATCCCATCCAATCCCCAACAATGCAGGATAAGAGATTCCTCCCTCAACTACTTCTATTACATCAAAGTTGGCATGTGTTTTCATTCCCTCAATGTCCACCACCATTCGTGGAACTCTCCCAATTGGTGTTACCTTAGCGTGATTAGCTAATTGGAGATGTACAGGAGACCAGCTCAATGGGGGGCTCCCCATCTTCTTCCAAGCCTGCTTGGTCAAGATGTTGACATCCAAACCAAGATCCAAAATAACTGAATCAACATCATAGTCCCAAATTTGAATATTCATCCGCATCTCCTTACCCGTCTTTCGTCGTTGCAAGGAATTAACCGCAAGCTCTTGTCGATCCTGGGCCAATCGTCGCAACAAGGCTTCAATCACAGCAAGAGCATCAGGATCTCTTGCCAGGGATAAACAATGTTCCAAAAATGCTCGAAGTGTGCTGAACCGCCGCGACGAGCTAACCTCCGAAGTAGCATCAAAAGTAGAGGGCATGTCATACATGACAGCTTTACCTCGGTCTTTTTCTAATGCACGTTGTGCCTGAAGAAACGTCTCTTGTTCCGCATCAATGTCAAATGATACCTTCTTTTTTCCATCTAACCGGATCATTGAGCTGTCTTCTCCAGTTTTCTTTCCTCCTCGAGTGACCACAGCAACGGAAGCATCTTGCGGTCTTGGTTCTGTAGAAATTGTCGCGATTTTTGCACCCTGTGCCTGGTTCAACAATAGATTCCAGGGTGGGTTCACATTCTGATTCTGATTCTGCCATACATTCTGGTTCTGCACTGGTTGCTGCACTTGGTTCTGGGCAGGCTGCTGTTCCTGGGGTTGTGTCTGCAACTGGGGAGTGTTCCCTACCTACCATCGCGCAATCAACTATGGACAATTCTCAACTGTATGATCGTTAACAAAACAGAACGTACACTGGTTCTGCAGTAGTGGGCAGTCTCGCTGATAGTGTCCCCATACCGCATAGTGATAGCATTGAATAGGTCCGCGACCACCTCTTCCTCCTTCGCGACCAAATCCTCCACCACGTCCTCCCCGGTATCCTCCTCGGAATCCTCCCTACTACTGGTACTTTGGTTGATTAAAATGTTGCTATATTGATGCCGGTTGCATTCCTTACCCTTGTTGTGCATACTACGGTTGCTGTACATATTGTGGCTATTGTGGAGCCATCGATATCGGAGCATATTGCAGCATGAACTGCGGCGGTTACTGCTGCTGCGGTACAAACTGCATCTGCGGTTGAGGTAGCGGCTGGGCTACCTGTGGCTGCGGTTGCGATTGTTGTATGGCATGTTGGTCGTCCTTGACATAGAATGCATCATACATTATTTCTTGTAGCAACCCATATGCACGACAATCTTTATCATCGTGACCCACCGACTTGCAAAATGTACAATAAATATTTCTCGGGGTTGTGACCATTTTCTGCATATATGGGCAATTGTCATGGCTGTGTCCATATACATGGTAGACGCAACACCAGGGCATGCTGCCTCCATTCAACGGGTTTGGTGCCCCTGACACCAAATAATTACGGAAATTTAGGCAATTGTCCTTCGTATGCCCTTCTAATCGGCATCGTGTACACCATACTTCATCACGTTGTTCCTTGCCTTTCTTCAAATCTTGCAGCTGTATAGTCAAGTTAGCGAGCTTTGTCTATATCTGTGATATCCTGGCTGCATTTTCTCCAATCGGTGATGCCTCCAATCGCATTGCAATCTCTAGAGCTTCACTGGGCGTTGAGATGTTTTGCTGCATCAATGGTAGCCGAATGTGTGGTAGTAGTTCCGCGATGAACCATTCTTTATGTTGGACTGCGCTCATATCGAAACTAACCTTTGCCATCAGCGTCTTGAATCGCTGGTCGAAATCCCACACTGTTTCATTTGGGTACTGCTTAATTTCCTTCAATTCCATAATATACTGAGCCTCCGACTTGGGCTTCCTAAATTCTGCAATTAGTCCATCCCGGATCTCATCTAGTGAATTCTCTGGAGATCATGTAGGGACTAGAACAAACTTCATAAACCAATCTAATGCACGACCTCACAGATTCATTGCTAACTGTCCTTTCTTAGCAGCAGCATCGGTGATCTTTTTTATGGTCCAGACCGCTTCACACAAAAACCAATACTATTCTGGGTTGTCTGTCCCACTCCCGTGGAACAGCGGTAACTTAGCATCATCACCCACCATTCTGGGCTTCCTGCCTCCTTTCACTGTGCTACTACCAATCAACTTTCGTGGTGTTGAAGAACTTGGCGGTGTTGAAGTGGTATTTCTTGCTATCTGAGAGATAATGAGCAGATGTGTGGGTACGTTGGTGCTGGGGTTTGGTCTTGCCTCTATCCTAGGCGTAGCCTGGTTGTCCTTGTCAGGACTGTGAGGTCGCTTTGTCCCGTGTGTTCTTCCTTCACAGTCTTGCGGTTCAACCGCAGCATGACCTTCTCCTGTCCTCTGCCTCTTTTCTTGTCGGAACCTCGCTCCTCCCCTCGTAAGACCACTTTCTTCCTCGGCTTCACTCACAGTCTCATCATGACCTGCACCCATCTACCCATTACCATTCCAGCTCCTTGTAATATGTGCCCAAATACAATGACTAAAACATGAAAATACAAGTAATTATGTTTGAAACATATTTGGTTTTGATATACTTTTATTGTATATTTAATGATTGGAATTTGAATAGAATTCACCAAGTTAAAGATTTGGCATGAGGATAACTAACCATGCTGACTGGAACACATACAACTTTGGTGAAAATACTAGTGGACATTTCGGCTGCAAAAACTGGGGTGGCTCTTTACATATGTGTTGTCGGAATCTAAATTTTTTTATGGGGCAGATTTTGGTACCATCATCTGGCTCTGGCTGGGGATGGAGTCCTCCCTGTGAGGCTCTAAGAACATGTAGACACTGTTCCTTCTTCATGAAACAATCTCTGACATCTACAACTTGTCCTCCTCATCATTTATTGCAAATCAAAAGTCACAATTTGTTATTCTCATCTCTTAAATGACCTTGCTCTGCAAACCAAAATAACTTTGCAAGTGAGAATAAGAAGCACTAGTTCCTTATATCCATTAGGTGATGGAGTCTTCTGTTGATCTACTGTACTCTCATATGAATTATTGGACACCATAATAAGTTGAAAACAAACTATATTACAGACTAAAACCAAAGCAAACTCAAATGCTCATTTATTGAGATTATTTATATACAGGTCATAAATTCATCTAACCAGTTGAATTCATCTTCCTCATGTATAATGGTATTTCCAATAAAACCATGAAAGTATATGATCATCTAGGTGAAACTTTTTCATTTTTTTTTTTCATAAAGAAGTCTTGAAGAGAAATTTGTGACTCACTAAACAATCGAGCCTCACAGTCCCAGTGAAAAAATAATAAAGGATTTAGACTTGAAAAACTATCCAAATATGCAACCACGGGATCATGAAAAATTACCGGTTGATCTAAAAGAGAAGGTTAACTCTGTATATTTTCTGCTCCATGGAAGATATTGGACTTTTATTATTGAAATGCTGCAAATGAAGAAGCAGAAAACAAGAAATTGTTGCCCTCATCTTCAGCTATAATAACCTCATTTTGTTTAGTGTCTCCTTCAGATTCAGATTAAAAAATGGTAGATACAAGTTTACTGATTTCTGGAGACTGCTGCTCAACAAATGGTGAAGAAGAAATATGTGCAAACTTCTCTTCTAACTCGTCTTCATAGTTATAAAAAATAGGCATATATTCATAATGGTTTTGAGCAGCAAAGTTATCACGACCATGGCTATTAGACACATCTAATATTATGTTCAAAGTATCTATAGTCTGGTTGCTATCAATTTGAGATTCAAAGCAATTTAGAACTTTTTCTTGTTCAATAGAAAGATTGGAATATAATTTACCTACAATCGGTTGCTGTTGATCATGGCATTCCCAATCTAGAACTTCAATGTATTCATCATATTCATCATAAAGTGGAGCATTCTGAAAATTTTCCAATGATGATGTTGAAGGTTCATGTTTTTCTTCATAAATCCTGAAAATCCTTTTGTGACATCATATCATCATGAAAACAACCAGAAGCGTTTTGAGAATCATTTGAACCAAACGCTTCTACAGTAATTTATTAATTACAAGGCTGATCTTCATCACAAAAATGATGTCCAACATGATTTAAAACAATAGTCTATTCAACAAAAGACTGATCTTCAAAACTGTTAAAAGCATTATGAGAACATTCCAAACTATCTTCATTTATTTCATCACTAAAATCATTTTCAACATGATTTAAAATGTGAAGAACCTACGACAATTAGTTAATGAAAATACACGAGATAGCAGAAATAACAGAACTCAGAATCACTTTTATTTATCGTAGGCCACTTCGAGGAGGAAACCTCCTTTGAGCAAGCTCAATACAAATAACTTCATGGTACCTTCATTGGTCTCAACACAAACTTATATACTAAGTCTAGGCACCAATACCATTGGTCAATACCATGTGTCAATACAAACCATGGGCCAATACAAACTATGGATCAACAATTACTACAGGACGACTTACAAAGCATATGCATCCAACAACAATAAGACAAACTATGGATCAACAAATACTACGGGACGAATTACAAAGCATATGCGTCCAACAACAATATACTAAAAAAGTAAATAGAAGGGTTGACATGGGTTCCTAACATCCCCTCTCCCTTAGAAAAAGCTTTGTCCTCAAAGATTTAGGTATGGAAATTGATGCAGAATCTGAAGGAGTGGTTCCCCTGTAGCATCCTCGACTTACATTCCGGGCCACTGACGCCTTGTGAGTTTTAGGGAGGGTTGCTTAGAAGGCTGTAGACGAAGAAGAACCATATCAGCTGCGTGAAAAGTGTGCTCAGAATGGTGCTGATCGGCTTGTTGTTTCAGTCAAATTCTTTTATTGTGAAGATTTTCCTGTAGAATGAGAAGAATCTGATCGTGGTTTCAAAGAACCAAGTCAATTTCCTGAACTGGGGAACTGCTGAGGGTGTATGGAAGAAGAATTTGCAGTGACTGTCCATAGACTGCTTCATATGGTGTCCTTTTAGATGTGGTATTGTACCACTAGAGTGCTTCTAGGAAATCCATAGAAATAGTTGTCCAAATCTGTGTAGGGATGGGCAAGGGTTCGAGTAGTCCTGAAAGGAGTGTCGTTTCACCCTTGTTAACCTGGAAAGTATCACATTCAGGCACCATCTATTGAATTGTCATTTTCAGTCCCTACCAAAAGAAGTTACATTGTTCCCGGTCATACAATTTGAGGAACCCAGAGTGCCCTGATGATGAAGAAGCATGGAGTTCATAGAAGAGATAGCCCTATTGAACTGATTGCAACCAATTTGGAACAAGCCAAGAAATAGCTGTAAGAGAAACGGGGTCATCAAATGTGCGAGAAGGAGCATCTGCCACCATATTGTCCTTACACTTCTTGTAAGTGAGTGCAAAGGAATAACCCATGAGTTGGATAACCCATTTCAGGTGTGTTGGGGAGGAGACCTATTGTTCCAGGAAATTTTCAAGACTCTGGAGATCAGTCTTGATGCATAAATAATTCCCTAATAGGTATGGCTGCCACCTCTGTACTGTATGCAAAATAGCCATCATTTCCTGCTGAGATGTAGATGCGGCTAAATTCTTACCGGAAAGGTCTTTGGAAGGTGACAAGCCCACTGGTTCAGCAAGGACACCTGCATATCTATCTAAGGAAGTAGGGGAGACCGTTGATGGGTGCATCTGAATGGAAGGGATTTGAGCGATGAAACCATGTGAATTCTTCTTAAGGATCTTTTCCAAACGATGTGAACTGATGATGAGGAGAGACCCTTGTTGTAAGCCCTTAAATTTGTGTTGTTTCCCATTGATTGAAAATTGCATCCAAAGTTCAGCAAAATCCCATAATATGGGGCCAAGTGTGCATAACCATTGAACGCCCAAAACCACATCACATTCACCTAGGGACAAGGCAAACATGTCAGAGCGCAGTTTATAATATTCTAGAGAGATACGCACATTGTGACACTTCCCCTTGCAAGGTAAGGCACCCCCATTGGCAACCATGACTTCAAAGTTGGAGCAAGGATGGGCAAAACAATCAGCATGTTTGGCGATCCGAGGGTCAATGAAGTTATGAGTGCTACCAGAATCAATGAGTATTGTAAGAGGAAGCTTCTTGAAGTAACCCCTGACCCGCATTGTTTGGGGGCTGGTGACGCCAGATAAAAAATGGAGAGATATCTCTAGTTGTTCATACTAAGATGGGGGGTCAATAGGCGGCTCCTGAATGTCGACTTGATCATCCATTGTATCTGGAGTTTCTTCACCAATTGTAGAGGCAGGCGGAGAATCCATATCTAAGAGATAGAGATTTTGTTGAACACATCTATGTCCCCGAGTGAATTTCTCATCGCAATTACAACAAAGCCCTTTTTCTCTGCGTGCTTGCATCTCTGTTTCAAACAAATGCTTGATAGGAGTTGGTCGAGGAGCTGGCGGGATGGGAGGTTGTTGAGAACCCATATTTCGAAAGGGAACACAAGTGGGTTTGGAGCGATGTTGGGCTGCAATCTTCTCGTCTGCCAACTTAGCCAACCCTAGGACTTCCATCATTGTGTTGGGACAAAACATTTTAACCTCTGACCCGATTTCATCCTTAAGACCACTGATAAAACAAGTCCTGTAGAATTCATTAGACAATCCTTCTGTGTGATTGGATAGTTTCTCAAATTTTGTCTGATACTCTCTCACAGTGCCACTTTGACGAAGTTTAGTGAGTGCTCCAGTGAAGTCATCAAAAACACTAGGACCAAATCGTTGCAAAAGGAGTTGGCAAAAATCTATCCATTTTGGCTCGTCATGAGCCTTGATGTACCAATGGTACCATTGAAAAGCTTCCTGTTCCAAATGAAAGGATGCAAGTGGAAATTTTTGGACATCAAAAGTATTATGCAGACTGAAATATTGTTCTGCACGATAGATCCATCCAGTTGGATCAGTACCATTGAAGCAAGGAAATTCAAGCTTCGGACCACGGAAATTGCTGGAAGAAGAGAACCCATTGGCTGTAGAAGATTCTTGCTGTCCGTTATTGTTCATGGTTGAATGCTAAAGGTGGAGGATGAGAAGTTTTTCATCCAAATCTTGGAGTTTGGTTTGGATGGCTGCAAGTGCTTTCTCCATGGTTTTTGCTCCTGCATGGGTTTTTTTTTTTGGGGGGGGGGGAATGGATAGAAAAACACAAACAAAAGCTTATTTAGTAAAGGAAAATTTGGGTTTGGAAAAAAATCGGAGGGGTAATTGGGGTTTGACTAGGTTTTGGACACTTTCTGATGGACAAGGAAGCAAAAAATGGGGATTTTAGAAGCGGGGTGAAAGAATGAGAAAATTTGTCCAAGAGGGACAAAGAAGCAGAAATAGGGAATGAACATGGTGGCAAAATTTGGAGGCGAGTGGGTGAAAATTGAAGAAGTTATGGCAAACCCTAAAAATATACAAATGTGGGATTTATGGATTTGGGAAGTGGAATTTGGGATAGGGTCCTCAGGAATGAAATATGCAGAATGGGATTGCAGGGGTGTCAGTGAAGTTTCAGGGAAAACAGAGTTAAAACAAGGGAGATATGGCGATTTTTTTTTATTTTATTTAGAATGGATTTGAAACGGCTTTCGGAATGGATCGGAAACGACGGGATCTGGAACAACTTAGAATGGATCGGAAATGGTTGGATCTGAAACGACTTTGAGAATGGATTTGAACCGACTATTAGAATGGATCTGCAACGGCACGGAAGTGATCGACAATAGATGGATTTGCAATGGCGCGAAAGTGATCGACAACAGTTTAGCTGAAAATAGATATGGATCCTAGGTATGTTCGGCTTCCTATCAGTTCAGGGGATTCACTCGGGCACCAATGTTGTCTGACGGCTTGCATATTGGGGCAGTACCCCTCACTCCATGGCTCAGGTAAAACTGATAACCGCTTTGCCACAAACGACAACTCTTGGTTTACCTCACGGGTAGGAACTAGTCAATCAGGTAGGGGTCGTTGCCCTTTTCGCTGACAGGTCCTCTCAATGGGCCAGCTACTTTGGGGTTCCTGTGGTACTCCTCACAATGAATTTTAGGGCTTATGCTTAAGTACTTACCACAGTTAAGCGGATATGGATTAGTCCCAAATCCGAAGCTGCAACAGATGCGAAAAATGTTTTTGGCAGAAATTTCACCCAGTGAGCCCAAGAAAGTGCTCTGATACCAGATGTGAAGAACCTGCGACAATTAATTAATGAAAATACATGAAATAGCAGAAATAACAGAACTCGGAATCTCTTTTATTGATCGCAAGCCAATTCGAGGGGGCAACCTCCTTTGAGAAAGCTCAATACAAATAACTTCACGGTACCTTCATTGGTCTCAACACAAACTTATATACTAAGTCTAGGCGCCAATACCATGGGTCAATACCATGTGTCAATACAAACCATGGGCCAATACAAACTATGGATCAACAATTACTAAGGGACAACTTACAAAGCATATGCATCCAACAACAATAAGACAAACTATGGATCAACAAATACTACGGGACAACTTACAAAGCATATGCGTCCAACAACAATATACTAACAAAATAAATAGAAGGGTTGACATGGGTTCCTAACAAAAAACAACAACTTGGTTATCATAATGATTATGATATTCTTCCTTGACAACGGAAATTGAAAATATTTCCTCTTTATCTTCAACTAAGTCTGAAACCACAGCTTCCGCATGACATATTTGGCATCCTTGATTACATTCATCATCATAACTTGTTGGATCATATAAAGAATTTGTATTATGGAAATAAACATGTTCGCAACAATCTTTCAAAAGAAGTTCAACTGAAAAAATGTACTTACAATGTTTCTGGAAACATGCGTAGAATTCTTTTAGTGAGGAAATGCTAGCAGCTGGAAAAGATCAGTACCACTCCTGAGCATCTCCTTCAAGTGAATACATGAACATTTTCATGAGGAAATCCTCATGATGAATTCCAAGCTGATACATAACTTCATGAAATTTCAACAAATGTGTTGCTGGATTGTCATCTTTTTTTTTTACTGAACCATGGAAGGAAATCTCCCCACTCATCCATGATAGGTAATGCATTTGGAAATACTGGAACAACTGAAAAATTAAAAGGTGCAAACCTCCGATCCAGAATGGCTTCCATGGTTTTCGACATCTTGAACCAGTGGAGTCGCCCGGTGAAAAATTGCAGTACAACTATGTGACCAGCCCTTGTTCACCATGAAAGACTGGATCTATGCTTTTTCGTTCTCCCAAGGAAGATTTACTTCATTTATGTCCCCAGCAACGAGGCCAAAAGATGTTAGTACTAAATTTTGCACTGACTGCTAAGCACAAATTTTAGGCCCCTCAAGTTTGGGTATATTTAGATTTGGTTGATAGGGTTATGCAATGGGCCAAGAGATGATTTATAAAATAGATAAAGTAGAAGATAGCTGATAACACCAACTTCTGAAAATAAGATTGGGTAAATGGACTGAAAACAAGGACAATCAAGATGCCTCATGTTCAAAACTAATGATAACATATGGAACAGAGTTTCTCATTCACACATTAACATAGAATACCATATTTAGAAAAAAATTCTAATCATGGAATCTGAGATACTAAATCTGAGTATGAGCCATCACAAAAAAAGTATTGTTGCTCAAGAATACATAACTAAGATCAATTAAAACATAACTGCACAATATTCACATTTAAAAGAAAATATAGAACCTAACTCATAGAATATGAATTCTTGCATTCAAATAACATATCTCCAATGAAAACTTACAGAGTATGTATCTTCATGCTTTCAAAATAATCAGCGCTGATATTTTACCATCTCATGGCCTCTCAGCTAGAACTACCCCTTTCCTGCACCTCTTCCTTCATAGTTTATATAAAGATATTACTTTCTTATCAAGATCCAAAAATAATGGATCTAGTAACTTCTTGATACATATTTTAGCTTGCTGAGGATATCTCATCCAAATTCAAAATGATGAGGTGACTCATTAACCAATTGATTTAGCAGTTTTTTAGGAAACACAATTTCAAAAAATATGGAAAGATAGGGCTTGAAACCCAATGCATATATCTCATATACTAAAACCTATGTAAAAAGTGAAAGAGATTTTTGTATATCAGTCCATTCTTAATAAAAACCTCTTTCATTTTTCAAAATTTTCTCTCGATATTCTCAGTAATCGCGCCCAAAGTTTGTGACTAAAACAGGAAATCATTTAATATTTTAATTCTGGAAAAATAGGCTGTAAAGATCCCTTCGATTATTCCAAAAAATAAAAGTTGTTGAAAAACTGAAGGAGGTTTTTGTGAATGAGCCCGTTCTTAACAAAACCTCTTTTTTTTTCAAACATTCACTTCCACTTCCTTGTAATATGTGCCCAAAGACAATGACTAAAACAGGAAAATACAAGTAATTATGTTTGAAAAATACTTGGTTTTGATATACTTTGCCTTGGGATATTGGATATTTAATTATTGGCATTTGAATAGAATTCACCAAGTTAAAGATTTGACGTGAGGATAACTAACCATACTGACTGGAACACTCACAAATTTGGTGAAAATACTAGCGGACATTCCGGCAACGAAAACTGGGGTGGCTCTTTACATGCGCGCTGCCAGAATCTAAAATAATTTGATGGGGCATATTTTGGTGCCAACAACAACCACTATGAAATCTTAATTTGATATAAGAAAATCACAAATACTCACAAAATTTTCTATCAACCCCTTTTTTCCTTGTCGTCCTGTCTTCTGTGTTGACTGGGATCCATGTTGTTTTCTTTTCTGCAATTTAATGTTCAATTAATTAATGAGATGTACATAATCCAAAAAAATCAATGATTTCATACATTTGAAGCACGTTGTTGTTGATATGGATCCATCAATGTTTTACGCTCTCCTGGACTTATGTTGGTAAGAATCTTATCGAACTTACTCATTTTTTGGATCTGCATGTCACACATGAACCAATACATATTAGTTAAATTTACAAATAATTCAAACAAATTAATTTAAATAGAGAAATTAAAAATCATTTGCATTCTTCATAATTATGGATGTTCTCCCATTATGTTGACTAAAATTGTTGTTCATTGAACTCATACCATGCATTTTATATCAACAAACAACCTATACCATTAAATACCGAAGCTATCAATATATTACAGAACTTCAAAATAGAAAACAAGTATATATCGATGCGCTTAATTACATAAAACGCCCCGATGCATTTATGCACATTCATGCACCGGGGCGTTATATCAACAAAGGCGCACCATGCACGGATGAATAAATTATTTAACATTTTAGGAAAATAAAAAATGTTGTGTTCCTACCATTAGCGGTGCGATATTCGTATAAATGCACCAGGTGTTACTATGATGTTGTGGCACCGAGAATTGAGAAATGATTTTTTTTTGTTTTTAAAAAATGAATATATTCTCACACATATCAGTTCTAGTGCGCTAGTTTTACATACACAACGGTGCATTCATGTCACATAGGTGCACCGAAAATGACGAATGCATTGTTTATTAAAAAATTAAAAGAAAAACTTGACAAGGATGACATGGTTACAGATTCTACCCATAATGTGGCCCCATCTCATTCTACCCTTTGTATATATAATCACAAACTCATCAAATCTAAAATCCATAAAATGAAAAATTGTAATTGTGTAACAATAAAGGGATTTAAACCTTAATGTAAAATTTTGTAGCCACATAATTGCAGCCATATAAAATGAAAAGAAGCAACAAGAAAAAAAAAGGTAACTATGAAGTTTTTTTTCTAAATCTAGTTGAACTCTAAATAGGATAATAAGATCAATAGTAATATTTTACATACTTGAAATTTTTACTATGTAGGGTTTTGTTTGATTCACCATAACTAGAAAATTCGATCCTCAAAATAATTTGATTGCTTCAAATTCCTTCCACGTAAGTCTCTCTTCTGAAACCCTCCCTTCAAAATTTCGGCAAAAGAATGAAATAATGTGTAGTTTTTTGCTTTTAAACACCTTTTAGAATTAGTCTTCGATTTTAAAATTTTCGCCCTTTTTCAGTTTAGGGAAAAAATAACTTTTGATATTTGTTAAAATTTTGATTTTCGACATTTCCGGTGCATTTTTTTTTTATGCACTAGCGCGTATATACACCAACCACACCAAGTCATTATAATTTCAATGTCACACCATATAAATAGGAAATACAAAAATTAAAAAATTAAACTCTTGCAATGGTGCCTATCGAATTCATACACACCGGTCCGCATGTATTTATAGAATGCACTGGTGATAATTATTTTGCAAAAATGCATCGATAAATATCAGCTATCAAATGTAGTGGATATTTTATTCTATGGTGGCTTTTATGGATGTTGATATCCAGTCTGTTTGTTGTGAGGACACACCGGTGCGTTACTTAGAAAATTCCATCGGCTTTCTTTGAAAATCCCATGGCTTGGTGTGTCAACTTAAAATTATATATTCATCTCAAATGTTCTTTTAGTATTCAACCACACCAATTACAATGTTTCATAGTATATATATGTTGCTTAAACTGACCATGTTCTTATAAATTACAAACTATATTGGAATTTATATTTTCATATAGTTCTTAAAACTATTTTAAGATTGTAGAGACATATATTGATTGTTGATTTGGATCAAATGTAGGGATAAAAGGTTATAGTATCAAATGACCAATTCTTCAAATTCCAACTCATTCCATCTTGTTCAAAGTTCGACGAGTTTTCCCTTTCCATATCCAGTAAATTCATGTTTTATTTATATTTTGATGATTGATTGGAATTTATGTTACTTATCCATGTGAATCTGAACATCAATTTATTCTATATTGCATGATCCTGATTTAGGTTCGAGTTCAGATGCACAAGATATTCCACCAGTTTCAAAACGTTGTAATCTCTTGTCGGGAGCAAGATACTGCAAGCAATTCATAGATGAAAATGGGAAGCCACTTTACCCCACCAATTGTAACATGCCATCTTCAAGCCACAATCTTGGTTCATCGACGGTAATTCATTGTGAGCTAGATCTATTTAATGACACCCCAGTAGTTTGTGGTTTTGCAAAATGTCAAGGGTTGAAGGAGAACCCTTGGCGTGTCACACTCACCCATTACATCAATCATAGATTACCCAATGTTCATGGTATAATACCCCCTACTGTAGTAAAGAAACAAACAGGTGATATAGAAAAGACATGTAGGAACACTTCTCTATGCTCATTCTTGAAAAAGTTAGAAGCCAAAACAACTATGTCTCGTCCTAAATTGAAAAACCCTTATGCTTATGTTCACTCAACTAAAATTTCTAGTGATCCAAAGTATGATATGAATTCCACCCAACACATCTCTACTAGAAGATCCAAAAAGTTCTATGAGTTGATAGAAAAATGATCCAAGTACACACCAAGTTCCATCCAATTGTTGGAGGGTAGCGATGATTTCTCCCTTCCTATGAATTTGCAAAGTAAATATCCAACTTCTTACAACTGCTCTTTGTATGGTGCTTGGCCATCTTCTCCACCTGTGCATGATGTTGGAACCGAATTATCCTTTTGTGGTAATCGTTTTATGATTTCCAAGTCTAATATAGATGTTGCAAATATGGGGTTGTTTATCCTTTCACATGTACTCATTTCTCATAAGCAATTAGTATCACTTATGCCATTTTTCGGTCCCTTCTATTGTCGGTCAGATTACTTGAATATTTTTAAATACAAGCATAGCATTTCCATGGATAGTATGTGAATGAATGGTTATGTTTCTGGAAACTTTAACAAGAAGAACCTATTATATATAGATGGTCATCCACGCATTCATGGGAACATTGCAGGGTTCATAAATAATTCTAGGTGCTCTTCATTTTCTGCAAATTGTTCTTTTGAGGAACACTTCAATGACCATGATTTATTTATGAAAAGGAAAGCATCCATATTTGTTGTTGTACATGCAATACATAGTTTGTCTCCTGGTGATGAGTTGTTAATAAACTATAACTTTCATATACCACCAATCGCTCACCAGATATGCCTTGCATTGGGATTATCCTTAGACATCCCCTTGGTGGGTAAGAAAAAAAAACATTGATTAGATGTATTTTTTAATTTTCAATATGTTAATGCATTGCTCAGTTTGAAATTTTGTTTTATAAAGTATTAATTTAATTTATAAATTGATTTTTTTATGGCCAAAATAGGGGACTTTCCCTAAAATACATGTGAATCATCATACACTCAAGGATGTTTTTTCACACCATTATCATATGTGTAATTGTTACGCCAAAATATCACACACGTACTCATGAATTGCACTACATGTGATTCTAGCTCGGATACAACGCTCTTCTACGATTAATTGTATTTGTTAATTTTAATCTAAATGTTGGCTTTATAAATTGTTTGCAGCTTAACATTTTCTATTGGAAATTATTCACGTGCTTTTGTAGTAATTCTCTTTTATAATGTTGGATCAAACCAATTTCATTGTGCTGAATAACATCATCAATGGAATGTTCAATATTTTTGAAATCAGGATTTTGACGATGAGTGACCTATCTACCATCTTCTGTTGCATCCCAACACAATTTCTAATCGAGAGAAGGATGAAAAAAGAGCACAACTTGGAGAGGAAGCATACCAAGCATGTTTGAATCAACCACCTATTCAATTTCCACCACATCCATACTCACCAATTACGAATGCACATAGTAATTATAGTTTTTCACATGTTGGAAATGGGGGAAACGAAGTAGAGGGTGGTATGGGTGAGTTATTACGACAAACAAGTTCCCTGGATGCAATGCTATTACATACATTCCAATACAATAAGCTAGGTGATGATGCTCATATCATTGAAACCTTCTTCGAAGGCCTTAAATCTGCTTCCACCACGCCTCTCTTTGGATCTGGCCAATCAAAGTCTACACAATTAGGGACAACTACAATGTTACTATACAACTTGAAAGCAAAGTATGGCATGTAAAATGCATGTTTCTCGGTACTTTTGAGGTAACTAACAATGAACTACCTTATATTTTGAGGAATATTGTCACACAATCAACATTGAAAATGGTCAATTTTATGAACGTTAAATGACAATGTACATTTTTATTTCCCATTAACTGTAGGTTATTCAAAGATAATGTACTTCTAAGTTATAATGTCTTGACCGGAAGTTGCGAAGAGGAAAAAAAAGTTTAAAATGTTGGGTGTTGAGTACATATCATGCATGTCCCAATGATTGTATTCTATATAGACGTGAATATGCAGACAAAGAGATATGTCCAAAATGTGGGCATGATAGGTACAAAGAATCGAATAACAAGGCTAAAGCACATGGTCTTCCTCATAAGATATTGAGGAACATGACTATAATCCCAAGGATATGAAGGCTCTTTCATTGCAAAGAATTAGCTATGTTGCAGGTATGACATGCCTCGCATCGAATTGGGGAAGGAGGTATGCAAATCAAAATAGATTCAATAGCCATGAAGCATATAGAAGATACATGGCTTGATAAATTAAAGAATGAAGTACAGATCCTTCGATTGAGCATATCCATTGATGGCGTCAACCCATATGCCCAACCAAACACCAGATATACTATTTGGCATGTAGTAGCGATCAATAACAAAATTCCCCCATGGTTGTCCGTGAAGAATGAATATCTTTTGTTGGCTCTTATAGTCCCTGGTAGAAGATAAGTGAAGAATATGGATGTTTACCTACAACCATTGATCGATGAATTCAAGGAATTATGGGAAGGGATACAGGTATATGACGTATCAAAACCCATCCCAATAGAGAGGATTTTTATGTTGTATGGCATATGTGAATATACCACACATGGTTATTTGGGGTTAGGATTTTTATCTGGTAAATATGTTGTTTGATTTTTTTATATTCAAAGCAATATTTCTTGGCATATTTAATTCAGTGAAATTGTACAACTGCTCAAAATCACATGCCTATAATCCCAAGGATCGGAAGGCTACGAAATATAGTGTCGAGGGTATTCCTCCTAGAAAAACACCCTTACAAAAGAGCAACATATTCTTTCAATAGTAAACTAGAGAGAACCCAAAGGCCTGAAATAATGACACCGACTGAATGTCTTAGGGAATATGATAGAGAGAAAGAGAATGAATTTGTAGAGATGTTTCAAATGGGGAACCTATGGTTGATGATCCATAATTCTTCGACCCCTATGTTGAGAAAATCCCCATCGGTATGAAAAGGAAATCGAAATTTTATGAGCCCCCATATTGGGAGAATCTTAAGATTTCCCACTTACTAGATATCATACATATATTAAAAAATGTTTCATCATCTTTTTGGTGCCACATATCATTGAAAAAGAGTGACACGTTGGTAGTTAGGAGAGATCTAATTTCTTCAAATACTAAAAGGAAGCATTGTCCAAGACAAAAAATTAGAGGAGAGGTTATCCCCCCTTCGTCATTTAAAGGCGGCGATGTACCATGGGTTTTGAAGAAATATTATCTTTCTTTGGAAAAGGAATTTATATTGGGTGTGAAGGAACCTTCTTTATAGGGGTCTACTCTACATCCCTGCTTCACTATAGATGAAAATTTGTCGGGTTTGGAATCACATGACCATATCAACCTTCTAAGGGTACATATAATATCAAAAAAATGTTTTTATTTTTTATTTATATCTTTTATCACACAAGTTAAATTAATGCAAATAAAATTTATGTTTACTTTGTAGTGTCATTATTTGTTGTTGGTACGTGGGTGTGTGAACCACGACTTTCCCGATGACGTACGATGCTCCATATCTAAACTATCTTCATTTGTACTGTGGATCGCATCAAAGGAGATTTACATCGATAGTATTCCATGGTGGTTTCAAGAGATAACTGAGATTGTTTGTATGTTTGAGAAGGAAATTCCGTCCAGTTTCATGGACTTGCAGGACCCATATTCATCTTCTAATTCACCTAGTCAATGAGGTTGAATTAGTCAGGGTGGTCTCATGTCATTGTATGTACTCCTTGGAGAGGTACATGAAAAAATTGAAGGGATTTGTTTGAAAAATGGAAAAAACCAATGGGTCTATGGTAGAGGGATACATAGTATATGAATCATTCTATTATGCTAGTGAGTATATCAAGAAAATCGACTGCACAACGGGAACATTCATTTGGTATGATGAACGTGATGAGGAAAAAAGGGAAGGGAGCGACTGCAAATGAAACAAAAAAGGAGCATGTTAAAGAGTAAGTCACTTATCTTTCAATCTTCACTTTTCCACATACTAACTTGATCCACATCCTAGTTGGAATTTATTGTCAGATGCTAACTTCGACACATCTTCGACCAGTCATCGCTGTTGATACAACTTCAACAAGTTTCGCGGTGACATGACTTCGACAACTTCAACACTTCGACAGGTTCCGAATTCGACACAACTCTGGAGAGTCTCGACTTCGACATGTTCAGCAACCTCACAGTTTGTGGCATCGACAAACAACGTTGACATGCGACCAACGACTATCGAACTTCGACAGATTGTCTCTTTGTCTTCCAGTCAACTGTAACAATTGAACATTTGAGCCATTCTAACTTCTTCTTTGTAACTGAACGTAACGGGTAGGCACCCAAGCGTGTTAGAATTCTATATAAGCATGTATAACATTGTAACATATATCGTTTGCAAGTAATAGAAGAACAGTTCGCATTCTTGCATATTGTCTGTGTGTATTTATGTTTATCTATATTGCATAATCATGCCTTTGCTCATTCTGTTTATTAAGCTTCTTCCATAATAGACCGACTCATTCAGTTGAACTGTTGTCCCCCTCATGCTTCCTACACACAACCTAGGTCATTGGTATCAGAGCACACTCATTTTTTTGTGCTTAAGTTTTGCGTATACACTTCTCTTGAAGTTACCTGACTTATGTCGGTTCAAACTCGCTCGCAATATCAACAATCCAAGCAGACGTTAACTCCAGAAATGACAGAAGAAACAGACGATAGACATGCAGCCGACGAGACAACACAGTTTATTGAGAAAGCTCTAGCTCGACAACGAACTGAAATGTTCGCCCAGTTCAATGAGATTCTCTTGCAATTCGCTTCGACATCCGAAGGATCCTCGACGAGAACTCACTCCGATCAAATCAGCCCCTTCAAAGTGCAATGAATTTGGACATACCAAATCTTGAAGGTAAGATTGACACGGAATTCATCGACAATTGGGTGCAACAATTGGAATCCTATTATGTTGTAAATCAACTCTCCGAAGCTGAAAAAGTCACCATTATGTCCTTAAAGATGTCAACCTCCGTGCACTGTTGATGGGAGAACCTCTCGACAAAGATGGAGAAAAGCGGAGACCCCATCGACACATGGGATAAATTCATCGAACACATCTGAAAGGAATTTTACCTGCCGAAACACCTCGAACAAAAATATAACAAGTGGCAACAACTAAGGAAATGGAAAGACCAATCAGTACATAGTTACACCGATGAGTTCTACCGACTCATGGCAAGACTTGGCATCCAAGAAGAAGAGAAATTGCTTGTTCTGAAGTACACTAGCGGATTTTCCTAGTACATCCAGCATGAGATGGAATTTCTGACTGTCAATATGCTTGTGGATGCTTTTCACTACACCAGCAAACTAGAAACCAAGAAGAAAGGAAAAGCATGTTTCACGACAAAGCCTACATCAGGACGACCACCCGACAAGAAGGCACTAGGCGACTTCGACAAGTCAAAATATTCTCAGCTGACACCGCCAAAGCCAGATCACGGTAAGAATCCTTTTCATAAGAGGGAACGTAGAAAACAACCACCGACCGAAAAATGGTGCGATTACCACCACTCATCTTGGCATGTTACGTCTGAATGCAAATCTCAGAAGACATTTTTGATGAAAGTGTCGACCTCCGACGCATTCGACAAGATGGTGGAAGAATCTGATCCAGACCCAACAACCCTTTTCACCTCGACCACTCTAGCAGCCTCAATTTTCGTCGACAAGGAGGAATGAGAACGCATGTTCCTTACAATGATATGGGTCTAGAGAAACCCATTGCATCTGATTGTGGACAACGATAGCCAAAAGAACTTCGTTTCCGAAGATCTTGTGAAGAAATTAGGTCTTGTTACCACTCTGCATCCTCAGCCTTACAACATTGGTTGGATGAAGGATGGAAAAGAACTACGGATCACTCGACAATGCAAACTCGCCTACTTCATAAATCCTTTTGAAGATGAAGTACTCTGCGACATGGCACCACTCTCCGTAGCCGACTTCCTGTTTGAGAAACCTTACCTATGGGATAGACATGGAAGTTATCAGTCACGGCCTTAGAAGGTGATTGTAAAAATATGAAATCAATGGTTCAGCATACCAGAGCGTCAACCCACACCAACGGTTGCACTGATATCTTCCAAACAGACAAAGAAGTTCATCAATCATGCTCAGAAGTTTGCATTAATCATGATCAAGCCGCAACATTCTAAGAAGACTGCAGCAATGAGTCGAGTCACCGACCAATGCAGCTCTCGACAAAAGCATCAAGTCGATCATATTCTCGATGAGTACCAAAACCTCTTTCAAGCTCCAGATGGAGTACCTCAACATTTTCAGGTAAAACACTCCATTGAACTTGTTCATAGTTCTTCTTTGCCTAACGCATCTGTTTATAGAAGATCCATTCTCGAAAATGAAGATATTTGCAGACAAATCCAAGAATTAATCGACAAAGGTCATATCCGACCCAGTTCCTCTCCTTGTGGAAGTCCAGTCATCCTAGTTCCGAAGAAAGATGAGACTTGGCACATGTGCATTGACTACAGAGCTCTCAACAAAATATCGGTGAAGAATCGGTACCCTCTTTTGCGAATAGAATAACTTATCGATTGTCTGAAAGGTGCTAAATTACTTACTAAGCTCTATGAAATCTAAGCACAGCAGATCTATTGAACAAGTAAATCAATTACAACAGATGCATAAAGAAGAATATGTGTAAAAATGTGCAAGAGAATTGCAGTAGTGCTCTATTGAACTCAAAGTAGAATACAATACAATGTGCAGTCACAATGACTGAATAATTCGAATTAACCAAGGAGGTCATTCGAATATGCTGCATGGAATAGCTTGGCTCCACTAGGAGTCCTCATCATCATATCAGTGAAGTTGATCCGGATTTATGTGGGAACGAAACAAAAGATAGCATATACAAAATCATATACAGAGATATATTGCAAAGAACACAGTGATACAGTAAACACACATTCTATTAAATAGCGGAAATAGAATAGACTATAAAATACAATAGCTGGAATGGTGGTAGCTATCTCTTAGAAGAGATGTGGCCGCTATGCTCATTCGTGCCAAGATGAATACAAAGAGAGTCCAAAAGGCCTATTTAGAATAAGCATGAGGGAAATAATCCCAAACATCCAAAAACCTAACCCTAGAAGATGAACCATCATAAAGTTTGCGGCCCTAAGGTGGTTAGTAATTTGCCAAAATTGCCAGAAGAGTAATTTGCCAAAATTGCTAGAAGACTGTTTTGAGCCAGTAGGAAGAGGTGGGCCGCCACCAATATCCACCTGGATCAATCCTCCCTCCTTAAGAAGCAATGGTCTCCATTGCATTAAATACCTTATCATATGTCGAACTGTGTGTTGAGTTGAGATCCTGGTGCGGCGTTTGTTGAAGAGAAAATGTTGCCTTTCTTAGAAATCTTCAAAGGGTTGTAATTGTTGTTGCTGACTGCGCTGGAGCTGTTCAACAGTTTTGGTTTTTGTGGTATCCTTGGTTTGCACTAGTGTGGATGGTTTCTTTTTGGGAAAGCACCTTGAATGCATGGCCTTGCACTACAAAGGTACTCGAATAGGCGATGCTGCACTGAACTTCTGTTTTTCTTGTTTCTGCTGAGTAGAGGGATAATGGGCAGAGATTTTGGATGTCTCTGCGATCTGATGTTCTCCTTCAGTGGCAATTGCGAATAGGGAAAATTTTCCAGTGTGGGAGATTATCTTCCTGCCCTGCTTGGTTGGGGTAGGTGCAACTATCTCTGGTATCCGATAGAGTTGTCCTCCCAAAGTGACAATGACACTGCGAGGTCATGATTCATATACAGCATGACGCTTCCACATATATGGTTGTCCTAAAAGAACATCACATACTTCAAGTGGGGCCACATCGCACAATACCTCATCTTTGAAGGGCTTGATGCCATATGGTAGGCGACATTGGTGACTGACGTGGATCCCTCGTCCTTGGCTTAGCCATCCAATGGTGTATGGTTGTGGGTGTGGCGTTATTGGTAGCTCCATTCTCTTGATGACTTCTACTGAGATCAGGTTCTTCTGGTTGTCGCTGTCCACAACAAAGTGTAGGGGAATTCCCTTTACCCACATCTGTGAGTGGAAAAGGAGCTCCTCTGCCTATGACTCGTCATGTTCCTCTGGTTGAATCTGCGTAGTGGCAACAATGGCATTGGGTTCTACATCAATGATTTGCTTCCCTTTTCGTGCGGCTATGAAATTAGGTTCTGAGTCAGAATCGGAACTAGGATCTGATTCTGACGCTTTGATCTCAACCACCAATGACTGTTTTGAGCAACATTCATCAGTGTTGTGCCAGGGGATTTTGTGGAACTCGCACCACTTCCTGGTGTCCTTCTTTGCCTTTTCATTACCCTTCTTCGCTTGTGGTTGGGACTGGTTGTCCTTTCCCTGCCCCGTTTTCTGCGAGCCAGAGTTTCCCTTGCCCTGCTTCTGCGCAGGTCCGAAGTCACGCTTGTTCTTTTGCTGAAATTTCTACTCAATTTTGACAGCACATCGATAGGCGGATCTGAGTGAAGATATTTCCAGGAAATCCATCTTTGTTCGTATGTACCAGTGTAGGCCACTGCGATATTGCAGTACTAGGTGTCGCTCGGAGTCCTTTATACTTAGCTTTGTGCGCAAGGTATGAAATTTGTTGGTGTACTCCGACACCGTTTGGTCCCTCTCTTGATGCAGAATGGTCCATTTTGTGTACTGGTCATCACAGTTTCCAACAGGGTAATATTGTTCCTTGACAGCATCTATAAAAGAGGCCCAAGTGGGATTGGAATATTCAAACAATACAGACTCGCCTGATGAGTTTTGCTCACAATAAGTTTCCCACCAATTTTTGACATGGGGGACGACCTTAAGGAGCGCAAAGATGATCTTTTCCTTGTTGAAAAATTTGTGGACAGAGAAATACCATTCTAGTAGATTCAACCATTTATCTAGGGCATCGGCATCTATATGGCCTTCAAATAACGGAATATCAAAATTAACTTGTACCTTGAAGGGAGTCGTAACTCCGAAATGGCTGCATTTGCCGTTTTTGGCATGTGTCAAAGGATCTCGGTGAAATTATCCATCATCTTGTTCCTCTATCGCACGAGGGCTTCCTCGAGCAACAGCTTGATAGGATCTACTGCTCCGTCATCTCTCTTTTCTTCCGCCATGGGAGGCTGTTTGGGGCGGTGAGAGTGTCTTCCCCAAGTGAAACTAGTTCAAGACCCAACTCTCTGTATCCTGACCTCGTCGGGGACATGCACCAAGAAACAATCGAAGAGCAGACCGCTCTGATACCACTGATCCGGATTTATGTGGGAACGAAACAAATATAGCATATATAGAATCATATACAGAGATATATTGCAAAGAACACAGTGATACAGTAAACACACATTCTATTAAATAGCGGAAATAGAACAGACTGTAAAATACAATAGCTGGAATGCTGGTAGCTATCTCTGAGAAGAGATGTGGCCGCTATGCTCATTCGTGCCAAGATGAACACAAAGGGAGGCTGAAAGGCCTATTTAGCATAAGCATGAGGAAAAGAATCCCAAACATCCAAAAACCTAACCCTAGAAGATGAACCGTCATAAAGTTTGCGGCCCCAAGGTGGTTAGTTGAACAGTCAACTTCTCGGGGTCATAACTTTTGCATACGATCTACGTTTGGGGCGCTCGATAGCCCGTTGGAAAGGTCTATATGAGATTTACAACTTGTGATTGGGGCCAGATGTATGTTGATGGAAACCATTCCCCCCCCCCCCCCCCCCCAATTACCAAAAAAGGTCGTTTAGGGCCTCAAAACGGCTCCGGAAGTATAGGACCCGAAAAACTGCTAAAAATAGTAATTTTCCAAAATTGCCAGAAGGCTGTTTTGAGCCAGTAGGAAGAGGTGGGCCACCACCGATATCCACCTGGATCAGAAGTCATCAATGCACTAGTAATGGTCAACCAGGTGTCAAACTGAGTCTAACTAAGTGTGGTAGGTGTAACTAGCGCATGGGAGCACTAATGTAGGGAAGGAGGCTCAATGGAGGGCACATGGGAAGCTAACTGGAGTCGGATAGGAAATCTAGTCTCACTGGGGGTCCAACAGAGTGAAACAATCAGTTGAGGAGTCAATCTAGCCTTAAATCAAGGAAAGATCCATAAATTACTCAACTAACTGAAGTGAACTGAGTGGTAGGTGAATAAGTGTGCATTTCTTAGGTGGTAGGTGAAAGGTGGGCTCCTTACTGACTAGGAGGGCTAAAAATGCATGGAAAGGAGCTCTTGAGGCTAGCAAAGTGGGGACTGGGTGCTGGAGGACACCTCACTAATGATTGGGAGGCATGCAAAATTGCATGATATGCATGATATGCATGATTTGCATGACTGCATGATATGCATGATATGCATGATTTGCATGACTGCATGATATGCATGATATGCATGACTGTATGAAAACATGATGAGAATATCCTAACACCCCCCCCCAAGCTATACTATGTAGTAAAAAATAAAAGATAGGGCCTTGGTAACTAGACCAAAGGTCACCTCAATACAATAATCCAAAAATGCTAGAAATAAATCTAAGTGAGGAAAGAGGGAAAACCCAATGGGAAGAAATCCCCCCCTCAAGCTGAACATAGAGGGATCTAATCTGTCTCCACCGTGATGGAACTTACCCCCAACAGTGAATGGAGGTAAGAGAACTTCTTCTTAGTGAAGCTCTTGGTGAAGATGTCTGCAATTTGCTCGTCGGTAGGGAAATATTGCAAAACAATGGTTCTGTCATGCATAAGCTCTTGGATGTAGTGCATGTGGATCTCAATGTGCTTGGTGCTTTTTCTTTGAAATGGATCCGTCGAGATCTTGATAGCACTTTGATTGTCACAAAAGATGACATTCGAAGTAGTACTACCAATATCAAACTCTGCCAAAATACCCTACAACCAAACTGCCTGAATGCAAGCATTGACTTCCCCTCGATACTCTGCCTCTGCTGAAGATAAGGCAATGGCTGCCTGCTTTTTTCTTGACCAGAAAATAGGCCCAATTCCAATCATGAAAACATAACCGGAAGTGGACTTCCGATCAATACTATCACCCGCCCAATCTGAATTAGTGTACCCAACCAAATCTAGCTCAAAATATGTAGCATAGTGTATGCCAAAATGTCTAGTACCCTACACATAGTGCAAGATCCTTTTGGCTACCCGCCAATGGAGCTCATGGGGCTGCTGCATATATCTTGATACAAGAGAACCGATCAACTATTAATACAATGTAGAATCTGCAAGCGGTGTAGAATCTCCCTCCTCAAGACTGATTCCTGAGAGGAATGGGAATGGGGCTTCCTTACAATATGACATATTGAATTTGTTTAACAAGTCTGAAACATATTTTTTTCTGAGATATGGTGATCCCATCAAAATTTTGAGCAATCTCAAGCCCCAGAAATTGTTTTAGCAAGCCCAAATTGCTCATGTCAAAAGCTAGATTTAAAGCAATTTTTAACTTGTCGATTGAACTGAGAATGCTACCAGTTATCAAAATATCATCAACATAAAGAAATATAATCATAAAATTACCTTCAGTTTTCTGTAGGTACACATTTGGATCTGATTTGCACCTTCTGAAGTTTTGTGAGAGAAGGAAGGAGTCCATCTTAGCATACCAAGCTCTTGGGGCCTGTTTTAAGCCATTTAATGACTTCTTCAATATGCATACTAACTTTGGATATGATATATATCCTTATATATGCTTCATATATATTTCTTCCTTTAGATCTCCATGGAGAAATGCACTCTTCACATCCATATGGTGCACTTCCCACTGCTTCGATGCGACAATGGCCAAAACTAGACGGATAGAATCCATCTTTACAACTGGTGCAAAGGTTTCAGTGTAGTCCACTCCTTGGACTTGGGAGAAACCTTTTGAAACCAAAAAAGCTTTATATTTTCAGGTTGATCCATTAGCAACAACCTTTGTGCATTAGACCCATTTACATTGGACTAATTTCCTCCCAGGTGGAAGAGAAACTAGCTCCCATGTAGCATTCTTTTGAAGAGAACTGTACTCTTCATCCATGGCGGTTTTCCATCTCGGATCTCAATGGGAATGATAATATGATTTAGGATATGAACCTATCATCAAAAAACATTTCTCTGAAAGTAAAGGATCAGAATATGAAAGAGCCATACCTTCTCTTTGAAAGTCTACTCGAGTCCTCCTTGGATCGGCAGGATTTCCAATGTTTTGACCAGCAGAATTGAGAGTATTTTGGGCCGACTTTGGAAAGTGTTGGGGCAAAACTATATCAGCTTCTGAAGCTTATATATCATGTTCATCAAATTTTTATAAAATATCAGAAATATCAGAACCAATACTTTCATCATCTTCTTCAAATTCGTCTTCTTGTAGAGGTGGTAAATCAACAGTTTCTTCCTCGACTAGTTATAGATTTTGAAGCGGTTCTTCAAATATGACACTTCGCTGAATGAATATCTTTTGGATCTGATATCCATTAGTTTGTATCCTTTTTATTCTTCAGCATATCCCAATAGGATGCATTCTACACTTTGCAGATCCAAATATTTTTTCTTTTCAGTCGGAATTCTAGCCCAAGCGCTTGAGCCAAAAACACGGAAATTGGACACATCAGGTTTGTGACCAGTGTAAGCTTCGAAAGGTGTAATATCAGTCAAATATGAATGTGGAACTCTATTTTGAATGTATGCAGCAAAATTCATGGCCTCATCCCAAAGGTTTTCAACTAAACCTTTTGATTCAATCATAGAGGTTGCCATCTCTTTTAGTGATCGGTTCTTCCTTTCCACTACACTGTTCATCTGAGGTGTGTAGGGAACTGTGTGATGGATTTGAATGCCGCTTTCAACAAAAAGTTGCAGCAGCTCTGATTAGATATATTCACCTCCATTATCATATCTAAGAGCTTTTATCTTCCTCTCAGTGACAGTCTCAATAGAAGCCTTAAAAAACTTGAATTTTTCTAGTACTTCTGACTTGTTTTTGAGAAAGAAAACCCATGTAAATCTGTAGAATTCGTCGATGAATGTCAACACATAGCTCCTGCCATTCATGGAGGTATGAGGCAGTGGATTGCTGATATCAAATGTATCATCCCCAAAATGCAAGAATCTCTACTAGCTTTGCTTTGGTCAAACTTGTGCTCGAGGTGCTTCCCAATGATGCAACCTTTGCATATTCCCTTCGTGGATTTGATCATCGGAAGGCCATCAACCATGGAATTTTTCTGTAGCAGATGCAAATATTTATAATTTAGGTGTCCAAACCTATCATGCCATAGCCTACTAACCTCATTTCCATGATTTAGAAGAGCAGTGGGCTTGTCATGTGGCAGAAAGTGTGAAAATTCATATGCTTTTGAAGCATAATTGGATTTTCCTACCGCAATAATTTTTCCACTTTGAATATCAGAAATTTCAAATTTGTTAGGGAAGAATACAAATTTCTTTGGTGAACCAGTGTGAGTCATCTGATAAACGGAAAGAATATTCGAAGCTAAGGAAGGAACATAGAGAACATTGTGTAAACTGCCATGCTCTAAATGAATGGTTCCTTTGCCCTTTAAAGAGATCTAAGATTCATCTCCCATGTGGATGGAGATGGTGCTATTGGGATCAAATGATGATAGAGAATCTTTATTTTCAGCCATGTGGTTTGAAGCTCCAAAATCAATGAGTAGAGTTTTGGAAGTCGAAATAGTTTCCATGAGTGCATGACCTCTGTTGGGGTGATCATTTTTCTCCTTCTTCCTTGCACCGTCATGAAGGGTTATGTTGTTTTTCTCTAAGAGAAGGGCCATCTGATATATGGTCTTCTTCATGCATGATATTTCAGGATGATATCCCTTGTTGCAATAAGAACATTTAGATTTATCTTTTCCCTCTTTCCCTTTTTGCTTGTTTCTTGAACCGGATGGCTGATCCGATTGTTTTGTCTTCTCTCTTTGCTTAGATAGATCAAACTTTGGATTCTCTTTCTTTTGATTCCCTTTTCCATTCGTAGCTTTGGATCCTCCAACAAATAATTCTTGGTATTTGGAGCATATGGTCCCCATTTGAATGAGTTTAACATGCTCCTTCGTCACGGATTCAATGAAGGCACTTAAGGTAGGCATTTTCCAATTCGGAATTGTGAACTTTCCCATATTGAAAGTTGAAACAAAAACTGAATAATCTTTCCCAAGTTTTGAAAGAATGCATAGGATCAATTGTTTATCTTCTTTTTCCACTCCACATTGCTTCAATAGCATAACCAAGCTTTTAAACTTAGTGAAGAAGTCATTAATGGTCTCGAAATTTTCAGGATTGAGGGAAATCAACTCATTCTCTAGATGATAATATCTCATATCATCCTACTTGCCAAAGAGTGTGTCAAGTTTCTCCCATACCTCTTTCAGAGTAGTCAATCCACTGAGATGGAAAAGAAGATCCTTAGAGATGCTGAGACAAAGGAAACCATAAGCTTCATCAAGCTTATTGAAATAGTTTTCCTTCTCGATTGTTGATGTAGCTTCGACTTCTAGGTCCATGGTAACTCTGTAGAAACCTTTAGAACGTAGCAATATCTCCATATCAACCTTCCACTGAAAATAGTTGAAAGGAGTGAGGATATTTGATGAAGATGTCTCCATCTTTCAAGAGGAGAGAATGTAATAGAAGGAGTGAATAACCTACAAATCATAAGAAAACAAGAACAATAAGGTCGAACAATCCACCATTTTCAAGTCACTTCACACCCGACATAAGACAATCAAGAAAGCTTGAAGACCCAATTATTCGAATCCAGGAATTATGTGGAAGGATTTCGGCTTCTGGAGTGGATTGGAAGAGAATTTTTGGTACTATATGACCAAGAGCAAATGCACATGAGATTTTGCATGCCACTGCTGAAATATTTTTGTGAGCAATTCACTCAATCTTCATGAATAATCCCTGCAGAAAATAATTCTTGTCCCTGCCATGGATCTATTACCATGTGAAATATAAGCACAGTAGATCTATTGAACAAGTAAATCAATTGCAACAGATGCATAAAGAAGAATATGTGTAAAACTGTGCAAGAGAATTACAGCAGTGCTCTATTGAACTTAGAAGTAGAATACAATACAATGTGTAGTCATATGACTGAATAATTCGAATTAAACAAGGAGGTCATTTGAATATGCTGCATGGAATAGCTTGGCTCCACTAGGAGTCCTCATCATCAGATCAGTGAAGTCATCAATGCACTAGTAACGGTCAACCAGGTGTCAAACTGAGTCTAACTGAGTGTGGTAGGTGTAATTGGCGCATGGGAGCACTAATGTAGGGAAGGAGGCTCAGTGGAGGGCGCATGGGAAGCTAACTAGAGTCAGAATATGCAATCTAGTCTCACTAGGGGTCCAACGGAGTGATACAATTAGTTGAGGAGTCAATCTAGCCTTAAATCAAGGAAAGATCCATAAATTACTCAACTAACGGAAGTGAACTGAGTGGTAGGTGAAGAAGTGCGCCTTTCTCAGGTGATAGGTGAAATGTGGGCGCCTTACTGACTAGGAGGGCTAAAACTGCATGGAAAGAAGCTCCCAGGGCTAGAAAAGTGGGGACTGGGTGCTGGAGGACACCTCACTGATGACTGGGAGGCATGCAAAATTGCATGATATGCATGATTTGCATGACTGCATGATATGCATTCCTACATGATGAGAATATCGTAACAAGCTCGACCTCAAGTAGAGATACCATCAGATTCCAATCGAGCCCTCATATGTGTGGAAAACTGCTTTCAAGACCAAGGAAGGATTGTTTGAATGGTTAGTCATGCCTTTCAGCTTAAACAACACCCTTGCTACCTTCATGCAACATATGGATAACCTTCTTCGACCTTTCATCGACAAATGGGTTATTGTTTATCTCGACGATATATTTATTTTCAGTCGATCGTGGGAAGAACATGTTGGACATCTTCGACAAGTATTCGACACTCTCCAGCAACATCGGCTCTATCTGAACATGGACACGTGCTTTTTTGCGATGAACACTATAAAATATTTGGGGTATGTAATTGTCTCTGTAGGCATTCATGTCGATCCAGACAAAGTACAGATCCTCAAAGATTGGCCCATTCCTAGAAGCATTCAAGAACTAAGAAGTTTTCTTGGTTTGGCGAATTTCTATAGATGGTTCATACTCAGCTTCAGTCACATAGCCTGGACCTTGAATTAGTTGACGAAGTGAAATGGGAAAACTATCTTCCATTGGATAGAAACACATCAAACATCTTTTGAACAGCTCAAACACAGGCTTTGCATTGCACCAGTACTTGTGTTACCAGATTTGCATCAGCCCTTTGAGATTGAGATGGACGCATCGGACTATGCCTTGGGCGTAGTGATCACTCAGTCTGGTCACCCAGTCGCTTTTCATTTCGATACTTTTAACGACACAGTTAGAAGATACTTGACGTACGAAAAAGAACTGTACACCATTGTGTAAGCTCTCGAGCAATGGAGGCATTACATCCTTGGAAAGGAAACGGCCATTCTCACTGATCACAAGCCTCTACAGTTCGCTCCGACACAATCAAAGTTGCAGACAAACCGACAACTCAAGTGTATTAATTACCTCCAACAATTCCAGTTGGTGATTAAGTATCAGAAAGGTAAAGCTAACGCCACCGCCAATTGCCTCATTCGACCACCCATTCCTCTCCTTTTGACAGTGATGATTATGCAGGGATATGACACGACCACTTGGAAATAGTTGTACGAGGATGAAAACGACTTCTCAGCAGTGTACCGACAATTACAAACTAACAAGTCGTCGACCTCAGAATCCAACTATTTCCCGAAAGACACCTTGCTATACAATCTTGGACAACTTTGTGTACCGACGAGTGAGCATCATCAGCAGCTTATTTTGGACACGCACTACATCAAGACTGCAGGACACTTTGGAGTATCAAAGACACTTGCTATTCTGCAGAAGTATTTCTTCTGGCCTAAACTCAAATCCGACGTCAAAAATTACATTCGATCATGCGTGGTTTGTGCCATTGCTAAGCCACCTAATCGACGAAAGGGATTGTACACACCTCTACCAGTTCCTAGTTGGCCATGGGAATATATTTCTATGGACTACTTGATGGGTTATCCTACTACCAAACATCAGCATGACGCGATATTAGTAGTAGTCGACCAATTTTCCAAGATAGTCATTCTCATACCATGTAAGAAGACCACAACAGCGCAACAGACCACTCATCTCTTCTTTACACATGTTTGGAAACACTTTGGTTTACCCACAACCATCATTTCCAACCAAGATGCCAGATTCGTCAGCATATTTTGGAAGACCCTCTGGCAATATCTAGACACACGACTCTCATTGTCGACAGCTTTCCATCCTCAGACTGATGGACAGATGGAAGTTGTGAATTGCTTGGTAGTACAATTGCTTCACATGTACAATCACCAGCATCGACGCACATGGGATGATATTCTTCCATACATGCAGCACAGCTACAACTGTGCTTAGCACAACGCTATAGGAAAGAGTCCCTTTGAAGTTTTTTACGGATTTCAACCCTCAGCTCCTATCGACTTGATCATCTCCTCGACACAGCCGAACTCCGACACCGACCACAACCAGCGAGAATTTGATAAAGTAGTCAAGTTTCGATAACAGGTTTGCGACATTTAGCGACAAGCACAAGATATGTTGCACAGAGCAAATGAGAAAGTTAAGGCCCAACATGACAAGCATCGTATTTATCATACATTCCAAATTGGGGATAAGGTATGGCTACATATTAAGAAGGAGTGCTTCACTGGTCCTTTCAAGAAGCTCAAGCCTTTGCGATATGGTCCATATAGTATTCTTCGACAGATTGGAGAAAATGATTTCCAACTCAACATTCCTACTTGCTTGGGTTTGCATCCATTTTTCAATGTGGATATACTTCAACCATACCATGCACCTTTGTTGGAACAAAACGAATTCTCAACAACAGCACCCGAAGAAATCCATCCAGATGTTCAGGAGCCTCTTCCTTGCGACACCATTGTGGGACGATGAGTACGCCTTACAAGGACAAACACAATTCCCTTGTTTCAGGTTGCCAAAGCTGGCCAGATCCCATCTCAAGGAAAGTTGTACTCTTCTACTGAAGTGACCGACAAGTTTCCTCACCTTCACGAGAAAAAAATGGAGACCATTGTTTCTTAAGGAAGGAGGTATGATCCACATTGTAGTTGGTATTTATTGTCGGATGCTAACTTCGACACATATTCGACCAGTCATCATTATTGATACAACTTCGACAAGTTTTGACGCGACATAACTTCGACAACTTCAGCACTTCGACAGGTTCCGAATTCGACACAACTCCGATGAGTCTCGACTTCGACATGTTAAACAACCTCACAGTTTGTGGCATCGAAAAATAGCATCGACATGCGACCAACGACTGTCGAACTTAGACAGAATGTCTCTCTGTCTTCCAGTCGACTGTAACGGTTGAACAGTTGAAGTGTTCTAACTTCTTTGTAACTGAACGTAACGGGCAGGAACCCAAGCGTCTCAGAATTCTATATAAGCATGTATAACATTGTAATATATATCAGTTTTTGATCTATTTGCAAGTAATAGAAGAACATTTCACATTCCTACATATTGTCTGTGTGTATTTGTGTTTATCTGTATTGCGTAATCCTGCTTTTGCTCATTCTGTTTATTAAGCTTCTGCCATAACAGATCCGACTTATTCAATCGAACTGTTGCCCCCCTCGTGCTTCCTAGACACGACCTGGATCATAACTACTCACAAAAAATTCAAAATCTATATTTGATCCCATACATACTGAATGTGGTTTTGTTTCCATGAGTACAACAACAAATTTAGAAATCAATGCCATCATTAAATTCATTCTTTACAATGCGTAGGCAACACATCTATGGGTCGCATTGTATGAAGAGAAGAGGAGGAAATGGGACATTGACATAAAAGAATTCATGTGTTTGCACGATAGAAGCATGACTTTTCCATATCATTTAAAAGAAAATATGCCAATGATATTTCCCAACAGTTGGGTTGCAGACCAAATCATAGATAAATATGGTGCATTCGATCGTTAACTGCCTAAAGAGGAGGATGCGCTAAACATTGAGATTGGGTGCAGCAACTTGATAATAATATATTTATGTACATTTCTAGCTTTATAATGCAACTTTGAATTATAACATATATGTTTATTGAATTAATGGTTGGGTTATTAGACATATGACACCATCATATGTTAACCTTTTTTACATGTTCATTCGTTCCCATCTATGTGGGCTTATGGACATCATTTTCGCACTGAGGATGCTGATGGTGGAAATTTTACACAAGAATGTGGAGTGGAAGTTGAGTTCGACCAATATAGTCGTGATATCCACCGCGATCGAAACATGATAGGAGGTGTTAACACCTAAAAAGTGCTCACTAGCTCATTCCCTTACTCACATGACCCATTTGTCCACTTTTCCACCATCTGAGCCTCTGAAACCAACAAAAGGTCACCAAAAGACCTTAGTACACCCCTTTTTCCATTAAAAAAGATTATTTTTTCAAGAAAATCATAAAAAACCCTCAAAAAGGGTCCAAATTCCCAAAAATATTAAAAAGGGAATTAAAATATTATTTTTATTCAAAAAAAGGAAAAAGGAGGGAAAAGTACCTAAACCATGTTGGTCAATACCATTGGTTTCCACAAAACCACAAATGGTATTCCTCACCACCAAAACCTATAAAAAGGTGGTAGGGGCTCCTCATTTCACATCCTTCCATTATCTCATCCTTATGCTGCTGAAATCTCCCCTGAGCACTTTTAGCCATTGAAGCAACCTTGGAGAAAGAGACCTATTGGAGTTTGGAGCTACTCATCTTGGGAGTTGCTCAACATCAACCTTCACCATTGAAGGTAATATCGCAAGCACTTGCTTGCCCCCCACTTTTCAATACAAAAAATTATTTCTTATGTTTCTTGTTCTTGATTTTGAAATGTTTACATTATTTGCTTAGATTCTTGTTTAGATCCATGAAAAGTATTGTTTATTTAGTTTATTGTTTTTATTTCTATTGAAACTGCTACTACTAGTTAGTAGGTGCCCATAGCACTAAGCTTGGTTGCAAAACCGAGCCAACAGTTTTTGGCGACTCCGCTTTGGTTTGAACTTTAGATCTCTAGTTTTACCTTTAAATCTTAGTTTTTATGAGTTTTTAACCTTTAGATCCATAGATCTGCCATCTTAGACAGCAGATCCATTGCTGCTCTGAGTTTTGGCCCCATAAACAGCCCGAAATTCTCAATTTTCGGGTTCGTTTCTCGGTTTCCGTGCACGGCTTCCGCCTCGCGGTTTTTTGCCAGACAGTCGCGCGGTCCATCGCGACTTTTCTGCGTTTTTCCGCGCGGCCCATCACGGCTTTTTGCCAGACAGTCGCGCGGTCCATCGCGACTTTTTTGCGTTTTTCCGCGCGGCCCATCGCGGCTTTTTGCCAGAAACCCGCGCGGTCCATCGCGACTGTGCGACAGAAACCCGCGCGGTCCATCGCGACTTTTGGCCCAAAACCCGCGCGGTCCATCGCGACTTTTGGTCCAAAACCCGCGCGGTCCATGTCATTTTTTGGCCGCGCAGCTCAATTTTCAAACGACCGTATCTCCCTCTCCCGAACTCCGTTTGAAACGATTTTTTTTCTTCAAATTGGGTGTTTTTGATCAAGGAATCCAAATATGCTATTAGATTTAAGAAATTTTCCATAAAAATTTATCTAATATTGTATTTTAGTGTTATTTATCACTTCAGTTCACCCATTTTGGCTCATTTTTTACAGTATTGATTCTTCATATTTTACAGCCATAGAAAAAATTTTTACTATTTAAAGTGCATATCTAGAAATCTTTTTAAAAATTTTCAAGAAAGTGAAAGAAAGACTCATTATTGCATTTTCATCTAGATTCAAATTTTTTCCTGTTTACTTCTTTAAAATCTTGCCCTTAGCAATTTTTCTCAAAACAAAGAAATCCATTATTTCTTTTAAAAAGAAGTCTATTATTTGCTTTCATAAATCCAAGAAATCCTTTATTTTTTGAGTTATTTTTTGAAAAGCATTTAAATTCCTTTTTAGTGAAAAAGTCATAAATATTTGCTTTTTATTTTCGAAAAATCCTTTATTTTTTAAAAATTTCTTGTAAAAGCATTTAATTTTTTCAAGTTCAGTTTACAACACCTCACGTGCACTCACACGATCACTTAATTGAACTAAGCCTTAAAACGTACCTTAATTTGAACACACTCTTAACCCCACTTGGGGAACACGAAAAGAATTCTTGTAGCTAGGTAGTATTGGGGGGATAGGTGTTCCAATAACACCCCTCAGTTCATACATCTGAGACATAGAAGTTGTCCAATTAGGGAGCTAAAATCTCTTAGTACTTTTTGGCGCGGTCACAACCGGTTTGTGGGAAGGCCTCTCCCCTAGGAGGGTTGAAGTCGCGAGGATGGTTCCGGAAGCCTGAGTGGGATACCGAAACCCATTCAGTAACCGAAGGGCTACCATTCGCAGTTCTCGGGATATCCCTGTATTGGGATATTGCGATCAAAGGACCAAACGGCAGATTTACCTTTTCTCGACGCGTCATGAACGGAGTATCCTAGTAGCCTGTCTTTTTAGGATTGATTACCCGGTGTCCCTCCCGGTAGGGGGATATCTAGCCGCTGTCTCTACATTCATATTGTCTGACTTGGATTTCATCACCTTGCAGGGGATATCGTCTGTTTGAGTCACAATACTTTTAGATTAGGTGTTTGCATGATCTTTACCACCTTTTGAGTCTAGTTACACCTATTTTTTCTAGGAGCCGCTTGCATGTTGGTATTCTGACCGGTTGTTGCATTCCTCCACTTATTGTAGCACAGCTGCTAGAATAAGTGCATTTTTTGAGGATTGATTTTTTGGCTTGTGAGCCTTCTTTTTTCACTCCCCTTTTTGCACCCTTGGTTGCATTAGGGTTTTGAGTCTTTTACATATATATCACCACCTGATACTTAAAACAATTTTTTAAATAAAAAACATATTCTCACCATTGAGAATTCTAGACGTTCTCGTCGTCTACAGGGCGAACTCCCAGAGTTTAGTCCACTTGGCTCTCCACGTCACGGACGCAGAGCATTATCCCTTGATTCGACACATCGTCGATCATCTAGACGGTCATCCGATTCTGACATACCCCACTTCACCTTTGATTTGGAGGTAGAATCCGAAAACCCCACAGAGTTACCACCAACCACAATTATGTCTGGAACACCAGTTGATCCACTATATACATTAACCATAGGTCAGACATCCGCAGACCCTTCTGCGGTAGTACCATCAACGGCAACAGCCACCCCCTTGGGTATGCCCAATATGGGTAACACTCCACATTCAGGAATGCCTAACACAGGACCACCACCTGTCATGGGCATGCCCAACATGGGGGTCATACCCCCTTCGGTTTCCACAAACCCTATCCCAAGAATCCCTAGTACGATTCCTAACCCAAGTGTAACTCCTGTTGCACTTGGGAATGCTATCCCAGGAATCCCTAGTGCGATTCCTAACCCAAGTGTAACCCATGTTGCACTCGGTAGTGCTATACCAGGAATCCCTAGTGCGATTCCTAACCCAAGTGTAACCCAAGTTGCACTTGGGAGTGCTAACCCATATCAGGCCACACCTTTTGGAGGGCACATACCCTCCATACCTAGCATACCTATAGGCGCTACTGGACCCCTACACCATACCACAATGGCTAGGCAGGTCCCGGTTCCGGTCACCACATCCGCTAGTCTACCATACATGGCAAGTCTCAACCTGCCAGATTTAGCTAGGCTCACAAATGACCCCATCAGGCATGATCCTGCTTGGCCCCATATGCCCACTAAGCTTCCCTCTGACATCCCTAAGTTTGAGGGAAAGGCCGGAGAAGACCCCCAGAACCACATCATGTCCTTCCATTTATGGTGTTCCTCCAACTCCATAGTGGACGACTCTGTCCGCCTCCGTTTATTACAGCGCACCTTCACTGGCTCTGGAGCCAAATGGTATATCGAGCAACCCCATGGGACGCATTCCACATTTACCTCCCTTGCCTCGACCTTCCTGCAGTTCTTTCAGCTACCAGTCCGCTATGATGCGGGCGTCGAGATCCTACTGTCTTGCAGACAAAACACGGCCACGCATATCACTGACCATATTCATGATTGGCGGCGGCGCCGAAGCCTATGCAAGATCAAATTAGACGACCGAATCTTTTTATACTGGTTCCTTAAATCCCTCCTTCCTCTCATTGTGAAGGATGTAGCATCTGAAAGACCCCAGTCTGAGGAGGAGGCCATCCTTAAGGACCAACAGTTTGATCTTATCTATGCCCAATCAGGTTACCTATACACCATCATACCTGACGCACCACGAGGTGACTCCGCACGCGGTGACACACCGGGGGCATCACATGCCGCTGATGGCATTATTGGCCAAATTACACCGCAAGCCAAACCTTTCAGTATGGTGAGCACCATGCCCGCCCCAGACCTTTCTAGGGATACATCCAGTTCCGGAGCGACAACTTCTTATGCTCCAACAAACCAGACCCATCATGTTCATGGACCCTCTTGTCCACAACATTGTTATGGCCAAGCGCCATCAGCATATGTACCTCCTACATACTATGCTCAACCTACGGTACAGAACCCCATGCAGTTTCCACAACAGCCCATGCATTACCCACAACCGGTTGCACCGGCTAACCTCACACCTCCACCAGCTCAGGGGTACCAACAACCCCAACAGGCAACTGGACCACCTCCAGCTCCACCTGCATACTATCCACCGCAACCTGCTCCCGCACCTGCGGCTCCTCAGAATCCCCCCAATGCTCAAGGGAATGTCTACGCACAACAACAGCAGCCCCAATACCAAAATAACCAACGCAACCAGGGTGGGCAACCAAACCGAGGAAGAGGACGAAACCGTGGAAACAATCAAAACCGTAACCAAGCTCCACAACCTACCCATCCTCCGCAAAACAATAACGCGGCCCCCGCTCATCAGAATCCTGATCGGCCACCTAAGCAACCTAAAAATGCTAATTTACGGACAAACCATCCTTGTTCCATTTGCGGTGTCTATGGCCACTATACCCACGCTTGCCCACATCTCGAGCGAGCTCGACAACTATGGACAAATGACGCCCATCGTCAAGGGCAGGCGGCTCCTCAGCCACCACCCAACCCCCCACCACCTCCACAACAACCTCTGGTCCTCCAAAACCCCTTTCCAACACAGGGAGTGGTGAACACTCAGCCGTTAGCCCCCCCACAGGGCAACGTGCAACCACAACAAATTACTTACGCAGCTCCTGACCAACCCATGTTTGATTCAGGCACCCACCACTTATTGATGATGTCCACTGCCGACGTCAATATCCAAACCCGTCGGAATCAATACGGACCGGCTTCTGAAGCCCCCCCCGCCGAAAAGGATACTAATGCTCATCCCACTGATCAGACATTGCGTATACCTCAGGTTCCACTCAATGGCGCTTCCAAAGCACCTTGCTTCCCCCTTCGCCGAATCAACAACAACCCCAATGCACGGGCTGCGTCCAATTACAACATCGTAGATGACCTAGCTCAATCTCCCGCAGCCATGTCTGCGTTAGAAGTCTTGAAGAACTGTCCTACGCAGTGCAAGACTTTACTTTCCGCCATTGGGGCGATTGACCCAAATGATTCGAAATTGATGACCTTTGATTTGGACCAGTCCGAACCACGTCTGCCTTCCACCATAGCAGTCCAAGTTACTGTTTCTATTCGGAATCTTGTCATCCATCGATGTATCATCGACGAGGGTGCGTCCACATGCGTCATGTCCACATTTGTTTGGCAGAAGTTGGGATCCCCTACTCTCCAGCAGTCCACCACTGCATTACGAGCCTACGACGGCCGTTCGGCTGAACGCCAAGGTCTTTTAGCCAATGTCCCTGTCCAGCTGGCGGGTAAAACCGTGCTCATTGACATTGAGGTCATCAATGCCCAACTAGACTATAACCTTTTACTTGGTCGCAACTACATGTATGCCATGCGGGCGGTCGCCTCCTCCGTCTTCCGCACCATGATGTTCCCCCACGAGGGCCGCGTGGTCAAAATTGACCAACTCACCTACTATGATCCCAACGCCCCTGCAGCACCGGAGAATGTTCTCCCCATGATTGAACAACCAGCTTCTAGGGCAGTTACCTCCTTTGTGTCTTCTGTGGCACCCGGACTTTATTCGGATACACCAATGACCTCTACATTCCAGGCCATCCCACCACCGTCACCGGCGACCCAAGTCGCAAACCTCTGTACTGTTTCGCAGAATACGCAAACATCCGGCGGTCAACCACCATTGATCCCCAGTCACATTGGTGTTACACCTATCCACACAATCCCCTTTCTATTTCCTCCTTCGGGTGTAGTAAGCGCCCCGGTTATGGCTACCCTTAGTCTCCCCGGGTTAACATTGGGATTACCTGTGTGGTATATTTCGCCTCCCGTTCCACCGCCAACACCAAATGTCATCCTACAACCAGTGCAACCCATTGTTACTTCTACCCAACCACCTCCTGGTATCACGACTCCTTCGTCGTCGATGAATCCCCCTCCATTCGTCCGGCCCACTAGGGGCAGAGGCCCACAACCATACACTGCGGTTCCCCCACCCAAGGAAGTTAAACCTCCCCCCGTATTTCGTGCTCCTCCAAAATGCTCGCTGTGTGATGAGTTTGGCCATCCAACCCATCAGTGCCCACAGTTACCTGCATTGCAGGAACACATGCAAATGCTGGACGACGACCCCAACATCCCGGTGGTCAAGCTCGATCCAAACCCCATGCCTCGTGATAAATCACTGCGTACCAACCACCCATGTGCGATATGCGGTATTTACGGCCACTACTCCCACAACTGTCCTGACATCCCAGACTACAGAGCATCTCTCTACGAGATGAACAATTTGGACCTAGAGACGGCACGCCCTACTATCGAGGAGATCTACCCTTCATCCTCATCTGGAGAGATTAACACCATCTACATGATCTCTTCGACTACCACTACCTCATCACTCGATTTGACCACTCAAAGCTCCCGCAATGATGAAGAGGTTCTCGAGACTCCTACTACCTTTGATTATCCCGGGGAAGACATGCACCATCGTCCATACTTCCTCCCGGAAGAGACTTCATCCACCACCGCTACCCAATTCGTGGTTGAGTCCAAGGATTTCCTTCCTACTAAAATCGATTGGTTAACGGATCCCATGGCTGATATTTCTTCCGTCATCCACATTGACATCTCTGACCCACTTGGTGCCCTTCATACCATCACATTAGGAACCTCCCACAGTGAGCATAAGATCGGAGAATACCAACAATTGTTCCAATAATTCACTGATGTCTTTACTTGGTCAGATACCGAAATGCCTGGCCTTGACCCTGCCATTTATACGATCTCCACTGGATACCCCTCTGTCCGGTCGGCCCCTTCCATTGATCCCTTTGACACACAGGTTGAACCCTTTCAAATCACCCAGGAAACCACATGTCCACAACATGGGGGCATGCCCAAAACCTTGCCTACTCATCATCATCGTGATCCTCGTCGGAGATACTGGGGGCATCCACCCCACAAAGGGAATCCCCCATCATCATATCATCACTTCAGTATGCCACCACGACCCACAGCCTCATGGTATAACACCCCGCCAGCAGTTGCTCAATGCCCTATTGATCTCTCTCTGAGACAACATCTGCACCACATTGACACCTCTGAGTTAGGGGGCATAATAGATTACCTCGACCCTGGGATAGGGGGCATGATCAATCATTTTGAACCTTCCCCATCATCTCTATCTCAACACCTCAATGAGCCCATCATTCAAACCAACACATATGTGATCCACAATCACAAATCCCATGCACATAGCATGGGGGCAGGTCATTAACCCTGCTCACTTTTTCATATTCGCGATCTCAACCATTTTTGAGGTCACGTGTCACTTGTATATTTCAGTTGATTTGATACACCTAGTATTTTGCCCCCACGGGTCATCATTTTTCCCCACCACTGCATCCTTCGCTTTGTGAGATCACCTTTATTTGTAGCCATTTTTTAACCTAGTTCTTTCCTTTAACCATTCCGGAGTCCTTATGACCTCCATTTTTCGCACCATTTGCACTGCCGGATTCATATTTCCATGCCTGTGATGATGCTTGAGATCATTTCTCGCTCTCACCAGGACCAATATCAACATTGTGTCCCGACACCTTGTCGCCCCAGTTTGCGTACCACTTCGGCTGCTCTCCATTTTTGATATATTTGATATCATCGGATTCATTTTTCCGCGCTCGTGATGATGCTTGAGATCATTTCTCGCTCTCACCTTTAGATTTTTTGGGCATTTTTTCCACGCCCCCTCGTCACCTCGGTTTGCGTGCCACATCGGCCGTTCTCCGTTTTAGATGTGCCTTATATCGCCGGATTCAGTTTTCCGCGCTCGTGATGATGCTTGAGATCATTTCTCGCTCTCACCTTTAGATTTTTCGGGCATTTTTTCCCATGCCCCCCCTCGTCACCTCGGTTTCCGTGCCACATCGGCCGATCTCCGTTTCCGACAATCCTTATGTCACCGGATCCAGTTTTCCGCACAGATGACGATGCTTGAGACCTTTCCTCGCCCTCATCAATCCATTTTTGTTCGGTATAATTTTATCCCTTTTTCGGGCCGAGCAACCCCTTTTTACGAAAAAGGCACTTAGGGAGTTTTTGTTAAGCTCTTTTCTGACTCCTAAAATAATGAAAAGATCGCCGAGCAATCTTGCTTCCCTTCATGCTCGATAAACGTATTTGAAAGGGCGTCTACCTGGTATAAGTTTACCCCTTTTTCGGACCTTTTAGACTAATTACGAAAAAGGTATACTCTAGTCACATCGGCTAGAAGAGTTCTCCATCCGCATCATTTTATCCTTTTTCGGGCCTTGGAGACTAAACTTACGAAAAAGAAACACCAACAGAGTCCACTTACCGTTTTCAGACTCTCTAAATATGAAAGCAATCATGAGCATGAACCGTCCTGGGCTCACAAAATCCACAGGACCGTACCATTTCAGAGAACACTTTTATCCCTTCTTGCAGCTCATTAAAACTAGGAAGAAGGAATCATAGTGCCTCTTGGCGCCACGACAGATCATATCTACTCACATAGCAGCTTCCCCATTTTGGTCGCCTTTGTTCAGAGTATTCTGCAGTATGTCACTCTAAAACTCCCTCGACAGCTACCATCAGCTTGTCCTCCCCCCCCAGAGTCAATATATACCATTCAGTCAAAGCAATGATCCCCACACCTACAAGTCAGTTTCCTACGCTGCCAGGTCAACCATGTCATCATGCTCTGAACAGAGGAAGTTTGAGTCTACCCATTTTTTGACCCAGTTATTTCCCATCCCCACAAATATGTCAGTCCTACCAGCAGTACTACATCACTTCAGTTCTACACCTCGTACTCCTATCAAGGAAACATCGTTGCCTTGTTAGTTGCTGGTCTCCCTCTGTCGACGACAACCACATTGATTCCAGAGGATAGACCTAGAGGTCCCTGTGTCTTGGACTCATTACCATTTATGATGAGTGCCTACGAATCATTTCGCGAGGAATCCTTACTGCCTCTCCAAATGGTTGTTTCTCACATGCTCGACTTCAACACCTTGATCGCATCGTTGAGACTCGCACAGGGTATTGGTCCGTTCAGTTATTAGTCGAAGACCCCGGATACCTCCTGACTCCTCCACATTTGATGTCTTCCTATGGATAACACCAGTTACACTTTTTCTATAGATATCCGGGCTACGCATGGCGACAGTATTCAGATTTACCCAGGTTTCATACTCCCTTGAGTATACAGTTACAATACTCCCTAGAGATGGCTCACAGTCATTGAGTCCATACAGATGTTGGACACCTTCAGTTTCAGCAGTTCAACAGTTATTCCACTGTATCAATTATTGAGATCAGCCATGATCATGAGTATATCCCACAATCATGTCCCCTCTGGACCATTATGATGTACCAGTATATTTCTTTACGTATTAGATCCCCCTTCTTGGGACTAATTGTTTTGTATATGTCTTGATACGAGCATGGGAATGCCCGCCACGTCCTTTATCAGAGATTATACCTCATTCATATTGAGGCAATGTAATATTTTTTGTTTTTGCAGCTTCCAAGGGCCGTGGCTCCAGTCTCCAACCGGTCTCTTCTCTCCCCTAAAACCCAGAAAAAGGACAAAACAACTATGATGTCTATCGGCCATACGATGAGCTCCTTCCCTCACACATCAGGGGGCAATCTGTTAACACCTAAAAAGTGCTCACTAGCTCATTCCCTTACTCACATGACCCATTTGTCCACTTTTCCACCATCTGAGCCTCTGAAACCAACAAAAGGTCACCAAAAGACCTTAGTACACCCCTTTTTCCATTAAAAAAGATTATTTTTTCAAGAAAATCATAAAAAACCCTCAAAAAGGGTCCAAATTCCCAAAAATATTAAAAAGGGAATTAAAATATTATTTTTATTCAAAAAAAGGAAAAAGGAGGGAAAAGTACCTAAACCATGTTGGTCAATACCATTGGTTTCCACAAAACCACAAATGGTATTCCTCACCACCAAAACCTATAAAAAGGTGGTAGGGGCTCCTCATTTCACATCCTTCCATTATCTCATCCTTATGCTGCTGAAATCTCCCCTGAGCACTTTTAGCCATTGAAGCAACCTTGGAGAAAGAGACCTATTGGAGTTTGGAGCTACTCATCTTGGGAGTTGCTCAACATCAACCTTCACCATTGAAGGTAATATCGCAAGCACTTGCTTGCCCCCCACTTTTCAATACAAAAAATTATTTCTTATGTTTCTTGTTCTTGATTTTGAAATGTTTACATTATTTGCTTAGATTCTTGTTTAGATCCATGAAAAGTATTGTTTATTTAGTTTATTGTTTTTATTTCTATTGAAACTGCTACTACTAGTTAGTAGGTGCCCATAGCACTAAGCTTGGTTGCAAAACCGAGCCAACAGGAGGGATGTTGGGTTATGTTGGAAAGATAGAGGATATCATTCAAATGGACTTCTCATCTTTCCAATATGTTATTTTTAGGTGCAGGTGGTGCGACACATTCGAAGGGAATAATGTAAAGGAAGATCGTGAAAGTGGATTGATATGTATCAACTATAGAAAGATGTGGGATGAAATTAAGGAGCCTTATGTTTTCCTAAAACACTGCAACCAAGTGTTATTTCACCTGTATGTGTTGGATAGAGATTGGTGGTTCATATTAAGACACAACCCTAGATCTAAACATGTTTATGAGAAAAAAAATGATATCATGCCAACTGAGGAAGATAATGAGGGTGATGACAATAGAGAGTGATATGTACAAGTCTTTTTTCATCACTTACAAATTGAGATATGATTTTTTTTATTGTTATCAGGAAGGGTCTAATTATATTGTTTATTTTTTATGTCATGACGGTGGAAATGGAAAGTTGATTACTAAATGCAGTTTTTAAATAGTTTGAGTTGGTTAACAACCAATATGATGTGAAATATGTCCCACAGTTAGAGAATATATTTATTTATTTCCATTTGTAATGTACCAACCAGGACTGATGATACACTAACTCTCCTACAAGACTCAAGGAAAAATAATGAACTCAGGTGACTAGTTTGACTGTAGGAGGGAAAAATCAAAGGAATCCAGAAGGGATGAGGATCATTCTAGATGATAGAATATTTTCACAATGTACTAGTACCATTAGTGTTTCGAACATAATCCAGGCTAAAGTCTACTCCAAGGCTCCTGGGCACCCCAGCATATGCAAGCTAGAACTTCAACTAAGCATTGACTGAGAACCAATGGTGATGGATTTTGACTTATGGAGGCTAAATAACATCAAATAACAGTCAATGAAAAACCTAGGTTCAATCCATAAAGTTTGGGAAGGTTCTGAGGAGGTCTCACAAACATACAAGAAAAATTTCCTTCTAGGATTGCACAACTAGGCCAAATTCAAGAATTCCCAAACAGTTTGAGAGGCTCACGAATTTCTGATATTGAGATTGGAATGAGTCATTTGGCATATTAATTAAAATCATAAATACAAATAAATTCATTTTGGCCAATATTCATTCATTTACAAAACAGGTTCTGGAAACTAGCTCATTTTCATTGAAATCTAGACTATGCAAGAAGAGGTATTGGAATCCGATTTGTATTCAGCCATACTTCAGAATTGACATCATAGGTCCATTATTATAGTCATATCAGCCATTAGTATCTTATTTACACATCATATATTTCTCAGGAAAGAGATACATCAAGAACAAGTTATTTCATCAAGAAAGACTAGGAAAATACCCATAGATTTCCATGGAGAGCTATCATATATCTATCATAGGATTGTACTCCACTGGTGCACACTTCAGGAACTGCAATAAGCTCATTGACAATGTCTAAATACTATCATCCTCTCACGGGAATCATGTGTTGATGTATATGTAACTTCAGAATGTATTTCACATATATGTATATTGTATTCCTATAGAGATGTTATTATTCCTCTATACGGAAGTGGTTGTATTCCTATAGAGATGTTATTATTCCTCTATACGGAAGTGTCGTCATTTATATTGTAAGTGTCATAACTTATACTTGATGGGTTATTAGACCACCTTGTTGGGGTCGGCCCTGTATAAATCATGTGGGTCAAAGGGTTATTAGACCACCCCATTGGGGGTCGGCCATGTGGGTCAAAGGGTTATTAGACCACCCTAGTGGGGGTCGGCCCAGTTAGCATTATGTTAAGTGGTTAAGTTGAGGCCGACCTAGTTGAGTAAATGTCAATTCAAGTTAGTGTATAAATAGAGAGTGTGTCTCTCTCATTTTACACATTCTATTCTCTCACTCACACTTTGGAGAGTGGTGCACTTGTGGAGGAGGAGGCTCTGCTGCTAGGAGAAGACTATCTCTTGTATTCTGGTTGTATCATTGCTCTATCTATCTCTGAGGAAGTTATTGGGGTTTTTCACCTTTATGGTTTTCCCCAAGTAAACTTTGTGTCTCTTGTGTGCTTGCATTATTGTGTCCATGATTGATATGCTGTAGATTTGTTGTACATGTTGTTCTCTCAGTTAAGATCCTAGATCAGATTGAAGTAAATTCATAAAATTTAAGTAAACTCTGTGTCTCTTGTGTCCTTGCATTATTGTGTCCATGATTGATATGCTGTAGATTTGCTGTACATGTTGTTCTCTCAGTTAAGATCCTAGATCAGATTGAAGTAAATTCAAAAAATTTAACATGGTATCAGAGCTAGCCTGAAAGAAGGCATGATATGGCATGTATGACACTTGTTGCACTTACGATGCTAGGGCTTGATATAGAAAAAACCAATCATCGTATAACTTTCACTATAAATCCATTTTGGTGAAGTTTTCGGTTCTGAAACTTTTACAGGTCGAATATCAGATCCCCATGTACCTTGTGTCCAAAGGCCAACCTCTAATTCATTGTACTTTGTGATTTATGATCTGTACAATATAGGGTTTCTGCCTCTTCCAAATCTGAGTCAAAATCAGGTGACCTTGGGAAAAGGTCATAACTTGGGCTAGGAAGCTCCAAATGAAATTTCATAAAACGTTACAGGTATTACACAGACTGTACAATCTCAGGAAAAGTTTTCAGAGGCCGAAGTTTAACCAATGACACGTGGCATGCCGTACAAGTTTGCTCTCTTGTATTATCCCACAAACAGGTCACGTTGCGACACTTGGCATATCTCTCTCTCAAAGAATCCAATTGAGGTAATACCTATCGGGATGGAAAGACAACAGGTTGAGCTACCTCAGAAAAAGTTTTTCGACCCTATGGATTGAAAAGTTTGGAGTTACACCAAAAACAATCAGGTACATATTTCTGTCAAAACAGAATTATTTTTTAGCACCTCCATTCATGGCTTCCGGAATTTAGGGCTTCAGAGAAAGTTGGAATTTTTGTAATCGGATACCATGGCTGGATGCTACTCATCAAAATCGAAATTTAGAGACCAAGATCATATTTTTTGGTTGGGCAGAAGCCCGGGCTTGATCAAACCCCAGTTTAGGACTTTGATCGGAAAGATGGAAAATTAGGGCTTCTGCAAAAATTGGAATTTTGGAAATCTGTGACCACGGCTGGAAGCTCCTCAGAAAAATAGAAGCTTAGAGATTTGAATCAAATATTTTGGTTGGGTGAAGCTCCGGGAAACTCAAACCCTAATTCAGGGTCCTCCCTAGTGAATCCAGAAATCTAAAAGGCAATTTCGAGGGGTGAAACTTTACAGTTTTCAAATTCTGAATATACCAACTTGATTAGCTCATCAAGACGCATATTTCTATCCTTTCGAAAGTTTGAATTTTTGGGGTTTCTCTGACAAACCCTAATACAGCTCCAGATCCAGTTCCTGCAAATCAAGTGGATTGGTTTAATCCTAGAAGAGGATGGATTGGTCACCTGCATAAGTGAAGAAGTTCCTGTCTCAGAGGGAGATGAGGCTAAGGCCTTCCATAAGAAGATTACAAGCAATCTTGACAGGTATGGCTTACATATATGTTTCAAATTCTGTTCATGGTTAAGTTTATGATATGTTTGTCTTCATATAATTACAGTACAATCTTGATTAATTACTAAACTTGTTGTATCACCTTAATAGAAGATATTCATTGGTTAGGGTGTTGACACTTATGATTGTACTAATGCATTATGGTGTTGTATGAGTTTTATGTTGTCTGCTAACATAAAAGGTACACCAAGAAAGACAAATCATGTTCTACTTCAAGAACATATGATCATGGTGACATGAAGACAAAGATTCATCCATTGTCATGGATCACATAGAAGATCTAATTTCGAGGTATGTATAACTTGGTTCTACAATGGTTAACCTATGAGACATGCATGTTACTAGCACAAGTCACTGAAGAGAACCAGAAGACATTATGCGGGTATGTTAGACATAACTAGCTAGCATGCTAATCCAGGTATGTTTTTCCTATATCAAGCTAGAATCCTACCTTGTGTTAGGATCTTATATTGTTGTTGATAATGATTATTCATGAAGTCATAGGTTTGAATAGTCATGGTTGTATGCATATTATGTTTCTTACCATAATTGATGATATGACTAACCAGAAGAATCATGAAGGTATAGGTTTGAGTAATCACGGGTTTTTATGCATATTATATCTCTTATCTTGATTGATGATTTAACTAACCAGAAGAGTCCTATGATCAAATAAGAATATGTATGAATAAAAGAAGACTTCCTTGAAACCTTGAATACTAATGTTTATTATCTGTGTTTGAATTGATCCTGACTATACATGCTTGAGATTATTGTGTTTTGATAATATTAAGATTATACTAATGAATGTTTGATTATGTATGAGACCTAGAGGATAACACAATGATGATACTAACAAGCATGCATAGGGATCGAGAATGTATATAAGTTCAAGGACAGGTAATCCAGGAAGCAAAGATCAAGAGGGAGCACACTCCAGTAGTTTCTACAAGGATGCAAATATTCAGAGGGAGTTGACCACTTCTCACAATCCACATCAGAATGGAGTTGCAAATATTCAGAGGGAGTCCACCCAACAAACAAACAAAGATAAGTATTTGAATTGTCATTACTTGCATATTTTATTGTTTAAATAATACTATTCAATAATGTATATACTGATGTTCCTAGAATTAGGTTGTGTATTATGCATATTAGAATAGTTGCATTGATGAACAATATACTACTAATATAAATGGGTAAGTGGCCTATGGCACTGTACAACATTCCATTGCTACTTATCTAGAATGAAACCTCTTTGATGACATGTTGGGAGTTGTGCACACTCTTAACAATGTTCTGGTAGAGATTGGAAGGAATCTAGAAAGTTACGGAATATGGATAAATGTTGTATTGAAGCATTGGCTAAGATAATTGCATGAATGTCTGACATATTTCCTTATGTGTAAGAATTTGTTCTGAAAACTATGAGATGTTTTCTAATCATGCAATTTAACTTATTGTGTAGGAAAGATCGTATACCATCACCTACAAAAGAAGGACTACCACATTTGTTCAAGCAACAAAATTATCTATTGAAGATATTGAAGTTCCCAGGATACGAGAAGAATGCCATGATCCGTTGATCATGAAGAACGATGTTTGGGATGCGGTCCCAAGAGCTGAAGGTAAGTCTGTTGTAACTTCCAAATGGAACTATTAGATCAAGCATGTTGCAGATGGCAGCATAGAGAAATATAAAAGTGATGAAATAGAAGATACACCAGATGGATTTCAAGACATCTTTCTTGAATGGTGTAGTTGAAGAAGAAGTGTATGTGGAGCAGCCACTTGGTTCTGAGACACATGACAGGGAGTCATATATGTGCACAACTTGGGTATGATGCACCACTTTCTAGGTATGGAGGTGTGGCAGAATGCAGATGGAATCTTCCTTGGACAAGGGAAGTATGCAATAGAGATCCTGAAGAGGTTTGGGATGATGGACTGCGAGGCTATGGCATCGAACCTGAAGCTTCTGTGTGATGCTTCATCTAAACTGGTTGATGTCACTATGTATCGTCAGATGATTGGGTCCTTGATGTACCTAACGAACATGAGACCAAATATTTGCTTTGCGGTGAACACATTGAGCCAGTTCCTGACAGATCCGAGGAGTGTTCACCTGGTTGATGTAAAGCATATTCTAAGGTACATGAAGGGTACAGTTGATTATGGGCTCAAATATGATGCGAATCAAAAGTTTAACCTGCAGGGTTATGTTGATTCAGATTGGGCAGGCAGTGCTGCAGATAAGAAGAGCACTCCTGGGTGATGCTTCAGTATGGGATCAGGTGTGATCTCTTGGTTTAGCAGGAAGCAGTCCTGCGTAGCACTGAGTACAACCAAAGCAGAGTATGTTGCGACAGATGAGCAGGTTGTAGATGTATTGACCAAGCCGTTGGCCAGAGTGCAGTTTTGAGTACTTCAGAGAGAGGCTTGGTGCACTTCAGATCGAGGTTCCTTCCAAAGGGAAGTGATGAGTCTGGAAGATGTAGATGCACATGAGCTTTTCTGACATGGTTGATGTGTTCTCCCATGGTCGTGATGTAATTGCTGAGCCATTCTCACATGGTGGTAGATGTGTTCTCCCATGGTGTAGATGTAAGGGATGAAGCCATTTTTCACATGGTGGTAGATGTTTTCTCCCATGGTGAAAAAGTAAGGGCTGGAGCCTTCCCCGAATGGTGGTAGATGTGTTCTCCCATGTCAGTGGTGTAAGTGCTAGATGATGTGCATCTGGGCTGTGCTTCGTGGACGATGAGATGATCTGAAGAGGATGATGCTATGATGATCAGGAGGATCATGGATGATGAGCATCAGGACGATGCTCCAGTTACTGCTCTGTGTATGCATCATGTTGGATGCTGGATATGATCAGTAGGATCATTTATATGTATGTACGCATCATGTTGGATGCTGGATATGATCAGTTGGATCATTTATATGTATGTACGCATCATGTTGGATGATGGATATGATCAAGTGCATCACTTGTATGTATTTTTGTATATGCATAATGTTGGATGCTTGGACCATGTATCTGTATATGTATCAGGTGGATACATTGTATGATCAGGTGGATCATGTATGGTGATATGTATCATGTATTTGTATTTGTATCAGGTGGATACATTGTATGATCAGGTGGATCATGTATGATGATATGTATCAGGTAGATACTTGGTATGCATCAGGTAGATGCATTGTATGATCAGGATGATGATGGATGACGAGCTTCAGGATGTTGCTCCAAATGACATGCAGCAGGATGTTGCCGTGATGATGATCAGGATGATCATGTGTACATCAGGATGATGTATGGTGAGTATCAGGTTGATACTCTGTGGCCGTAGAACAGGTTGTGCAGATAAGCATGTAATTTGTGCCCTGGGAGATTTGCAGATAGTCTTTCAAGGTTTTTCCTATGGCATGTAATTTGTACCCTAGGATATCTGGAAAATGCTCTTTCGAGGTTTTGCTTGGGAGGACATATAATTTGTGCCCTGGGAGATCTGCAGATAGTCTTTCGAGGTTTTTCCTATGGCATGTAATTTGTTCCCTGGGATATCTGGCAGATGCTCTTTCGAGGTTTTGTCCTATGGCATGTAATTTGTGCCCTGGGAGATCCAATAGGTTGAGCCGTGTGCTCGTAATCAGTCATGGGATGATCTTTCGAAGTTTTGCCACGACCACATGTAATTTGTGCCCTGGGAGATCCGATAGGTTGAGCCTTGTGCTCGTAATCAATCCTGGGATGCTCTTTCGAGGTTTTGTGGTGACCACATGTAATTTTTGCCCTAGGAGATTCGATAGGTTGAGCCTTGTGCTCGTAATCAGTCCTGGGATTCTCTTTCGAGGTTTTGTGGTGGGGTCACATGTAATAAGTCCTGGAGATCTGGACAGGATGAAAAAGGCCTCAGATGCTCTTTAGGGTTCTTGCTAGTCAAGAGACTCTTTTAAGGTTTTGTGATGCACGTAATAAGTCCTGAGATTTCCACAGTATGGCCAGTGATGACGAAGACCTGCAGGTGGTGGGCCTACATCCAGTATGAAAAAGGACTGGCTCTGTAGAACTTCCTATGACGAGTAGATTCAGATATTGATTGAGATAGCAGCAGCAGTGATGATGATGATGACTCAATGACGATTATCCAGTGACGATGATCCAGAGAAGATGACTTGTGCTAGAAGACCTGTGTCGAGAAATACCTTCCTAGTTAAGAGGGAGTGTTGATGTATATGTAACTTCGGAATGTATTTCACATATATGTATATTGTATTCCTATAGAGATGTTATTATTCCTCTATACGGAAGTGGTTGTATTCCTATAGAGATGTTATTATTCCTCTATACGGAAGTGTCGTCATTTATATTGTAAGTGTCGTAACTTATACTTGATGGGTTATTAGACCACCTTGTTGGGGTCGGCCCTGTATAAGTCATGTGGGTCAAAGGGTTATTAGACCACCCCATTGGGGGTCGTCCATGTGGGTCAAAGGGTTATTAGACCACCCTAGTGGGGGTCGGCCTAGTCAGCATTATGTTAAGTGGTTAAGTTGAGGCTGACCTAGTTGAGTAAAGGTCAAGTCAAGTTAGTGTATAAATAGAGAGTGTGTCTCTCTCATTTTACACATTCTATTCTCTCACTCGCACTTTGGAGAGTGGTGCACTTGTGGAGGAGGAGGCTCTGCTGCTAGGAGAATACTATCTCTTGTATTCTGATTGTATCATTGCTCTATCTATCTCTGAGGAAGTTATTGGGGTTTTTCACCTTTATGGTTTTCCCCAAGTAAACTCTATCTCTCTTGTGTGCTTGCATTATTGTGTCCATGATTGATATGCTGTAGATTTTTTGTACATGTTGTTCTCTCAGTTAAGATCCTAGATCAGATTGAAGTAAATTCAGAAAATTTAACATCATGGTCACTTCTCCCAGTGGACTAGGGGCACATCTCCCAAGTCACTGAGGCACAATTGCACTCACTCCAATTCTCCAACTGTCAAAAAATGTGATAGTGGTGCGCTCTCCTTCTTTTATAGATGAGATATGAATTGAGGATCAAGTCTCCTAGGCTAATGTTCCCTCATGGATGGATAAGGAAATCTTGCTTTCATCCTTTTCTCCTTTTCTGCTTTGCTTTCTGCTTTTACCTTTTTTTCTTTAGCTTTTCTATCATGCTTTGATTTTTACTATTTTTTTTGCTTTCCTACCTTATCCTGCTTTTCTACCTTGTCTTGCTTTTCTGTCTTGATCCCGCTTTTTGCTTTTGTGCTGCTTTCTGCTTTATGTTGCTTTCCTAATTTTTGATGCCTTTCTACTTTGTACCATATTTTCTTTCTTTTTCCCGATTTTCTAGCTTTGGATACTTTCACCTATCTTTTCTTGCAAGTCACTTCTTTGGTCAACCTTGTCCTCTAATGCACACTTGTGGATCATTATCCACTTTATTTCAAAATAAAAATAACTTATTTGATGAAAAATAATTATTCTTAAGTGCATATCAAACTTTAGGAAAAATAAACCACACTCCCTAATTAATTAAATGCCTGGACTTTCAAAATTAACCCCAAGTAAATGAATTTTTTCTCCTCAACCCAAGGGATTGATTGGGTTAGGAACTTAATCCAGTAATCATCATTGAGGTGACATGACACCATTTATTCCATATGGATATGCATATTCTATCTATATATATTTGAAGTTTCATTGTTGATGGCTTTTCAACCCATTAGATCAAATCCTTATGTATTTGAAGTTTCCTTTCAATTGACTCAACTAAACTTTTAGCAAGAAAGAGCCATATGTGTGGCCAAATCACTATAGTGAAGTGTTCCTTCACCTAAATGTTTTAGGGGTTATACAATGTGTTCCTTCAATGTGGACTAATGTTACATTATATAATGAATATCATGATTAATAACAATAAGTTTGTAGAATACAACTTTTGGCTTTACAATTGAGAGAAAAGGGTGTTATTTTAATTAAGTATTTTTTTTTAATTCCTAATAGAGATTTGATATTTGTCATTGTAAAGTGAGTTATGTAAAAAAAATAAAAATCTTGAGTGATACATTGATAGTTCATATTGATGTTGATATTTACATTTTTTTGTGATGTTCGTATTTATATATTATAATAATATTACATGGTAATACTTAAATTTTTGTTATGATGTTTGGTTACACTTGTAAAAAATGATTCATTTAGTTATGTTTATCATTTGAATAATTAAGTTATATACAACATTATATGATGAAAACTTCATTTCCTTATTAAAAATCATTTATATTATTTCATAATGCTCAACATAAAGGTACAACAAATTAATAATATTATTATATATATAAGTATAACATTACGACAAATTTTACTACATTATTAAAAAAATAATTACAATAAATTATAATTATATCCATACAAATTATATGAAAACAATATGAAAACCAAATTAAAAAAAATATTACTACATAGACATAATACTATGATTGCAAACTATACAACAATTATAAACATGATACTATGGTATATTATACAACATTCATAAATCATAGAGTTGCTACAACTTCATCCATTATCAATACAAAATTTTAAAAAATATATATATTTCAATGATAATTATAATTAATTTATATTATGTAAAAAAAAAAATTAACCTATATTAAATTACTTGAAACATTTTTCCACATTTTCAATTACCATTACTCCAATCCATATTTTCACATTTATGATGACCTAACAACCAACAATACGTTCAAACTCATTTTCTAACCATTATATCAACCTATATATGAAACCATACTTCAATTTGTCTACAAAATTTAGGTTGGAATTATTTAATATGAAAAATGGTTGAAAAGATGCTAAAATTTTGACCAAAATTTAAAACCCAATAACTTTATTTACAAATTAAGGTCTAAAATATTGACTTGTGTTGTAGTGATAGTTGATATGTTATGTTTTTGAGTGTTAACTATATGTAATTTATTCTCAAATCAAGAATTATTTAATATGAAACATGGTCAAAATGATGCTAAAATTTTGAAAACTTTGAAAACTTTCTAACGCTTTCAAAACTTGTTAAGTCATAGGACAACTTCTTTTGTAACATAATTTACAATGCAAATTGTGTTGTTTTTGTCGACTAAAATAGTTAGTAATTTAAAGACCCACATTTGGAATAGTACAAATTTATTTTACATAACCATACGAACATCATCATTTTCAACACCTAATAAACATAAACATAAGCATCATAATCATACCATCATAAACTTAATCATAAGCATAAACATAAGCGTACCATCATCATCATTTTAACGACATAAACATTGTAATATCCCTCATTTTGACCTTAGGCTATTTTGGTTGTTATGTAAATATTGTAAGGTGTGTTTACCCTAGTGTGGAGCTCAAGGCCAGGGACCCACAAGTGGATGTTCAGGTTCATTTGCATAGGTAAATATTGGACACTTCGATAATCATGAGATAGTTGTAAATGATGTAATTATTAATTAATGCAATGAAATACCCAAGAAGTTGGCTAAGGAGGCAACCAACGAGAAGGGGGGCATGTGTATCCATTATGGAGAGGTGAGGGGGTTATGGGATTGGTACCCATGATGCCACATGTCCAATTGTGAACCCATTTGACTCACCATGCTGACATTAATGTATCTGTAAGAGGGTGGGTGAGAAAACCAGACCCATGAATTCGATGGAGGATGGGGAAACCTGCGAATTCGTATGAAGGGTATGGCCCTATGTCATGCTTGTCCCTTAAGCCACTCCATGCCTAGGAATTATCCATTATGTTTTTCTAACCATTGTTGACCAACAACCCAAGGAATTCACGCATCTGCAGATCCCATCCGTGAGAGAAACAAGAGAAAATTGTGATTTCTGTGTGAGTCAAATGTACAGAGCCGAGCATGCAAAGAGATCCCTGTGTAAGAATGGAAATGGGTTGGGACAGCGATAGATATGTTGTGGGGATAAATTATAGAACGAGAATGACTTAGAGACCCCATGTGAACACCCAGATCTATTTGCAGAAGATCGATTTGCAGAGCAGAGTTTAGGCCATGACCCAGTGAATAACTAGTTTGATTAATAGAGAAGAAGTTCATCCTAGGCTTGGATCTGCTTGACAACTTAGTAAGGGTAAAAGTCTCATGAAAACCAGTTGTTTCGACCCTTCTATGCCACCCTGAGGAGCACTGGAGGGAAGAGGCCTTGAGGGATTGTGCAACATAGAAAAGGGCCTCCCTGGTGTTGGGTGAGGTAGGTAATTATGAGGGTGCCATATTGGTTGAGTTGATGAGATTCCTATAGCTCTGTGGGTGAGCTCACTACTTAGCAATATCATCCCTGTTTCCTTGTGTGATTGGTAAACCCAACCATATGTTGGCTTAGCATTTGGATGGAACCTTGACTATGAGAGAGCCCATTAGCCCTCCTTAGTGGATACACAACCCAGATTGGGGGTGGTCTCACAGCTGAAAGAGTATAGGCTGGATAGAGACCTAAGTTTGGGTGTAAAGTTGTCCTCCCTTAGCCAGTTGCTTGGGGAAGCTTCATTCCATAGATAAGTGTTCCTTATGGTGTTTAAATGATGATAGTTTATGTGTTATGTATGCTTATAATGTTCAAGTTAATGATTTAATGATTACATGAAAATGGATCAATAGGAAGCTATGTATGAGCATGAATAGGAAGTTGAATGCATCATCATTGCTTGAGTGTAATGTAGGATTAATCTTGCAGGTTATAGAGGTGTTGAATAGATTTGGTCTCATAGTACTTGTTTAGTTATGCATGCATGTATTTGCTTATGGGTATGATCCATGGATGAAGATAACTGTATGCCTATGCATTTTGTTAAGTCTGTGTGTATGTTGTCATCTCACTTATGCACTGATCTAACTAATAATGACTGTCGTGGTTGGTAGACGTGTGTGTGTTAATAGGGCTAACCTCTACTTTTTTGTGTGCTAATTACATGTGTATTGAACCTTACATTATATCCTTAGATTGGTACTTAGATGTGATTATGCTTGAATAATAGAACTAAATGCTGCTTTTATTCCTCACTCTGCCTAGGAGAGGATATGTGCATGTATGCCATTCCATTTGTGTGAATCATGTTTCATTCCTTGTGTTCACGGAGCATGCTTATGCCTATTAGAAAACCCCTTGATATTAATTTTGAATTTTCCTTTGAGGAATTGGGCTAAGTCTAATAAATGTGTAGGACATTCCATCCTAGACTTGTTAAAGAACAGGCACCCCTGTAGATCAGATGAAGGAGGAAAGACTTGGCAGAAGTGGAGCAGAGCTTATGGCAGAAGGGAAAAGGCACATAAGGGAGTTATAGGCCATATTTAAGTTGGAAATTGACAAGGATATATTGATCAGATTGGGTAGGAGTTCATACCATTGGATAAATCTCTCCAATATCTTTTCAATGGTACTGACCTTGTCCTATTTGGACCATGGATGAGGGAGTTATCACCCTTAGAAGTTGGCCTTAAAAGCTTGTTGGAGCAAGGGTCTATGGTCTTGGCCTTTCCGCACCTGCAATGCGGATTGCAGATTGCGAATGTCGGAAGGCCGACTTCCATAATACTGGAGTATTGGGTTTCTAGATTTTCGCATTCGCAATGTGGATTGCGGGACGTAATTTTTCCCAGAATGGATATTTGTGATTTTTGCATCCGCAATGTAGAATGCAGATTGTGGATTGCAGAGGATGGTTTCTTCCAGGTTGGAGAATTGGCGTTATGCACTTCTGAATTTCGCAATGTGGATTGCGGATTACGGGAGTGAAATCCTTCCGGAGCTATGAATTGGGCTTCCGCCTTTCTAAATTATGCAATGCGGAAGTCTGAATAGGGATTTCTACGAAAGGATAATTTGGCAATCCAACTTCCGAATCCGACTACGGATTGTTGATTGGATGACACTGTTGATTGCGGATGTGTATGAAAATGGAAGAATTTGGAGAAAAAAAGATGTACCAGAGGGTCTCCCGTGGCCCCTGAAAGACATCAGGGAGGTTGGGGAAAGTGACAAAGTGGTATCTGAGCTTCAATTACAACATCGGGGCTACTTTGGGGACAAATCATGAGTTTAAGTGCATAAGAACTTGATGCAGTAAGAGCTATTGCAGTGATTAAGAGAAAATACAGAAGGCTGGCAAGGCTATACAATTGGACGAGCTATGACATGGGAGAATAATTCCATGCTATGATGAGCAATTTGAAAGGAAAATTCCTTAACCCCTATCTTGCTCTTGTATTTCTATTTTGTGAGCTTTCTATATAGAAATCAATGACATAGGAATGCTGAGAGCGCAAGAGATTAGATGCATGAATTCAATAGGTCCTAGTGGACTACTTCTAGCTATTGAATAGTGGATGTACATGAAGTTGCATTTTGGTAAAGCTAGTGAAGTTTGCATATGTAATGAGCAACTAATGATAGTTGTTGTGGTTGAAACATGGTTGAGTATGTTAATGATACCATTGCATGTGACTAGCAACCTTATGGAGAAAGGTTGGTGCAGCAGAACTATGATCATGAGGATTGGTAGAAGGACTGTGTAGTCCTTGGTAAGAAGCCAAGCTGATCAGGAAACATCAAGGATGATAATGGGAACCATGCAGGTATGTTTTATTTATGCTAATTGTACAAGTGTTGAAATGGGATTGGGTGAGAATCCCTTGAAGCATATTATGTAATCCTAGAATGGTATGCATGTATGGTTGAATGCATTGTGTGAATACCATACCACCATGGTATGGTGAGGTATGGGTAATGGGGGCAAGGATCCTCATACCATATCATTGTTCTAAAAGTTAGAATGCATTATTGTAAATATATATCATGCCATGTGTATTCTAGTGACAAATTTAATAGCTAGGGCAAGTAAGGACTTATAGTCCTATTATGGTAGTGCTATGGTAGTGCATGCTATATGAGATAACCTAGTTAGGCCAAAATGTGTTTGAATGGTGGGTAAAAACGTGAAGGTGGGTAACACTTTCGTGAGAAACTAGTGCAAAATCGTCTTAGCGAAGGTTATTCGGTCGAATAATGTAGACGTTATTCGGCCGAATAACTACTAACAGTTCTCCGTTTAGTTTAACGGGTATCCTCAAAATGCGTGCAAACCACTGCCGGACAGGAAAAAAAATTCGATTGTAGTTTATTCGGCCAAATAATTGTTCGGCCGAACAATTGTTCGGCTTAACGATTGTTCGGCTGAATAATTATTCGGCCGAACAATTATTCGGTCGAACAATCCTTCGGCCGAACAATTTTTCTGCATAAAAAGCCGGCATCGTCCGCCATTTGGCTATCGCTGTTGCATATTTCTGGACCCCGCCACCACCCTGCATGCTTGACGACGATGCTCGTCTCCACCCCTTCCCAGAACCGTTGGTTGCTTGGCCGCTGTTGCTCCACCCTTTCCTAGATCTGGTGCTTGCTCGGCTGCTATTGATTCACTGTTTCCGCGATCCGCTGCTTGCTGCGTTCGGCAACGAGTGTGCCTGGCGGATCTGTAACTCTGAAATTGGTGTTTGTTTGCAGCTCGGCGTAACAATGTGGAGTTATCGGCTGTTAAGGTAAATAAGTTTTATCTCCTGTTATTGGTTTTTGAATTTTAAGTTTGTTTTATGTGGTAGTTTTAGAATTTTATAATTCTTTTCTGTCTTCTAATATTTTGTTGAAATGCGGTAGTTTGGTAGGTTAGTTCGTTTTTTTTTTTCTGTGGTTGTGATCGGTGCGTCGTTGGTGTTTCGGCTTTCGGAGCAGGGTTGATTGTTCGCCATCTGAAGGTACGTTTTCTCGTTTTGTTGTGTCCTTTTGATTTTGTTTTCAAATTTTTAAAGTTTTCAGTTGCTAACATAATTTGTCGATTTCTGAAGGAAATATTTGTCGTTTGGCGAGTTGGTGGTTTGACCTGCTGCAGCATTGTGGATCGACGATCTCTTCACTACGTGTTTGGGTTACAGGTATGTATCTTTTGGCGAAATTCGTTATTGGTAAAAACGGTTGTCTTTATTTTTAACATTTTATTTTATGGCCAGAGCAGAGTTTTTTGGCAAGAATAGTTTTTTGTATTGGCAAGAATAGTTGTTTTATACGTAATTTTGTATTGGCAAGAATATTTTTTTATATGTAATTTTATTTTCATGAGTTTACTCTGTATACCCTTTAACAGAGTTCTTGAACTCTGTTCTTGAACAGAGTTCTTGAACTCTGATCTTAGGGATATTTTGTGTGATACATAGTGTAAAATAAAAGGAATTTTCAATTGACAGTTTAAGTATGTCGATGTTTCATACTAATTCATTAAATCGTTATTTTTCTTAGTAAGTTAATAAGCAGTGTTTCATGTTATTAGAATTTAATCTAAATTTTATAAAAGTTAGTATTTGTAATATTTATAGTATTATAAATTATAAATATTAAGTCCTTAATTATATTGCTGTAAGTCCTTAATTATATTGTTGTAGTGTTATATTGTTGTAAGTCCTTAATTATTTTTTTGTAATAAATATTAAGAAATGTTTGTTTATTGAGATATAGAATGAAATTATAAGTGATCGATGAAGAATTTGTAAGGTTACTATACTACTACAATTAACTGCATTATAGTTTTTATCTGAATATGAGATAATTATTAATGTTATCTTTATGGTGCAATAGTAGTGCTGCTAGAGTTAGGAGAGGGACTTACAAAAAAATTAAGTTATACTACTCTAGGCACCACCACATTTGGTATGCAGTTCTTTATGAGAAATGTTTTTAAGTCTGAAGAATTAACAATTCCAATTTCAATATGTGTAAATTTTTTTATCATGAATATAAAGAAGGAATCTTTTAATAAGTGTATATATATATATTTTGTGAGATGTTTGTACATTGAGATATATAATTCGATCATATTTGATGGATGAAAAGTTTTTAAGGCTACTATACTATTACAATTAACTTCGTTATAACTTATATTTGATAATGAAATGATTATTAAATATGTCTTTACGTTGCAATAGTTTAGTTAATTAATTAGAGTTAGGAGAGGGACTTACAAAAAAACTTCACTTATACTACTTTAGACACCTTTACATTTGGTATGTAGTTCTTATTAGATATGTCTTTATGCTTGTAGAATAAACATGTACAATTTCAATATGTTATGAGTTGACGTTTGTGTAAATTTAGAAATCATATCAAATGGATAGAGTAGAGTCTTCGAAGCGAAAGCGTAGGAGGTCATCACATTCATCAGGAATTGGTGTTCCAATTGGTAGTCAGAGGTTGTCGAATTCACCGCGGGGTTCGAGTTTATTGTATGGGTCACAGTCAATTGATCACCAACTAGTTGATAGGGGTACAAATGATTCTCCTTTGTCTTCTGTGGGAGAGCGTCGATCTCAACCTTCTGTTGGTATGAACATTAATGTTTAATCATGTATAATTTGTATTTTTGTGTGTTTTGAATTTTTGGACAAGGTTAATTCTTGACTACGGCTATATTTGAAGCAGAGTGAGGTTCAGAAGATGTGTGTAATTTGACAGAGCGAGAGGAAGATCAAGATAGGATTGTAGATGATAGAATAGGTGTGGGCGCAGAGCAAGGTCCTGAAGATCCTCCTAGAGCTAGGACGACATATGTTCCACTAGCTGAGGGTTGTACACCCATATCAACTTATCCGTCTGACTTACCTGATGAGCTTCCATGGGAAGGTATTGTGCAACAAACTATTCTTGAAAGTTGTAGATCCCACTATGACAGGTTGAACAATGATCTTTGTTCTTTGGAACTCCCTCCAGAGAGCCGACAAAGTCTAGAGATTGTTTTGGGGTCTTTGCAAAAATTCATTGATGCATACGAGGAACTTGGACCAACTACGAATGGTTTTGTTCATTTGATGCGGATGCGAAGGGACCAAGTTATGGGTCCAGACAAGTGGGAGGTTGTGAAGGAGAGAGTCACCATAGAACAAACCAATTCAATGTTCAATTTCAAAGAAGGCCTTAAGCGAAAAATGTTGAAAGTGCAATATTTCAAGCATCCTCAAATTGCACATTTAATATATGATCGGTTTCTTGCAGCTTATGGTTGATTTCCATGGAATGATGAGGTTCCTAATTATTTTGCTAGATTTTTCTATGCGGAGTTTTTTTTAGGTATGAATCCTAACTATACTGATGTTCCTTCTGACTTTTATGGAGTTGGAAACGGTCGAATATATAATCGAAAAGGTACTCTCAGAGACCCTACGACTATTCAACCTCCACCTGAGATACCTCGTCCACCAAGGGTTGTGGCTTTAAGATCAAAGATGGAGCCCACATCCCAATTAGGGACAGCTGCAAGGGAATCGGTAGGTGATGGTTTAGCATCAGCTCTTGTTGGAGTAGAAGTGGGTTTGGGTCGAGAGAGGGCTCGTGCTACTGTTTGTCAAAATTTTGTTTACAAGACGAATGACGAGGTAGATGCATTGAGCATCGATGATCTCAGGGCTTATGCTAAGTCTTGTCGAGATATAGCTTCAGATGTGTTATCCAATGACACATCGAGTATGGGAGAGGTTTGTTGATTATGCTATGACAATCTATTTGATTTTTTATTATTCATTTTGAATTGAATTTTTTACTACATAGTAATAAATATATTAAGCAAATGTATTTTGTTTGCATTTTTCTAGAATGTTAAATGCACATAATTTTTGAGTCTCCAGTAGTCAAAATGAAGAGCGTCCTAGTCAAAATGAAGAGCGCTTTGGAGAGATATTTTAATTATAATATTTATGATCGAACTTGATATTTTTTTGTTTGTTTGAATTTTAATGAATATCAATGTATCTTATTGTTAATTTGACTTATCTATGCAGGTTTCTTTAGATTCCAACTTTTTAGATGATTTACCATCTCTTGTGAGCTAATGATTTTAATTTTTTTGTTTTGGTTTTAAGTTAATTGCTTAATTTATTATATGTATCTACTATGTTTTATTCATTAACAAAATTTAAATTTTAGGGGAGAGACCATTTGGAAATTGGGGGTGAAGATGTGGGTTCTTTGATGAATGCGGATATTGGCACCGAGGTAATTTTGTTGAATTAGAAATGATCTCTGATATAAGTTTAATGTTTTATATTTTTGGATTTATTTGAAAATTGTTTGCATGCTTTAGGATTCATAAATTACTTTTGTACATGTTGCAGCTTGGCTCTTTGAGATCCTTTGGAGCCAAAGGGAAGGCTCTAGTGGAAAAAAGTGGTGGACATGCATTCAAAGAATTTGATGTACGATTTTTTTAATAATTGAATTGTTTTTTAGATAAGTTTAATATCTTAATATCTTGAATTTAGTGTAAAATTGTTTAAATAATTTATGATCTAGATTTATAATTTGTTTTTCTGTGTATTGTAGGTTGAGTTGAGTCCCAGGGAAGGTCCTAGTGGAAAATAGTGGAAAGATATTGGTCCAGATGGACAATGGTTTAGACTTTATTGTTTTTGTTGATATATATATTGTAGTTGTTTTGAACATGGAGGGTATTTATTTTTTTATTATACATATATGTACATTGAACTCACATGTTCATTAACTTTTTTTTGGATTATATATGAGTACATGTTAATTATTTCTCATTTGGTAAAATGTTTAGAATATGTTTTGCATGAATGTTTAAAATGTTTTGATAATGTTTATAATATGTTTTGCATGAATGTTTAAAATGTCTTGATAGGTGCAATCTAAAGTTAGGAAATGTTGAATGATGAGAATGAATGTTATGGAAGAATGAATGTTGGGGAAGAATGAATGGGAGGTGTAAGGAATGTTTAAAATGTTAATCTAAGTTAGGAAATGTTCAATGTTGAGAATGAATGTTATGGTAAGAATCAATGTTGGGAAAAAATGAATGGGAGGTGTCAAAAATGTTTGAAATGTTAAGAGTGAATGAAACATTTGATAGGTAATTTAAAGTTGTTAAGAGTGAATGAAACATTGAATGGGTAATTTAAAGTTTGGAAATGTTGAATTTGTAAAAAAAATTCATTTTGTTATGTTGAGAAATGTTATGGAAAGAATGAATGTTGAGAAAGTGTTGAATCATAAGAATGGAGGTTTAAAATGAACTAAGAAATGGGATGTTAAAATGTAAAGAAATGAAATGATAAGAATTTTTGATAGAAAATCTACGAATTGTTTGATAAAAGTTTCAATTTTTAGGTAGTTTGATTCATATGTAAATTTTAAATTTCAATTAATATTTTTCATATGTTTATTGTTTGATATGCATATGTAAATTTCAAAATTTAACTAATGTTTTTCATATGTTCATTGTTCAGGTACTTTGTAGTTGGTGAATTTCTAAATGTTGAAATCATGGCAAATGGGGATAATGATTTATTTATTTTTAATCACAAGTGAGGATTTCCGGATTGTGAAACTTATGCTAAGTTAGAGCAATGAATTTTAGACAACAATTCGATTAATTTTTATCGATTTGTTGTAAATAATCATTGCTCTAATTTAGCATAAGCTTCACAATCTAGGAATTCTTGTTTGTGATTAAAAATCAAATAATTGTTATCTTCATTTGCCATGATTTCAGTTATGTGAACTTACATGTGAGAGATATATTATTTTTGTGCAACAATCATATATTTAAAAATTATATAGATTAACAACTTGTTTTAATAAATTCATTCAGATCATATTTATTGGTGAAGTATATTAAAGAAACATGTTCGATGGATTAAAAGAATACAAAATTTAGTATGTTTTTTGGTGATTTTTCATTGGCATCAATCAATCAAAAGTAAAAAATTCGGGGCGGAGTGGGGATAGCCACATCCGTTATCTCATCCCTTAGTGGTCTAATAGACATATGGGGACCCGAATAAAGTACTTCTGAATTCCCAAATAATATTTGAATTCATTTTGAAGCATGTTAAAGTACAACCATTTAAGTTTTTATGTTAGTTGTCATTCAAGAAAATATTCATAAAAACTTAATGAAAAAATAATACTGTGCACAACAATTGTGACACATGAACAAAAAATATAGTACACAACAATTGACATGGACAAAAATATAGATCAATTTATTTTTGATATGTAGTTAAAAACATCGCAATGGAATGCCATCCTCAACTATCCGTTCATGGTCACATATGGATAGTTTCCATTTTTTGGTTTTTAACTGTTTTTTTTATGGAACTTGTATCAAATTTATTCGAGATGCACATACTAAATGACTATACTGACAACATATAACATCGGGCTCATAATCTTGAAAGTAGACATAATTTTTAGTCATGTGCGTTTGCTGAAAAAAATAGCCTTTTAAAATGATGGATCCTCTTTCGTATGTAAATCCGTTGTCGTTGTAGTCCTCCAATAACTTCATTTTTCCTTCAGTGCATTGCATCAAATAATATTTGACATTTTCGTTGTTGTCTACAGGTGCAATCACAGCGAAAACATCTCCTGTGCAAATTATAATTGGTGTTAGCATTTTTAAATGAATTAAATTGACTATACTTATGGCGATGGACTAGAATGAACAATTAACTTAAAATTCAAGAACAAGTTTATTACCTTCTCTAACGAGATCTAAAATTCTATCGCCATCAGACGATATTGCTATTTCTTCTGATTCTAACTTTTCTACACTTGCCAGTGGCATTTTTCCTTTTGGATTAATCTCTGTGTGTCTCCAAGCTTTTACGTAGTTGTTTGTTATGTTTTCACAAACTTCTGTAGATTCAACATTTTCAATGCAAATATGACAAAAGCATGATTGCTTTCTACTGTCAAATGCAAACACGTTGTGAAATGATTTTGTTTGAATAGAGTGAAGATCTCTAGTCCCATGTATGGTGCTAGCGTCATATGGTATTGATCTATTTATATCTTGGACCCCAACAAGCCAAAAAAACCTACACAATAAATGATGAATCACTTTCAAAGAACAACTTTTAATGTTAGTGTACATGTACTTAAATGTTAGTACATACATTTTTTTAAATTTCAAGAAATAATATAAATGAAAAAAATAGTGGACATACCTGCGCACATCTTTTGATTGTTGATTATAATTGTGGCTTAGATTTAATTGACACCATTGGACAACCTCTGCAGCTGAATGAAACCGTGCAGAAGAATAGTTCATTTTCCATCTTCGAAGTGCTCTTTTTACGCATGCTCCTGCACCATCATGCTCACCTTTTCCATGCCCAGTTTCAAAGAAATTCCAGCGATGTTTAATGTTCAGCGCTTTATGAAGTCGACATAACCAAAAAAATGATCGTGAAGATTTAAATTGACCCGCACATCCATCAGACCATATCCAATGCTCATTGAATTTGACTTCGCATTTTTTCAGTGAGTCAGAAAATATTTTCTATACAATGTTGAACAAAATGTGTATCGTGTGTACGATCATCGCTGATATAGAAGTGATATTCTTTAATCACATATCGATTGTCACATGTGCTTTCAATGCCATCAACATCCTGTTGAGAATGTCTATATACAGCATGGACAAATATCGAAACTTGGTCAGAGTGATAGTATTCACTCTGTATCTCTTTTTGTGCAGCAAATGTATAGTTTTCAGCAAAATCAACCACCGACAAAATTGTTCCGGGTGGAAAAATTTCACGAGACTGTTTGAATTGAAGATCTTGCCATCGTGCTTTATGTGAATGCTGGGTGTATTTATAAATTTCGCTTTCAAATTTTTTGAGAAAATTTGTGACGCATATCTTGTCTTCTAGCAAATCAATTTTTTTGGAATGTGAATCACTAGAACTTGTACTATAGTTGATGTATTCGTATCTCCTCCAATCAACATTTACATTTGACAATGATTGATCATTATCGATAGGATATTTATTGTGGAATAGCACCAAATTTCCACAATGATGACAATGTTTTCCATTGACACATTTCTTTGAATAAAATACTTCATCGTGATTTCTCTCACATAAAATTTGAGATATGAATTCACGTATCGTCGACGGAGGTGGTGAATTTGTCCAAAACATTTTACCAAATTCAAGATACGTGTCATAATATAACTGAAATTGCACATGATAACGACAACAACATGTATCACGTATAGTAATAGGTCGAACATACCATGGTTTTTGTTGCACAAATGTAGTGATTGATATATTAATTCCACGATGATCTTCCTTGAATTTATTGAACAATTGTACTTTTGTCATGTCCATTATATGTTTTGGTTGGCTTTCATATACATTTCATGATATTCTTTTGCGTATCACATCTCTTGAATTTGGTGAAACTCGAGCATGTTCCAACCAATATTCTCGTACAATATCTTTAACACCTGCTCTTAATCTATCTTTGTAAGGTTGTCTACAAATAATTGCCCAGCAAGCAAGTTCATTATTTTCATCTATTTGCATTCTAAATTTGCTATGTTTGTATAATGTCTTTCTTGATGTTCCAACTGCTTTTGTTAGTTCTGTTGTCAAACGCTTTTGTTTAGTACTAGCTGAAAGAATTGCTGTATGAATTGCTTTACGTGCAGCACTAATATATTTCTTCCTGGATTTTCCAAAAATTTTTATTGCATCACCTATATTTTCCATCACATTTTGTTTCAATTTCGACTCTTTTGTCGCTTTGTGAATACCCAATAATGATGTAGCACCTTCTAACTTCTTGGACACTAATAAACATCTCAAAATTTGTGCTTGTCCTGCTATTGAGTAATCCTTGAGAACTTCATCATAAATTTTTGTAGCACGATATCGTGCAACATGTATTGGTAGTTTTTCTCCATATTTGTCGCCATCAATGTCTTCTAACATTTCATCATCAATAGTAAAAGTACCTATACATCAAGTTAAATTTAATTTAACATATATCCAAAAATAAAATTCATTATAAAAAAATAAATTTGGAAAATATATGATATATACATACCAGGTCCAATTTATGGATCTTGAACTTGATCTTCAATATTGACTTCATCGACATTAGCATGTAAATCACTATTTACATCTTCTACAATGTTCTTTTCAACTTCAATTTGTTCTTCTTGTACTCTATTTTCAATTTCCATCTCTTCAACATTATCATGTAAATCTGTATTTATATCTTCAATAGTTCTCTCTTTCGTTTCGGCAACCCTTTGTTTTTTGGCAATATATCTGAGTTTTTGTTTCTCTCTATTATCATCATCATCACGTTTACGATCACCTTTTCTTTGACGTTTTCTCTTATTGCCCATGGTTTTTTAATCTATAGATGATAAATTAAATAATCATGTTACTTTATAGTAAAAATAAATGAATTAAGATTTAAAAACATTTACGAAATTTATAAAAACATGAACTGAAATTTACTTTACTTATAAAAATTTTGTAAGAGTCTTTTGAAGAAGATCTCTTTGGAATTAACTTTCCTATGAAAAAACTCTTTGAACAAAAATCTTCCTTGAAAAAAACCTTCTTGGAAAGAAATAAGAAACTCCTTGACAATAAATTACCTACCCATTGGAAAATAATAAAAACACCTTGTAAATAAATCTTTGTTGTAAAAATCATTACAAAAAAACCTCTTTGAAAAAATATCTACGAAAAAAACCACTAGAAAAAAAAGTACTTTGAATAAAAACTTATTTGTAAACATATCTGTGAAAAAACCATTGTAAAGAAATAACTCTTTAAAAAAACTCATTTCAAAGAAATAAGAAGTACAAAACTACCTTGCAAAAAACCATTTGCAAAATACCTTAGCAACATAACTATTTGAAAAAACTCCTTTCAAATAAATAAGAAGTGCAAAACTACTTTGGAAAAAAACCCTTTACAAAATACCTTAGCAAAACAACTATTTGAAAAAACATCTTTCAATTAAATAAGAAGTGCAAAACTACTTTGGAAAAAAACCATTTGTAAATTATCTTACCAAAACAACTCTTTGAAAAAATCTCTTTCAAAGAAATAAGAAGGAAAAATACAGTTTTTTTGCAAAAATACTTTCGAATACACACTTTTTAAATACAATCCTTGCAAAGAACCTCCTTGCAAACATGTCTAAGAAAAGAAATATTTTGAAAAAACTCCTTGCAAATATGCCTTAGAAAAAAACACTTTCAATGTGTCTTTTGGAAAAAAGAAAAAGAAACATACTTTATAAAACCTCATTTTGCAAAAAATGTCTTCTTTGCAAATATGCAATAAGAAAAAAAAAAAATTGAAAAAACTTCTTGCAAATATGCCTTAGAAAAAAATCACCTTCAATGTGCTTTTTGGAAAAAGGAAGAAGAAACATACTTTGTAAAAACCTTCTTTTGCAAAAAATGTCTTCTTTGCAAATATGCAATAAGAAAAGAAATATTTTGAAAAAACTCCTTGCAAATATGCCTTAGAAAAAAAACTCCTTCAATGTGCCTTTTGTAAAAAAAAAAAAAAAAACATACCTTATAAAAACCTCCTTTTACAAAAAATATCTCCTCCTTTCAAAATTAGTTTGACAAAAAAATGCGAAGTTAAAACATGCGAAAATAATGAATCAACTTTAGGTTTATTTATATGAGTATAAAAAACTTCTTAAACTTTTTTTTTTTTTTTTTTTTTTTTATCGGTCGACTAGTTTTTTTTCCGTTTCATTATTCGGCCGACTAACCTTCACCATAATTCACGGCGCCATTACGGAAAAACGTTATTCGGCCGAATAATTATTTCGGTCGAATAATCTCTGAAACATGAAAGATTCACATCTCTGCAGAATTTTCAGGTTTCTCCATTTTTGGAAGGGAAAAACCACCTCTTACACAACAAAACGAATGTCGGACTTCATACCAGTAGATTCATCATTGAATCTACTTTACGTGGGTATAAATTTTGTTGTATATAGATAAGAACTGATATTTTTTAAGTTTTATTTTCGTAACATGTGTCGAGTTATGATTCAACTCTTTAAAAAAACGGAGAAAAGAAAAATCCATAACTTTAAAAATACCAGACCAAAAAAATCAAAAAAAATGTGGGACTCTTCATTGGCGTGTCTACTTCAAAAGGGTGTTCGTAGATTTTTTGCTTTTATAGCAGATTGAGAGAAAAGTGGTGCAACAAAAAAGTTGTTGAAAATCGACTGAGTTTCCCCATTGATCAACTTTAAAAAAATATAATAATTAGTATATAGATCCATTGGATGCAAACTTATAGTCAGGCACTAGTACATTGTGTGTAGATTGTCGTAGCATTTTCTGTTTTTGCAAAAAACAAGTCTAACAACGATTTTAGTGGCGCAACAAATCATAACTCTTTTGTAGTCTTTTCATTTTATAAGAACACACTGTCAAACATTTGCGAAATTGACATATCAAATCTTAATAAAAAAAATTGAAAAAATTATGAATAGAAAGCTAACATAATTCTATAAAAAATTTCTTTTTACGGCAAAGAGTAATTTTAAACAAAAATATCAGTTTTGTTCGCTCGAAGTTGAAAAACATGAAAAAACCAAAATTATTTTATCACGAGACCCCCCAAAATAGACACCCATCTTCATTTTTTCACCCCCAGTAGAATGAATGACATGATAGTGTAGTATGCATGGATCAGTGCAAGGTGACATTGAGTGAAGGTGCATTAAAATATTTTGTGAAGCTTGTGGGTATGCATGGAATGAATGCACCTGAAGATTTTGTGTAAAGGTTGTAAATGTGCATGCATGGGAGTGGGTGCACATGTTGTGATGCATTGCATGAATGCCTGGTTGTGATGTATGTTCCAGTGCAAATTAAATCATGGGTAAAATGATGAATAAATGAGAATTCTAGAATCATTTCATGAGTTGCTATAAATGCAGGAGTGTGAGTGCATGAAGAAGACAACCATGTTTGATGAGCTATCAGAATGTTGTGTGGAAGGACATAGTTGTATAAATCATCTGACTATGAGGTGAATGTGTTTTTCTGTGATATGGACATGCTAACAGCTGAAATTGCTTGAATGATTGAGAGTTATAATTATGAAAATTACTTCAGTACCTAGGGAAACAATGACAAAGTTATGTGCATGAAGAACTTACAAGTGTTTGGCTGATTGAAGTTTCAGATCTCAGACAGAAATGCCTTGGGTATGGCAGCGTGGGTAAGACTGTAATGAAGGGCTATAAATTACCATGTGCAAGATCCAAACCTCATGAGGAGGGTCTCGTGGTTGTAAGATTAAATTTATGAACATAACATATTGTTAATTTCGGATTTGAAACCCTCTGACATAAGTTTATGGAAATAATTTCATGGCTGCAAATCAATTTCTGTAGTAGACAGAACTGTAAATTCATGTTTGGATTTAATTATTAGTACCATTAAAGGATTATGGAAACCATATTTGAATAATGATTGTTAAGTGATACTAACTGCTTGGCTAATCCAGGATTGTGTCAAATGGACATGTTGTAGGTGGATGGTTGTACTAGGGAAGCAAGCATGGAAACCTAATGGGAAGATTGGTGCCACTTACAAGAGCTAAAAATCATGAGGATGTCTCATCTGCACTATATGATTGGTAAACAATATGAGTAAGATGGTAAATATTATGCCAGTAAGGCATATGTGGGTTATGGAACATAAAAAGGAATGAGGTAGCAAACCGAGGGACTATCAACTCATAGAAGGTATCCCCCATTCCTCTCAAATGAAGGAAATACACATCTACAAGTGGATAAGTGTTCTGTAAACCCTAGATGAAAATATACATGACTGATTAATAGTGTTAATGTGCAGAGCATGTTCTATTTTATTATATTATTTCAGACTGCTTGAAGTATGATTAGGACCTGCATAGTTCACATTATTGAGGAGTGCACACTTTTCTGCTGCCGGGTTATGTTAGGATTACCAATATTGACTACACCCTAAGGGAATGGACGCATTCTTGGTGTTTCAATATTTGATAGTGAATGTTATATGTTTACAATTTCATAGTAGCAGTACCAATGAGCCTGCTTGCCCCTTTTGTGTTGTCATCTTGAACCGATACAATTTGGTGTTGCACACTAAAGAAGCAAAGTGAAGAGAGTGTTATGTGGGGTTGTGGGTAAGGAATGCTATGTGTAAGAAGGGTTGTTGTGTGTATGAAGGGTTGTTGTATGTGTGAAAGGTTGATGCATCCCTATGGCTCCAAACCTAATGGGAAGTCCATTGTGACTTCCAGGTGGATTTACAAGATAAAGCATGTTGCGGATGGTAGCATTGAGAAGTATAAATCCAGATCCGTTGCCATAGGTTTCTCTCAAAAAGAAGGCATCGATTATGATGAGAACTTTTCCCATGTGGCAAAGTACACCACAATCTGAGCAATGATTGCACTTGCATTTGTTCTAGGATGGAAAATTCACCAAATGGATGTGAAGACAACCTTCCTCAATAGTGAGGTGGAGGAAGGGGTTTATATTCAGCATCCTGAAGGATTTTTGGTGCATGGGAAGGAGTCCCATGTTTTCAAGCTAAAGAAATCTCTATATGGGATTAAGAAAGCCCCCAGGAATTGGTACTCCGGAATTGATAGCTACCTTCAGAAACAAGGTTTTTCTAAGAGTGAAGCTAATCCAAATTTGTACTTCAAAGTAGTGAAGAACCAACCATTGATATTGGTTCTATATGTTGATGAGTTGTTTCTCACTGGAGAGGAATATCTGATTGCTTGGTGCAAGAGGGAGCTCACCTCATATTTCGATATGAAATACTTAGGTCTAATGCACTACTTTCTTAGCCTTGAGATCTGGCAAAGAAAAGATGAAAAATTTCTATCTCAAGGGAAGTATAGTGTGGATATATTGCACAAGTTTGACATGATAGATTGCAAATCTGTGACTACACCGATGGTTTCAATTTGAGGAAACTTCATGAGTCAAGATCTAGATTAGATCCAGTAGATCCCACTTTGTATAGACAACTTATAGACTCGCTAATGTACTTGATACATTCGAGGCCTGATATATGTTATGATGTGAACATCCTGAGTCAATTTATGTCTAATCCCAGACACAGACACTGGATAGTTGCTACACATGTGCTTAGGTACCTTCGAGGTACAATTTCATATGGACTCAGATATGCCTCCACTGGAGGAGTCATGTTACTTGGTTATACAAACTCAAACTAGGGAGGATGCATTGTGGATCGTAAGAGCACATCCGGCTATTGTTAGCCTAAGATCAGCTATGATATCTTGGTCCAGCATGAAGCAGGGCTCTGCAGCCCATAGCACTACCGAAGCATCATACATAGCTGCTAGTGTTTCCTGCCAAGAAGTAGTGTGGCTCCGAAAGCTACTTGCAGGGTTGTTCAGTGAAAATCTTGAGCCTACAGTTATTAGGTGTGACAATCATAGTTGCATCAAGATTTACGAAAACCCAATGTTTCATGAAAAGTTGAAGCACATTGAAATGAAGTATCACTTCATCCGAGACATAGTCCAGAAAGGTACAGTGAAACTTCAGTACATTGCTACTAATGATCAGATTGCAGATGTGTTAACAAATCCTATGTCAATGACAAAGTTCAGGTACTTCCGAAACAAGCTTGGTATGGCAGAGAATGCCTCCCTTGTTGAGAGGGAGTGTTAAATATACAGCATCAAGATACATTCTCCAAACTAATCTTATGTAGTCAAGATTGATCCTCCTGTATAGAGGTGAGCACTTTGATTTCCTTCTATGTAAAGGTTATTCCTCATGTATAGAGTGATCCACATCGTAGTTGGCATTGTTGTCTAATGATAACATCGACCATGACAAGTCATCGATGTCGATACAACTTTGACAAGTTTCGACTCGACATGACTTCGACAAAATCAACAACTCTGACAAGTTCCGATTTTGACACAACTCCAACGAATCTCGACTTCGACATACTGCAACACGCTCCGCACCTTCGACATGTTTAGCAGCCTCACAATTTCGCTACATCGACATGCAGCATTGACATGCGACTAGTGACTGTCGAACTTCAACAAACTGTCTCTCTGTCTTCCAATTGACTGTAACAGTTGAACTGTTGAACCGTTCTAACTTCTTCTTTGTAACTAAATGTAATGAGAAGGCACCCAAGTGTCTCATACTTCTATATGAACATGTATAATATTGTAACATACATCAATCTATCTGTTTGTAAGTAATAGAGAAGAACAGTTTTCATTCCTACATATTGTCTATGCGTATTTGTGTTTATCTGTGTAGTGTAATCCTTTTTTTGCTCATTTTGCTTCTTATTTCTTCCTCCATAACAGAGCCGACTCATTCAGTCAAACTATTGTCCCCCTCGTTCTTCCTGGACACGACTTGGATCATTGGTATCAGAGCACTCAGTTTTGTTTGTGCTTAAGTTGTACATATACAGTTCTCTCAAAGTTACCGACTTATGCCAGTTCAAACTCACTCGCAATCTCAGCAATCCAAGTAGACACTACCTCTAGAAATGACAGAAGAAACAGACGGTAGACATGCAGTCGACGAGACAACACAGCTTATTGAGCAAGCTATGGCTCGACTACGGACTAAAATGTTCACCCAGTTCAACGAAATTCTCATGCGATTTACTTCGACATCTGGATGATTTTCGACGAGAACTCACTCCGATAAAATCAACCCCTTCAAAGTGAAAATGAATTTGGACATACTAAATCTTGAAGGTAATATTGACGCGGAATCCGTCGACAATTGGGGGAAACAATTGAAATCCTATTACGATGTGAATCAACTCTCAGAAGATGAAAAGATCACCATTGCATCCTTAAAGATGTCAACATATGTGGATTGCTGGTGGGATAACCTCTGGACAAAGATGGAGAAAAATGGATACCCCATCGACACATGGGATAAATTCATCGAACACATCCGAAAGGATTTTTACCCATCGAAGTACCTCGGGCAGCAACATAAGAAGTGGTAGCAACTAAGGCAATGGAAATACCAATCAGTACAGATTTACAACGACGAGTTCTACCGACTCATGGATAGACTTGGCGTCCAACAAGAAGAGAAATTTCTTGTTCTAAAGTACATCAGCGGATTGTCCCAATACATTCAAAAAGAGATGGAATTTCTGACTCTCAATACGCTTGCAGATGAATTCCACTACGCCAACAAAATGGAAACCAAGTAGAAATGGAAAGCACGCTTCGCGACAAAGCTGACATCAGGACGACCACCCGATAAGAAGGCACCAACCGACTTTGACAAGTCGAAATCTTCTCAGCCGGCACTGCCAAAGCCATGTCACGGCAAGAAGCCTTTTCACAAGAGGGAACGTAGCAAACAACCGCCTACTGGAAAATGGTGCGATTACCACCACTCATCTTGGCATGATACGTCTGAATGCAAAGCTCGAAAGACATTTTTGGCACAAGTGTTGACCTCCGACGTGTTCGACAAGACGATGGAAGAATATGATCCAGATGCAATGACCCTTTTGATATCGACCACTCCAGCAGCCTTGACTATCATCGTTGAGGAGGAACGAGAATGGTTGTTCCATACACAGATATGGGTCCAAAACAACCAATTGCATCTGATTGTGAACAATGGTAGCCATAAAAAATTTGTTTCTGAAGATCTCATAAAGAAACTAGGTCTTGTTACCACTCCACATCCTCATCCTTACAACATCGGTTGGATGAAAGATGGATAAGAACTATGGATCACATGACAATGCAAGCTCGCCTACTTCATAAATCCTTTTGAAGATGAAGTACTCTGCGACGTGGCACCACTCTCCGTAGCCGACACCCTGTTTGGGAAACCTTACCTATGGCAAAGACATGGAAGTTATCAGTCACGGCCTCAGAAGGTGACTGTCAGAATCCGAAATCGATAGTTCAACATACCAAAGCATCAAACTACGCCAACGGTTGCACTGATATCTTCCAAACAGACAAACAAGCTCATCAATCATGCTCAGAAGTTCGTATTAATCATGATCAAGCCACCACATTCTAAAAATACTGCATCAACAAGTCGAGTCACCGACCAATGTAGCTCCCGATAGAAGCAGCAAGTCGATCATATTCTTGATGAGTATCGAAACCTCTTTCAAGCTCCTGACAGAGTACCTCAAAATTGTCAGGTAAAACACTCCATTGAAATTGTTCCTGGTTCTTCTTTCCCTAATGCATTTGTTTACAAAAGATCCATTCTAAAAAATGAAGAGATTCGTAGACAAATCGAAGAATTAGTCGACAAAGGACATATCTGCCCCAGCTCCTCTCCTTGTGGAAGTCCAATCGTCCTAGTTTCGAAGAAAGACGTGACTCGGCGCATGTGCATCGACTACAGAGCTCTAAAAAAAAATTTGGTAAAGAATAGCTAGCCTCTTCTATGAATAGACGAGCTCATCGACTGTCTGAAAGGTGCTAAATTCTTTACTAAGCTCGACCTCAAGTCGGGATACCATCAGATTCCAATCGAGCCCTCAGATGTGTGGAAAACTGCTTTCAAGACCAAGGAACGTGTTATCATTAAAAGATGCACCTTGACTGCAGAAGGAGCATGGCTAGTTCATCTTAAACTCTAGGGCTGAATAAAATTTGAATAGGTTGGTTGGTTCCAAAGGAAATTCAGGAATGGTCTCAATAAAAATTATGATCAGTTAAGGAACGATTAACACATGTTAAAGGAAATCTAGTACATACAAGCTGAGTTTGAGTTGTACACATAAATGGCTGAATGAACATGAATAATATCTATTATAACTGAGGATGAAGGCAACTTAGCAAAATATCTTCATAGAAGATGAAGCAATTGAGCAAAAACTCTTCATAGAAGGTGAAGCAAAGCTGACAAAAGCTCCTCAATACATAATATCATTATGCATAAAATCTTAAGAGGAAATAGATATGAAATAAACAGAAGAAAACACATAAGCTTACAAGATACTATCATGAATCTTCAAGAGCGTTGTCTCATTGTATTAACTGATCAACAAGATAAAATATGCATATTGTACAGAAATAAGAGTAAAAAAATGTCCTCTCACGAGTCCCCTGGCTGGAACTGCCCTCTCCCTCAACATTACAAAATATGAAATTTATAGAAAAATAATGATAAAAATGGTTGCTAATAATCTGAATCCAATATCTAAAACTAGAAAACTATTTGCAATAGGTTTGAAGCAGCTTGGATCAACTCCTTTGGATGTGGAATTGTGTTTCCATTTATTTGTCAAATGTTACCTTGATAAGCAAAAATTTCCACCTATCTGCTTCGACTAATTGGGGGTTACCTGAAGATGTGGAGCTGGAATCAATATTTGCTAATTGTCCCAATATTCCTTGAACAATAACATTACTCTGCCCACTTGCTTCTTCAATGAGACCTTTAACTGCTACATAATACTCGGTCACCTAAGCTGTTGTCGAAAACTTGAGATTGATATTTGATGCTTATCATCTTTCTGAAAAACTGTCATATGGATTGACCGAGAATAAACAAGTGGAATTATTCAATATTTTCCACTAATGCTCTGTCACCTGCCAAGTAACTCCTTAAAATATGGAACTGTTGGAACCACTTCCTTCAAATATGGATTTGAATTCTAATTAATTTCCTGGAAGTTCTGGATGTGCATTTGACTTTCCAAATGATATTGCTCTCCATTGTCACTCAGTTAATGCTCTGGTTGTTGGTGCATTCAAACCTTTGGACACTCTATCCCTAAAACATTAAGTTAAAACTTGATGTTCTGCTGGCAATGTTTGGAGACCTTCTACTTGATTTTGCTGCCGAAATTTGGATGCATCCACGAAGTTTTGCATGAAGATGGAGCCTGTGCATATCCCATATTCACAAATATTAATACATAACCCTTTCACCGTAGTGCATAATGTCTTGAACCATGGAATTCCCTTGGTGTCTTGTGTGATGAGGTGAATGAGCTTGGATTGTAATGCTTTTAAGCATGGATCAAGGTGAAGACTTTGGGTATGAGACAAAACTTCACCAAAAAGGCTAAAGACAAAACTTAGACGCTTGGGTAGAAAATAGCATGACTTTGGATAGTTTCGAGCTTGGAAAAATGAAGGATTTTGACGTTGAGAATAAATGTCTTAATAAGACCAAATACCCAAAGTTGGACCCATAAATTTATTTTTACCCAACCATGCTTTATAATTTTAAAGTAGCCATGTGACTATGAGACCAACGGATAGAAGGAAATAAAGTAAAATTTGAAAATCATGTTTAAATATAAAATCATTAAATAATCAAATTAATATAAAAATGATTTTATATTTTAAATATTGATTATCCTTTTATCAAATTGAAGAAAAAGAAACCAAGCCTCTAATGCAAATGAGACAATAGGAGATTTGACAGATTTTGATGCATAGACCTAAGGCTTCAACAAAAATTGTCTCAAAATGACAAATCTTTGAGACTTTGATGAAAATACTATTGGGCGTTCCCCCACGAAGCTCAAGGTTCTGTCCTTCTTTACATATGCGTTGTTGGAATGTAAACAATTTTGCTAGGTAGATCTAGTGACAACATAACGATTGTTTGAATGGTTATTCATGCCTTCCGGCTTAACCAATGCACTTGTGACCTTCATGCGACATATGGATAACCTTCTTCGACCTTTCATCGACACATGAGTCATTGTCTATCTCCATGACATATTGATTTTCAGTCGATCATGGGAAGAACATGTCAGACATCTTCGACAAGTCCTCGACACTCTCCAGCAACATCGACTCTATCTGAAGATGGACAAGTGCTCTTTTGCGATGACCAGTATCAAATATTTGGGGTATGTAATTGACTCTGCAGGAATTCACGTCGATCCAGACAAAGTCCAGATCCTCAAATATTGGGCCATTCCTAGAAGCATTTAAGAACTAGGAATTTTTCTTGGTTTGGCGAATTTCTATCGACGATTCATACTCCGCTTCAGTCACATAGCCTGGCCCTTGAATTAGTTGACGAAGGGAAGTGGGAAAACTGTCTTCCATTGGACAACACATCAAGCAACTTTTGAACAACTCCAACACAAGCTCTTCACTACACCGGTACTTGTGTTACCTGATTTGCATCAACCCTTTGAGATTGAGACGGAAGCATCGGACTATGCCTTTGGCGCAGTGATCACTCAGTCTGGTCACCTAGTCGCTTTTCATTCCGAGAATTTTAACGACACAGTTAGAGGATACTTGACGTACGAAAAAGAGTTGTATACATTGTGCAAGCTCTCAAGCAATGGAGGCATTACATCCTTGGCAAGGAAACGGTCATTCTCACTGATCACAAGCCTCTATAGTTTACTCCAACACAATCAAAGTTGCAGACAAACCGACAACTCAATTGGATTAATTACCTACAGCAATTCCATATGGTGATTAAGTATCAGAAAGGTAAAGCTAACGCCGTCTCCGATTGCCTCAGTCGACCACCCATTACTCTCCCTTTGACAATGATGAGTATGTAGGGATATGACACGACCACTTGGCCATAGTTGTATGAGGACAATAGCGAATTCTCAGCAGTCTACTGACAGTTACAAACTAACAAGTCGTCGACCTCTGACTACTTCCTGAAAAACACCTTGCTATACAAGCTTGGACAACTTTGTGTACCGACCAGTGAGCACCGATAGTAGCTCATTTGGGATGTGCACTACAGCAAAACTGCATGACACTTTGGAGTAGAAAAGGCACTTTCTATTCTGTATAAGTATTTCTTTTGGCCTACACTTAAATCCGACGTCAACAAGTACATTCGATCATGCGTGAATTGCGCCATTGCTAAACCGCCTAATCGACAACAGGAATTGTACACACCCCTACCAATTCCTAGTCGACCATGGGAATCTGTTTCTATGGACTACTTGACAGGTTATCCTATTACCAAACATCAGCATGACGCGATATTAGTTGTATTCGAACGATTTTACAAGATGGCCATTCTCATACCATGTAAGAATACCACGATAGCGCAGTAGACCGCTCAGCTCTTCTTTACACATGTTTGGAAACACTTTGGTTTACCAACAACCATTATTTCCAGTTGAGATTCCAAATTCATCAGAATCTTTTGGAAGACCCTTTGGAAACATTTGGACACACGAATCTCATTGTCGACATATTTCCAACCCCAAACCGACGGACAAACAGAAGTTGTTAATCGCTCGGTCATACAACTGCTTCGCATGACAACCACAAGCATTGACACACATGGGATGAAAGTATTCCATACATACATCACAGCTACAATCGTGCTCAACACATCTCTACAGGAAAGATTCCATTTGAGATATGTTACGGATTTCAACCCTCAGCGCTTATTGACTTGATCAACTCCTCGACACAGCCAAACTCCGACACCGACTACAGTCAGCAAGAAGTTGATAAAGAAGTCAAGTTCCTAGATCAGATATTCGACATCCAGAAGAAAGCACAGTAAATGTTGCAAAGAGTAAGCGAGAAAGCTAAGGCCCGACATGAAAAGCATCGTATTCATCATTCATTCCAAATTGGGGATAATGTTTGGTTACATCTCAAGAAGGAGCACTTCCAGGTCCTTTCAAGAATTTAAAACCTTTGTGATATGGTATGTACAGTATTCTTCGACAGATTGGCAAAAACTCTTTCCAGCTTGACATTCTTGCATGCCTGGGTCTGCATCCAGTATTTAATGTGGATCTACTTCAACCATACCATGCACCACTATTAGAACATAATGACTTATTGACAGCAGAACCCAAACACATCCATCTAGATGTTCAGGAACCTCTTCCTTGCGACACCATCATGGGACGATGAGTACGCCGTACAAGGACGAACACAATTCCCTTGTTTCAGGTTGCCAAAGCTGGCCATCTCCCATCTCAAGGAAACCGGTACTCTGTTACTGAAATAACCGACAAGTTTCCTTACCTTCATGAGCAAACAATGGGGACCATTATTTCTTAAGGAAGCAAGTCTCATCCACATTGCAGTTGGCATTGTTGTCGAATGCTAACATCGACTACGACAAGTCATCAATGTCGATACAACTTCGACAAGTTTCGAATCGACATGACTTCGACATACTGCGACGCACTCTGCACCTTCAACATGTTCAACAGCCTCACAGTTTTGCAACATCGACATGCGACCAGTGACTGTCTAACTTCGACAGACTGTCTCTCTATCTTCCAGTCGACTATAACGGTTGAACTGTTGAACTGTGCAAACTTCTTCTTTGTAACTAAATGTAACGGGAAGGCACCCAAGCATCTAACAATTCTATATAAACATGCATAATATTGTAACATACATAAATCCATCTGTTTGCAAGTAATAGAGAATAACAGTTCACATTCCTGCATATTGTATGTGCGTATTTGTGTTTATCTGCATAGTGTAATCCTGCTTTTTCTCATTCTGCTTATTATTGTTTCTGCCATAACAAATCCGACTCATTCAGTCGAACTGTTGTCCCCCTCGTGCTTCCTAGACACGACCTGGATCATAGAGGTAATTGATCAAACTAATGATGTTGTAAAGTCTTGTTGGACAAGGCTCCGAACTTGTGTGTGTCAAGTCATGATTATTATGTGAACTTTTTGTATAAAGGTATCCATGAGATGGAGCTCCCGTATAGAGGTGTACCTTCCGTATAAAGGTCATGCTTTACTTGTTAAAAGAATTTAATGTTGTGTGATGTATTATTAACCATGATAACCATATTGCTATTAAGTCTCCTTTAGAGATTGATCACTTCTAAAGTGAATTACTTTAGTATATGATCATTTGGTCCGGAATAATATAATATGATCATAGCATATGATAATTCTTCTTAGTATAATGTAATGTGATGGGTAATTAAAGTTATCACATATTGAACATGCAGTAAGAGATAAAGAAATAAATTATAAAGCATAGAGATCAAGGGAATTCGAAATTTCCCATGCAAACACTTCAGCTAATTAAAGAGAACTCGAATTGTTAAAGCTTTGGTTATAAATATTCAGTGAAGTATAAATGCTTCAGTAAAAGCATTAGTTAAATATATTCCTCAGTTAGCTAAAGAACTCACAGTGGTCACTTCAAGTAAATCAATCAGCATGATTTCAGTGAACTAAGTGTTAAATAAAAAGGACTAGTTAACTAAAGTGTTTTCACTTTAGTTAAACTAAAAGATGACAGTTCAGTTAAAGAGAGTTAACTAAGTGACAACAAAGAAGATCTAGTTAACTAAGTGTTATTGCATGACAAAACTTATGTTAAAATAAAAGATGACACATGAGTTGTGACACTTGCATGTCGATACTTAAGTTAGACACCTAACTAAGTGGCCAAGATTTCAGTTAAGAGGCAAGTTCATCCTAAGTGATAGCTCAGTGAGATAAAGCACTACATGAGAAGTAGGGCGCACCTATGCATGCAAGATTAATACATCTAGTTTGAGGGTGAGTTCATCCTAAATTTAGAAGTTAAAAATAAAAGAGAAGAATGTATAAATATGTTATACGGGATTGATGAATCCAATGTGAAGCGAATTCTCTTATGCATTGAAGGCAAGGCGCTTCTCTTTGTGCAGGGTATTGTTCGTGCTTGTTATTATTGCGTTGGGCACACATCCGATTGATCTCTCTTCTCTATTGATTATGTATCTTCATCAAGAGTATTTGGTGATCTCTTATCTTCCAAAAGCAATCTGCTATGTTGTAAAAGAAAGCATTCTTTGCTATCCATTATATTATACAGAGAATAATTGTTGGGGTTTTTGTTCTCATGATTTTGAGTATTTTCCCCAGGGTATATCTTGTGTTATGGTTGTATGAATTTCATGGTTTGAATTGTCTCATTGCTTCAAGTCTCTGCATCTAAAAGAATTAAATATCAAATTTCAACCAAATATTAACAAGTGTTAATGTCATTAGAGGTATTGGAGTACAAATTGTTGAGGAAGCAGTCGTACAAAAGGTATTGATATCTTTGCCAACAAGGTTTGACTCCAAAGTATCAGTTTTAGAAGACAAAGATGATTTGGATAAATTAATATGGATGAACTTCATGGGATTCTTACTGCATATGAGAAGAGGACAGAAAAAGAGAAGCCTTCCAGAAAAGAGGAAGCTTTTAAAGCTTTCAAAAGGACAAAACGTAGTAGGCATGAACAGAGGAAGAGTTCTTCTAATGTATCAGATAATGAAGAAGCAAATTTTGTAAAGAATCTCAAAAGGGGTCGCGAAAAGTATAAAGGTAAGTTACCTTTAAAATGTTTTGAACGTGGAAGAGTAGGACACTTTGCTTCCAAATGTCCTTACAAGGAAAGCAAGGATAGTGACAGTGAAGAGGACCTTAATTATAGAGAAAGAAGGAAAACACACCAACAAAATAGGTCTCAACACAAGAAGAAAAAGATTTTGTATTCCAAAGAGAACAGCAGCTCATCTAATGAAGATGATAGTGATGATAATTCAAGAGAAGTACTCTTCATGACAATGGTAGAGTATCTTGAAAATAAATACTTAGAAGAAAAGGATAATTGTTGTTTTCCTAGTAAGAAGGAATCTTACAATAAGGAAGCAGTCTCAAATAATTCATATGAAAGTGAAACAAATCTTACTACAAGAACATCATGTAAGTATTTCTACAATGGAATCTACATCTCACCTTCAAAATCCTATGTTGAGAATGAATCTTGTAATCTTCCTGATATGAGTAATAGTCGGGAAGAGTTTGAAAGTGAGGAAGAAACCCTCAAGTATGAGAATGAAGAAACTAAAGGAGTTGACTGGGAAGGTGAAATAACTAGTGCTATGGATGAATTAAGGAAAGTAAGAAAAGAAAATTGATCTCTGAAAGTAATCCTTCAAAAATATCAAGAGGTCTTATACCAATAAAAGGATCAATTACTCAAGGATGAAAGAACAATTGATTATTTGAAAAATCAAGAGGTTGAGTTCAAAAGAGCTGAAGAGGTGCTTACAAAAAAATCACTTGAAGAATCAGAAGATAAGAAAAGGGAACTTAAGAGACAACTAGTCTGCACACTAAATGAAGTTAAGAAACTTGAAGAAAAGAAATTTGTGTTGGAAGTGTCATTGGAAGAAACTAAACAGGAAAAGGAATTGTTGACAGAACAACTATTACAGCTTGAGTAGAAAGAGTCAAAGATTGCTCACATAAAAAGAGAACTAGATGAAATGAGAAAAGAAAAACAGTCTCTAAAAAATCAAAGACATCTCTTTGTCGCAGTAAATGGGTCCAAGAATGAAATTCCAGACTGCGCATATCCAAAAGGTGACAAAGATTTTTTCTGACACAAAAATTGAAGCTAAATTCAGGAACATCACTTCAATTTTGGATAAGATATTGAATAGTCAAAGGTCATGAGAAAATAAATCTGGTCTTAGCTACGATAAGAAAGTTGAAAAATTATGCGACGGTAAATACATTCTAGTCACAGATCGACGAGATGTGTCATTACAACAAGTCCAATTCAAGTATGAAAATTTACTCAATGATTACATTTTCCTTATTATGGTAGTAGAAGAAGGTTCAATACACTGCGATGCTAAAGGTGCAAGTATTATGTTCATACTACAAAGTATTGTTATATCGTAAGATGTTATACATGTGATGGATTTGGGCATAAGGCACAAAATTGTTGAAGATTAGTCAAACGATAAAAAATGAATATTTCACATATTACAAGAAGTAATAATAGAAATACATGGGTAGAGGGATAAAATAACTTTGCAGAATACCAACAAAAATACACACACTCAAAAATGGATAAAGAAAGTTCCATGGACATGTGCAGCTGTAGTCAATAATAATTAAAGTAATTTTCAAGTAGTAGAAAATTGTTGCTTATCTTGTTAATCTCCATAACTGAGAATAAAAATACTTGAATTCAATATGCCATCTATTATGAATTCAAGGAAATTATAAATAAGATGGTGACCAAAAAATGTTTTAAGAATGTCTCACATATTACAATCATTGGTGCAGTTGCTACAAAAATAAAGTATATATATTCAAATTTGACCGTAAACGACAAACATTGTTGTCATTGAACAAATATTTCAGCATCAATACAAAAGAAAAAACAATTTGGGACTATACGATTGCACCAATTGGTGATTTGTTGGTTACATTCAAAACACTAATCATGTATACAGAAAATATGATACAATACATTTGCATAATTCATGTTACTTTTGAAAGGGATGTCGTGAAATACATAAGGACCTTTGTCGCAGAGATTTCACAAAGGAGGGGGATATCCACATCCATAGTCTACAAAATTTAAGTTGCAAAAAATGTACATTCTGAAGGAAGGTAATTGTGCAAAATTCAATCATCATAAGCGTAGTTTGGTGTCAAGATTATGTGCTTGCTCCTTCAAGTTTGAGGTATCCGCAATGATGTGAGGTTTTTTCAAGAAATCGATAATGGATTGTTGTTGGGCCTCCAGTTGATCAACATGTTTCTTCAAAAAGGAAATCTCCGATGCATGTTGTTGATTCACCTGGACTTGTGCATACCATTCCTTACATCTGCTTCCTTAATATTCGATGCGCATCTCTCCAATTCGTTCTTGAGCTTGGTAAATTCTATTATTTGTTCCCAAAATATTGCGGAAAGACTACCTGCAGAATATCCAACTGGTTGTTGATGCTTAGACATTTCGACAAGGATTGGTTAATAGTTGAACAACAAATCGAATACTGGCAAGATAATTGGTCGATGGAAATGACAGATGATGATCTTGACGGATGTCAAGTGCATCTACCAAATTTGGTAATATTTGCTGGTTGGTACTCATCATGGATGGATTATTTTACATGTTTGTGAAAATACGAAAGGACAAAAAGGGAATTGTGTTGATTGCACCATATTAGTAATTTAATGATGCTTTCACCATATTCTTAAAGGCTGAAGTATGAAATCTTGTGTCATATGATGTATTGAAAAAGTTGTCAATCACGTCATTTCATTACGAATCCTTATTGTGTCAGCAAAAAGTGTAAATCACATAAAGCAAGAGAATAGTGCGACTACATGAGAATCCAGTATCACGCAGTAGCATCAATACGATTAAGGGAGAGAAACTGGAACAAAGCAATGACATGGGAAATTAAATCTTGTCAGCATGAAGGATAACGCAAAGCAAAAGTAATTAGTATGGAAGGAACAATAGAAGTCAGGAACCGAAGCATAAGTTCAAGGTAGAGTTTGCAACTGCACAGGGGGACCATACAAGCTGCAGAAGAACTTGGCACAGTGAAGTGGAAGCGACAAAAGAAAGGAAGAGAAGCATAAATGCAGTGGGAGTATCCATTTTCCATTGATTTCAAATGGGGAAAGATACTAGGTAAAGGTGTTGTAGATAAATGCTTGCGCAGGAGCACTCAAAGGATCAATTGGCATGAATACAGGGGAATCATGTTGAGCGCAGAAGAGAAGACCTCGTACTCAAGGGGGAGCTCATTTTTTAATGGTGTTGACATCAATGCAAAAGGGGGATATTGTTGAACTTTGGTGTTGTCATTGATGTCAAATAGATTGATGAACTTAGTGATGGCATTGATGTCTTAAATCCAGTTTGAAGAAGTATATATAAAATATGTGCGCAAACCTCTGCATGTCAAAGGAAGTATTAAAACCAAGCTACATAATAAGGTTGTCTACGCATGGAACTCTAATCCCACCTAGTCATGGAACTCTAGTGCACAAGTCCCACCAAGATATGGAACTAGTGTGTGCAATACCCACAAATTCATGGCACTCCATCCACACAAGATAAGACAAGTGGCAGATGTTTGGGTAAGCTTGATTGAAAAGGAAGGAACAAGGGGTGTTATTAAATTTGAGAAGCCCCAACTTGTGTACATGTCATTTGAACAAGTTCAATATAAATAAGAGTTGGATTGATGAATGAGAGGTAATCTTGGAAGAACAAATGAAGTAGTATTATGAATTTACAAGCTTCGGTGTAGATGAAATGCTCAGGGGAATTAGAGGCAATATGAATTGAGGAAGTGCATGAGGTTACAAGACATGTAGAAGAACAAGGATTAGTCGCACAGACATATGGAGAATTTGTGAGAAAATCCCAAGGAGCACGTGGACAAGTATGTGTGCAGAATCATAATAGCAAGCAGAACTGTAGCAGAATACATTGTAAGAGAAGTTGTGAGCAGAATTGAAGCAAATCACATCAAAAGTGCATGCAGCAGGAAGCGAAGCAAAGCGCAGAACATAGTGTGAATTGTGCGCACACATCTAAAGACATAGTGATAGAAGTAAAACAACATATTTATCTCAGGGTGGTAGGACGAGGTAAGGAAAGGTTATTGCAGTCTTCACTCAAGCTAGTGCCTAAACACAACAATTTGGTGCTTGAGCAAAGGATTGGTGTCCTCACATGTTGGATATTGAATCAGCAAGTTGGTGCATGCACAGAGGATTAGTGTCCTCAAAATTTGGAGCTTGTAGTTTGCGAGTTAGTGCTTGCATGTGGGATTGGTGTCTAAGTGAGTTGGTGCTCACATCTTTGGAGATTGGTGTCTCCCATCTATCTATGTAATCCAATATATATATATATATATATATATATATATATATACACACACACATATATATATACATACATATACATATATACATATGCATATATACATATATATATACATACATATACATACATACATACATACACATATATATATATATATATATACATATACATATACATATACATATATATATAAGTTTCTTCAAACATTTTCTGCACTGTTGTTTATATTGATGTGTTTTTAAATGGGAATTGGTGCATATTTTTAAAGTGAAAATTTTGCTTAATCTGCGCTTGATACTGATTCACCCCCCCCCCCTAAGTATCATTAAGAATTCCAACAATTATGTGTTTTTATTGAATATCCGCCTACATATCTATGTGCATGATTTTTTCAATCCAAATTGTCGCCTAGAATAATTTACATAGGTATAATATTAGAATCCTTAAAAAATACCCTGACCTCAACCTAGAGGATACATAGGGTGGATCTTTTGCTGGAAAGATGTCATTGTGAATGCCATAGTTTTCTTATATTGATATGGTATACAGGTGGTGTCTATTAGAATAAGGAAGAATAATATCATCATTGATGAGCTAGAACAACATTTCAGGATGTTTTTATTTTAGCCCTCCTATTTTTATTTTAGCCCTCCTAGTGAGCAATTGCCATTTAAAGCAACCAAATTGAGAAATCTTCTCTATGTCAAAGAAATCTATAGAGAGAGGATCTCAAATCTAATCATGTCTCTATTAGCATATAGGAAATAGGCCTACCAAGGCCTTATTCAAATCCTAGCCTAAACAATAATTGTCTAAGTGTATAAAATCCCTCAAAGTGATAAAAGAAAGGATATGATATCACAATATTGAATAGGAATTCATCAATCGTTACAAAAAATTTCTCCAAAATCAAGGAATGATAGATGAAAGGAGGGTGCTGATACAAACTTGTATTGAGTAGTCACCCAAAAGTTGACAAAGGAACAACAAAGATAATGTGATCAATAGAAAACTTTAAATGAATTTTTGAGTGATTTAAAGGAAATGGTTGATGAAAATTTTCTTACCCTTGATGACTTCCTCTTTGATTTCTAAAAAGATGCATGGGATTTATGGATGTGCATTTTCTCCTAGTACACATATAATCTATTCATACTCACACATTAGGTGAATGCATCAATAAGGAACTAATTGAAGTCATTTCAAATCCCAGAGATCTTAAGCTAATCACCAACAAGTGTATGATAATTCTCAAAATTGTTTCTTACAAAATTCTCCCCAATGCCCTAGTCATGTTCCTGAAGCATATCCTACCAAAAATTATTAGGCCTAACTAAATAGGTTTTATCAAAGGGATATTTATCTCATACAATGTACCTACAATTTGGAAAGAGTTGGAGTGTGTCAGGATCAAAGGCCTAAAATCCTTATTTATGACAACTAAATTTGAAAAGGTATATGATTAGGTAGAGTGGACCTTTATCATTTCCATTCTTAAAGCACCGAGGTTTGGTCCATTTTTGTCAAATTAGTCGAAACCCTCTTCTCTAAAGATATTGTGTTCCTTTTTATAAGAGTTGTGTGTTTCCATATTCATGTAGTAAGGATCCCCCTTTACACTTTCCCTCTATATAATAGATGCATAAGCTCTTTAATACTCCACAAAAAATAAAACATATCCTATCAAAGGTATTCCTATCCTCAGCCCTAAAGTGGACAACTAGGGTGGGCATTTGTAGTGACTCTTTCTTAATGATATTGGAATAAAAAAACTTTGAAAAACATCATGACTGCTTGCAAATATTTTTTCAGACCTCTAAGTCTAAGTTGCAAATGTCCAAGCCACAAACTTTTTTCCTTATCGAAAAGAAAGATTGAAACTAGTTGATGGGGAAAGGATGGGTATAGACTCGATCTAGCTAGATCTTCAAGTTTCTAGGAATTCCATTTTCCTTTTAATCTTCTCCCAATGAGATACGAGAGGTAATAGTGCAAAGAGTAGCCATAAAGATTAGCAAATGGGCTATGAAGTCTATTTCTTGATTATAAATTTCAAAAAAAGAATAAAGTTTTGGTAGATACCTTTGTTTATTACTCCTTGTGTTGTGTCCCTTAAGCTTGAGCTTACTTTTGACTAGAAAAACATCTTAAGAACTTTATGTGGCATAAATATGTTAGAGATAAAATCACATTGAGTCAGTAAGATCCTATGTTGCACACCCAAATATAAAGGAAGGATGAAAAATCTTGCCACTAGAACCCACATTCAAGATTTGTGTGCCAAATGATTTATTAGAACCATAAAGGCCATGAATGCTAGAAGATGTTGAGAAATTATATGACCTTGGGGGGCCTTAAGGTCAAAATTTATGGACCAATCTATATCTACAAACACTTCTAATCGTGCTTCCCCTGTAACGTTTAAAAAGATATTTGTAACCAAGATTACACAAAAAAAAAAAAAAAATGGGAGGCCATAAGAACAAGTTGGTCTAAAAAAGTGATTCTCTAAGGGGTAAGGCCCCTATTCAATTACCATTATCTATCATGGTCACTATTTATTCTACAAGATGGAAAACCTCTAATTAAAATTGCAATTGCATGGTTCTTGTCCAAGAAATCGTTTAATAAAGGCATCCATTCCCAGTGATCTCTATGAAAACCACCCTAGAGTCCAAAACACTCTGGAAAGTTGGAAAATAGAGTTAAAGCTCAACACTTCCTAAAAACTTATTTAGGAAAAGTGTAAGTTTTGACACCAAACAATATTCTCCTAAAACATTATTTAGGAAAAGTGGAAGTAAAATTATTTAGCAAAAGTGTAAGGATTAACACCAAACAATCTTGTCCTAAAGCTTGGCCCACTAGGTTCCCAAATATATTCCCATTTATATTTATAGATTTAGGTGCATACATGGAAGATAGATACACCTTCAAGACATGATTAATTATTGGACCACTCTGTCATGTACCGTGATCAAATTGCCTTTGAAGGACATTCACATACTCTACACATTCTATATCTTCATGCAATAATCATCAATTTTGTATCTTAATAAAATTATGAAACATTTATTCCCAACAAAATTTCTATAGAAAACTTAAGCACGTGCAAAATCATAGGTAAGTCAACCCAGCAAACATGCTAAAAGAAACGTGACTAATGAAATGGGAAGGAATATAGAGTGTCACTTTATCTCCACTATCTTAGCAGAAACCTTTGTAACGTGTCACTTTCTTTCATTTCTATATGATATGGAGTTCCATGTGGTGTCTAATCAAACAAAAAGGAGCATTTCTCATATGCAATATAATAATATGTTGCATTAATTATATATTGATTTTTATTTTAGATTTGACGTGTAAGTTTGACATATAGGAAATGTACAATTTTATAATATTTCTATTATTTAAATAAAATGACATTTAATTATCAATATCAATAATATTTATATATCACATATTTATTTAATATTTATGTATCACGTATTTATACAACCCAACCCCAAATATAAATTAAAGCTTTGTGAATTGTTCAAATTTCTTAATATAAGCATCAACATCTTCACATGAAGATACGACAAAAGTATAAAACCATACTTTCATAAAAATCCATAAAATCCACATATCCATTTACTACCAGATTTGTCAAAATTCTGTAAGTTCAAATATCAACTCTGGAAAAGGATGACTATAAAGTTTGCCAAAATTCTATAAGCTCAAATAATTAACTTTGGATAAAGATGACAAACCTAGGTTCAAATTTGGTAATTAATGTATATGTTGAAAATTGTTTTATGGATCTATCATATAAGTTTGTAAACATTGATGTTTCAGATCAAACTAGAGTGATCCATCATCGAGAGAAGCTAGATGATGGACTATGTTAGTTTGGTCCAATAAGTCAATGTTTAAGCGATGAATATGGAAAGGAGCCTAAGAATAGAAATACACATAATCTTTATATTTATAATAAAATTATTTTATTAATGATTAATAAGTGACTATAAAAACAAAAACATGTTAATGGAATTGAATTCCAAGTACAATAATGTTAATACAAAGTGGAAGTATAGAATTTGATTCTTAAATAAATAAAAAACGAAATATAGAGAGTAAAATAATATAAGGTATTGTTTATCTTAAGGTGTGAATTAGTTGGTGATAGGGTGTAATGTTAAGGTTTTCTTTGTGATATTGTAGGTTCAAACCTCAACAAAGTCCCGTGTATCGTGTGTGGGTAGTGTTAGTACACCTAGAAACATAGTGATATTGAATTGTAATTGACCTCATATTATGCAAATACGAGTCCAACCCCACATGTTGATTCCCAGTCACAATTCTATATATAACTTTTTGTTAAAACCTAAAAACTAAGCTCAAAATTAAAGATATAGATTTGGGAGAAATGGATCTAAAATGTAGAAAACAAAAAAGTGTAAGCAAATCATTATTCTTGGTCATAGTAATGGAGTTTAAATAATATAAATAAGTAAGCATTTATGTTGTTTGTGTAGTGTATTTGTAGGGGTGTAGATATTTTATTTCATATTAAAAATAAGTATGGATTTTTTTGGAATATTGTTGTGTTTCTAGTAAGCATGTTCTTAAAAAGATATCACAAATACAAATTATCATAAGTAATTGGGATTTATAAAATGTAAAAGTATTTTTATAACGAGGGTATAAATTTGCACTTTAAATTTAGTTTTTAAATTGGTAAGAGTTAATGTAAATAGTATATCATTAATCATCAATGTTATATAATTTGTTAATTTAAATTTTTTCATTTATTTTGGCATGAGTATTTCTATTTTATTTAGCATTTTTATTTGAAAACGTCACTTTTATAACTGTAATTTTTGTTTCCAATATAATGTGACCTCAACCTTGTCATACTAAGCTAATTCTAACCCAAGAGTTGACCAAAATCTCAATGTAATATTCAAATTATTTTGCATTCACATAACTCGTAAGAAATATCTAAAAAATGGTGTATTGACCTCAAGTAATATGTGTGTGTGCGCGCACACCTCCCAAAAATGGTGCAGTACACAAGACCTTATCAAGACATTGTTACTAATTATGATGTTTGATTAAATCTTCATTAACCATCCTTATCTCATTACTCCATTAATGCATTGGATAGTTCACATTGGAGTTAGCTTTAAACAAAGTTCCATCATTTCACCTATAAATAAAGCCATTAAGGTCACTCATTTCATACGCAATCCATAGTAAGGTTATGTTGTCAAAATTCCAACAAAAATATTTTGTACCCTAGCCATAATTTCTCTACCATTTGGGATTTCATTTCTATCACCAAGCTTTGAGTTGGACCAAACAAGGAGGAAAAGAACACTTCTATCAAGGTGGATTTGGAGCCCATTTTTCAACGACAAGCCATTATTAAGGTGTTGCTTGTAAGTCCTATTTTCATTAGCATAATAAGGATTCTATTATGAACCAAATACCCGAAATAGCATAGAAATAGAAAAAAGAGTATCTCAATGCCTTGGTAATAATAAAGAGTCAATAAATAACAAGCATCTTGAAGGGGGCAATCTTGTTTTACAATATATACAATGCACAAGACAATATGAGATTCCTATACAAATGAATGTCCTTTATTATAAAGAAGAGATTGTAATACCCCATGTTTAGACCCTTGGAATGTATTAAATCAGATTATGTAAAATGATGTAAATATGCTAGTATGGAATCTGAATTCCTAGTGCGAAGCTCAAGGACAAGGCCCGACTAGTGAGTTACTAGGCATGTATAATATAAATATTTCTATATTTCCATGTGTTTGGCTTGTCATTATGACTCAAAATCTATGTAAATACCATGTTGCAAAATAATAAAATGGTCCAAGATGGTTATGTGAAGAGCACTAGACAGTCTATGATTCCACTAGTGGGGAAGAGAAAAAGGGGCATGTGGGAGATTAAATCCTCTTTTTCAAGTGTCAACCTTAGAATTCATTCATTTATGCCATGTGCCTTAATGATCCACATGGCGTGGATAAGGTTGGCTTGCTTTCTTCTTTAGCTTTTGCCTCTTCTTTTTGCTTTGCTTTGCTTTCTTCTTTTGCTTTTGCTTTCTACTTTTGCTTTTGCTTTTGCTTTATCCTGCTTTTGCTTTTCTGTCATGCTTTTTCCTGCTTTTCTACCTTACCTTTCTTTTCTACTTTGTCCTACTTTTCTACTGTATCCTGCTTTCTGCCTTATCCTGCTTTCTGTTTTTATCTTCTTTTCTGCTTTTCTTGAGATTTTCTACTTTTCTGCCTTGTGCCAGCTTTTATTTTATTTTCCTGCTTTCCTAGCTTTAAATGCTTTTATCTCTTCTTCCTTTGCAATATATCACTTGGTCAATCCTTATCCTCTAATGTGCCCTTGTGCATAATTATCCATTGTATTCCATTGAAGTAAATCATATTAATGAAAAATACTTTCATCAAGTGCATTTCAAACATAGGAAAAGAATAAAATTAAAACCTCCTAACTAACTAATGCCTTAACTTAACCCCTCATTAATTAATTAATTCTAATATGTCACTAAGATCCATGGGGTTTGATCTACTTCATAGTGCTGAAAAAATGGAAACATGACAGTCCTCCCCTCCCAAATTTACTTATCGTCAAGCAAGAAACCAACTCCAACCACCTATGAAGACAACCAATGAATTCTCTCCTCAAAATTTGTTGTTTCCAAAGGTCCACCATGTTTCTGTTGCACCACTCTAGTTATAACCGAATCTCCAAAAATGATCCCAGGGTCCCATTGCTTATGTTGCATTCCTCCATACATCAATGCAAACTGAAATGATCCATCAACTCATGGATCCCACTCCCACTGCTGCATGTCTCCCAATAGCATTGTTGCTTGTGGAAAACTATCATCCCAAAGAATTCCAGGGTCCTGTTGTATTAATTGCATCCTCCCAAACAACAGTATCAACAAAAAGAGTACATCATCCTGGGGGATGTCTACATCACTCCACCAAACTGGATGTTCATCACTTCAAAAGGAAGATTGAATATCCTCATAAGCCATGTGCAAACTAGCACTGCAATTCCCATCCATAAGACATAGGTGACAATCCCATGTCCATCCCAGTATATTGGATACATCACATAGCAGCCACAAATGCCTATACAACTACTCACAAAAGATGAATGATATGTCCATAAAATTTCCACCGATGCAAGCAATAAACTTACCTCTTGGAGTACTCAACTCCCTCATGTATCTATCCACACAATCAGTGGATGAATGCATACTCCATCGTAGTGATAAGGATGGAAATCGTGTAGCTTCCTCATGTACCATATTTTCTCTAGTGAAACAACTCTTTACTCCACTACGTGTTCCACCTAACTGGCTCAATTGGATATCCCCTGTACTGTTATGCATGATGGCGACATCAAATAGATACCTCTATTGTTTCTCATCCAACTATTAAGGGATAGGTGCGCTTTTCAAACCCCGAGTTCTAACCATCAACAAAGTGTGTGTGAGCCTCCTTCTCCTTATGTGGTACCAAAAGAAAAATCCCTTTACCCAATATTCATCCCTATGTGTGATGGATGCCATATGTGTGTGGGATGGAGAATGGTGAACCAACTCTCTATAATAGTGATCCATCATGGTTGGCTCAATCAAAGTGAGATCATGTGCCTCCTCCAAAACTGTACAACCACCACCTAGAGGCAACTCATAATCTCTTTGGCAATGAGCAGGTGCTTGGTCTTCATTCTCCTTCACCTCAAACTCCCCAAGCACATGAAAATCAGATTGTACTTATATGCCCAATGCACACAAGTACCAAAAATCAAAACACTGTTGTTCCAATGACAAGGGTGAAAGTCCCATGGGCGATCGCAAAGAAAGTAGGCATCATCAAAAGCCCATGGATTCCCATGCTGCTCACAATAAGTTTAATATGTATCCAAGAAGTCTCCATAGATTTAAGCAAGAATATCACTCATGTGTCTTTCCTCCTAAATAGGAAAAGAAGAGACACTCCAACCCAATGCTCCAACTGGAAAGCAAGATGCTTCCCTATGTGAGTGCTCCCAATGGCTCAACTCTCTGGAACTAGTCCAAGGATGAACCAACTTTCTGCAACAAGTATCCACCAAAGATGTGGATAAATCAACTCCATCAAAGGTTGGTCCATCAAACATGAGCTCTTCTGACTCCTGAATGGAGGAATGACTCACTCTAGGAAGAAGCTCAGTTTCGCTCTGGAAGGTGGTATGTGCTTGGAACTCATCATCTACATCTCTAAAATCCTCAAGAACATGCATGTCATCTTGCATCTCATGAACCACCATCTCATGAGGTTCCTCCATAGAACTCTAAATGTCATCAACCGAAAGAGAATGGCCAAATGGAATGTTGGAGGGAATGTGTGATTTCTGCAACTCTTGGTGAAATTGTTCTATCTCCATATTGGATTCCAAGAGGGCACTTTGAGTGCTTCTCAAAGAATCTTGGGTGGCCATCAACTCATTATTGAGCTTGCAAACCTCTTCATCATACTTCAAGGGTTCTCCTTGCAACATATGAACAAGCTCATACAAGTAATCTATGTTAGAAGGCATATGCGAAAAATTACCTTGGGTTGTAGTCATTGCTTTCTAGATCTTCTCCATGGCTTCAAGGAAAGATGAATCTTCCAATGAAGCAGCTCTCCAACAATATTGTGACACTGAAACATGTGTGTCTTGGAGAATGTGTAAGGCCTCCTTGATATCTTTGTTAAGGACTTTGTTCCTTATGCACATGTACTCTATTATGATCTTCATCTTCACTGGGCCCATAAGAAATGCAAGAGGACTTGGTTTGATGTGCCTCCAATCAAAGGAACTCTTGGCATCCCTTTACTTTCCCTCCTTGAACCTTTCGAAATGCTTGTGATGAAAGATATTGATGGATTGCACATCCATACTCAATTCATCCTTATGCTTCTTCACCTTGTCAGGTGGTCTACCCAGTCGGAGGCCTTCCAATCCCTTCTCATGCATTCATAGAAAATCTCTAATGTATCCAAAATGAGAAGGCATGTTCATGAATGTGCCTTGAATGGTCATGAGGAACTTTTTATCCCTCTCAATGTACTCAAACCTCCTAAAATATTTCAAGTTAGAAACTTGGTAGTGCAAGATAGGCTCCTCTATAGATAGCATCCGTTGAACTCCAAAATTTCTACCTTATATACCCACCAAAATGGTGAATGGAAATACTTAATTGTTGGATGATCCAATAATCATGCATGCATATACCCTCTTAATTTGAAAATTTGAATGCTCATCATGCATATGCCATGCATGTGGATTTTCTTGTTCACTAGAGACTCTTTGAGATACATGCCAATTTGCCTTCTTCCAAAGTATACAAGCCTCGTGCACCCTTGGATCTCCATCTCCTCTATGTACTTATATATCCAATCCTTGTACAAAAAGTGCCTTTGCTTGTATATATGAATGGTATGTCCTCCTTTGGAAGTAAGATAAATGTTTGTTCCACATCCTACATGCCATCCCTCTCCACATACACAAGCAACTCTGAATCTCCTTCATGCACATGCATATTTTTATGCTCCATCAACTCAAGAAGCTTATCATTCTCCTCAGGAACACATTCATCCATGTGTTCATGTTCATGCTCAATGGAAGATGGAAATTGAGACATGCACAACTCCTCATGAAGATGACCTCCCTCCTACAAATCTAATGATACCATGAATTGATTACAAGAACAACAGTGCTCTTCTTCTTTTGAATCCACTGTAAGATTCAAAGTGGTTTCATAAGGTTATGCCTCCTTTGGTTGGCCATCAAATAGGAGCGAATCCAGTGTTATGGATTCTTCGTGAGCACAATATGACTGATTATAACCTTCTTCATGATCAAGTGAATCCGATTCCTCTCTATCCTCCATCATGTATCTTGAAACCTCTCCATCTTGTGTAGCATAGGGATTTGCATTATGAGTGGGATGATTTGAAGGTTGTTCTGTGATTGTAGTTGTCCTCTTCCTTGAAACATCTTCTTCACAATATTTTTTGGTACCCTTGGTTTTAAATTGCCTCGTGAAATTCCCATAGATGGATGGTTTATTCTTCTTGAGAGAATTTGAATTTTGAGAACACCTTTTTTATTCAAGCTTGTCTTACAAAACACAGTAATCTATGAAGGACAATTCCTTTCTGCAATCAAAACTCAAATCCATGTAGTAATTAAACCTTTCCATAGATCTAATCATCTCATCTCTATTCCTCCCATCAAAAAAACCAACGAAATACATGATGGTGATTTCTTCAATAAATCAAAGAAACTTGGCCTTGCTGCAAAGATTAACCCAAGCAGGTGCTAGTATCATGGATGCAAATTCTTCAAATTGAAAGATTAATTTCCATGGGATTAGAGGAAATTGATCTAATACAACTATAATGTACCAATCAGATCTGATGATACACTACCTAACTCTCCTACAAGACTTAAGGAAAAACAGTGAACTCCGGTGGCTTGTCTGGCTATAGGGAGGAAAAATCAGAAAATTATAGAAGGGATGAGGATCATGCTAGATGATATAAACTTTGCACAATGTATTGGGACCATTAGTGTTTCAAACATCATCTAGGATGAAGTCTAATCCAAGGCTCTTAGTCACCCCAACATATGCAAACTTGAACTTCAATTGTGCACTACCTGAGAACCGATGGTGAAGGATTTTGACTTAGTAAGGCTTGAAAAAATTAAATGACAGTAAAATATCATTCTAGGTTCACTCTAAAAATTTTGAGGAAGTTTTGAGGAGGTTTCACAAACAAACAAGTAAAATTGTCTCCTAGGATTGCACAGCTAGTCAAACTTTAGGATTTTCCAAACAATAGGAGAAAGCTTCAAATCCTCAGTTTTAGACATGGAACGATTATATTGGCATTTTAAGTAAAATTAGCAATAGAAAGAATTCAATTTTGAGTTGTGGAGTTTCATTTATTAATTCATGGCAATCTAGACTAGGTGCAAAAGATGGATATGAAAGGAAGAATTTTCTTTATTCAAAATATAAAATGGAATTCATAGGTTCAATTTTACGTTAGTAAAATACATCAGTAGCTTAAATACAACTCATAGGACTCTCAGGGAAATAATTACATGAGAGGAGGAATTCTCCATCATAGAAAACTAGAAATCATGAGGAATTTGAGTGAGAGGCTCTGCAATCTCTGCAAACAAATTTGAAATTCACTTGATCAGAATTTTGGACCTGCAATAAAATCAATGATGAATATTGGATGTCATCATCCTCTCATAACAAGTAGGGGCACATCTCCTAGCTTGGACTAGGGGCACATATCCCAAGTCACAGAGGCACAATTGCACTCAATTCAATTCTCAAACTGTCAAAAGATGGGAAAGTGATGCGCACTCCTTCCTTTATAGATTTTATGTGACTTGTGGAGCAAGTAATCTAGGATAAAGCTCCCTCATGGAGTGGATAAGGTTGGCTTGCTTTCTGCTTTAGCTTTTTCCTTTGCTTCTACTTTTTCTTTTGCTTTTGCTTTTTTTTGTTTCTTTTTCTTTTGATTTATCCTTCTTTTGCTTTTCTTCCCTACTTTTTCCTGCTTTTCTACCTTATCCTACTTTATGCTTTTATCTACTTTTCTACTTTATTCTGTTTTTCCCATGCTTTGTTGATGTTCTTCCTTGTGCCATCCTTTCTTTTCTTTTTCCTTATTTCCTAGCTTTGATTGCTTTTCTCTTTTCTTCCTTTGCAATCTATCGCTTGGTCAATCCTTATCCTCTAATGCGCCCTTGTGCATAATTATCCATTGAAGTAAATATCTATTAATGAAAAATACTTTCATCAAGTGCATTTCAAACTTAGGAAAAGAATAAAATTAAAACCTCCTAACTAATTAATGTCTTAACGTAACCCCTCATTAATTAATTAATTCTAATCTATCACTAGGATCCATGGGGTTTGATATGCTTCATGGTGCTGACAAAATGGGAACATGAAAATTTCCCACCATAATCAATACTTTCATCATTAACAACCAATACTTGAAAATTTGTCACGAATACACACAAAAAATCATGTGCTCTACTAATATTTTATCAATGAAATTATGTGTACTACCTGAATCGATAAGTACTGTGACCCTATTATTCTTAATTTATCTTGCAATCTTGATAATTTCAGGTGATGGCATTCTTGCCAATGCATGAACTAATGTTTAAAACCTATATGGAATTATGATGTGCAAAATTTCTCCATATTTTCCTTGGTCATTTTGGTTCACAATTTCTTCCACACCCATTTGTGTGGATGCCTCTATTTCCTCATCATCATTATTTTCCAATGTAAAAAAAATTGTTTCTTGGCATTTATTCCTTTTCGACCATTTGTTATTACAATCAAAGCATAATTTGTTTGCTCTTATTTCATTCATTTCCTTCTATTTTATTCTAATGGTTTTAGGCATGGTTCCTTATGAGGAGAAATCCTACATCTACCCCTTCCATATGTTCCATTATACACGTGTGTAGCCCTATTCTTGGCTTGAATATGAAAAGTGAATTGCATAGATTCCATAACATTTTTAGGATGTTTTAAGAAAATATCATGTTTGATGTATTATTTTTAATTCACCCATGTAAACTTCCAATAGATGTTGTTCACTTATGTTATCAACCCTAGTGGCCAATACTTGAAATTATAAAGTTGTAATCTTCCACATCTCATATGTGCTTGATTCTTGTCAATTGACTAAAGTAGTCATGTTCCCAAACTTTACCATATTGTGGTTCTAGGTCTCTTATAAATAGATGCTAAGTATAATTATAAGGAGGAGTCCTTTAAACTACCCATTGGTACCATTTATATGGATTTGTCTCGAAATACAAAGTTGCTAAGTAAATAATTTTCTTATCATATCGAATACTATGGAATATTAATTTTCCAAGTAAATCATTTTCTTACCATATTGAATACAAAGTTGCTAAGTAAATCATTTTCTTATCATATCGAATACCTCCCAAAACCCTTTATTTATCCCATGCTTGATGGAGGTGGGAAATAAATGCTCCACTACCTCCATTTACATCAAAAATCATTTAATCCATTCTACCATTATTACATTGACCCGAATAATTCATTAATGATCATAATCTTGATCAAAATAACTAGGTTTCATTCACAAGCAATTGAGACTCAACAGGCATCCACCACTATTCATTAGCATTCCCTCGAGTCAACCAAGGTGCATAGGTACAATCTGGAATCTACAATCGTAACTGTAAAAACAATCCACACTAGAAGAATCTACTCATTATTTTCCTCACCCTGATTTTTTACTTCAAAGCATCTCATAGGAACATATCAATCACCATCACAATCATTCTTAACTAAGCACAACCATCCACAAGTCCACTACTCAAAGAATCTAGTCATCATCTTTATCCACAACCAACAAATAATAGTTCCTCATGCCAATAAGATAGCATATTCATTGGGGTGGAAAAGCTCCATATCCACACTCTTAAAAATCCATCCAAGTTGAAACAAGTACAAAGCCCGACAATTGAAGAAAGGTCCATAAAACCATGGTGGAAGTTGTCACTAAGAAATATAAACCTACAGGAACTGTATATATGTAGGACTCATCTCAACTCAAAGTCTACGTGCACAAAATTGATTTCATTAGTGTTTCATGATGGGAAACTATAGTTGAACACACTAAATCCACAGTGGCGCAAGTCACTAATGTAAAATCATTCAAGAATAGCAACCAATACCAATCACCCAATATTGAGATTCATGTAAAACCATGACCCAAGAAGCTAGGACTTTGAAAGATAATATCAAGATGGGGTCAAATTCAACCAAATTATAATAACCACTTAACAAGCCTTAGCTTAGACTTATCCAAACACAATATGTCATCCAATGTCAAAATACGGTTGGGGTCCTGCCACTAAGGGCTGATTTGCAACACCTCGAGGGCATTAAGGAAAAAACTCTTCAACATTTCCATAACACAACATTAATTTTAATATAAATTGAAACCAAATAGGTAAATTGAAGTGAGGAAGAAAATTCCACAACCTTCCATGGTTATCCCACTATTATCCAAAAACTAACAACATAAGGATAAATGCAATAGATCTCTGTAGACCTTTCACAACCAACAATGCTATTTTTGCAACCAAGATAGATCATATTCCATCTATTGCACAAATCTTCAAACTCCTAGTCATCGAACAACCATATTTATTGGAATAATTATTTAGTTCTTTATTCGCAGTTGCTTTTCCATCTAATGCACACATGATTCTGAATCGGCACCAAAATTTTTATTCCAAAACCATGAGCATTCCCCATTCATTAAATATAGTATAATGCAAGTCAACACATAGGATAGTTCTTGTCATGTCACAACCTAGAGTACAACCCATATATGCACAAGTCGCAGGTCATGTTCACTAGCTCTGAGGTACAAAAACCCCCACTACAATTTCCTGTAGAATATTACAACAAACCCTAGTTTTGTACATAACCAAAAAGGTGGTAGAATATCCAAGGTTATACATCCAACAAGATTTATATAAAACCCTAATCCGTCGCTTCTCCAACTACCACTCACATCACCACAAAATCCATAGTTTTGAGCACATCATAGTATTATTTTTTCCACTGATGAGTGCACAACCACCATACATAAAGATCGTCATGAGTTTGAAGTGAAATTATAATAGATATCTTGAAAAATAAGGGCACAATTTTTTGAAATGATCCATGGATAAAAACCCTCATCACTGTGAAACATCCATTTGTGTATCAAGAGCACATAGAGTGAGGGTTTCTACAACTTCAATCCTTCCAAATATGTGACTTTGGGCATATCTAGATTAAACATTCCAAATCCATTGTCTAGATCACTTCCATAAAACAAGAATGCAATAGCACTAAAATGCTCACCATAAAATAGCACCCAGAGCAAATAACCCATATAAACATGATCCATAAATATAGACTCTGCATGATAATAAATCAAATCCAAGGAAAATACTTCATTCTTCATCCTATAGAAAAGCTAGATGATGTAGTGAAGAAATCACTCATCCATCCACAGGAATGTGGCCATCATCCCCATAAGTACTTAAATAGCTACTTGAATCCAGTTTCTTACATTGATCTCCTCCTCATGATGCTACTGCCACCTATCCATGAAGGTAAGAACATAAATCACTTTCCTGACTAGTGCAAATTGTTAGAACTTTATGGTTGCCAACATTTTATTCACTGCAACCCCTCATCTAAAACACCCATAAACTGAATAAAACCTACAATAATAAAAATTCCACAACTCATGAAAGGATTTTCACAACTGAATGACAACAAGTGACATCAAATAACACATAATAAACAAAACTAAATTAGATATCATTTATTAATAAAAAATAAACTGAATGCATAAGCCTCGCTTTCCCATGGCGGGCAAGGGAGATGCAGAACTTAGTCCCTTGACCTTTCCTTTGCACCCTCGAATCTTAGGAACTCAAAGAGGTACAAGATAAAATATGATCAATTACCTCTCAAAACCCTCTATGTATCCCATGCTTGATGGAGGTGTGCAAAGAATGCTCCATTACCTCCATTTACACAAAAATCATTTAATCCCCATATTTTACCATTATTACATTGACCCAACTAATTCATTAATGACAATAATCATGAGAAAAATAACTAGGTTGTGTTCACACACAACCAAGACCCAACAAGTTAACTATTCTAATACTCCCCCTTAATGAATACTTGTATTCTCTAGTGATATATTCATTATTCTTTGATCTATTGCAACAGATGATTCTTCAAATCCTAAATATGATATCACAATGCAACGTATAAACTTTGTCCAACCTAGTACTTGTATCATGTACCTTTAGCATAAAGTTACCACCAAACTATCAAAGTCCATATAGAGAAACAACCAACCACCAGAATGCATGGGTATCCAACCACTGTAACCATCATTCTAGTAAGAATACCTTCATGTACATGGTTCATTCAAATCCTTGATCAACTCTGCCTAAATGTGAAACTAACTCCACCAGCAATTTCTAAGAGCTAACCAATGAAATTGATGCACCTTGCTCTCCACTGACATATGTTCCTTGAATATTACCCGATTCAATTATGACACACCTAATCCAAAATCACGCAATCTCTATAGTCAGTAAATGGCTCACCCAACACACAAGTGTTAATAACTTCTTATATTTGTCACAACCTTCCCTTCAAGGAACTCAAAATGAACATCAGATTTCGAATGATGAGTCTAATGACACACAACTATTATTGAATATCGGACCATGAGTCTAATTCAACATAACCAAAATAGGGGTATGGATTCCTATATAGGGATTACAACCATATTCCCAATTGCATTATGCAAATTTTTAAACCTTTCCCCCAATACCATAGGACCATAATACTTTCCTTTGTTGATATATTCTTCCTCATGTTCCTTTGAGGTCATGCACATAATTGGTGTCTCCATCTTTGTCTTCAATGATATATAACCTACAAAACAAACTTGTCCAATATTGGAGTGCCTAATTCCAATATGGAAAAATTCTTGCAACATTAATTTAGGAAACTCAATTTTATTTCCCACCAAGCTACAATATTTTGATCATTTCTCTACAACAACTGATATCTATTCCCTTTTTGAGGTACCCCCACTTACATTCTTCTCATATACAACTTGATCAAAACACACAAATATACACCCCACAATATCTGGATGTATTTCAATCCTTACATCATTTACTCTCTCTCAAATAAACACCACTAAACCATCATCACAACCAATTATTTTGCGTGCATGACCAACCACACTCTTAAAAGATATTGGCATTGCACTATAGTCTATTTTTTTACAACCTCTAAGTATGAGCTCTTACCATAAACTTGGCAACATTGGACCTCCTTCACTTTGAACTTAAGGTGTCAAGTAACATTGATCATGCAGCCCCAAATTTGTAAGACAATAACTTGATATCGACATACAATGAGTTTATAACTACAATTACATTAATAGATTCACCTTTTTCAACACCTTGTGATACCAATAACATGATGACAAAACATAGCATGGCCCCATGTTTAAAACATTAGATAATGAGTTTCGAACATTAAACTCCTTTTCGACCTGCAAAGCAACACACCAAATCCTTTACAATAAAGGTTAGAATATTCTCTAGGCACATACACTTTAACTTGTTTTGAGAAATAGACTATAATATCCAATAAGAATCATGAACATCCATGAGGAATCCATAGGTGTTTCATGAACTAATAATATGGCATACGAAACATCAATTGATATGATACAAATATTATCATGTGGATATCTCAATTTCATACATTCACAAAGATATGTCCATTTCTCACCATTTCCTTGCATAGAGAACATAGTATAATAAGGTGCAATGCAATCTACCTTTACCCTCAAATCAATCTTGTTATCCATGTTGGTATTTCAAACTTAAAATTGATGAGACTAATATATTTCCCCACATAGATCAAATGAAATCTCATGCTATGTTCTAACAATTTGCATGTATCGGTAACATCAACAAAATGACCTAACTATGGAAAAAACCCTAGCACCCAGCCGCTCTGCACCCTGATGCCTGCGCGTACATGCCCACGGGCTCCTATTGATCCTTGCCATGGATCCGCTGCTGGATCGATTCCCTAAGGAGCGCAAACACTTCTTGGAGGCTGCCTTCCAATCCTTGGTTGCCAACACCCCCCCACCCCCTGCTCCCTCTAATCAACGGAAGCTAGTTTCATTAAGCGAGTGGCTTCCCCTCGCATTCAGATCCTGTCGATGGCTTCAAAGTTAAAATCCCTTTCTCTGAGCGAACGTGGGTTGATTGGTCAATTTACCGGAATCGAGCCATCCCCCAAATTGATGGATGTCTAGATAAACAAGAACTGGATTCCCTTGATCACTGGTGGCCTGCAGCGCTGTTTTTGTGGTAAGGGATACTTCATCTTTCTTTTTAAAAACAAATCTGATAAGAATCTAATCTTTAGAAGCGGCCCATAGTTTATGGGCCCTCATCGTCTATATCTAAATAGATGGAATCTCTCTTTCGATCCAGAAAAATATGTTCCATCTGTTGTTCCAGTCTGAGTTCAGCTGCCTCACTTACCTCTGCACTACTAGGACAATGAAACTCTCCATGCTATTGGGAACTCGCTAGGAAAATACATTGACAAAGCTGAGCCAAAGGGCCCCCTGTTTGCTTGTTCGATAATTTGTGTTGAGGTAGATCTTGAAAAAGGCCTACCACAGGAAGTAAACCTGCAGATGAATGGGTGGGAACACATGCAGAAAGTGGATTACAAACAGCTACCTTTTAAATGCAAAAAATGCCATGAATATGGTCATTTTGTAAAAAACTACCCCAAGAATGTTCAGGACAATGTTGAACAGGTCCAGGAGGAAGGTTGGCAATAAGTCAAAAAGGGAAAGAAGGCCATTCCCCAAACCAACAAAATTTCCCAGCCCCCCCCCCTCGTTAGTAGGTCAATCTTGAAAACCAAGGAGACCACAAACAATAACAGCTTCCAGAACCTGCAGAGTGAAGAAGGAGTAATAGTTGATACGGAGGAAATCCCAATAGAACCAACAAGGGAAGAAACTGTAACTCCTGATATTCCAAAAAAAGACCTAATCGAGGAATTCCCTAGTGGATCCACCACCCCAGGAGGCTCATGGGATGATAAGGTCAAAAGCAATTTTGTGCCCTCTTTGTCATCCCTAGATATCTCCTCGGATTCATTTGAGGACGGAGACTTAGTGCAACCCCCAAACACCAAAGGCAGAAAGTCCCAAAGATATCACAGGGAAATCGAAGTTGAAAGAGAAATAGAACTAGGGAGACAAAAAAGTTTAGAAGACATGAAGATCCTCCAACAATCAAAATCTCAAAGTGGTTTGAAAGATGGTAGGTCCTGAGCAGGACCAGGCCCAACTAGAAGTAATGTTAGAAGTCTCTTGGAACTGCAGGGGTCTTGGTGGACTAAACAAAGTTGAAGCACTGAAAAACATTCTCAAGTCCGAAAATATGGATCTCATATTACTCCAAGAGACTAAAATGCAGAGCGCTGAGACCCTAGCTATATTAGGCTCCATTTGGAAATACAGTCAAGGAATTTCTATCAATGCTCGTGGAGCGTCGGGAGGTATTGCAACCCTGATCTCCTCAAATTTCTTATTCCTCTCCTCAGTAGAAAACAACCACTAGCTCCTTACTGAAATAAGATCGAAAGACAACAACATCTCCATATATGTCTGCAATGAGTATTGACCCTTACACCACATGGATAAACTCAATTTTTGGAAAGACCTCAGCAACTTCAAAGATAGCCTACACGGTGAAAATTTGATCATCGCAGGAGACTTTAATGTCACCAAGAATCAACATGAAAAGTGTGGTGGAAATATAGTTCGGGATCCCTTTCGGGAAAAACTCGAGGATCTTCTACTCCAGCTGGACCTTATGGATATCTCTCTCACAAATTCCAAGTTCACTTGGAACAATAGGAGATGTGGCGCCGGGCACATTGCTGCAAGACTGGACCGTTTTCTGGTAAGTTCTTCTTTCTTTAATTCTGATTTTTTAATCGGCTCCTTCACTCTCCCCTGCGCCTCTTCCGATCATAAGCCCATTTTCCTCTCTATCACTCCACCTGGAAACTTGGGCCCCATTCCCTTTTGCTTTAACCCACTCTGGATCCATTCCACTAACTTTCTCAATATAATCTCCCTTGCCTGGAATTCAATCTTTACGGGTTCTCCCAGTTTCATCTGGGAATCAAAACTTAGAGCGGTTAAATCCAAGTTAAAAAAGTGGGCCAAGATTTCCTTCAAAATTCCCTCTAGCTCTAAAATCCTTCTTAAATCCAAGCTCTCCAATCTACATCTCAGGATGGAAACAGAGGATGTCACACCCTCGATCATCAACAAATAAAAATCTCTCGAACTGGATATTCTCAGAGCTGCCGCTCAGGAAGAGGAAATTTGGAGAGTTAAGTCAAGACAACTTTGGCTAAAAGGTGATGACAGTAACACCAAATACTTCCACAATCAGGAAAAATCTCAGCGTATTCAAAATGTTATCAGAGAACTTAAAAATAACAATGGTGAAAGGATTAGTGGGAAAGCGAATCTTGAATCTTTGGCTCATAACCACTTGAAAGATCTCTTCTCAGATAGCGGCGAAACCGACTCAATAGCACAGGCTGATCTTTTAGATGGGATCCCAAGCTTAGTCACGGATAGTGCAAATCGCGAGTTGGCCAAACCAATCCTGGAGTATGAAATTGAGCAAGCCATCTGGTCTCTTCCAATGGACAAGGCTCCTAGGCCAGATGGTTTCACTATAAACTTCTATCGAGCCACCTGGGAGATTATTAAAGATGACTTGAAATGCATGTTGAACTGGACAAGGAAAAAAGATAAAATTGGAGAAGCTACTAATTCCTATTTCCTCGCACTCATTCCCAAAGAGAAATCCCCTAAATCCATGAATCGCTTCAGGCCCATCTCCCTTTGCAACAAATCCTATAAAATCCTTGCCAAAATCCTTGCTACCAGAATGAAACGAGTCATGGGGAAACTAATCTCTCACTCCCATGGGGAATTTATTGTTGGCCGACAAATCTTGGACAATATAGTCATTGTTCAGGAAGCAGTTCACTCTAGCATGGAAAAAAACCATCAAGGCATGGATATCAAGATCGATATGGAAAACACCTTCGATAGAGTAAATCACAACTTTCTCTACGCCATCATGGAAAAATTTGGTTTCTCTAGTTGATTTGTCTGATGGATTAGAGCCTGCGTCAACTCCCCTTGGATCACCCCTTTAGTAAATGGAAGACCCTCAACCTTCTTTTTGGCCACCAGAGGCCTATGCCAAGGCTGTCCTTTATCCCCTTTCCTTTATTTACTTGTTGTTGAATCCCTAAGAAGAAAGCTCCAATCCCTCCAAGACTCTAGTGAGCTAAAAGGAATTAAAATTGTTCGAGGAGTCAAACTTGCGAACCATTCCTAATTTGCCGATGACACTTTTTTCTTGGGGGGATATTCCACTCCAATTGCATCCAAGTTCAATATCATCCTCAACACGTTCTTAAAGGCTTTAGATGGCAAAGTGAATCTCGAAAAATCTAAAATCTAGTGGTCGAACTGCCCTCAGGGGACGATCTCAAGAATAGCAAGGATCTTAAGTTTTGAAGGAGTAAAATATTGGAACTCCTTCACATACCTAGGTGTCCCATTTTCAAAGGCAGGAAAAGAGTGGTTGATTGGCAAGGATTAATCTGCAAAATCAAAAACAAAATTAGTTCATGGGGCCCTCATTGGTTGAACCTTGCGGGAAAAGTGGTCCTTATCAACTCTATTCTCTCATCCTATCCCCTATATGCGTGCTCCATCTCTCTCGCCCCAAAAACAGTCATGCTTGAAATCTCTAAAGAACTCCACAGCTTCCTCTGGCAGCGTGGGAAAACCAATGGAACAAAGAAATTTCACCTGATCAGTTGGGAAATAGTTTGCAAGCCAAAATCCTTGGAAGAGTTGGGATCAAAGATCTCTCCTTAATGAACCTTGCCCTCAGTGCCAAAATCCTGTGGAGGCTTATCTCAAGAAAGAACGCTTGGTGGAAAGAAATCTTATATAAAAAATACATGTAGGGCAGTAGGAGTAGATGCGTGGAGCACATTGATCATGAAAAGAAAGGAACGGCTATATGGAACTTATGCAAAAAATCGGCCTTCATCATCCAGAAAAATCTCTCCTGGACCCCTGGAAATGGTAAAAAAATAAATATCTAGAAGGACAATTATGGCAACTGTAACTCTGAGAAAATATCTGATCTCCGAGATCTGAGATATTGGATGGAACAGGCTAGTCTCCATACCCTTTTTGAGTTGTCCATCTGGTCCACTCAAGGAAAATGGTCGGGCTGGATTTAGCTTGAACTCCCTGAACACTTGCAGTACGACTATAAGACCCTTATTTCCTGTCTTCATGGTGCCATACCCATCCACATCTCTGTGAAGGAAAATTGTTGTTGGGGAAATCGAGGGTATTACACCGTAAAAGATGGGTACTCCTACCCGGATAGCCTAAATAACAGTTGCAGCAAAGATGAGAAATGGAAGAGAGTCTAGGACAAGGATGGTCTACCGAAAGTGAATGTATTCAACTCGGCTTTATCCCATAGGAAAATTCTCACGTCGGAAAATCTCAAAAAGAGGGGAATTGCAGGGCCAGCTAGATGCATCCTCTGCAAAAATGCAGAAGAGACAGTCAACCACCTCTTTTTGGAATGCAAGTTTTCCCAAGAAGTGTGGCACAGAGCTCTCTAGGACGTTCAACCCAATCTCACTCTCCCGACCAATTGGGATGATCTTTTTGCAAAGTGGCATATTTACTATCATAGTTCCTTCTACAAAAAACCAAATTTCAAAAGAGCCTGGCTTGACTTTCCCAAATTCCTATGCTAGAAAATTTGGACATCTAGAAATCAAGAAATATTCGAGGACACAAGGGCAAATCCGGGGAAAATTGTCACCTCCGCTAAAGCCTTATGGACTGACTCCCTCAGAAATAGAAGTATGAAAAACTTATGCAGCGAGCCTCTAAGTGTTGAAGAGAAAATTTGGGTTTCCGATCTCCCGATCCCATCCAGTCCCTCTCTCCCTCCCTGCAACAAGCTTAAAAGGACTCAGAATTGGCATATCAGAATGGATCCAAAAAAGTTCCAAAACTGGACCCAAATTTTGGACAGTCACATCCTCTTCTTTGATGGTGCCTCGAAAGGAAATCCTGGGTTGGAAGGTGCGGGGGGAGTTCTTATGGACTCCGATGGAAACAAAATGAATGATTATGCTTGGGGGATCGGCAAGAAGACTAACAATGCAGCTGAATGGCTTGCGTTGATAAAAGGTATGGAATTTGCAAGGAGCAAAAATGTCAGTGATCTTGTGGTATTTGGGGACTCTATGTTGGTTGTTAGGAAAGCTAGAAGTCTTGTTAATCACCGTCGGAAACCTACCTCCCCTCTGCATCAGCACTTCAGATTCTCGGCTAAGGAGTTCCACTCCATCTCCTTTCTTCATATTCTAAGGTTCAACAATCAAATTGCTGATGAATTGGCTAACATCGGGGCACGTTTGAATTGCGGGCATGTTATCTCAAATGACATTCTCAGTATTGATGCTTGGGTGCCCTAGAAATTTTCCACCTAACCCACCTTACCCTTGGTTCCTTCCCCCTTATCCCTCCTTCCCACTCTCTACGAGGGTTGCATTAACTCTCCAAATCCCAACTGAATCCCAGCTAATCTCCCCTTTGTCTTTTCATCTGATCCGGGGCATTATCTGACTATACCCACCTGTATCGCATGCACCAACCTTAATTGCGGACATTCCCCAAGACTCTCTCTCGGCTATTTCATGCAGGGTGGCGGTCTTTGCATCCAATGTTTTCCTTTGCGGGTTTGTTTCCTTCTTTCTTGTGGGCTCTCCCTTGCAGTGATTCTTATTTGCGCCATGGTAGACCTATGCCATTCCACTGCATTGTAAAGGATGTAGAGTGGGGCATTTTGGGGACGACAGAGGCAAGAAACATTACCTTCTGATCTCCTGCAGAGTAATGACGACAATGATAGAGGAGGGGTCCCTGTTTTGGCTTGTAGCAATCTTCATCATTCAGAAGATCAGGGAAGTGGAAGGAGATGGGTACCCATGGATGATGGAAATGGCATGGGTACTAGGGGTTCTATGCATTGTCTTAGCAATGGCTTCGACTGTGGTATTGGCAGCAGGAAACTTCATAAGACTCTAGAACTTGGTCATGATTCCCCTCACCATTTGGCGCGCGGCAGCCCTGAATATTTTAGCAATAAAAATTGGAAGCATACTTTGGGTTATCAGGGAAACTTGTTCGCTCTGGACTCTCCCCATGGGAAAACTAGTCCCTCTTCCGGAAGCTAAATCGCAGTTGCAGGATGTGGAAGCCCAAGTCCGTTGGCTTTCTGGTGATCTTCTGGATATGAAGAAGGCAATTTCGAACCTGGCCACATTTGTGCAAATCTCTAACTCCTAAGTAAGGAACAACACCAGAAAGACGAAAGACCATTTTGAAAAGATGATGGGTAAGCATGATACGTTTTATAGCTGTCGTCGAATTTTGGAAGCAAAAGTGGACTGTATCAGGATCAATAATGGAAGCACCACGACCAATAATGGAAGTAGTCCTTCTGTTATCCTAAATGTGGATGAAGATAATGCAGGCTCAGGGCCTGGAAGCAAGGAGAAAGTCCGAATTCACCATGCTAACTGATGAGACTCTCGCCTCTTCTTGCAACTGTGCAACCTCTTTTTGTTTAATTTATGCACTTCTGAATTTATGTAATGGGTTTATGCTCTGTTTTATGTCATGTTACTGAAGTTTCTATATCATTTTGTAAGAGACTTAATGCCATTTTTGAACTTCAGAGGCTGGGTAGTGATGAGTATGATTCGGCAACTCTGGTTTTATGGGAACAACCTCCACGGCTCTATGTAATCCTTTTCTCCTTTTTAATATAAAGCTAGTTATCCGTTTGTGTAAAAAACAATAAAATGACCCAACTATAATTCAACTTGAGTGCATCTACATTCAGTCAATTTGTTGAAGCAACTCACCATGAGATCTAACATTCTAAGTCCAAATGGAATAGAAAAAAACATCAAAATGATTTGATGGTATAATGGATAGGACAAGTCAAATCCAAGCCTCTACACTTGAGTAGTAGTAACATGAAATCACCATGGATATATTTGATCTTTCATGTAGGCACCAATGCACCCAAGCTCGATAGTATTACCTTTCCACACAAGACACCTCCCCCATTTTTTTCTTTTCTCAAACACCTAGCCTCAAGCTAGAGAAGCTCCTGTACTTAATAATATTGCAAGCATCCATTTGAGGCTCATTCTCATGCATAGGTTCCTTGAGATCTAGAATTAGCATACCCCTCAACCCCATCCTTTGGATTTTGAGTATCCACTCCTCTTGCAAGCATGACCAAGCATACCACCGCATATTATTCTTCAAAAATATAATTATATGTTTCTTGAATTTAAGCATCCAATGGGACTTGATATCCAAACCTCTTAGATCTATTTTCCTTCATCAATTTTGAATCTCCACTTGGGTATTCAAGCATGTCAATCTTAGCCTCGTTCTACTTCCACTCATATTGGTCGGCTTTCTATGAAAAGAACTCATTCCTCATAAATGTAGATGAATTAGCATCCCTGGACTCGAACTTGTGACCCATCAAGCTCTAAATCATCCTCATTCTCGATGTTAGGGGTTTAAAACTCCTTGGGTGCTACATGGGATATATTTTATGTAGCTACAAAATTTTCCCATTGCTCTCAACAATAGTGGCCATAGGCTCATGAATTCTAATATGATTGCCAAAAACCCATCCTATGATGAATTTTTTCTCTTCCATACCAAAATGTTATGAACTACACGAACAAGGATATATAAAGAATATAAATCACTTTTGATTGGGATGTGCTAGATTTCAAATTGCATTCATCTGAGTTCTCTTCCTCAAAGGTTCATCCATCATGACCTCTACACAAATTCAATCAAACAAGGAAAACATAAGTCATTACCAGCAATATCTCCCTGCGTTAGTATCATAAACATCATTATGAACATGTCTACACCTTCATCTAGATATATGATACCTACATGGGTGCCAATATGAACTTGTTTACACCTTCATCCAAACATCTAATATTTCCAACTAATGGAGATGTGATACACTAGGCTAGGTTCTCATATATGTGCCTTTCCCCACATTGTAATCACCACATCATGATAGTTCAGTTTGCCTTGGGAAATAGTGATTTGCATGCTTCTTCTCCTCGTCACGTGGTCTAATATCCTACCACCAAATTAATGAGAAATGATAGCTTCTCCATAGTTTCCAAACTCATGGAAAAAATGTTCTCACTAGGGAGAAACACAAGCATATATCAACACCATTGAAGCAATCACTCATATTGACAATTGGAGTAGATCTAATTTTCCTCTCCATCACAACCTCCATCAAGCACACATATTCTCAAACAATGATTCAATCATGTATATTTATGGATATTATCTCATGAACCTCCTCCTCCATCCCATTATCGTTGCTCTATGCCTTCTCTACACCTACAAGGAAATACTCTCTGCAAACAACAAAAATAGAAGTGTGCCACTCACCTACACCAATCTTCTATGAATAAAACACTCAAATCATAGATTCCTTTTATTCTTTATCTATGGACAAGTTCTTGGGAATAACTCCTCACACAAGCCTCTCACCTCATGAGCTCCATTGGCTCTGATAGCATATCAAGAAATAAAACAAGAGAGTTGCACAACAAAATTTTGTTGATTGTTCTATATAAATGTAATTGTACACATATAAATACATGTAGGATTTGCTTAAATATAGACACACTACCTTAAATCAATCATAACTACTTATGAGAATATCTCAACCACACACTAAACTAGGATCTAATCTATCTCTCATCCAAAAACCTCCTAAAACCCTTCAACAAGGCTACTTATGTAGAGATACTCTCTACTTGACAATAATCAATATAATAACAAACTTATGTGACTAAATATTGGCACACAAGACAAGTGTGACTTAAATAGTCTAATATGCCATGTGTCCATTTTTTTAGATATACTTCTGAATTTTTTTATCAAAAATAATATGGTCCATCTTCTTTCTGATGGAACTAGTGGCACACAATTTGGATCTTGCAATATTCAAATACAATATTTTTACCCAACACATATGTTTGAGACAAGTTTTTGGACTATTTAAAAAACTAACTCTAAAATACTATAACTTTGTACTTATAAAAAACCAAAACCTAATGTTTTACCACATTTACATCAATATGTCACTTGAGGCTCCACAAAATTTCATTGTCTTAAATGTCCCCAAAAAAATGTTATAACGAAAATGGAAAGATGTTTTGTTTTGAGGAAGCCAAGCCAAGGAGCATATGATATAATACCAAATGTTATGAACCAAATTCCCCAAATAACATAGAAACATAAAGAAGAATATCTCAAACCTTGATAATGATAAAATATCAATGGATAGCAAGCCTCTTCAATGGGGGAATATTTGATTCTAATATATTCAATGCACAAGACAAGATGAGATAAGTTTACAAATGAATTTCCTTTATTATAAATAGGAGATAAAGTGATCATGATTTAACCTACCATAATCCAACCTAACCATAACTAATACACTAAATGGGGGTTAGGGCCTTAATATATTCTTTATTATTCACATTATCTGTTTTAGATCTTGGATGCTTGTCCTTTCACTTGTATCATATGCATTCCATAAGATAAATTATAGAATAGATGGCTAGACTATTGTCATATTCATCTGTTTTCGTGCTTAAACTACACAACTTCTAAATAAGTTATTTTGGTACACCTTTTCTTAGTTGTGTGCATGCTTCATTAAGTCTTTGGTAGTTTGGTTTCCCCTGCTTGCTATTTTTTTCTTGTTGTAGACTTACTTTTAAGGAAACCAGGGTGGAAAACCCTAATTTTTCCTTGACCATAGGCATTTTCAACTTTTTTTTTTTTGTTTAGATAATTGTTTTCCTTCATAAAAATGCATGTGCATGCTTTACCTATTTATTATTGTGCCCGTACACATTCTACCCTTTTCTGCTCTAGGTTTCAGTTTTCAAAAACAAATCCTTCTTGGTTTCTATCCTATAATTTTATAGTTTGTATACTTAGTCCCCCTATGAATGTTTTCATGGTGATTTCGTTTGTTGAGTTTTCCCATAGAACAACATAGCTGAAAAACCAATTTTTCACCTTCAGTATTTATTTCCTTTAGGATTCATAGTTTGGTTACTTACATGTCTTGTTTTAACATTTATCATATACTATTTAATTGGATGTTCTTTAATTTTTATTTTCTTAAAATTGCATGAAAATTAGATACAGAATCAATCATATGCATGTTGAGTTTTAGTCCTTTTTTTGCAAAACTTAGGTATTTTTCATCTATTTTTGTCCTTGCATTTTTCATCAATAGATCCATATTTTAAATTTTAGGCTTCAAGAACTATAATTTAGGGAAAATTATTTGGTAAATAAAATAACTCTTTAGGTTCCTAGTATTCATCAAAGTTGTTTTGTTTCCCTAGCTTTGCACTTCCATTAAAGTTGACAATAAGTTGGAAAAGCTTTTATGAAGATGTTCCATTTATGTGCTCCATCGAATTTGAAATCAATTTCATCGAGTTAAAAAAGAGGATGGTCATTGAATATATATTAATGTCCTCAAATTGAAAATGATCTTACATGTTCATGACAATGCTTGTATAATTGTGTTGGGAAATGTTCTCTCTCAACCAAGACATGGAGTGATCAACCATGTGGATTATTTTTGAAGTAAGAAATTATCCAAATCAAATAGGAATTACACAACCATCAAGCACAAAGGGCTCACTATGATGCATGTTTTTATCACTCAGAATTTATCCCTTGGTTGTGGAGGAATAGTTCCAAGGTAAATATTTCAAATCAATCTTTAGGAGGAAAACTATCATTTTTCCTACCAGAGAGGGCTCTCTCAACAAATGAGTACGGTGGCTAGAAATGTTTCAAAATGATAGTATTTTTAAAAAATATGAGAGGATGAAACATATAGATACCATTGGGCATGGAGTCAAAAACCACAATATTTAAAATCAACAGAGTTTTAACAATGGAAATTTTTCGTAAAGGAAAGGTAGTTATATTTTTACAGTCAAGTTCTTGTTTGGCAAATGGTATTTGAATAAAGAATGGCAGTCCATCAATATTAGGCACCGATCATGGATGAATCCAACATTGACTTTAGAGGGAAAATGTGAATAATTTGACCCGATTAAACCAGAGCATAGTTACATGAATTCTGATTTAAACAAAACTCTCATCAAAGCATGAAGGGAAAACATAATGAAAATACAATCACTAGAATGAACAAATCACATAAAGGAAAGGAAAATACAGATTGTAAGTCAATAACACAGGAATCTTTACTCTTGAAAATGTGCTCAACTCTGCTCGACCTTCTTTATTCAAAACTAAAAGAGCTCAATACAAAATGTGTATCTCTTCATGGGTTCCAACCCTTGTCAAATTGTCAAAATTTGTCTTTTATACATTGGAAATCCTCTCGAGGAAAAACCTAACTACTTCACCACTAAAAGTAGTAAATTTTAAACTAGCTATTACATTCTATTTTAGTCAAAATTTGTACAATTTCAAAAATTTCTCAAAATATGATGTTTGATGTCTTTCCATTGGTTGTAGCTACTGACAAGGCTTTTCACAAACGGGAGTCTTCAAGTGTGCGGGTTGTACTTCATTTTCATGTACTTCTCCACCATATTCCACTGTTCTATAGAAGGTATCTCATAACTAGTCATTTCCTTGACCAAAACTTTCATCTCTATGTGCTCTGCAATGGAAATTGGAGGAATTTTTCACCTATCATGGCCAATTGGTTCAGAATTTCAAAATCATCTGAAAGTTTCTCCAGTAAAATATTCCCTGTTAGAAGATCAGTCAAATCGTCTAATTTCGCATGGTTCATCTTGATGTTAAATAATAAATTCTTATAATCATTATGGGAAATTAGCTCATCATTTTCATCCCAAAAAGATGGTAGTCCTTTCTGAATTATCTTTTCAAATTCTCTTTTGAAAACTGCTACATGTTTCTTCATTTGTTCTTCTTTAGCTTGAACATTCGCAATGTGAGAATGTTTCCCAAGGACTCCCCTTTCCCAAGTTATGAATGTTACTCTGTTTTTAATAGACATTGCCTTCAGGTCATCTTCTATCAGAGTATTTAAGAAAATTATGGTATTCGGGGCTGTATCCTTTGGCTTTTGATCCAAAACGTCTTTCATTGTTGTACAGAGTTGTATGCTATCATCTACTATTGTTTATTTTGTCTTCATGAAATTCAATTAAGGTTTGAATTTACAAATTCATTAATGATTGAATCCCAAATCAAGTGTTTTGCACCTTGCAATGGAATTTGTCCTGTCACTTGGCTTATGAATCTCTAATTTCTATCTATCAATCCTTTATTCTTATTTTCTAATTATTTTATTTCATTTTCTTTTTCTGATTTTCCTCCTCTAGCTTTTGTTTTTCTTCCTTCAGTTCTTTTATTTCCACCTCTTTCAAGCTAACTTGAGACATAGCTTGAATTATATCATATGTGCTTGCTTCTTTGCTTCCTTGATATGTTCCTTGCTTCTCTTGTATTACATTTGCCAATTTTGTCTTCAGATATTCAATTTGAGTCTTAAGACTCAATCTATCTTTCTCCCAACTCACCTCCTTTTCTATAATCTTAAGCAATTTAGCTTTACTGTCATCTAATTACTGTGACGAATTTTCCTTTTCTTGTTTCAACACAGTCAATTCAGAGGCTTGAATTAACTGAGTTGCTGGGATTTTGAGTTTTTGCTTGAGTAATTGAATGGTGTTTTCTTTTTCAATTAAAATCTTTTTGCTTGCCTCTCCTTTGTTAGGCTCATCATTACTCTCTACTAATTCAATCTGCAACCTTTTAATTTGTTGTTGATGAGCTTTGTTTTCTGTTTTATCCTGTTTCAACTGTATTTCTAACATGTTCACAGTATTTTGTAACTTTGTAACTTTCAAGGTAGCCTTCATTAAATTTGTGTAAATCACCTCTCCAGTCTACCTATGCAAGTGGATTTTATCAGGGACTGCTATTTTTTGTAGATTCAGTTTCATCTTTGTGACTTTATCATTGGATGATACAGCGAAATTCGAACTATTTTTTGTAGGATCTCTATTGGTCATCAAAGTAACCTCTGAGTCAATTACACTTCTAACTTTTGGAAATAATTTATATATTTTTTATGAAGCTACTTGCTTGTCTTGTCCATACTTAACATATAGCTCAGCTCTTGACTGAAATCTATTAGTGTCACTTGCAGCCTTTACTTCATCTCATGTATTTGAACTTATGGGATTTGATATTTCTCTTTCTTCTTTCCTTTTTCCTTGTCAAATAAAACTATTTCATCTTGTTGTCTTGATTTTAGTCTTTTGGCCTCTCTTTCTTCTTTCAGCTATATATTAGCACTTTCATGGAAAATTATTTTGCTGGCTGCTTCAATATTTCCTAGGGTAGGTATCAATTCAGCTGAAAATCTAGCCAAAGTGGAAGGATTTGAATGTGAACTTCCTGAAGCTTCTATATCAGATTCATATTGTAATAGATTGGCATTCCTTGCTAATCCTTGAACTTCTTGATGATCAAATGCTTTTCTTTTGTTTTGTTGTCTCCTCTGATAAATAATATGACAGGGGTCATAATCTACAGCACAGGCCTTCTTAAAATTTTATACCTCCAATTTTTTTTCCAAAAAGGAAAGAGCATTCATTTTTTTGATGATGAGAGGACAAATTTTTAAAGGGAACTTTATATCTGAAGCTTTCTTGAAAGACATAAAATGTTCATTCTCAACTGTCAAACTCTTCCTAATAAATTCTAAAGCAAAAATTCTTAAAGTTAAAAATGTTGGTAGAACATATGGCTCTTTAACAAATCCATATAGCCTGATTACTGCATGTTGTTTTAGCAAAAACCAATCTTCAACTGCTTTCTCTGGGCTCAATTGCATCGGGGTCTTGATCTCGGGCAGCACTCTTGGAAAATTCTCTTCAAAGATTAACCTGTATACTTCTAGTAGAATTAGGTTCATAAGGTTAAGCGTGTTGTTTTCCATTTTTCCTGAAAAAACTGCTGGTGGGAAATGTAAATATTTTTCACTCGAAACTAGGATCATTTTCATCAAGTACGTTTGGAATTTAAAGTGTCTGGTAGTTTGGAAATTCACTAGCTGAGAGTGGATGTTCTCAGCCATGAACTCATCAAATTTAAGGTAGGGGACTTGACTATACTCTACTTCTGGTTTACCAACACTTAATTTGAAAAGCAGATTAAACCCAAAAAATGGGAAATTAGTGTTGATGTATATGTAACTTCGGAATGTATTTCACATATATGTATATTATATTCCTATAGAGATGGTATTATTCCTCTATAAGGAAGTGTCGTCATTTATATTGTAAGTGTCGTAACTTATACTTGATGGGTTATTAGACCACCTTGTTTGGGGTCGGCCCTGTATAAGTCATGTGGGTCAAAGGGTTATTAGACCACCCTATTGGGGGTCGGCCATGTGGGTCAAAGGGTTATTAGACCACCCTATTGGGGGTCGGCCCACTCAGCATTATGTTATGTGGTTAAGTTCGAGTCTACATGAGTTAGGTAAAAAGGCAAGTCAAGTCAAGTATAAATAGAGTGCGGGAGGCACTCTATTTACTCACTCACTTCTCACACATGCACTCAAGGAGGAGTGGCGCACTTACGGAGGAGGAGGATCTGCTGCTAGGTTATGGCTATCTCTCTTGGTTGGTTGTATCATTGCTCTATCTATCTCTGAGGAATTTATTGGGGTTTTTCACCTTTATGGTTTTCCCCAAGTAAATCTTTGTGTCTCTTGTGTGCTTGCATTATTGTCTCCATGATTGATATGCTATAGATATGCTGTACATGTTGTTCTCTCAGTTAAGATCCTAGATCAGATTGAAGAAAATTCTGAAAATTTAACAATTAGTGATATGACTAACTGTGAATTTTCATTGAAAAAATTAAGGTCTAGTGGATAGGGAATGTCATCAATGGCAAGTTCAGGTTTCAGACAACTAGTCATGAAGGTTTGTTTTATTTCATCGGATGACCACCTGTATTGGCTAACTAGGGCTTCTCCAGCAAAGTCTTCTTGGTCGTTGGGAAAATACAGGGGTATCTCTAAAGATTTCCTAACAGTGGATGAATTTACAGGACAAAGGATTTTCGTTCTGGATGAATTCATAATCACTCTTTCACTCTAAGAATAATTCGTTGCGCACTAGGAAACAAAATACTAAAGTTTGTTCCGGACAGAAATGGATAAAACTGGACTTATAAACCTTGTGCACATCTAAATTATGTTTGTGTAAACCTTCCAACCTGCTTTTAATTTCTGAAACTAAGAGCTTAACCATTATAGGGTCATAAATTTCACCATCCATGTCTTCTAAGGTTTCTTCTATTTTTACACTTTCAACACTCTGAGGAACTGTCTCATTGTATTCTTCGATCGTATAAACACTTTCTAACTACCTGCGCCAGTTTCGGAGGACCTACCTGGAACTAAAAATTCGAAGGCTATGTTATGTCACTTTCCTACTACATGCACACGTTCCAATCATCCGACGTCAAAAAGACAAATGTCAGCCCTCCATGTGCCTTTATATTTTATACATCCTGAAAGCAGTTTCACAACGCGAGAGAGTGGTTTCCTTTACCGCATTTTTGGATTGCTAAATGTTATGAAGACGCCACGTGTACAGCGGTATGGTATTTTGCAACCGCTTCACACTTCATTTTATCGCACATGTCGGTGGTGTGAAAAGAGCGTGGACCGTCGATCTATCCGCTGCTTGACCGAACAATCATCGATCATTGCCTGCTTTTAAGATTGCTTGAATTGAAGTTTCAGCGAACTCTATCTTTTTTATCCGCCTTGATTCTTTTCCCGTGAAACCTTCCCTTTGCCATTGATCTATTTGTTTCCCGATCAACCAACTATCAATCAGGTCTCTCCTTTAACATCACTTTTTTAAAACTTTTCGTCGGATTTTTCCTCCATTATTCACCTCTTTTGTTTTCTAGCAAAATTTCTCTTCCACTATCAATATTTTCTATCACAATAGTATCCATTGATTACTTTGTATGGTTTCTAGGGTGCTTTATCCAACTCTTTAGCCTTTCTTCAACATGGTTGATGGTCATATGGATCATTTTTCCAGGACTTGGGACTTTCCTCACTAGACTTAGAAAAAATCAAAACAAATTTTGTATTGGCAATCTTTCATTCAACTTGGAAAAATTGTGTGATAACAACTGGCTCCAACTGGGGATTCTATCCTCCCTGCGAGGTAGCAAAGAACCTATAGACCATGTTCCTTATTATTGAGCTGCTCCCATTTTTGAAAATGAAACTTGCCCTGTACTCTATGATCTGCAAACTAATGCAACTGAAACCAAACTGGAAATTCAAACTGAAACAACAACATACTTCCGAAAACAAATTGTACAATGCTGAAAGAAATGCTTACCTAGAAAGATTATTTCTATACATTTTTTCTAGAAAATCAATAACATATATATAATTTATGTACAAATCACCTTTTCTTCTGCTTGCTTAAGAAATAGAGTGTTTGAGAAACCTTCCATTCACTCGGCTTCCTATAACTAAATCTCCATTTTGATTCTGTAGAACGAAAGAATTATCCCCCTAGTAGGCAGAAATCACATATGGGCCCTTCCATAAATGTTCAAATTTCCCATGTTTGTCTTCATTTTTGGCATCCCATTTCAAAACTGAGTCATTGATATGGAAATTTCCTTCCTTGATTTTCCTGTCAAATGTCTTTTTCATTTTCTCCTGATGTAATTGAGTTACGTCATAATCCTTTTCTCTCATTTGATGTAACTCTATCATCTGATTTATTCTTCTCTGCATGTGATTTGGTTCTTCTACAACTTACTGTAATAAATTCATGACTGGTAGACCTAATGAGATAGGAAAAATTACTTTTGTTCCATAAACCAACTGAAATGGTGATGTACCAATAGCTCTTTTTGTGCTAATTCTATCTTCCCACACTGCATATTTAAGTTTGGTATGCCAAGCTCTTTTGTATTCATCCAACAACTTCTTTATGATTCGTACCAAACTTTTATTTGAATATTTTTCCAATCCATTACCCTGAGGATAATATGCAGTTGCGTAATTCAAATGAATATGGTACTTGTGACAGAAATTAATCATTTTCTTCGATCTGAAGGCCTGTGCATTATCTGTTACTATTCTTCTAGGACATCCAAACCTTGAAAGAATGTTTTCTTCTAGAAAATTAACTATTATTGTCTTTGTAGCATTTCTGGTTGGGATAGCTTCAATCCATTTAGTAAAATAATTTGTTGCAATCAAAATCCACTTGTGTTGCCCTGAATAATTTGGATTAATTTCTGCAATGAAATCCAATCCCCCGTGATGAAAAGGTGCTTCAACTGAAATTGGCTTCAAAGGAATAGGAAAATGTTTCCTCTTCCCATCAAATATTTGGCATTCATGACAAATTGAAATTTATTTGTATACATCAGAATATATAGTGGGCCAATAAAAACATGCTCTAAGGATTTTGTTCATTGTTGATTTCCATGAATGGTGTCCTCCACACACTCCTTTCTGAAACTCTTTCATAACCTGTTGTGCTTCATTCTCCAACAAACAATTCAACAAAATTCCCCCTAGATCCTTCCAATATAGATACTCATTCAAGATGCAAAACTTTTTTGCCTTTAATTTTACAGATCTTGATCTAGTTTTGCTCAATTCAGGGGGTGCCTGTAGATTATGTAAAACATAAACAATATCAGTGTACCAAGGAGATAAGGAAAAATATTTAACCAATGGTAGGTCTAGAATTGTCTCAACCGAAATATTAGAAATGAATTTCATGTATACATAATCATAATTTGTTTCGGTCATTAGCTTTGCCAAACCTTGTCCTTTAACCAATTTTTTGGGTTTGATTTCCAGATCATACTCCGACAATATTTCAATCCATTTGGCTCTCTTTCCTTCAGGATCTGTTTGAGTAAGGATATCTTTAATAGCACTAGTTGGAACATAAGCAATCACATGTGAATGTAAAATGTAAACTATGAAATCCTTTAAGGCCTTGATCAATGCATAAGCTTGTTTCTCCATTATATCATACTTCAACTCCCCATCTCTCAAAATCTTACTGAAAAAAGCGATTGGTTGTTCCATATTCTCCTTATTTTTCTGCAATAAAACTCCAACTATGGTATGTTGTGATGCAAAAGAAAATATGATGAATTCCTTTGAAAAATATGGACTAATTAGAACAGGAGCCTCTGTCAGAGCTTTTTTGATATCTGTAAAATATTTTTTAGCTTCTATGGTCCACTTGATATCATTATTTTTCTTTAACATGTTTGAAATGTTCCTCAAAATTTCTGCAAAACTAGGAACGAACCTTCTCAAAAAATTTATTCTGCCAATGAAAGATTGAATTTCATTTTTACTCCTTGGTATTCCAATTTTTTGAATGGCTACCACTCTTTCAGGATCGATCTCAATATCATATTTTGATATAATATGCCCCAATAATTTTCCTTCTATCATGGCAAAATTAGACTTTTGGGGATTTAGAGATATACCAAATTTTCTACATTTAAAATTTACCTTATCCAAATGCTTCAAGTGATATGCATCAAAATTTGAATAAACTGTTACATCATCCATATATACCACTACAAATTTATCTTTCTCTTCAGTAAATGCAATATCCATGGCCCTTTGAAATGTAGCCCCTGCATTCATTAATCCAAATGGAATTTCGGCATACATGAAAGTTCCCCAAGGTGTTGTAAAGGTTGTCTTCTCTTGATCTTCTAGAAGAACTTTGATTTGATTATATCCTGAAAAACCATCCATCATAGATATCCTTTCTTCCCCTACAACCTTATGCAAAATGTGGTTCATTTTCGGTAAAGGATAATTATCTTTCAAAGATACTTTGTTTAAATTTCTGAAATCTACACAACGCCTTATCTCTCCATTATTTTTCCTCACAAGCACTAGATTTGCTACCCATCTTGAAAATATCAAAGATACAATGATTTTAGCATCAAACAACTTTTTAACCTCTTTCTCAATCACTGGAAGCATCAGGGAATTTATTCTTCTGAGATTTTGTTTGAATGGTTTTTCATTTGGCTTGATGGGAATATTATGTTGAATAATAGAAGTATCATACTCTTTCAGGTCTTCATAGCTCCAAGAAAATACATCTGAAAATTCCTTCATTAACTCAACATACTTTATTTCTTCTTCTGGTGGAAGGCTCTTCGAAATTTTCACTATTTTGGATTTTTCTTCTGTCCCAATATTGCAATCTTTAATCTCACTTTCATGAGGCGCTACTTTTGGATTTTTGGCTACATCATTTCTATAAAACAACTTTTCCAAGGGTATAAGACCTTTTGGAATGACATTGTTTTTTAGCTGAATGATTTCTTTTCCTCTAATTGTCTTCTTGAGCTTTTCTTGTTCTTCTAAAAATTATTCGTTGTCATCAACTTCCTCCATGTTCTGATCTTCATTATCAATGACTGTATTGGCAAACTCATTTGACATCTCTAAAAGTCTCTTAATCTGTAAGTCATCTTCAAAAACTTTCCAATATTTTGAATTATGAGGGATTGAAGGCCTGTTCACAATTTCAATTTCATATTTCTTGTTTGAAAAACCACGAACTTTAAAAGTGCCAGCAGTAGTAGCCAAAGAATCTGCTATCAATTTTTTTATTCTAGGGATTACCACCATCTTGTGTTAATAAAAAACGTTTCCAAGCAAATCCCAAACTTCATTCTTGTATGCCCTCATCCTTGGATGTTTAGTTTGGTAACTACCATTCACTTGATTAATTACCAATTCATAATTTCCATATACATCTATTCTCTTTGCTTTCAAATATTTCAACATATTAAGTCCCAAAATCAAAGCTTCATATTCTGCAACATTGTTTGTATATTCAAAGGTCAACTAAAAGGAATAAATCAGGAACTCTGGATCTGGATATATTATCCACACACCTGCACCAGCGGCTTCTTTACTTATTGATCCATCAAAATGCATAGTCCAAATCCCTTCAGCTCTTTGTTTTTGCTTAAGGATTTCTTGTTCTATAGTCAAATTATTGTCCTCCTTATGATTGTCAGAATCTGTTTCTTTCTCAATATGGAAATCATTGTAAAAAATAGAAGACCCTAAATCAGTATCTACTGCATAAATTGATTGATTATTTGGTTCTTGTTTGTTGCTTACCGCATATGCAAGTCTTTTTTCTGTGTATAATCTCCTGTGTTCACCAAAAACTAGAATTGGAGCGAAAGACATATCCATCTGTAAGGTTCCTCTGAGTTTTGAATCCCAAGACCTAGATAATAGCATACCAAATTTTGGGGGAATATCTCCCACAACTACATCCATGACAATACTTTTAGCTGGAATTTTAGTGAGGGAAACTACCAAATCTTTGATCAATCCCAAATACCTAACCTTTTTTTAATCAAAAGAAAACAAATATTTTTAAGGTCTTGTGATTTCTAAACCCAAAATATCCACCTCAAATTTTGGCTTCAAATTATGTGAAGCTCCTAAATCAAGCATGCAATTATGGAGAATCATATCATGGATATTCAAATTCACATAAAAAGTTGGAACCTCTTCCAAACTTCTATCTTCCATTTTGGACCCCAAAAGAATGGTTGGAGTGTCATCATTCAGTTCTAACGTATCAGGTTCCATTTGTCCTTGAATCCTAACCATCTTTGAAATGTGTTCTTTGTACTCATTGTTTTTAAATATCTCATTAAAAGGGATGGAAATTTTAATTTTTGAAATCTCACTTTGCAAGTTGAAAGAAGTGAGTGTTTTATCACTTTCTTTGATTAAATCACTTTTAATCTCTGGAACCTTTTTCACTACATCTTCTTTTGGTTTTTCCTTTTTATGCTGACTAGTTGAAGGTTGATCAATAGGACCTTTTCATTTATTCACAACTGCATCTCTATTTCTGAGGTTGATTTTTCTCTGGAGGTCATTCACTGCATTCTAATACCCAATCTGATATTATTTTGTTTCTAATTTAAAAGAATTACACTCCCCTTATTTAGAAAACATGTCATGTTCTATTTTAGCAAGATAAACCTCAGAGTCAAGATCATCAAAATGATGTATCTCACTTTCCACAAGTCCAGTTTCTCCTTCTTGATCGACAAAATTTTCAGGAAATGGAGGTCTTACTTGATGATCTTTTACATTTATTTGATTTCTCTAATGTCTCTGATCTCTTTGTCTTATCTGTGGAGGAATTGGTCTTCTGAAATTTGGATTTCTAATTTGTGGCTCTTGCTGGTATCTATTTTGAGGTTTATTTTCCAAGGCTAATCTGTCCATGAGTCTTTCCATATTTTTCATCATAATATCAAATTTAGCAACAGTGGACAAATAAGTTGAAGCTTGATTTTCTTCTCTAATTTTCCTTCTATCTGTTTCTGTTTTTTTGTTTCATTTTTCCAGAAGCCATCAAATTCACCTCTACTTCCACTGCATCTTTTAACATGTCTAGTAAAGTGGTTGATTTTATTTCTTAGCATACAAGAAAAAATAACCATCAAAAGAATCTGCATAATGTAACTTGGCAGCGCCTACTGGAGGTTGAACATCAGTAGGGATTGAATTATAGACTCTCATAAACCTCCCAAAAAATTCTTGAACAAATTCAAAATTACCTTTTTTCAAATTATTATACCGTGTTAAAATTTGTAAAGGGTTCCTTTTATCTTCCCATCTTTCGAGAAAACGATTTACAAACTCATCATATGATGGAATAGACCTTGCAGCAAGAGTTCTAAACCATTTTTTAACTTTCCCGGACAAACTTTGAGCCAACAACCTCATTTTTGCATCATCATAATCCACTTCTTCAAGATCAATAAAATCACTAAACATATCAATGTGTTGTTGAGTTGTGTAAATTCCTTCTCCATCAAACAACGTAATCCTTTGTGCATAATTATGGGGAAGCTCATGTAAAACAGCAGGCAAGGCAAGTGGGGAAAATCTTGCAGCCATTCTTACTGGGGGGTTTTAAACAATATTATGAGTTTGTGGTGGTGGTTTATGGATTTTTTGTTCTTTCAACTTGAATTTTCCATATTTTTGTAAATCCTCCCAAAAATAATGCAATAGATATGACTGAAATATATTCTGATCAATAACTGTTTATTTTAAATCTGACTCAGACTTAGATCTAAATAAAGACTATTCAAACTTTTCACCTAAACCAATGTCTTCAAAATTTAACAGTTCTTCTTTACAAGGAGGGAACAATGTTTTTGATTGAGATGTACCTTCTTGATATTTCCCTGTAATCCTTCTCAGAATATTTTCAGGACTTTCTACCGCTTGAAATGACTGGGAATCTGGATTGCTCCTCGTATGAATCTTTTTGGAAGCCACAATTTCTTTTTTGGAGTCGCCTTTTCTTTCAAACTTGAAACTTTCAGACTGGAGTCGCCAAGGAAAAATACAACCAATATAAATGTCAGACTTCTTTTCCCACATAAATTGGATTTGAAATGTCGTTCTTCCCAGGGAAAATTTGAACCTTCGGTCCCCGGAAACGGCACCAAAATGTTATCACTCAGAATTTCTCCCTTGGTTGTGGAGGGATAGTTCTAAGGTAACTATTTCAAACCAATGTTTAGGAGGAAAACTAGCCTTTTTCCTACCAGAGAGGGATCTTTCAACAAATGAGTACAGTGGCTAGAAATATTTCAAAATTATAGTGTTTTTAAAAATATATAAGAGGCTGAAACATATAGATACCATTGGGCATGAAGTCAAAAACCAGAATATTTAAAATCAACGAGGTTTTAACAATGGAAATTTTTGTAAAGGTAATGTAGTTATATTTTTACAGGCGAGTTCTTGTTTGGCATATGTTATTTGAAGAAAGAATGACATTCCATCAATATTAGGCACTGATCATGGATGAATCGAACATTGAATTTAGAGGGAAAATGTGAATACTTTGACTCGATTAAACTAGAGCATAGTTACATGAATTCTGATTTAAACAAAGCTCTCATCAAAGCATGAAGGGAAAACATAATGAAAAGAAAATCACTGGAATGAACAAATCACATAAAGGAAAGGAAAATTCAGACTTTAAGTCAATAACACAGGAATCTTTACTCTTGAAAATGTGCTCAACTCTGCTCGACCTTCTTTATTCAAAACTGAAAGAGCTCAATACAAAATGTGTATCTCTTCACGGGTTCCAACCCTTGTCACATTGTCAAAAAATTTCTTCTATACATTGGAAAGCCTCTGGAGGAAAAACCTAACTACTTCACCACTAAAAGTAGTAAATTTTAAACTAACTATTACATTCTATTTTAGTCAAAATTTGTACAATTTCAAAAATTTCTCAAAATATGATGTTTGATGTATTTTCATTGGATGTAGCTGCTGACAAGGCATTTCTCAAATGGGAGTCTTCAAGTGTGCAAGTTGTACTTCATTTTCCCGTACTTCTCCACCACCTTCCACTATTCTGTAGAAGGTATCTCATCACTAGTCATTTCCTTGACCAAAACTTTCATCTCTATGTGCTCTGCAATGGAAATTGGAGGTATTTTTTCACCTATCATGGCCAATTGGTTCAAAATTTCAAAATCATCTGAAATTTTCCCCAGTAAAATCTTCCCTGTTAGAACATGATTCAAATCTTCAAATTTCTCATGGTTCATCCTGATGTTAAATAACAAATTCTTATAATCATTCTGGGAAATTAGCTCATCATTTTCATCCCAAAAAGATGGTAGTCCTTTCTGAATTATCTTTTCAATTGCTCATTTGAAAACTGCTACATGTTTCTTCATTTGTTCTGCTTTAGCTTGAACATTCTCAATGTGAGAATGTTTCCCAAGGACTATCCTTTCCCAAGTTATGATTGTTACTATGTTTTTAACAGCCATTTCCTTCAAGTCATCTTCTGTCAAGGTATTTAAGAAATTTATGATATTCTAGGCTGTATCTTTTGGATTTTTATCCAAAACTTCTTTCATTGTTGTACAACTTTGTATGCTATCATCTTCTATTGTTTCTTTTGTCTTCATGAAATTCAAATAAGGTCTGAATTTAGCAACTTCATTAATGATTGAATCCCAAATCAAGTGTTTTGCACCTTTCAAAAGAAGTTGCCCTGTCACTTGGCTTATGAATCTATGATTTCTATCTATCAATTCTTTATTCTTATTTTCTAATTCTTTTATTTTGTTTTCTTTTTTCTGATTTTCCTCCTCTAGCTTTTGTTTTGATTCCTTCAGTTCTTTGATTTCCACCTCTTTCAAGCTAACTTGAGACATAACTTGAATTATATCCTTTGTGCTTACTTCTTTGCTACCTTGATATGTTCATTGCTTCTCTTGTGTTACAATTTCCAATTTTGTCTTCAGATCTTCAATTTAGGTCTTAAGACTCAATCTATCTTTCTCCCAACTCACCTCCTTTTCTATAAACTTAAGCAATTTAGATTTACCGTCATCCAATTCCTGTGACAAATTTTCCTTTTCTTGTTCCAACACAGTCAATTCAAAGGCTTGAATTAACCGAGTTGTTGGTATTTTGAGTTTTTTCTTGAGTAATTGAATGGTGTTTTCTTTTTCAATTAAAATCTTTTTTCTTGCCTCTCCCTTGTTAGGCTCATCATTACTCTCTACTACGTCAATCTGCAACCTTTTAATTTGTTGTTGATGAGCTTTGTTTTTTGTTTTCTCCTATTTCAATGGTATTTCTAGCCTGTTCACAGTATCTTGTAACTTTCAGGGTAGCCTTCATTAAATCTGTGTAAATCACCTCTCCGGTCTGCCTATGCAAGTGGATTTTATCAGGGACTGCTATTTTTTGAAGATTCAGTTTCATCTCTATGACTTTATCATCAGATTATACAACCAAATTCAAAGTATTTTTTGCAAGATCTCTACTGGTCATCAAAGTAACCTCTGAGTCAATTACACTTCTAACTTTTGCAAATAATTTATAGATTTTTTCTGAGGCTGCTTGCTTGTCTTGTCCATACTTAACATATAGCTTAGCTCTTGACTGAAATCTATTAGTGTCACCTGCAGCCTTTAATTCATCAAATTTGTACTCATTTATTTGAACTTCTAGGCTTTGATATTTCTCTTTCTTCTTTCCTTTTTCCTTGTCAAATAAAACTATTTCATCTTGTTGGCTTGATTTTAGTCTTTTGGCCTCTCTTTCTTCTTCCAGCTGTATATCACCACTTTCATGGAAAATTATTTTGTTGGTTGCTTCAATATTTCCTGGGGCAGGTATCAATTCAGCTGAAAATTTAGCCAAAGTGGAAGGATTTGACTGTGAACTTCCTGAAACTTATGTATCAGATTCATATTGTAATGGATTGGCCTTCCTTGCTAATAAATCAAATTCCTGATGATAAAACGCTTTGCTTTTGTTTTGTTGTCTCCTCTGAGAAATAATATGACAGGGGTCATAGTCTACAGCAAATGCCTTCTTAAAATTTAATACCTCCAATTGTTTTTCCACAAAGGAAAGAGCATTCTTGTTTTTTATGATGAGAGGACCAATTTTTAACTGGAACTTTATATCTAAATCTTTCTTGAAAGCCAGAAAATGGTCATTCTCAACTGTCAACTTCTTCCTAATAAATTCTAGAGAAAAAATTCTTAAAGTTAAAAATGTTGGTAGAACATATGGCTCTTTAACAAATCCATATAGCCTGATTATTGTATGTTGTTTCAGCAAAAACCAATCTCCAACTGCTTTCTCTGGGCTCAACTGCATCAGGGTCTTCATCTCGGGAAGCACTCTTGGCAAATTCTCTTCAAATATTAACCTTTATACTTCTGATAGAATGAGTTTCATAAGGTTAAGCGTGTTTTTTTCTATTGTGCCTGAAAAAACTGCTAGCGGGAAATGTAAATATTTTTCACTCGAAACTAGGAGCATTTTCATCAGGTACGTTTGGAATATGAAGTGTCTGGTAGTGTGGAAATTCACTAGCTGAGAGTGGATGTTCTCATCCAGGAACTCATCCAATTTAAGATAGGGGACTTGACTATACTCTACTTATGGTTTACCAACACTTAATCTAAAAATCAGACTTAACTGGACATATGTGACTATTGAATCATCATTAAACCCAAAAAACTAGGAAATTAGTGATAGGAATAACTGTCAATTTTCATTGAATAAATTAAGGTCTAGTGGATAGGGAGTTTCATCAATGGCAAGTTCAGGTTTCATACAACTAGTCATGAAGGTTTTTTTTTTTATTTCAGGGGATGACTGCCTATATTGGATAACTAGGGCTTCTTTGGCAAAGTCATCTTGGTCGTTTGGAAAAGACAGGGGTACCTCTAAAGCTTTCCTAACAGTGGACGAATTTACAAGACAAAGGATTTTTCATTTTGGATGAGTTCATAATCACCGCTCTTTCACTTTGAGAATAATTCGTTACGCACCATGAAACAAAATCTGGAAACCCTAAAGTCTGTTTCAGACAGAAATGGATAAAACTGGACTTATAAACACTATGCACATCTAAATTATGTTTGTGTAAACCTTCCAACCTGCTTTTAATTTCTGAAACTGAGAGCTTAACCATTACAGGGTCATAAATGTCACCGTTGCTGTCTTCTAAAGTTTCTTTTATTTTTACACTTTGACGAACTGTCTCAGTGTATTCTTCCATCGTATAAACACTTTCTAACCACATGCACAAGTTTCAAGGGGCCTACCTGGCACTGACAATTCGAAGGCTATGCTCTATCTCTTTCTTGTTGCATGTACACGTTCCAATCATCCGACGCTAAAAAGACAAATGTCAACCCTCCATGTGCCTTTGTCTTTTATACATCCCGAAAGTGGTTTTGCAACACAAGAGAATGGTTTCCTTTACCACCTTTTCGGATTGCGAAATGATATGAAACCTCCACATGTACAATGGTATGGTATTTCACAACCACTTCACACTTCATTTTATCACACATGCTGACCGTGCGAAAAGAGCGTGGACCGTTGATCTATCCGCCGCTTGATCGAACAATTGTCGATCCTTGCCTGCTTTTAACATTGTTTGACTTGACGTTTCAACGAACTCTATATTCGTTATCTTCCTTGCTTCTTTTTCTGTGAAACCTTCCCTTTGCCCTTGATCTATCTGTTTCTCGATCAACCAACCATTGATCAGGTCTCTTCGTTAACATCACTTTTTTTTAAACTTTTCGTCGGATTTTTCCTCCATTGTTCACCTCTTTTCTTTTCTAGCGAAATTTCTCTTCCACTGTAAATATTTTCTACCATAATCGTGACCGTTGATTACTTTACATGGTTTCCAGGGTGCTTTATCCAACTATTCAACCTTTCTTGAGTGTGTCCGATGGTCATATGGATCATTTTTCCGGGACTGGGGAATTTCCTCACTAGACTTAGAAAAAATCAAAACAAATTTTGGATTGGAAATCTTTCATTCAACTTGGAAAAATAGTGTGCTAACACATGTATTAGAGAATTTTTTCCTTTATATCTTAAGAAGATCCTTCAATTTTTCATGAACCACTCTTCATTGAAATAATTTGAGGGTTAGATATGTCAATGGTTGTTACTTTACCAAGAATTTTATTTCAAGGTGGTTGTCAATATGGGAAAACAAAATCCAGGACAAAATCATGTATACAATATCTACGTCATGGAAATCATTGGTGCATTGGATGAATTGCAAAATGCAAATATTTTTTGGGTGGATGAAATTCCAAAATTTTAAGTAATAGATATCAACGGTGTCTCAACTCAAGCTTTGTGCCAAAATTGAATGGTTGAAAAAAGTGTAGATGGTTGGTTTTCAAACTTGTAAACTACCTAATAATCTTGTTGGAACCTCTATAATCTTGGGCACCTCTTTAATCTTGTTGTGGATGGAATTTTGCACAGATATTTTATGGATCATTAAAATCAAGTTATACTATGAGAGGTTAGTGATGGACAAACTAGAGGTTATTATAGAGGAAAGGCCACTACTAGGATGGTACTCCATGCAAGGTTATGGTGGCATACAATATTTATGGATGAAACAGAATATGCCAAGACTTGTGATGTAAGTCAAAGGGTTGTTCTACCTTCTACCCAAGATGATATTTTGTTGCAACCCATTATGGTCAAGGAGGGATTTGACTAGTGGGATCTTGATTTTATGCAAGTTGATAAATACTCTTATACATTTTTCGAGGGATCGCTATATCATTATTACTAACTACTACTTGAGTTGATGGGTAAAGCATGCATCTATAAGGGACTACACTATGAAAATACCTATGAGGTTTATATCTAAAAATATAATGTCAATACGTTTGGTTGTCTGCAAATACATGCAAATGAATAAGGAATCACTTCATCAAGCACAAGGTGGTTGTGTTGGTATAGGAATCCATGATCCATCATCATAAGATTTCCCCATGCCAGCCATAGGTGAATGGTCCTCATTTAATAATATTTTTGGAACATGAATTGAAAAAAAATTGTACTTATTACAAGTACTAATAGGATGAGAAAATCCCGGTGCTTCTTTGGGAATATCACATGACATGTAAAATCTTAACCAATCTTACATCATTCAATTTAGTATTTGATAAGGAAGTGATTATTCCATTGAAATATTAAGTACATAGCATGTGTATTGCCATTTATATGAATATTCCAAATGATCATGAGTTGAAGGAGTGATATTCTTAAATTGGAAGAGCATAGCTTCTTAGCATATTATCATCAGTTTGTTCAGAAACACAAATACTAGCATGGTATAAACATAAATTCTAGGAACCTAATGTAGGGGGATTTGATCATAATCTCTAACAATAACATTTGGAAACACTAAGGAAAACTATGGATGCATTGGCTTGGATTAATCCATTTTTACCATATCACTTAGGAGGGCCAAGCCAAATGGAAGATTGATATGAAGTGCTTACAAGGATTCCTTGAGAGGGTCAATAAAGGATTAATTGTTGGCCCCTTTTAAGCCTCTCTTATAATTAAGACTTGTGATTTTATTAGAGATTCCTTATTTTGAAACCTATGAAGAAGTGCATAAATGTATGCAAATCATGATCTTTTGTACATATATTGGAGGCTTTTGGTTATACAATAGGATTAAAATTGATAAGAAACATTCAAGCTAAACTTGTAACTATATAAAAAAGATGCTTCCCAAATCTTAAATGATGAGACCAATGCTTGCACAAAGTATGGCACAAAGAAGTCTACTAGGAAATACAATATTTGCACAATCGAGGCTTTCCGCATTGCCATGGCCAAAAAAATTTGTCAATGACAGTCTTATGGACTTTCTAGTATAATGCTTATCCTAAGTAGGTGGTTCATGTGGGAAGTGTCTATGTTGTGGGAATTCATTTTGATTGGGTCTTCTATATATATCCAAATAATTCAAATCTTCTTGGATGTATATAAAGAAATAAGAAATTTATGTACATCGCATTTATGATTATTTTGGCATTTATGAAGTGGTGATAATGAGTGTAGATTTGTCATCAAGGGACCCTACTACAAAGTTATTTGTAATAGGGTATGCAGAGATATCGTAGTCCATGGAAAAGGCTACACATTATTTTATCAACACATTCGTTGAGGTGTAATACCATGCCATGTGGTTGGTAGTACAAAATTCCTCCAAGATTAAGAAGGAATTAATTGAAGGGTATGGTGGTTGGCACTAGTTTAAATTTAGTCTCCATTACTATTATAAGCACAAATGATTAGAAACCAAGGTGTAGAAAAACATTTAGAATTTTGTCCCCTCGACTTCATGTTGACCCCAAAGAACTTTGAAAGGATTTTGAAATAATGGGCTAAGGAGGTAGAAGAAGTGGAAAAGAAACATGAGAAGAGATAACCACTCGGTACCTCAACAATGGGATCATCAAAGAAGATGTCATTTCTCAATTTGCAAAAGAGACCCCCATAGTTACTTAGTGTAAGAATCCATATAATTATGAGTAAGAATTAAAAGAGAAAGAATAAAATGGGTCTAGTGACTTAGAGGGAAATTGGTAGTCACATTTATCATTATAGGTAACTAATAATTTGACCCCAATACTGGAATGGATTTGTTGGGTCCATGCATAGCTATAAGTTACTCCAGTATTAATACTCTCCATAGTGCCACTACCTCACCACAAGGAAAGGATTCAATGGTGACCATTGAATTTGATGCTATGCTCCAACAAATAGGTAAGATGTAATCATATATAGTGATTCTACACCAATCTATCCAATGGTAGGTCATAGTTGAGGAATGGGTCCAAAAGCAACATCGTACCTTAGCATATTCCTTATGATCTATGTGATCTATATGTTTATTGAAAACACTATGGATTTGGTTTCTAATGACATTAGCAGAGGATTAGAAGTAGAATAAGTTAACAAAACCATGGAAATGTCGTTTAATACTTTGTATATTGACTTGTCCAAATAGGAGACCCCACCAATGGAGACATGTGCATGGGTGATTATTGAAGAGGTTCAAACACAAGTTCCACTCCATCGTTACATAGAAGAAATTTAAGACCAATGAGGCTTCCATTCATCCTAACTAAGAAGGCTACAATCGTGGCATGTAAAATGGATACATAGGAAGCCTAGAACCTAATATGCTTGTTATGTCAAAATTTTGGTTGGCCTGCAATAATGGTCAATTCTTATCAAGAGGCCATACTGGGGGAGTATTTATGGGCTCACCCAAGAATTTTTCCCATACAATAACAATTTGACTCAATGTTTAAGCTAGATCCCTCAACCAACCCTAGGAGGATTCTACAATCTAACCACAAAACTACAACTAATAGTCTTAGGATTTGGGCATGGATTCTTAGCCAAAAGGAATTCATGGTAGTGTTAGCTACTTAGATTGTCAAAAGGCCTAATACTTATAAGATATAGACACAAGTATATGCTTATCTAAATTTCAAGTAAGAGGACCAATTTATGCACATAATATAGTGCACATGTGGAAACTAGAGATAACCAAGTTGGTTTTCATTGTGATGAATTCTAGCATAGATTTGCACTCAAGGCTAAGAAACAAGGACCAACACTTAAAGGAACTGTAATGCCAAAATATTCAATTGGAAGCTTCCTAAGAACAAGTGGATATGTATATTGTACAAAGTGATTCCTTGTATACTTCCTATGAACAAGACCATGAATAAGAAACCCAATCTAAAGCACAAGATAACAATGATATAGTAGGGAAAGAATAGTTGAGAAAGTGTGGAGTTCACAAGACTACCAAGGTGGAACAGGCATTAAATATGTATTTTAATGATGCATTATTATTTATTCCATAATATTTTCAAGTGGTCAAGAGGCCATGTCATGTAGTAACCACTTCCATCAAATAATTGAGACACAAATAGGGATACAATAGTCATAGATTATGGAAGAATACAAATGGAGGAATTCAATGTAATAGGAATGACAAATAGTTATTACATCTGCATAAGAGGTAGACTGCTAGAAATAGAAGTTAGAGGACAAAAAGAAAAGAATGGACTTATTAGTGACCATGTCAATCACCAAATCTAACACCTAGGTTAAAATAATTGGATCAACTATACATATCAAGAGTCATACTCTATGGAATAAATTCATGAAACATAGAGATATTGTAGCAGAGCCTTAAAAGTGATTAATGACAAACTAAAGAGATATCATGAGCATGGCCATTTGTATACAAAATTTGTAACCACAAATGACACAAAGAAAATGGATGAAACCAAAAATATTTCACTACAACAAGATGCCTTGTAACATCAAAAGAAGCATCTATGGAAATTTCTAAAAGAACTTGCTTGGCGAGCTTAAGAGTTGTTGAAATATTGTAACTTCAAAGAATATTATATTTGTATTTTATTATTCTGGAGATGGTTCATTCCTCCGTGGTGACCTTATTGTATATCCGAAGATGTTTATTCCTCCGAGAGATTGTGGTAACTAGGGTTATTAGATCTCCCATGTGAGGTTGGCCCTGAGTTTACTATTTGAGGTTTATTAGACTCTCCTGGGAGAGGTCGGCCCCATTAGGGTAAAAAGTCAGTTGGGAAACAAGTATAAGTAGAAGAGGTATGTTCCTCACTTATCTCATTCATTCATCCACTTGTGATTGGCGACGCACAAGAAAGAGAGAGAGGTCTGCATAGGAGGAGAAGGAGCTCTTGTTGAGGACTACATATTGTACTAGGTTTATTATCTATATTGAGGAAAGCTTTGTTGGGTTTTCTACCCCATGAGGGTTTCCCAGGGTAAATCTTTGTCTATCTTGTGATTGTGTTTCTTTCAGTGATCTTGCTAGTTAAATTAGACTAAACTTAACATGGTATCAGAGCTAGCCTAAATAGGACATCTTTCACAAGGTGAAAATACCTCTCTCTCTTCCTCCAATGAAAATTAGGGTTTCAGCAAAAGTTGGAATTTTTTGATTCTGATTGCATGGCTGGATAGCCCTCCTCAAAATCAAATTTTTGAGCCCTGGATCAAGATTTTTGGTTGGGTAGAACTTCGGGAATGGCAAACCGTAGTTTGACCAAAAGTGTAGAAAACCAGAAAACCATAGAACCATAAAAGCTGCACACCTGTGCACCAGTGAACCAGAAAAGCTGTGAACCTGTGCACCAGAAAACCAAAAAAGAGAAGACCAGAAAACCAGAAATTCTGTTGCAGATCCGGAAGGTGTAAAGTTGAAGTTTCCAGAAGCTGATCACACCAGAATTATCAATTCAATCAAGATCATCTTTGTAATAGACCTAATTGGCAATTACAAATTACCAATTATTAATATTTAAATATTATTAGTGTTAGGATGATAAGTTATTGGTCATCTCAAAGATTTGCCACCCCTATGTGCTTATGCATATTTATACATGTAAATTTATACATTTTAAATCATAAATTCAATTATAAAAATATATATATATTATCTATTAAGATAATCATGTAAACATGGTAGCTTACAAGTGGTATCAGAGCTTTGGCTCTCGGCTCTCTTTCGCTCATCACTGCGCATCCCCTCAAATCCTCTAATCCATACCCACTCCATTCTCCCCACCATTCTCCCATCCTCTCCAGTCCCACTCCACGATCCCTCCTACTCCTCCCACGCCAACCCTACCACACCACTTCTCTCCACACCGCCTCCATACATCATCCACACATCTCCATCCTCCTCACTGCACCACCCACACGTAGTCCTCCTCCACGACATTCACCTCCACTCTCTCCACAATCTCCCCCAACCTTACAGACATATCTCCCAACTCCATTCCCTTCTCCGTGTAGGCCTCCCTCCCGGATACACACCCTCCCTCCTGGCTGTGCACCCTCCCACCACCCCCGGCCAGCTCCCATGCAGGCCTCCCTCTCGCTGCACGTCCCATCCTCCGCCAAATATACCAGTGTCGCCCCCACCACTCGCCCACAGCTTCCCTTCCGCTCCTCTGCATCCAGCTCCCTGCCAACCCCAGTAGCCGCCTGCGCCCACGCCTCTTCCTGCACACCCACACTCCATCTCCCTCTCCACCACTACCCCCTCCTCCCACTATCGCTCTAATCCCTAGCTTCCATGTGCCACCACAATCCACTTCCAAGACCGCCATCTCTGCTTTGATCCACACCAATCTAGCATCGTCCACTCCCATCTCAACGTGGCACCCCCCTCGGCTCACTCATATTTATGATCCTCCATCACCGTCAATACTCACGCCTTCACCTAAGTTTAAACCCGAATTCCTCTTTCAAAAAATATATAATACTATAATATTATTAGTATAGTATTCCAAAAAAAAAATTATAATATTATTATTATAAATTTCAAAACTATATAAAAATAAATAAATAATTTTATATAGTTTTAGTAATAACTATTATTAATTCATTATTAATAATAATTATTATCTTTTATTATAAAAAAAAAAAGAAATTCAAATTTTCTTGAAGAATTTTACTAGTTGGAATCACTATGTTCCCTTCATTCAACAAGATCATTATTGGCCCATTCCACAAACCTAAAGGAGATGAAAGAATTGAAGTCGAAGGTATAAAAAGGATCGAGGCTAAAGAAATAAAAAGAAACCAACATGAAGAAATAAAAAAGCGGATACGAAGACATTATCAAATTAGTTAAGGAATTGAAGTTGACGATAACACAATGTCAAGAAGACGCTGCAACGACTCCCAAATTCCTAGGTCAAGAAAAGTTGGAAACTGTATCTACACCCGAATCAAAAGAAGGGACTATGACCAGAAAAAGTTATAATGACTTTCGAGTTTTCAGATCAAGAAGTATTGGTATCTACACCCACGACAGAAAAAGTAACTGTGACTCTCGATTTACCAAGTCAAGAGAAACAAGGGACTACTTCAACACTTACGTATTCAAGTAGGGATGAATATAAAATCGCTATTACCCCCAAGAAGGAAAGGAAGTCTGGCCGATCGACTCCTTATAGCCCCCCTCACAAAAGATCCATACCACTTGACACCAAGTGGGATAAGAAAATACATCCCAACTACAAACCTCAAAATGTGATACTTAATAAAAAGTATGCATGCCTACCAGAAGTTCATTGTGGCTTCATACAAGGTAGGGAAGTAAGGCACATTAACACACCAGCTGAAAAACCTAGAAAATTGTCTAGTAAAACTCTAGAACAAGGACTTGTTAAGGAATTCGATGATAAGGATGATAAAACAGAAGAGGTAGAAGACAAGGATAAGGAAGATCAAGATGATATTGACAATCATAATGTCAATATCAATTGTAAAGAAAATAACGATGTCGTAAAAATCAAGGAAGTCAATCAAATCAATGTTAACAGCAATTATGAGAGAATTCAAGTTGTAGAAGAATGCAATGATGAAAATAAAAGTGTTAAAGATGACCTTAATCATGATAACGTAGAAAAACGAAACCCAGAAGATGTTGCGACCAATGATGAGATGAACATTCTATCAGTAGTCGCAATGCAAGATGTCCTAGAATCTCAATATCAAAAGGTTCCTAAAAACAACTAAACACAAGCTCGTCATACAATGAAGTAAGTACATTATTAGTAGTTGTCGCTACAGATAAGAAAACCATATCAAAGCATGCAGAAATATCAAAAATCTACATCAAATTAGAAGAGCAAGAGAACACCATCAGATTAAAAGCTCAGAAAAATACTCCATATAGTTGTTATGCATTTATCTACATAATCATATGCATGAGAAGATTTGAATGGAAATGCGACCAAATATTTCAACAACTGCTAAACCATGGCACCGTTATTCATGGCAAGAATTTGAGTTGCATCACACTCATAAGAAGATTCGTGGTCGAATATTTTCAGAGTGGGATGACTTGTAATAGACCTAATTGGCAATTACAAATTACAAATTATTAATATTTAAATATTATTAGTGTTAGGATGATAAGTTATTGGTCATCTCGAAGAGTTGCCACCCCTATGTCCTTATGCATATTTATACATGTAAATTTATACATTGTAAATCATCAATTCAATTATAAATATATATATATATATATATATATATATATATATATATATATTAAGATAATCATGTAAGCATGGTAGCTTACAATCTCCTGGTAAGTACTATTCTATCTTTTGAAACTTCAATCTCTGTGACCTCCTAGATAAGATGGCTCCAAGCACTAAGCTTGAATACAAGCTAGAGGGTATAGAAAATTTTCGAGTATGGAAATGCAGAATTGGTCTCATTCTTGAAGAGAATGATCTTGTCCAATATATCAAATATGAGGTTGCAGAACCTGCGGAATATGAAGCCAAAGAAAAGTATAGGAAGGACCTGATTAGGGAAAAGAGAATAATTTTTTATTCTATAAAAGACCACTTGATTCCCCAAGTGGCATCCAAGAAGACCCCAAAGGAAATGTATGATTCCCTTTCTAGAATGTATGAGGGAAAGAACATAAATAGGAAGATGAATCTAAGAGCTCAATTGAAGAGCACCAAGATGAATAAAGGAGAATCCATTCAAGACTATTTCTCAAGGGTTTCCCAGCTCAAGGAACAACTAGATGCCATTGGAGATACCCTTGATGAAGATGAACTAGTCATGACTACTCTAAATGGTCTAACTAGACCTTGGGAGTTATTCATCCAAACTATGTGTGCAAGAAAAGAAAGTACAAAGTTTGATGTGGTATGGGAGGACTGCATTCAAGAAGAGGCTAGGGTAGTCAACAGAGAAGCCCTGCTCAAAGAAGATGACCAAGCTTTGGCCACTCACACTAGAAGAAGAAGGAGTCACTACAACTACATGAAGAATGTCCATAAGAAATATCACCCTCCACATAGATTTCAAAAGACTGAAGGATTAAGCTCGGAAAGAGACCACTCCTCAGTTATGTGTTACAATTGTCACAAACCAGGACACTTTGCTAGAAATTGTCCTTCAAAGAAGAAGAAGAATTTTCACAAAAGGAATCATGCACATCTAGCAAAAGATGATAGTGAAGAAGAAGAAGAGGTGAGGCCTAAAAGGAAGAGGACCAAAGTAGAGGAAGAGAATGTAGAAGAATATGTTCTATTCTCTACACTCTCTGGGTCAGTAACACCTGGAGAAGATACATGTTCATTGATAGTGGTGCCTCAAAGCACATGACAGGTCAAAAGAAGACTCTTTCAAGACTTGAAGAAAAGACCTCTCCACAGAAGGTATCTCTAGGAGATGACTATCAATACCCCATCAAGGGAATTGGTGAAGCAAGCTACAAGCTTGATTCTCGAACCCCATTGAAGATGAAGGAAATTCTATATGTACCAAGTTTGAAGAAGAATTTACTTTCTATCTCAGCATTAGATAAGAAAGGCTATAGGGTTGCATTCATAGATGGACAAGTACTCATGTGGTCCAAAGGAAAATCAATTGAGGATGCAATTGTTATTGGTGAAGAAGGAGGAGGTCTATACAAACTCAAGGGCCATCCAGAAGCTGCCCTTGTTCATGAAGCCACTAGCCCAAGTGAGCTATGGCATAGAAGGCTTGCTCACATTAATTACAAAGCACTACCTCATGTGAGCAAGGTAGTCATAGGACTACCAGACTTAAATATTGACCATGATGGAACTTTCAAAGGATGTGCAAGAGGGAAGAATGTCAAGAACCCATTTCCAAAGAGTGATACAAAGACTAAGAGTACATTGGAATTGATTCACTCAGATGTATGTGGACCAATTCCATCCACATCCTTGAGTGGATATGAATACTACCTTACATTCATCGATGACTACTCAAGGAAGACTTGGATCTATTTTCTGAAGGGAAAAGATGAAGTTTTTGGAAAGAACAAGGAATTCAAAGCCTTGATAGAAAACCATTCAGAAAAGAAGATTAAAATACTAAGGACAGATAATGGTGGAGAATTTACTTCAAAAGATTTTGAAGTCTTTTGTAAGGAAGCTGGAATCAAGAGGGAACTAACCACTCCCTACAATCCCCAACAGAATGGTGTTGCAGAAAGAAAGAATAGAACCATTATGGAGGCAATAAAGACAATGATACATGATCAAGACCTACCCATGTATCTATGGGCTGAAGCAGCCAAGACAACAGTCTATGTGCAAAATAGACTATCTCATAGTGCTCTTGATTTCAAGACCCCAAAAGAAGTGTTCACAGAGAAGAATCCTGAGGTAAGTCACCTCAAGATATTTGGATTCCCAGTATACAATTCACATTCCAAAAGAAAAGAGGACCAAGCTAGATCCTTCTCGGAAGAAAGGAATATTTGTTGGATATTGTGAAGCATCCAAAGCATTCAGAATATACATCCCAGGATTCCATCATATGGAAATAAGTAGGGATGTGACATTTGATGAAGAGGCAGCTCTCAAGAGGTCTAGGAAGTGCCAACATGAATAAGTATATGAGGAAGAGGCAGCTTCCAGAATTACAGAAGCTGCACCCACCCCTGAAGAAACAAATCCTAAAGACCATGACATGATGGAACCACAAGAACCCCCTATCATGGAAATTTCAAGGAAGAGAAAGCCAGCATGGGCAAGAGACATTATACTAGGAGCAGAAAAATATGGAGCTCCTGAAGGCTCCACTAGGGTGAGCAAGAAACCAAAGACATTCTCAAACTATGTGGCCCTGATGTGTGATCTTGTAGATCAAGTACCCACTAGTTATGAAGAAGAATTTCATAAGAAAGAGTGGGTAGAAGCAATGACTGAGGAATACCAATCAATAATGAAGAATGATGTTTGGGATATAGTTCCCAAGCCAAAGGACAAGAGTGTCATATCCTCCAAATGGATATAAAAGATAAAGCATGCTGTGGATGGCAGCATTGAAAAATATAAGGCAAGGTTTGTGGCCCGAGGATTCTCTCAGAAAGAGGGAATTGACTATGAAGAAACATTTGCACCATTGGCAAGGTACACTTCAATTAGAACCATCATGGAACTTACATCCATGATGAAGTGGTAATTACACCTAATGTATGTAAAGACAGCCTTCCTGAATGGTGTAATTGAGGAGGAAGTGTACATAGAACAACCACAAGGATTTGAGGTGGAAGATGGAAGAACCCATGTGTGCAAACTAAAGAAGGAATTGTATGGACTAAAGCAAGCTCCCAGAGATTGGTATGGAAGAATTGTCACTTTCCTGACAAGCTTGGGCTTTACCAAGAGTAAAGTTGATCCTAATATTTATCTCAAGGTTATGGATGATGAACCTATCATATTGTTGCTATATTTGGATGATCTATTTCTGACAGGAAATGAGAAACAGATTATCGAATGCAAGAAGAAACTCTTTGTAGAATTTAAGATGAAATATCTCAGATTGATGCACTATTTCTTAGGTCTAGAAGTATGGCAAGGCCCAGAGGGAATATTTCTCAACCAGGGAAAGTATGTTGTGGAAATCTTGAAAAGGTTTGACATGTTGGAATGTAAGGCCATGGACACTCCCATGGATTCCAACTTGAAACTATTAGCAGATGACTCATCAAAGTTAGTGGATATGACTTTGTACAGACAGATTATTGGGTCATTGATGTATTTAACAAATACAAGACCAAACATATGCTTTGCCGTGAATACCTTGAGTCAATATCTAGTAGAACCTAGATGAGTTCACCTGATAGTTGTAAAGCATGTGATGAGGTACTTAAAGGGTACGATAGACTTTGGTCTATGTTATCTTGGAGATCATGGTCTTAGATTGTATGGCTACACAGATGTTGATTGGGTAGGAAGTGTATCAAACAAGAAGAGCACATCGGGAGGATGTTATTGTCTAGGATCTGCCATGATCTCGTGGTTCAGCAGGAAGCAATCCAGTGTGGCTCTCAGTACAGCTGAAGCGGAATATATTGTTGCTTGCTCTGCTAGTTGTGAAGCAATATGGCTTCGAAAGTTGCTATCTGGTTTATTTGACTTAGAGATGGAACCCACTGAGATCCTGTGTGACAACCAGAGTTGTATCAAGATGACAAAAAATCCAGTGTTCCATGATAAATCAAAGCACATAGAGATCTGATATTTCTATATACGAGATATGGTGCAAAAAGGAGCTATCAAGCTCGAGTATGTAAGCACTGACGAACAAGTTGTTGATATATTGACCAAACCTCTGTCTCGAGTAAAGTTTGAGTATTTCTGAGACAAGCTTGGTGTAGTTCAGAAGGACCCTCCTCGAAAGGGGGAGTGATGTGGTCACTAATGATGAGATTTCCTGCATTGACAGTGAGATCGATGATGTGGATACCTATACCGACAGTGAGGTTGGTGAATGGTCCTTAGACAGGGTCTAAGTTGACGAGTGGATTGTATCATCCTTGAACACATGTTCTAAAAGAGATCCATAGACATATGTCCCCGAGAAAGAAGAGGGATTGCATCATCCCCAGGCTTTGGTCCCAGAATTGATCCGTAGACATATGTCTCCGAGAAAGAAGAGGGATTGCATCATCCCAAGAATTTGGTCCCAGAATTGTTCCGTAGACAGATGTATCTAAGAATGTGGGGATTGTATCTTCGCCGGACTTCGGTCCTAGAATTGATCCGTAGATATCTGTCTCCGAAAATTGATGATAGGACTGCATCGTCCCTGAGCTTTTAGTTCAAAATGTACATGATAAATCCTATATCTAATCTAGGTCACATCTAGTATGAAAAAGGACTGGCTCTGTGGTGATAAATCCTATATCTGATCTAGGTCACATCCAGTATGAAAAAGGACTGGCTCTATGGTGGTAAATCCTAGATCTAATCTAGGTCACATCCAGTATGAAAAAGGACTGCCTCTATGGTGGTAAATCCTAGATCTAATCTAGGTCACATCCAGTATGAAAAAGGACTGCCTCTGTGGTGGTAAATCCTAGATCTAATCTAGGTCACATCCAGTATGAAAAAGGACTGCCTATGTGGTGGTAAATCCTAGATCTAATCTAGGTCACATCCAGTATGAAAAAGGACTGGCTCTATGGTGGTAAATCCTAGATCTAATATAGTTCACATCCAGTATGAAAAAGGATTGGCTTTATGGTGGTAAATCCTAGATCTAATCTAGGTCACATCCAGTATGAAAAAGGACTGGCACTGTGTTCGGGACTGCATTGTCCCTAGACATGAGATTTGTCTTAAAAGAATTAAGATTGATCATCCTGTAAGTAGATCTGGATTGTATCATCCATATACATGAGAGATGTCTTAAAGTGAGCAGGATTGATCATCTTGGAATTAGATCGTGTATATTGCAAAGTATGCTGTGATGATGATGATGTAGATCGAGATGATCCAGATGGTTGTAGATCGAGATGATCCAGATGCTATTGATCGTGATGATCTAGATGAATATGTTGACAATACTGGTGATCGTATGATGACGATGCTGATGATCGTGTGATGACGATGCTGTTGATCGTGAGGATCCAGATGTTGATGATGATACTGTAGCCGTTTGGATGCTACAGAAGATGAATACTCAATATTGAAGATGTTGATGTTCCAGTATTGAAGATCTTGAAGATATTCCAGTAATTGTTTGAGATACTGATGATGTATAAAGCAAGCTTCCAATGATTTATAGATGTATCATGTACCATGTAGTTGATGACTTCTTGCTCCTGCAGATGATGTTATAATATCCTTCTCGTTACGGGGGAGTGTTGAAATATTGTAACTTCAAAGAATATTATATTTGTATTTTATTATTCTGGAGATGGTTCATTCCTCCGTGGTGACCTTATTATATATCTGGAGATGTTTATTCCTCCGAGAGAGTGTGGTAACTAGGATTATTAGATCTCCCATGTGAGGTTGGCCCTGAGTTTACTATTTGAGGGTTATTAGACTCTCCTAGGAGAGGTCGGCCCCATTAGGGTAAAAAGTCAGTCAGGAAACATGTATAAGTAGAAGAGGTATGTTCCTCACTTATCTCATTCATTCATCCACTTGTGATTTGCGCACAAGAGAGAGAGAGGTCTGCATAGGAGGAGAAGGAGCTCTTGTTGAGGACTACATCTTGTATTGGGTTTATTATCTATATTGAGGAAAGCTTTGCTGGGTTTTCTACCCCATGAGGGTTTCCTAGGGTAAATATTTGTCTATCTTGTGATTGTGTTTCTTTCAGTGATCTTGCTAGTTAAATTAGGCTAAACTTAACAAGAGTATTTCATCTTAGTGAGAGAGAAGAAATAGAAAGTTGAGGTTGAGGTCAAATACTATCCATAGAAGGCTCTGGCATAAGAAACTTCTACAAAGGATACAATTGTTTCTTCGTAAAGCATAGCCATCATTCTCTAAATAACTAGAGTTTTGTGTTTTTCATTGTTTGACCAAATCAATGCATGACTTCGCCAACTAGATTTTATGCCTTGAAATAGTGATCAACTTGATACAAAATGACTAATATTAATTAGCTTATACCACCTTAGATAAAGAATTAGTAACCTTCGTCATGAATACATATTATATCATCACTAATTTGTTAATCATAATCTTAAAATATTTGAATATTGTTTCTTCTCTTCCTTCTCCTCCTTCAAGCATTAGCAAGACTAGATCCCATAGTTGTTTTTCACATGGCTAAGAGTGTATGAAGTTCGTAGATTCGTCATTGCAACATTTAATTTATAGCATACTTTATAGTGAGAATATCAAGTGTAGAAGTTTGAGACATATGTTGGCTCTTTTTGAGACCTAGAGGATATCAAGTAAAAATGTGATGTCGTACAATATGTTGACATATTCAAACTTCAAAAGAAAGGAGATCTCACTTAAGGCATGTTTGATTATTTCCAATTAATTAGTATGTAGAAAAATGTGAAATGATACAAGTGCAAGTTCCATTAGTTATATTTTAATCGCATTCATTCAAATAGGAAGAAAAACATTCATTCCTAACAAAAACATGAATGTAGATATCATCCACATATAAAACAACAACAAAAACATATGTAGAACAATCATATAAGTCCATTGTATTGGCAAAAAATGGCTTACATCTAGGCCTCGACATTACAATAGACTATTAAAGCATAGATTTCTCATGACTCAACAACATAGGAACAACAACAAGAGCACAACAATTAGAACCAACAAACCTTTACAATATGGAAAATTTTAGGAGCTAATATTAGCCCATGGGCTAAATTTAGGGGTTTTAAATTTTTAATGGGATATTTTTTTATTAGACACACATTAGTTATGATTAACCCACATTTTATTTATTTATTTTTAATGAATAGGAGGTTAGACCCACCGAATTTAGAAAGGGGATCCAAGATAAAACAATTTATCCCCTCTAAAAAATGATTTAAACCTCTGTTCACCCTTGAAAATCACTAGGCAAATCCCATTCACCCTCGATTTATAGAAATGGAAATTGCTAGGGGATCTTTTTCCCTCTATGGATTATGGAAATTGAAGTCGATGTTACATTCATCTAGATTTTATGGGTTTAATCTTGTTTTACAAGTTGCTTAATGTCCACATGAGAAGGGTAGTTGATATTTATAGTTAGGTCTTATAGATACCCATTTAGGAGAGTTTGGAATCCCATCACTTCAGATCCAAATTTTCCCCAAGAAACTTGGGGATTGTGAAGCACGTGATCGGGGATACGAAAATAGCCTTTATGTGGGTGTTTGGGGCATCATGCCTGGGGGATGGGACTTCATTCATAGCTGCATATTTGGGCATGCAGGGGGGCATGACACTACTTATAACCAATGCCATTTTGTTTCTACTTTTGTTTGTGTTCTCCATTCTGGGACAGGCCATGGGTGGACCAACCTGGAATCCCACTGGTTGACATTGTATTTTGTGGTTGGTTAGCCTACTATTGTGACATGAATGTTTCTCTTTTAATAATGGAAAATACATTAACTCTAGACTTATAGAGCTGGAAAAATGGATATGTGAAGCATCAGAGAATGTATGAAATGATTTACTCTATTTTTCTGGATGCCACGTAGAAATATGTATATGATGCTATGTTAGAATTGATGATACTGTGTGTTATTTGACTGACTCTTCCTAGATTCAGTATGCAGGAACTTCTCGAGATGAATTAAGATACATAAGGCAAGTTGCTAGTTTCTTGGTAAGATTCTCCCGCACTTATGATTCATTAAAATCATATTTATATGCTTTGGTATTGCTCTCTTAAAATTATCTTTTCCTTTTGATTAAATTTATGTTCTATTTTTCGTGAGAGAATCTCCATCTTGCTAGCCTCTAATTTGAAATTTCATAGTCTATCTGAATTATGCTATACAGTTTATGCACTTTGTAACTCTATACCTACATAAATGTGTGGAGGTTGTACAATGAATGTTGTAAAGAAGTATGACTACATGTCCTCAGTGACCACCACAATGACAACATTTTTGAGATAAGGCACATGCATTTCTATAAAAAAATATTCAAACAAACACTACTCAAAATGATATCAATAAAGAACCTACTTAGAATGCCTTACCGTTCTTATTTTCATGAAAACAATGCCAACTTTAGTGATAGGATTGATGATTTTCTATGTACGGAACCTATTTAGCACACCTAAAATGCATGAAGCCAAGAAAGAGAATTTCATAGTATGGAAGCTAGCCTATTCATTCACTACTTCTTTCATAGTAATCATCCAAGTGTTTAACGTTTATTAACAATAACCATTAATAAAACTTTTATTATAATTAATATGTAAACATGGAAAACAAAGGTCTTTGCCTTTGAATTTGATTTGGTCATTTAACTGAAGTTTGATAGATCATAAATGTAAACAATGTAATTGCTTTAGTATGACAATATTAAAGCAATAAAAAAACTGATTTTGGGTGCCCCTTTTTATTTGTCTATGTTATAATTATGAGAATTCATGATTTTTTATTGGACTTGTGTGGTCTACATTTAGTTACATAAGTAAAAGAAATCAATATTGGTCTAACTTTATGTAAATCATAATGCTTAATCAATATATAAATACTAAGCAACTTCTTACACAGCACATAAAGTTATTGATTCTACAAAGTTTATGTTTTTTTTTCTTTCTAAAAGTTATGTTTTCTTTGTTTACGTTATGTTTTCTTTGTTTACTTTGTTCGTTCTAGGAACTCAAGTTATGTTTTTCTTCCTCAACAATTGTTTATGTGTTCCAACAATTATGTCCCTCTCCCTTCCTATTGTAGATTGATTGGTATTCAATTTCATTCCTCTCTCTCCCTATACTAATTTGATTCTATTTGTCGTGGTGATGAAAATTTTCATTGTTGTTTTCCAATAATATTCCTAGAGTATGGTAAACTTCTATATACTATGATATTTAGAGTGAGGTACTAAACTACCAACAAAAGAGGGCTTGTTATGTTATGATTTATTAACATTTATCTCCTATTTAGTATTTTTTGTACATGTTTTCCTATTATTATATATAGTTTTATACTTTATCCAAAAAAATCACCAAGACTTCACAATATTTTATAATTTAGAAAAGATTCACCAAAACTTTACAAGGTTTTATAATTTAGTGAAAGGTTCACCAATATTTTACAAGGATTTATAATTTAGTGAAAGATTTTCCAATATTTTATAAGATTATATAATTCAATGAGAGATTTGCCAAAAAATTATATATACATAATATAACATTGATAAAATAGCCTTCATATTTGTCACGTCCCCTCTTATCGATCTAGTGCGATGGAGAGAACATGATGCTAAAACTGGGCATCTAGCCCCATGTTCATTAACAAAATTCATTGAATATAAAAAGACATATGCAGATGTATAAATGTAAGAAACACAACTGAAGTAAATTCAACTACACATCTAGTATGCATTCAACATATTCATGATAGTAATCAAAAAAATACATTACAAAATTAACACAAGAGAGTACTTATCTTGAAAAAAAGTTGTCCCGAGCAACTGGCTATGCAACTGCAACGTTCCACCCAACCATAGGCCAGTTGCGCTCATCAATCTTTCAACACAACTGCCACCCCCGAGATGGGCATGATTTCTACAAGGAAAAATGGAACAACGGACTCACACATAGCCCAATATACACCAAAAATCATCCAAGCCAATCCACAGTTGGGTTTATCTAGCTACTAAGGCAATGGAAAGGAATGAATTGCTAAGCTAGTAAGCTCAACCATAGAGCTATGTATACCTCTACAATATCTATCTAGCTTGGTACCCACAATACCTACACACCCAACACAAGGAAGTATTCCCTTCACTACTACACAGTCCCTCAAGCCATACATTCCATTCTAGTGTTGTCAAGGTGTGCATAGAAGAGTAGCCAACCCTTTTGATCTTTTTGAGAGGTTACTCTCTTCACTAGGTTTATCAAGCCAATTCTGGTCCTCTTCCACTCCCAATTTCTTACTCACAAGTTCAATCCAAAACAGGGATGCACATAACAACAAAATCACAAGTGTTGGGTATGAAGAAAAATGTTTTGACATTGGGATGCCCAAAATGGGGTTTCTATGAGTTTCCAAAATTGTGGGCAACCCAAAATACAATGTTAGATGGGGGAATCAACCCTGGGAGAGAAAATTCGATTTCAGAAAACGTTTATGGCATTCCAGGGGTAGAAACGACCTCTATAAACCACCAAATCGTAACTCTCCTCCTCCCATCCAATCTGCAACACAAAAACAAATTCCCAACTATGAAAAATGAAGGAAAATGATGGAAAACGTGAAGGAGAAAGCCCCAGCTAGCTCAGACTGCGTGAGGGAGCAAAGACCATGGGTGAATAATGGTTTGGGCACAATTTTGTGGGTGTTTTCTTACCCAAGAATCCAAAATACGATTTCCCATATTGATGGCTTTCCCATACACGAAATTGGCTGCCATACCTCTCCATTCCCAAGGCATTAACTACCTCAACCAACTCTTGGAAGAATTAATTGATTGGGTGCATAAGTCAAAATGGGTAGTTGAGGGTTTATGGGTTCACTCATTGACATTTGTCTTAACACCCTTGGCTCAAAGGTCTGAATATTTTCCCTCCCTATTCCTTGTAAAAATCATGCCCCCATCTCTTGTTTCATTTCATAGCTAGTTGTGGGTATTTCATTAAAATTCATATTTACATGATGTCTTAATTTCTATTGTGTGTGGCTAGCACGAAAACCATATGCATCGATTTTTAATTGCCGATACATAAATCGCTAAATCAATGGCGGGGCCTTGGCCTTGAGCTCCTCACCATGATTTAATAACGATATTTACATCATTTACAATTTTAATGAAATAGGGTTAAAATCGGGATATTACAATATTTTCCTATATATCATGGGGATTTTCCCATTTATTATACATAGAAATTTAAGGGGGGGTCTTAGAATTTTTCCCTCTTTGTAATATCAACCAAACCCATATATATCATAAGTGAAGTGGTTACATTAATATCTAGATGAATATAAAACTAACTTTTGTAATCAATTATTACAAAGGGACTCTATTCCTTTAAACTAAATGTGCATAACTTCTGGGTCAATGATTCTTCAGAGGATCTACTTATTTTTCTCGCTATATGCATACTCAAACATATATGGATGTATGCATTATTCAAATCACCCTACTCTATTAAACTCATATTTATGTCTTTTCTCTTTGGTCAAAACTTATTCACAACAATTCCTTAATGACTCTATCCAACTCATCTTGAGTTGGTTGCAACATTTACTCTCCAAACTATGGATCTAACTCTAGAATATTTTTAATTGGGTCTCCAAAGTTGATCATTGGATTAATATGTGTGGTCCTACTTAAAATCTAGTCCACTTTGATCACTCATCATTATGTCTTATGTGCATTCCCTTTCATCTATGAGCTAGCACTAACATGAAGTGTTGATGGTATTAGCATTACACCAAAATAATACTATTAACATATTGTCTTATATTCTTAAATATTACACATGTGTGAAGGACTCTAAACAAAATGGTGTGTTGAGTTATCAATTAGGTGTCATAATTAACCTATTATTGTTTTAGTGATTAAGGTCACCAGTATGGTCATCAATGGACTTTGGTGTGCAGTTAAGACTTTAGAACCAATCTAGCATTGGCACTTTGAGCATGCATAGAGGCTAGAACTCTTTGTGTATATTTTAAGGAAATGATAAGTGCTCCAAAGGTTCTAGTGTAGAGGTAATCTAGTGCAACAAAACTATCATGGGTAGTAGCATAGTTTGTAGGGGCTACAATAACCATATTGGTTTTCACATGGAAAATGTTTGCGGACTATCATATTCTTAATAGGATCACTATTAAGAACCAGTATCCATTACCATAAGAAATCACTATTACTTGTTAAATCACCTTTAAGGAGTACAGTACTTCAATAAAGTTGATCTAAAGTTTGTTAACACCAACTTCATATTGTTAAATCAAACCCAGTCAACAGAGGTTCCTATTACTGTCGACACCAACCCACGGCGATCTCCCTAAGAACCAGCCCAAACAGGTTTTACTCTGCCCAGCAACACCTGTAGAGCAGATGAGGTCTCACCCGAGGCGATCAAGGGAGAGTGGACGGAACCATGTTTCCGCTGAATGAAGGAGGATGTATGTGGCATAGACTACTTAATCTTAGTGCAACATTCAATGATAGATCTATGCATTAACTTCGACATTATCGTACTCATAGCATCATTTAATGGAAACATTCATTGTTGCAGCAGATTATAACAGTGAAGCGACTATTGCATCAAAGAAACATTGCATTACCATCAAAAGACAGAAGACACACCAGGATTGCACAAAACAGTTTCATTACATCATATTATTGTTGCAAAAACCCAATACAATGCCTCTGCAGATCACATACTTCAGCAATATCTCTGGATCTTAGAACATACACACAAAACGCATATCAAAGCTCTTGCAATATATATCACGACCTACAACTTTCTGTATATATATAGGCTTCCGCCTTTACAATGCTTGTCCACTTACTAACAACTTCCTAACCGACTCCTGGACAAATGACCCAAAATCTAACTAACATGGTCTAAATGACCCAAAAACTTGCCTATTGCGGTATACTTAGCTCAAAATTACATCTCATATGGTCCAATGACCCAAAAACCCGCATTCTGCGGTACAAACGACTCAAAAAATACATAAAATAATAGATTCTTCTTCCTTCCGCGACCTCGTCTAACGTGTCCCAGCATCGGCGATGCTGCGCTTCTTCCTTACCAAACCGCCTGCCAACACATATAAGGGATTAAGACACCTAGAGGACAACCTTCCAAATTCACGTAAAACTATTTTAATAGTTGGTGATGTTGTCTAGTATTGCTAATGTTAGTTGTGACATTCATAGGAATGATGAATAAAGTGTTAGACTATATATTTGACTCTTTTGTCATTGTTTACTTAGATACATTTTGGTGTTTATTATAACTTGTGAAAAACACTTAGGCCATCGAGTCCAAGTATCTGTAGCTTTAATAAAAAAAATTGTTGAACTTAAAGTAGTGTGCATTTGGACACAAGAGTTAGTATATCTTTCACTTTATATGAATCAAGAAGGCACGAGCATTTAATTGATTGATATTTCAACCAATATATTTTTCGTCCTTTTCCATTTAACATTTGTAGCTTTAATAAAAAAATTGTTGAACTTAAAGTAGTGTGCATTTGGACACAAGAGTTAGTATATCTTTCACTTTATATGAATCAAGAACGCCCGTGCATTTAATTGATTGATATTTCAACCAATATATTTTTCGTCCTTTTCCATTTAACTTGTATGACCTATACATAACTTCATGTGGATGGAAAATTATCTATGTAATTTAACTATGCACTTCTCTAACATTATGCACCCACCGAGAATACTTTATTATCTCAATCTAGGATGTAGTGGAGCTTGCATCATTTGAAGGGATCAAGCACAAAGTAATTAATAATATTCTCTAGTTCTCATGTTGTTAAGCAAACCAAAAGCCTTTGAATTCAAGTGGAGGATTCAAGATGTGCCATGGTTACAATCTTGATGTAGAACAAAAGAAATCTTACATACCACTTAAAAATAAATTTGATTTACTGTTGAAATATCTAAGCAATCAAGTGTTCACAACATTATTTGCTTGAGTAACAATGGCAGTGCACAATGATCGCATCCCTCTCTAATCATGTAGACACAAGAAAAATTAAAGATGCTTGTCATATGAAGTGGATGTTTTGCATTAGTTCAGTATTATGGTTAAGTGCCTCAAGGGTTCAATGTTAAATAAGGGAGAAAGTAGTCAAACTAACAACGTTTTCATATTTTCAATAGTTTGGATTTATTGTTATTGAAAAAGGTTACCTATAATGGTTTAGACTAGACGTTGCATGGGTATAGCAACCTCGAGCCCTAGCAAGAGACAACTTGGCATATGAGTAAAGATATTAATGTTGTAGCTTCTTAGTTACTTGGCATGTTTATGATGAACTTGTGTTTATGTTATATTTATGATATCTCCCTTATTACAAATTTTAATTGGAAAAGTTTTAGGTGCATGTCAGAGACCACATTAAATTATTATTACGTGTTTAAGATATTTTATGTGATTGTATTTATGGTCCCACTAGAGTGGCTTAGTTTGATCCCCATCCTTGAAGCACCTTAGGTGTGATTTTACAACAAGGGTATTTGAGAATTAAAGTGTGTTTTATTTGATAATTATTCACAAACATAATTTGAGGGTTATTCGTGAAAATTGAAAAGTCAATCAATAAAGATTTGGGAAAAGATTGGTGTCTTATATATGAGCCAAAGTTTGACTTGTGTAGAACTTAAGTTATTTTATTTTTTTAATTGAAATTATTTAGTATTATGGATTGATAACTTCATATTTATAATTCAATAACCTAAATCTTATTGAAATTGAAAATAATTTTAGTGTGTCACAAAACTTATCATGGATATTAAGATTGAAAGAACTTTAGTATGTGTCTCAAATTTAAAGGAACCATACCAAACACTTTCGCATAGAAGTAGTTGAGATGATTAAGAAACCTCTACATCAAACTAATTCTTGAATCATATTATTATTCTAATCAAGTTGATCTTTATTTATAATTATGGTATTGTGAATCATTTTATGGATAGGAAGCTTCATCTTTATTTATGATTAGAGTAATGCCAATTATTTATGGATAGAGTATACATGACTTGTCAATTACATGGTTGATTTGATTTAGGTTTACTTGGTGTGTGAAGAACAAAGGTTTGTAAGGTACGTAGAGTAAAGTCATGGGAAGCCAAGGATGATATGGTTAGGTTGTGCAAAGTGGATTAGGATCAAAGCTTTTAAATATAATTTTATTGAATAGCATGCTTAATCATGGTTAAGTTTATGATCAAAACTTTTGGATATAATCTCAATATTATTATTATTATTATTATTAATTTCAAAGAAGAGAGTGACTAATTCCACTTAGGCCAAAGTCTAGATGACAGAAACTATGAGATCATGCAACTTGCAGATAGGATATGACAAGGCACAAGGTCATACATGAGATAACACCATCCAGTGGAGTAAGAAGTTGGCTCACATCTTCACACATGACCTCAACCTTGCCAACCATGAAACGATTAGATATGGATTCCTTGGGGTTGAGTGTTAAAGTATGATAAATGAAAATTGGCGATTACGTAAGGTTGGCAATGGAATATTCTATGAGAAGAAAAAGTTCAAGTGCTACCTCATATTTGGTGTACGTATGAGTAGGTGAGGAAGTTAAGGATATAGACCAATCACGTAATTTTTGGTAGGTTAGGGTTAATCTTATGTCTAGATTAAAACTTGAAAATATTGTTCATGGCGTAAGCAATACATGGCTCTATAAAAGTAAATCCAAAGTTGATTATGGCATAAGCAATGAAAATAAATTGTCGAATAGAGCTATGGAAAGTTGATTATGGCATAAGCAATGAAAATAAATTTTAAATAGAGATATGGAAATGATAATCATCATTTAAATACATTTTTGAAAAATATTAGAAAAAAAAATTATATAAATTTGTTTGAGTAGAATGATGTTATAAATTAGAAATTTACTATAGCTACCTAATTTGTGGTCAGTGAACATCGATAGGTCACAAGTTAAGTGCTATGAATAAGTTATCTATTATTTGTTCTCCATGTATGGTTGCAATCACTAGTTGTATATGTCTCGGCTACCTATTATCACACGCCTTCTTCTAGTTAAATGGGTTGTCTTCCACTTCCTGTTATCCATGCATCAACTACCAGTTTTGCATGCATCACCTACCAGTTATTTTTTATATTCTTTTTTTATAATTGTTTATTTCGAATTTGGAACGATGCCCATAAAATCAATCTGGACAATCCACTTGTCGCATCCTCCTGCAATCTAGGAAAAGCATACTTGCTACTCCACCCCAATTTTTACACGGATAGGTGTTTATATCTTAGAATTTGGGGTGGACTAGCATCTATGCTTTTCCTAGATCTCACAAGGATGAGACAAGTGTACTGTCCATACTGATTTTATGGCAATCGTTCCAAATTCGAAATAAACAATTATACTAGCACATCCACTTAAGTTGTGGTCAGTGAACACCGATAAGGCACAAGTTAAGTGCCATGAACAAGTTATATGTTACTTGTTCTCCATTCTTAGTTGTAATCACCTGTTACCTTCTTTAGTTAAATGAGTTGCCTGTTATTTTTTATATTTCTTTTTTTTATAATTGTTTATTTTGAATTTTGAACGATGCCCATAAAATCAATATGGAAAGTACACTTGTCCCATCCTCCTTCAATCTAGGAAAAGCATAGATGGTATTCCACCCCAAATTCTAAGATATAAAAACCTATCGGTGTGTGTGTGTGTGTAATATAAAATCATTGGCAACTATGTATGGATAACTGGTAATTGATGCATGAATAATTGGTAGTCGATGCATGGATAACAAGGAGTTCATATAACACTTAAATTGTGACCTATCGGTGTTCACCAGCCACAAGTTAAGTGGCAGTGCTAGTAAAATATAAACACCTATCGGTATAAAAAATCAATCATGCACACATATAATCATTGGTAGCTATGTATGGATAACTGGTAGCCGATGCATGGATAATGGGGAGTTCATATAACACTTAAATTGTGACCTATCGGTGTTCACCTCGCCACAAGTTAAGTGGCAGTGCTAGTAAAATATAAACACCTATCGGCATAAAAAACAATCACCCTAAACAGACACATGTATATACTAGCCCAGTCACTTAACTTATGGCTGATGAACACTGATAGGCCACAAGTTAAGTGTCGCGTTCCATGCATCATCTACCAATTATCACATGTAAACTGAGATATTTTATATATATAATTTTTTTAATTATTTATTTCAAATTTGGAACGACAAACATAAAATAAATCTTAAGAGTACAATTGTCTCATCTTCCTACAATCTAAAAAGAAAACCTTCTTTGTCCACCCCAAATTATAAAATATAAACACTGATCAATATAAATATAACAAATAATAAAAATTTAAAAATAAATAACATAAATAATAAAAATTTAAAAATAAATAAAATACGAATTTAAATAATACAAATAATAAACTTAAACCCATAAATTTTTTTTTACAAAGAGTAAACGTAAACCCATAAAAGAATAATCTCATGATATGGAGTGAACAACCCTTCCTAATTCTAGGTAATATAGGTTAGTAATGTTAATGTAGAACCAAATTTGAAAAAAAAATCATTTATATGGATTAAGAAAATGAAAGGTTTTAACCAACAAATATAATATACAATAATTAAAAAGGTTAATAAACGATTTCCTGGTCTCCTCTACAAAAATCCTCTAACTAATATATAGCAAATCTTCTTCCCCTTTTGACATGGAGATTGTGCTTCATAAAAGTCTTGGGGAAGTTTGATTTAAAGTGCATATGATGTTTTTAGTCTTAACACATTTTTAGTTAATGTTTTAATTAGGGAAAACACTATAAGGGTAGATAATAATGTTACAAATATTGAAGGAAGGTTTTTGTATGATCAAACTTCTATTAAATTTTTATAATCATTTCTATTAGATATATTATATCTTAGGATAATGATTTTTATAAGATATATTATATATTATGACGGTGGTAAAGGTGGAAAACTTGAGTCGTGGACTTGTAAGTTTCATTTTAGGAGAGAATGTAGCTAGGGTTTTTAGAAAATGGAACTGGGGTTTGGGGTTTTGTCTTGATGAATGTTATGGTAATAATGCATAGTTATAAAGAATGTTTGGATTATTATGAGGATTTTTTTTTGGAGGAAAAAAATATTTTTTTCTCTCTGAGTGCAAGAGGGATTCGCTTAAGGCTTCTGGATATGAATGTGGTCTCATTCCATTCCCTAGGGTATGAGGTTGTGAATCAATAAGGGTCTTATTTCCTCAAACGAAAAACTTTAGGTTCTATCAAAAAAATGGATGATTCAGTTGGTTTATCTAGTATGTTAAATCCATGAAGGTATTTTAATAGTATCTATTAGTCTGAAGTTGAGCTGGAGATCACTCCCTTGGTTCATGTGTGAGGGAAGGATGTTTTTGGTATGGGAGATCTAGATGCAATGGTTTTCCCTTGTAGTAGCATTACTCTGCCTTATTGTGAACATAGTAGTGTGTTTATTATGTCTCGAGCGATATGCAAGGAGGGATGAGCCAAGTTGTGTCATTTTTTGGTCATGAAAGAGAAGGATTTAGTGGATGGTAGTTTGGGCTTGGTTGGCAGTAGCTCAAATCTTCTAGTTTTGAGGCATGAACTAAATAAGGAGAAGGACTTTTATTGCCTTGATAAAGGAATCTCATTTGGGAGCCTGAATTTTGGTAATTTTTCTGGAAATATGCCTCTTGCTTTGACTAATAAAGTGAATTTTTTTAATATGCAATGGTGTATTTTAGAGAACGGATGAATAATACAGATAATGGGTCTGTAAAGGAAAATTTAGGGATTGCACATGGGTCAGAGAATTGTGTTAATCCTTCTTTGTCAAGGAAAGGGTGTGTGGTGAACAAACTTAAATATGATGAAGGAGTGAAAGGGGTAAAGGATATTGATAAGGAGCAAGTAGGGGATAGCTTGGAGTGGAGAGCTTCAAAAAGAGTTTAGGTGGAAGCTTGAGAGAGAGCTAAGAAGAAAAATAGATTAAAATATGTATCAAGCAAAGGAGTAGCTATGTAAAACTTGTATTTGATGAGGACATTCAATTGCATGAAGTGGTTGGAATCGACTCGCAAACTTTAGTTGGGAGAATTTTTGGAAGGAGATGTAGCGAGAAGAGCATCCAATATTGGCTGAAAGAGAAATGGGAACCTACATTAGGTTAATATGTCCCAACCTTATATCTTCTCTTGCGAGGGTGGATGGACTCTTCATTTCAATCTAAGAGGGATGTGGAAAAAATTATGTCATCACACTAGAAGTGGGATGGCATTCGTCTTTTTCTAAAGAACTACTCACCTTCCTTTGACTCTTGATCGAAAAGGGTAGATATCAATCCAATATGGGTGAAACTAAGAGTGTTTTTTTAGAGGAGACTTATTACGAATGATTCGGAGATAGTTTCCATTTATGGGATGACAACTACTTTTACCTTCTATTTGATGACTCTACTCCCCCTTATGCGGAGAACATCATGGAAGAAAGTTGAGTATTTTTTAAGGATTCAAATAGTATACCTAAGTATAGTATTCTAGGTGATTATTTTGGATTGAAACAATTATATATATAGATAGGTAGGAGAATATTAAATAAATAAAAATACAATTTACTACTAAAACTTGTAAATTTTGGCAAATATCTTTAAAAAAATTATGTAAATATAGGTGATTTTTTAGAGTAAAAATGGCCAATTAACAAATCTATTTTTTGAAAAATATCCAATTGGAAAAATTTTGCCTCTAAAAAATACCCTACAAGGAAGTTTGGTGATGGTTATGACTACTAGTTGTCATATTGCATATTCTCCATTAGTAGTATTCCTTTCCATATCCCCATCTATCCTTTTACTCTTGCGTGGCTGATTTTTTGTATATTGGATGGATCTATGTATTTGGATCCACATGATCATGTTAGGGAGCAACATTCTCTACCAGGTATTGAGCTCATGTATCTTTAGTGGGGATTCACATGAGACCTGAGTTTATGGATGAAATCCTTGGATTAATTTAGTATGGAAGTTAGTATTTGCACATGGGACAATGGCTACTTCAACATTGCGGTTAACACCCATACATGGGACCCAAGTTTATGGTGGAGCTTCTTGGACTACTTTAACATGGTGACTAGCATTTGTAGATGGGAATTTGGATCCTTGGCCTACTTTAGCATTGAGGTCAACACTCATCCATGGGATGCTAGTTTATGGTTATACCTTCTCACATTAAGCATTGAGGGCAATGCTTCTCTAAGCATAGTGGAGTGTTATGATCCTCCCTAGGGGTTTAATGGGGGGAATGAAGGTCCCATTAGAGTAATAATAGGTGGATGACATTCAATGTAAGTTTCACTAGGCCCACTATGTTTGTTATTATTAAATAAGGTCCACTATGGTAGTTAGTATCAAATAAATGTAATGGGGCCTCATTAAATAAGGTCCAATAGGTAGTTATGAGGTTGTTGTGGTCATTATTCTCTTGTTAGCTATAAGTAAGAATGGATTCATCCTTATGAAGGTGTGGAAGAACATTATATTTGGATATTAGCCCATTAAGAGGTCACCAAAACTTAGGAGGCGAGTGAACAAGAGCGGATTCCTTCCATAAAAGGATCAATTGTAAGGTGTTGTCCTACCTTAAGGGTTTTGGTGTTAATAAATTGTGGAGCATTCCTAATATCTCTTTTGTGATTGAATATTTAGATCTAAGGTACATAACATAAATGTTCAAGCATTCTATTCGAATATTGGTATGTGGAGATGTTTAGAGAAATAGGGAATTCCTTGGGGGAGCTTCAATGGCGTTGACAGAGCTTTCTGGCCATAGGGAATATGTCAATTTCCAAGATACTCATTGGAATAGAGTTAATAGAAGGATTGGTAGCCAAAATTTTGCTCCTTAAAAGTTCCAAGTCTTTTATTAAACATTTAATTTGGATTACTATGGTGTTTCTTTTCAATGTGTAAGGTGCCATAAAAATGGTCATTTAGCTTGATTGTGATATGTAATTAAGGAATATTTAGTATGGGTAAAAAAGAATCATGTTTTGGTTGAGGATGAGGGGGTGTTTCAAGGGTCTTTAAAGAAAAAATTACTTATGGAGAAAGAGTATATGGGTGTCCAAGTGGCAAGTTTATAGCTAAAGAAGGGGAATGGAGTACAAGAGAGAGTTTGGAGGTCAGTAAAATCCCTCATAGTGAAAAGGAGAATGGTCAAATTCATTTAGAAGCTCAGCGATTGGATTTTGGTGCTACCAAATTGTTGGAGGAGCCAATGGAGACATTAGGTAAGTTTCTTAATGACATAAAACCCTTGAATTTAGACATTTCTATAAACATAAGGGTTGATTTGGGTTTATGGGATAAACTAGATTTGAACATGCCAAGGGGTCTATGCATAAATTATTTCCCTATGTGGGAATTGGGAGGCTGGGATTCTAACCAGTTTTCTATAGGCTCTATAATTTTGGTGAGAATGGAATAGTTAATGAGGGGGGATCTTCTTTAAAGGAGACCCACAATACCTCTAGGGATAATGATGTATCAAACAAGAAGAATGGTGGCATGTTCAATGGTTGAAGATATAATGTGAGAGCAAGAAATGGATCATTTGGTGTCGATGGTGGGGAAGTTCATGGAGGGTTACCATTGAATTATGGTAAAGAGGTGAAAGGATCTGGTAGGGATAGGAAGTCATATATGACTATGGCTCAAGAAATGGTTCACACTTAGATTTTTTCTTAAAAGTAATCTTCAATATTAGGTCTACTTAGAGAAATTGGACCCCCTGATGAGGGTGGCCGATTATTTTTTATCCATTAACTATAGTTTCACAATAAAAACTTTCCCTTAAAATAATTTTGGAATGACACGAGATATATATCATATTGTTCCAAAAGACATTGGGAGATGAGAGGTTAAATTGTTTTTGAGTTGGGAAAAATATTCATAGGTTGGAATCTTTCATTTATTGATGATTGTGATCATTCAAGTGGTTTAATTACTAGGTGGAATTCTGACGCAGAGATAGGTGCTTGAACAAACAATCTGTTACATAACCTAACTCTGCTCTCAGAATACACATCGAAAAATTATCATGCTATTATCAAACACAAAGCAAAAACACAGAGATTTGACTGTTGGATACCAATGAAACTCACACAAGATTTTATTAATTCAAGGAGAAATCACAAAGTTACATTACAACAAATACTGACAAGAGTAACAGTATTCACCAAAATGGTTACTCATGTTGTTGTAACAGTTCTAAAATCGCAAGATGGGTAGAGTCTCGGAGTTAATGTGTTGATACTCTCTTTCAGCCTTTTTATTCACGTTGTTCATTGGCTAGACCTGCTTCTCCAACGCTCCTTCACGATCTCTCCTTTTGGTGTTTAACCCCCTTCTCATTGTCCCATCACTCTTTTAAACTCTACGGTCTTCCCTTGAATCAATTTTGCTTCCTCTACCAAGATCGAGCAGTTGCTACAGCCTTTCACATTCCTCAATGATTCTTCTCCCGTTTCCTTGCGGTTTGGTGTAACGATTCGTCTTCAAGGAGTGGGTACTCTTCCCAACACATGGCAGCAACAATTAACATTCATAATGACATCGTGTAAATGTGGAACACTTCTATGGAAGCGTTGAGGTATGAAGGGGCTACAACACTGATTAACAACATGCTTATAAAGGAACTATGAGGAACAACATGGCAAAAATAAACAAAAGGATTGCGAATTTATGAACAAATGGACCAATGAAGAAACACGGTCCTTATTCAGTCATTATTTATTATGCAGAATGGAAATATTTTTGGCTGATGCGGATTGCCTGAACCCAAGGATGCTTATGCATCAAAGTCCCATTTTTTATATTGCTCTAATTCCTTGTCTTATGCTTCAGGTTTAGGAATTATTATTTTCTCCCAAGATATGGGAAAGGAGATAACAATCCTAAACATATATGGACCATATAATGATAGGGTGGCTTTTTGGGAAAATCTTTTCAGCATAGAAATCTTGAACCAAGGGATCATTATCCTTTTAGGTGATCTAAATTTATATTTGGGAAGACCATAAATTGTGGGTTATGTAGCTTAGATAGACCCTTTATCTATTTTTTTCCATAGATGGATGATTATGGTTTACTCGAAATAGAGTACTCAAGTTAAGTCCAACATGAAAGATTAAGAGGGTGGGTGAAGATATGATTGCAATGAGATTAGAAATATTTGTATTTTTAGAAGAGTTTATTAATGGCCAATTGAGGACAATGGGTGGGAACTAGTGGAAAATATGACCACTTTCCATTATTTTTGGAAATGGCCAAAGTTGGGAGGAAGCCACCCAACACTTTTAAGTGTTATCCTTCATGGATTGAGGATGAAGATTTTGCAAAATTAATGAAAGAGAGATGGTCTCCATTTGATGGGACTAGAAGAGAATCAACATCAATTAAATGTGAGGAAAATAGTAAGAATATAAAGTAGGTGGTTGTCTCTTGGGCTCATGAGAAAAAAGATAAAAGAAAACTAGGAGTTAGAAGTGTTGGAGGCTCAATTGGGTTTGTATAAGGAATAATTGCCAGGCTTTCCAATAGAAGAATTTGAAATGAAATTTTGCAGTTTGGAGCAAAGGAAGAGAAAGTCCTTGGACGATGCAAAGTAGAGCTCTTTGGCTTGCAAAGGGTGATGAAAATACTAAGTGCTTCCATCAATATGTAAATCATCGGGAAAAATTTATATGAAAGGTTAAGATAAATAATGGGGATATAGTTACAAGTTTGGAGGATATTACAAAAATAGGGGTGGAGCACTTTGGTGAGATTTATAAAGAACATGGGAAACTATAGTTGAGATTATTCAAATGGTATCCTACTTCCCTAGATTTGTAACCGAATCACATTAATGGGATATTGGTGGAAGAAGTATCAAAGGATGAACTAGAAGAGGTTCTTCACGGTTTCAAAAAGGACCAAATTCTTGATCCTAAGTGGATGTTTGGTTGAATTACTCATAGACTTTTATGGGGTAATTGATGAAGATTTAATGAGGGTTATAGAAGAGTCTAGATTCAATGGAAGGATGTTGGCAACCTTAATGCAAAATTAATTACTCCTATTCCAAGACATGTAATCCCACTATTTTTGAAGAATTCAAGCCTGTCGCTTTATGTAACTACATCTATAAAAGCAATGCAAATATTGTAGCATTGAGGGTGAAGGTATTGTTATCAAAATCAATCTTTCATGAGAAATTTGGAATTTTATCAAGCAGGAAAACTCATGAGGCAATTTGGGTTGCTCAAGAAGGATTGCACTATTAAAATCTAAGAATATGTATATTATGGTGGCAGAAATTGACCTATCAAAAGCTTATGATAAGGTTATATGGTTATATATAAGGATAATGTTGATTCATCTAAGCTTTTGTGTGCAGTTTGTAAACTGGGTTACAAGTTGTGTTTCTATAATTTCATTTTCCATTTCGATAAATGGATCTGATTTAGGTTCTTAAACCTAGAAGAGGGTTGAGGCAAGCTATCCTCTATCACCCTTATTATTTCTTACAGTTATTGAAGGTCTAAGCAGGGCTTTTATAGAAGCAAAATGAATAGGAACTTTGAAGGGTATAAGACTAGAAAGATTGATCTACTTGTCTCATTTGTTGTTTGTAGATGATATTATGTTGTTTTGTGATGGATATCGGAGGAATGAATTTAAAATCGATGATATTCTTGATTTGTATTGCACAACAACATGAACCAAGGTTAATATTGGTAAGTCTACTATTACCTTCTTAGGTGTAAATGATGAGGATATCATATTATGTTTAGAGTTATTTTCTTTCCATCATATTGAGCTCCAAGATGGTTTGAAGGTCTAGGATTTTCATAAATCCAAATAACTATGGGAAAAGGGTCTTGGACTAGCTAATTACCAAGGTGGAAAAGATTATTTCTATATGTTGTAATGGCTCTTGTCTCACAGAGAAAGACTCATATGGATCAAATCTATGATCAAATATATTCATGTGTATTGGATGGAATTAGATTTAATTTTCAAAGGGGTTTTGGATTATATGAAGAGAATAAGCTTTAGATTTATTTAGTCATGGAGTATGGAAAAGAGGGGAATTCCCTTAGTAAAATGGAAAAGAATTAAAAATCCAACAAAGATAGGAGGGCAAGGATTAAAAAACATTATCAATTTGTGATGGCTCTTTTTGAAAAAAGTATTTGGAGGTTAAGTTCAAGAAAAGGTTTATAGTGCCAGGTGGTCAATGAAAAGTATATTGATCCAGTTTCAATAGAGTATTGGTTAATATCTCCAATCATTTCTTTCCATAATGGTTCAATCATTTTGAAGGAAAATATAAACAAAAAAGTCCCTAATTAGTAGGTGGTTGATATGGAAGGTTGGAGATGGAGATGGGATAATACTTGGAGAACATCATTGGGTTGGTTGTGGGGAAAACTATAGGTTTCCAAAGAATCTCATTCACACTCTTAAGGAGTAGGGGGGTTTTACATTTTCTATCCAATGGTTGATGTTGACCTCACTACAATTTGGAGACAACAATGGAAGTCAAAAACTCATATTGGCCTTAGAGGTGATGATGTTGTACTGTGTGAAGGGTGCATATCAAGTCTCAGATCTAGTCATGCAAGGACTAAAGAAGAAGATGATGATTTGATATGGTTGAGGAATCCAATTAAGGGATCTTATTCTCCACATATTGGTTGCAAGATACTATGTGAAGTTGTTTTTAATGAAGAGTGAGTTTGGTGGTGGAAGAAGATTTGGAAGTATAAGTGTCGTTAAAATATTGCGGTTGGCCCTTGACAACAAGGTGCTTACATGGGATATTTTGCAAAAAAGGAACAACAATGAATCTAGTCAATGCTCTTTGTGTAAGGTAAATGATGAATCAATTATTCATCTACTTATTTCATGTTCATATGTTGCTCAAGTTTGGAAGGAGATAGAGTATGCAACAAGCTTAAAAAATCTATGTAGTGGTAATTCTATTGAAGAATGTTTCAAAAGATGGGATGGGAATGTGATTGGGATGAGTTAAAAGAACTTTCTTGGTGGATTTGGTAGTCTAGGAATGCTAGTCTATTTGATGGTAGGTTCATACTTCTCATACTATGTGTTATGCAAAGTATGAACATTCTCAATAGTTTTGTGCAGCTAAAAGTTGAAAATCATATTGGCAAATAAAGATTGAGGTCAAAGAAACGTATGGTGATTGGGTTTATTTTAATGGAGCAATTCAAGGGGATCCACAATTCTATGGAGTAGTAGGTGCAATGCAATTGTCGAACACTTATTGGTTGAAGTTCAAAGTTGGTCTAGGAAGGAGGTCTAACAACTTTTTAAAGCTTATGGCTCTAAAACTTGAACTTATGTTAGCATTTGAAAATAGTACTTAAAGAATTCAAGTGTTTGGGGATTCACAAGTGGTGATTAAGTGGATGGAGGGTACTTTTTCTTCTAAACACTTCCTTTTGCAACCTATCTTTAGTGAGATCTTGGTTATAATATCATCTTTCATCTTCATATATTTTCAACATGTCTATAGAGAAGGAGAAGGATTGAATAAGTGGATGGCTTATAAAAAAAGGTTTGTTGTTGGATTTTGGTATCTAGTAGATTTGGGGGGAGGTGGATGGGCCTATCTTTAAATATTGTCATTCTTCTTTCTATTAATTCTACTTTTGTTGGGCACATAAAAGATATCCTATATTGGTTTAACAGACTCTCTAGAGTGAATTTTAATGAAGAATATATACATTTTGGATTGTTCTCATTATTTGGATATGAAATGTTTTGTAAAGATCTTATAAAATAATTGACTTGTGAAAAATCCTCTTTCGTAAGAGGATGTGAGTGCCTAAGATTTAATTTTGGAGACGTTTATGGTTGGAGTATATAAATTAGTATTAAAAGGATGTATCTAGGCTTTTGAGAGATACTGATAGTTTTGTTCTCCTGTAGATATGATGAAATGCTATTATAATGTAATTTATTTTTTATTAGTGAAATTCCATAATTTTTTTCCTTTGAAAAAGAAGAAGAAGAATAAATATCATAGCTCCCATCATGATTAGTGGAATTATAACTTTTGAAAAAATTCTTATATTAGATTTGGGAAAAATTTCCATCCAAAGTGAGTTGAATTTGTCTAGTTTTTTTCTTTGTTTAATGTGTTTCTCAAGGAAACCCACCAGGCACCTCCCCTCATTTTTGAGGATGGTACCCATGGGCTCAAGAACAAGTCAAATTCTTAGCAACAATCAACTCATGAAAAAAAACATCACAAAGTGAGAAATGAACTCAAATAAGGAAGAAACAAGTTTTCATCTTAACCACTCAAACTACACCTAATTAACATTGAATTGTCTATATATATATATATATATTTATGAATTTTGAAAACCATCCATCATTTATCAATCTATTCATATTATTCATGTTTTTGGTGTCTTTATTGATTGTATATCCTAGTTACAGACATCTAACATTCTTTTCAGATAGATATAACAATATTCCCTTACTAGCATAAGCCACATTCTATACCACATTATTTTCAATTAAACATCTAACATTCTTTTCAGTTATATATAACAAGATTCCCTTACTAGCATAAGCCACATTCTATACCACATCCACATTATTTTCAATTAGATATAACAAGATTCCCTTAACTAACATAAGCCATGATCTCTGTAGCAAGACTTCTGTGGTGGTTGATTGCAGGAGGAATCGGAGAACCCACAGTATCCATATTCAAAAATCGACGTTTCGAATCCAAAACAGGATCCATCATCAGGACAAAATGCCATGATATTATCTGACTACCCACCATTGATAATAATAATAACTTAATTAGCATAATGGTCCAAAGCTTTCCCATTATTCTTTTGTGCCCAAAAAGAAGCCATTTGCAATGTTGGGAGCCATCCATTATAAATCTCTAACTTATATGGTCCTTGTTCTCAATCATGTCATCTTATCTCCATTAGCATCACTACATCCAACTTCGATTATACCAAGCAACACTCACTAACTATAATTATTTAACTCTTTTTTTCCATGAAAGCTACACAAAATAAGCAAGATCGCCATCAACTTTTTGAGAGAAGATGGTCAGATTTTTGCTACTCTTCATGCCTAGCTGGATCCAAACCTAAATGTCAATAATCTCAATAATTTGTGTGCAACCTACTTTCTTCATACAAAAACTTTATAGGTTTTTATACTTTGTGTCTTTTGTGTGCAAGGCACTCACGGTTTTAGTGAAAAAGTTTTTTTTAAATGGGAAATTCGATTCTATTTTATAATTTGTCCTTTCGATAAATATTCCTGTGGCCTTTTAGAAATTTGAATCAAACTCATTTACATTACGACGCAGAATCCACTCTCTCATTAATGTAATAAAATTTAAATCTTTTTTTTCAAAGAGATTGAAAGAAAACGTAACAAAATATATGAAAATATGACAAGGGATTGTTTTATAGTTTGATTTATTTGGGTGTAGGTAAGTTTTATAAAATATGAAAGTTGAACATATAATTGGAGTTCATGTTTTTGAATACTTTTATTGTATTTGAATTGTGTAATCTCAACAACTTATATTTGCAATTTAAACATTTTTTTCAATTTTAACTGGATTTCAAAAAATTTGGTTTAAAAAATATGATTGGAAAAAGTCCAAATCGTAACATGTTTAAAATGCTACAATATAAACATTGTAGGTTTGCATTTTGAAATTGGTAGACCATGCTTACGTGGCTTGAGGTTTGTATGGGTTTTCCTTTAGAATCAAGTTTTGAAATCTCAGAACTCACAAAAAGGGAATGAGTTAATAAGTAGACAAAACTCAACCTTTTTGGTGAGGCCATTTTTTTCATCAAGGCAAAGTTTTGCCTTGATCCACTCATTTTTTTTTAAATTTCAATGATTTGGGTTATATCTTGAAATAGGCCAAAACCCTTAGCAAAAAACGTTTTATGGTCAAAGTTCTCATAAATCAAGTTGATTTATAACTTCTAGCAAAATTCCTACCAGATTTGGGGAAGATTTTCCACCACAAATAGATTGAGTTTGTCCACTTACTAACTTACTCCCCCAAAACAAACCCAAAAATAATGTCATTATGTGTTTTAAGATCTAATCTCTACAAGTGGACAAGCTAATTATAATGAATCATATATTTCTTAACATCGAGGAAGAACAATTGATGGTAGTGGAATCCTATCTGTATCTCATGGATTGTAGCATCACCAAGTTCAAGCACAAGGGGTTCACTCGAAAACCAATATCATAGCATGTGGGATCATATTGGTGGTTTAAAAATAGTTAAAATGTAATTCAATGTATTAAAAGTATTAAGGGGGTGAGGGATCTTTTTAGAGTAAACCAGGGGTATACATATTGTTGGGTTCAACAAACCTACTTTTTTTTATTTTGGGGGGCAAGGGATGGGAGGAGAGTTAGCAATGCAAGGATATTTGTCTTTGTGTTTTTTTTGGAAGTGGAGCATCTCTTGAAGGAGTAGGGTGATATATCTTTAGTCCTTTTATGATATAGAAATGCTATATGAACCATGAAATTCTTTGAATTTACAATAAAAATGACCATAGATTTCATAATGGAGGGATCTAAAAATGAATAATCTTGTGATTCCTAAGGAGCACGTTTGATACTTATGGTAGAAAGGTTAAATAACATATGATAAATATTAATTTCTCGAGGATACATATGTAAAACATGTGGACCAACATAACAAGGTAGAAAAAATTAGGTAAAAATTTAAGAACCCTTCATAAATTTATATGTATAATAATTGGGCGAATCTGTAGGAAAACTCAAAGGCTAATTTATCAATAATAAAATATGTATTCAAATATTTTTTTGGCGAATCTTTCATTGATTTATAAAATCTTTGTAAAATATTGGCGAATTATAAAATATCGTGAATATTAATATTAAATACAATAATAAATATAAATCAAATATATATTCTAATACATTAAAATAATATTAATAGTCATATTCAAAAAATAAAAATTAAATTATTTTATATTACAAAATATCTACAATCAATTGAAATCCAATTTATTATAATATGTATATGAACCAAATCTTATTCAACAACTATTTAGTGTCATCAAATCCAATCATTGAAGAAGTTTTTACATAATTTAAAATTACTAAATATGATTTGTCTTAAAAGAAAAAAAGTTCTGCATTGAAAATACAAAAACACACTATATGCAAAAGAAAATGTTAATAAGTAGAATTGAGTTGAAAATACAAAAACACACTATATAGAAAAAGAAAATTTTAATAAGTAGAATTGAATGGAATGAGTCATTAACATTTTTAATTAAAACAATAAAACACTAAAAATACTAATCATAGTGATTATTTGTTCATGCTCCAAAAATTATTGTGGTTCTATGCACTACATATTATGATCTCTCATTTACTTGTAATGAAATATGATTTCAATGAAATTGAAGTTTTAAGAGAAATTAATAAACTAAAATGAATTTATCAAACAAAATAAAGGTCTAATTTATCAAATGGAAAGTAAAACATTGGATTGGTAACTATTTTTAATAATATAATAAAAGTAGAGAAAGGCTCTTAACATGGAAATTGAAACAATGCATTTCCATGGAATTTACCATATATCTTAAGAAAACAATTGGATCTTCTAAATACAATAAAGTACCTCACGTCCTTAAATAGGTTTTATCACATGCAATACCATGGGCCCATAAACCACCAACGGTATGGATCGGGGAAAAAATGGAGGATCCATGATTAATTTGGAGGGCGAAAAATATAGTAATATAAATTTTATTTATAATTTTGGATGGGCAAAACAATTTAGATATTAAAAAAATATGTACTTTTAGGGAGAAGTATTTTAAAATATTTTTAAAGATTTCTATATAAAATTCACCCCATCAAAATTTAAAACACCATTATTGTTGCCCATGGGCGAAGATTCACCCTTAAAATGTTCCTTGGAAAAATGTTGTGAAAAACAAGGTACTTACCATATTTGTTAAAAATAGGGGGTTATTTTAATTGGAAACATGTATTGAGATGGGTTATTAACTTTTAAATTTTGGGAGGTAGAAATGAAATTGGGGATGATCTTTAATACCCCATATGCACTTGTTTTTCCATAGGTTTACTAAGTGAAACTGTCACGTCCCCTCCCATCAATTCGGCTCAAGGAAGGGATCATGACCCTAGATCTGGCATTTTCAAAACTCAGGCCCATTCATCAACAAAATTCATAGCAAATAAAATGCATGTGTGTAGATGTATAAATAAACATACACAACGGAAATAAATATACTGCACACATCAAGCATGCATTCAGCATAATCATAACAGTCTTCAATAAAAACATTGCATAATTGAAATACAAGAAAATACTTATCTTGAAATGAAGTAGTCTTGAGAAATTGGCTATGCAACTACAACGTTCCACACAGCCATAGGCCAACTGTGCTCATCAATCTCTTAGCACAATTTCCACCCACAAGCTGGGCATGATTTCCATAAGGAAAGGGAACCTAACAACTCATGCATAGCCAAACATATACCACAAATTAGCCAAGCCAATCCACAGTTGGGTCTAGCAGGATGTAAAGGAAGTAGAAAGGAAAGAATTGCTAAGCTAGTGAGCTCAACCTCAAAGTTATCAAAACCTCTACAATATTTAGCTAGCTTGTCCCCCATAGTACCTACACACCCAACACAAGGAAGTATCCCCTTCACTTCTCCACAGTCCCTCAGGCCATACCTTCCCTTCTAGTGCTCTTTAGGGTGTGCATAGAAAGGTAGCCAAAGCCCCATCATCTTTTGTGAGGTTACACTCTTCACTAGGTTTATCAAGCCAATTTTGGATCCTCTTCTACTCTTGGTTGCTTACATCCAAGTTCAAGCCAAACATGGAATGCACATCATCCCAACCACAGCAATATCCCCCCACACACATAGCATGCTCAATTTTTGGGCATGGAAAAACGATTTAAACTATGGGATGAACAAAACGAGATTTCCATGGGCTTTCCCAAATCGTGGCACCCCAAAAACGAGTTGTTAGAGGGGAAATCGACCCCTGGGGAACAAAATCGAGTTTCCAACAGGTATATAGGTATTCAAAGGGGGGAAAACGACCTCTATGGACCCCCAAATAGGGATCATCTTCCTCCTAGACATTCTGCAACTCAAAAACGACTTCCCAGCTAAAGAAAATGGAGGAAAACTCGGGAAAAACGTGAGGGAAAACACCCAACAAGCCCCGAAATTGTGAGAGAGAAAAACTAATGGATGAATGATGGGTTAGGAAGCAATTTCATGCGTCTTTTCTTTCCCATGAAGATAAACACAATTTTCCAAAAATGGTGGCTTGCCCAAACACGAAATTGGACAGCCATACCTTCCATTTCCCAAAACAATAACTACCTCAACCACCTCTTGGAAAAAAATAAATGATTGGGTTCAAAATTCAAGATGGGTAGTTGATGGTTCATGGGTTTTCTCATTGACACTTGACTTGGCACTATTGGCTCCAAGGGTTTGAATATTTCCCCCCCTTATTCCTTGTAAAAATCATGCCCCCATACTCTTGTTGCATTGCATAGCTAGTTGTGGGTATTTTTATTAAAATACATTTACATCATATTTATGATTTCCATCATGCTAGGCTAGCACGCGATCCATGTGCATCTATTTTTAATTGTCGATACTAGAATGATAAATCGATGACGGGGCCTTGGCCTTGAGCTCCTCGTCGTGATTTTATAATGATATTACATCATTTACATAATTTAATTTAATACATTACAAGGTTAAACATGGGGTATTACAGAAACCTAGTATGATTTCAAGTCCCATAGTCTACCAGGGGTTTCTTTAAATCCTATTTAGACAACCACTTTGACAAGTTATCCAAATTGGAAAGTGTTAAAAGAATGTAATTGCGGAAGATATTTTATTTATACTTTTTTATTGTATTATTGTATTCCTCCTTCGGTAGATTTCATTGGTTTAATTAATAATGTAAGAGTCATTGAAGAGTCAATGTAAACCCTGGGTCTTGTGTCGGCCTAGAAGAGCCCAAAAGAGATTATTATATTATGTATTTGAGAGTTCGACCCAATCAGTTAGGAGAAGTCGAACCAATTGAGGAAAAGTCACCTCAATGGAAGAATATAAATAGAGGAGTCTCTCATTTGTATTCACTCATCTCATTCACACAAGTTCGGAGAGGAGAGAGAGAGAGAAGTTCACACAAATGGAGGAGTAGTTGATTTTGTCTTGGGGTTTACTTTTGTACTTTGTGATTTCTATATTGAGGAAGATTTTGATGGGGTTTTTTCCCTTGTGGTTTCCTTGAGAGAAATATTATGTTCATTGTGTTAATTTTGTGCTTTTATTTCTTTTAGTGATAGATTGTTTAATGTTATATGCTAAACAAGTAAAAACTAACATGGTATGAGAGCTATCCTAAAAGAAAACATTGTGCAGCCTCCGTAACTGTAGAAAATAGGGATTCTTGTTCCGGGAGCTCCCTCCATAGATTAGATGAAAAATATAGTGCATCTAACTCGCCTCACTAGGGCACATATTTCTATCGAAGCATATTTTCATTTTGAGAATTTTCATTTTTGGGTCCCCCACTACAGCCCGGGAGAATTAGGGCATCAATTTTTTGGATCGTCTGCTCACAGAATTGAGAGAAGGATTACTTTGCTCAAATCTCCTTGAGGAGGAAAATTTTCTCATCCAATCAGATTTCCAAAATCCTGAAGTCATAAAATTAGGGTTTCTATAACAAACCCTAGGTCAAGGAAGAAGCAGTTTCAGAAAGGCAACTTTTCTGGTAAGTCTCAAATCTATTATATTTCCATTTGAAGTACTCATTATATCAATATGACAAGAAATACCAAGCTTGATGAGGAGCTTGAATGAGATGATAAATTCAGGGCATGGAAGTATAGAGTCATGCTCATCCTTGAAGAACATAACCTATAAGACTATATAAAGGAAGGACTTACAGAACCATAGGGAGATGAAGCCAACGAAAGGCATAAGAAGAATATGGTCAAGGAAAAGAGGATCATTGTTGATTCCATCAAAGATCACTTGATCCCCCAAGTGTCTTCCAATAATACCCCAAAAGAGATGTTTGATTCCCTAACCAACCTATTTGAAGGGAAGAACATTAATAGGAAGATGACCTTGAGAAATCAACTCAAGTGTGTGAAGAACTTGAAGTCTTAGTCCATGCACTCATACTTCTCTAGAGTGTCCCAGATAAAATAACAACTAGAAGCTATTGGAGACATGGTAGAGGATTCATAAATTGTGATGACCACTCTGAATGGTCTCCCCAGAGATTGGGAACCATTTGTTCGTGGCATTTGTGCTAGAAAGAAATTGATCCAGTTCATACAGTTATGGGAAGATTGTGTCCAAGAGGAAGAAAGAATAGCGATAAGAGAGGAGAAACTAAAAGACAATAAAGACCAAGCTTTGGAAACTCATGCCAAAGGTGGAAAGAAAATCAAGAATAATATATTTTCCCGTGAGGACTCTCCAAGAAGACCTCTGAAGAAAAAGAAGTTCAAGAAATACCTATCTTCAGTTGAATGTTACTCTTGTCACAAGATAGGACATATTGCAAGATTTTGTCCAAACAAATCTGGACATCATAGGAATCAGAAGAAGATATTTCATGCTCATGCAACAGAATATAGTGAGTATGATGATGAATTCAAAACCAAAGAATACGAAGAAGAATATGTACTTTAATCCAAACCAGGAAGATGGAAAAACCTTCTATCTATTTCAGCATTAGATAAGAAATCTCTTCGAATTGCATTTATAGATGGTGAACTTCTTATGTGGCCAAAGGGGAAGACTATCAATGATGCAGTAGTTATTGGAGTAGAAGAAGGATGAATTTACAAACTGAAGGGTCATGAGCCCTTGTGATCTATGGCATAGAAGACTAGCTCATGTACACTACAATGCCTTACCAATAGTAAGTAAGGCAGTGACTGGACTACGAGAAATCCAAGTTTATCATGAAGGAGTATGCAAAGGATGTGCTCAAGGAAAGAGTACGAAGAATCCATTTCCAAGTAGCGACAACAAAGAGAACGGTATTCTAGATATGATTCACTCAGATATTTTTGGACCTATGTACACCACTTCACTAAGCGGGTATGTTTACTATGATTCCTTTATTGATGATTACTCCCGGAAAAAATGGATTTATTTTCTGAAGAATAAGAATGACGTCTTTGAAAAGTTTAAAGAGTTCAAGGCTCTTGTAGAAAACCTCTTTGAGAAGAAGATAAATATTCTAAGATCAGATAATGGAGGGGAATATACTTCAGGAAATTTCAAATATTTTTGTAAACAAGCAGGGATTAAGAGGGATCTTACTATTCCCTATAATCCACAACAGAATGGTGTAGCTGAAAGAAAGAATAGAACGATCATAGAAGCAATGAAGGCTATGATCCATGATCAAGACTTACCCATGCATATATGGGAAGAAGCAGCCAGAAATGCAGTATATGTACATAACATAATCTCTCACAGTGCTCTTGGCAACAAGACCCCATAAGAGATGTTCACTGGTATGAAGCTTGAAGTTACCCATCTAAAGATATTTGGATGTCCTGTATTTATTCATATTCCAAAAGAGAATAGATCGAAATTAGAACCTTCAGGAAAGAAGGGAATATTTGTGGGATATAATGAGCAATCAAAGGCTTACCGTATCTACATCCCGGATTCCTCCAGATTGAACTCAGCCGAGATGTTACATTTGATGAAGACACAACTTTCAACAAATCCAAGAAGAATCATGAGGATGAAGAGGAGCATGAAGCTCCTAGAGTTACAGAAACAAACAAATTAACAGACATAAATGTTGAAGAAGATCCCATTCCAGAGGATCATGACATGGAAGAACCTCAGAGACCTGAGGAGACACCTCATGAGGATATTTATCGGAAGAGAAGACCAACTTGGGAACGAGAATTAATACAAGATGCAGGAATTTATGGTGCTCCAGAAGGAAGCAAGAGACCAAGGCCATATTCCAATCATGTAGCCTTGATGTAGAAGAACCCACATGATGGACTGGAGAACACTATTAGGGTCTCCTGCAAGGAGACTAAGATCAATAGAAATCCTAGCAAACAAACAAAGATAAGTACTTGAATTGTTGTTCACATATTTATGTTCCTAGATTTAATGTGTGTATTATGCATGTTAGAATGTTTGCATTGATGAACAAAATATGCATGTGATGGGTAAGTGGCCTATGGTGATGTACAACATTCCATTTCTACTTATCTAGAATGAAACCTATTTGCTGACATATTGGGAGTAGTGCACGCTCTTAATAATGTTCTGGTAGAGATGGAAGGCATCTAGAAAGTTACCGTATGAATACGGGATATGGGTGAATGTTGTGTTGAAGCATTAGGCTAAGATAGTTCCATGATTGTGTGAATTTTTCATTATTAATATGTTTTAGAAACTATGAAAGTTTTCTAACCATGCAAATGAACTTGACTTGTAGGAAGTATCGTGTACGATTAACTACAAATGAAGGATGATGAGATTTTCGTAGAACAAGACTTATGAAATCAAGAAGTACAAAGCAAGGGTTCTCTCAGAAAGAGGAAGTCAACTATGACGAGATGTTGCTCCAGTGGCCAGACTTAGTGGTGGATATTACACCTAATAGATGATGTAATCGAAGTAGAAGACGATATCAAGCAACCCCTGGGACTTGGGACTCTCTACAGAGAACCACATGTGTGCATATTGTTGAAGACTTTGTACGAGCTCAGAATGAACCTATGGGTTATGATGATCACCTAGAGTGATGATGATGATTGGATCTCCTTCGAAAGAAGGAGTGGGGTCCGAAAGGACCTCCCTCGAAAGAGGGAATAGTTCTTATCCTTAGCGATGGATTCCTGTTGAGGGATGACAGAAGATCAATACTTGTCGACTGATAGAGTTCATATCCATAGGGATGGATGCCTGTCCAGGGTAACGAAAGATCAATACTTTCCGACTGATAGAGTTCCTATCCTTAGCGATGGATGTATGTCCAAGGGTGACGGAATATCAGTACTTTTTTACTGATAGAGTTCCTATCCTTAGGGATGGACGCCTGTCTAGGGGTGACGGAAGATCAGTACTTGCTGACTGATAGAGTTCCTATCCATAGGGATGGATGCATGTCCAAGGGTGACGAAATATCAGTACTTTCCGACTGATAGAGTTCCTATCCGTAGGGATGGATTCCTGTCCAAGGGTGATGGAAGATCAATACTTGCCGACTAATAGATTTCCTATCCTTAGGGATGGATGCATGTCTAGGGGTGATGGAAGATCAGTACTTTCTGACTGATAGAGTTCCTATCCTTAGGGATGGATGCCTGTCCAAGGGTGATGGAAGATTAGTAATTGTCAACTGATAGAGTTCTGGTCCTTAGGTGACTGATGCTAGTCCAGGGATGAATGAAGATCAGTACTTGTTGACTGATAGTGTTTCAGTATTTTCATTTACTGATGATTGATGATATTGTTCCAGTATTGTGTCTATTGATGATGTTCTAGCAGATGATGTTGTTTATGTTCCAGCAAAGGATGTTGTTGATGATGTTCTAGCAAAGGGTGTTGTTGATGGTGTTCTAACAAAGGATGTTGTTGATGATGTTCTAGCAAAGGATGTTGTTGATGGTGTTCCAACAAAGGATGTTGCTGATGATGTTCCAGAAAAGGATTTTGCTGATGATTTTCTAGTAGAGGATATTTTTAATGATGATGTTCTAGCTGATGATGTTGTTGACGAGGATGATCTAGTAGAGGATGTTCCAGCTGATGATGTTGTTGACGAGGATGATCCAGTAGAGGATGTTCCAGCTAATGATGTTGCTAACAAGGATGTTCCAACTGACGGTGTTTCTGATCCAGCAGAAGATGTTCTAGTTGATGATGCTGCTGATGAGGATGTTCCAGCAAAGGATTCTCCAGCTGATAGCATTGTTGATCCAGCAGAAGATGTTCCAGCAGAGGATGTTGCTGACAATGATACAGAGGACGTTGTTGATGATGATGATCCAGCAGGTGATGATGATGATGTTGATGATGACATTCCAGCAGATGATAATGATGCTACTCCAGCAAATGATACCCCAGACATATGATGATCCAAAATCTCCATATGACATATAGAGATTCACAAGTCAATTGTGCAGTTGTTGATGTTACCCATAGAATACCTTCCTAGTTAAGATGGAGTGTTAAAAGAATGTAACTGCGGAATATATTCTATGTATACTTGTATATTGTATTATTGTATTCCTCCTTCGGGAGATGTCATTGATGTAATTAATAATGTAGGATTCATTGAAAGAGTTAATGTAAACCCTAGGACTTGTATCGGCCTAGAAGAACCCAGAAGAGATTATTATATTATGTATTTGAGAGGTCAGCTCAGTCAGTTAGGAGAAGTCAGACCAGTTGGGGAAAATTCACCTCAACGTAAGAATATAAATAGAGGAGGAGTCTCTCGTTTGTATTCACTCATCTCACTCACACAAGTTCGCATAGGAGAGAGAGAGAAGTTCGCACAAGTGGAGGAGTAGTTGATTTTTCCTTGGGGTTTACTTTTGTACTTTGTGATTTCTATATTGAGGAATATTTTTCCAGGGTTTTCTCCCTTGTGGTTTCCCCGAGAGAAATATTGTGTTCATTGTGTTATTGTTGTGCTTGTATTCTTTCAGTGATAGATTGCTTAATGTTATATGCTAAACAAGTAAAAACTAACAGCAAGTGCCACCCATAGTATCACTAACAAGATTAGTGTTGTTCCCACCTATGCATCCACAAATTATTTCCAAGATACAGCTGCATCGGCAACTACAACTGTTGATGAATCTATCGAGCTTCCAAGTCACAATGGTCTCTAGCATTGGCATTTGTTTGACATTTGTTTTCAATTGTATTACAATGCATAAATGTATTCATCCATGAATATATTAACATTGGTCATATTTTACCATTTATATTATTTTAAAACCATTCACTACTTGTTTTTTCTCTTCATATTCACATTCATGGTGTCTTTGCTAGTTTTAAACCCTCTACAAGCTTCATTAGAGACATCTTTTCTAAAATGAAGGTTTAGGCCATTTGTTTTTCGTTGTAAAATATGAAAGGATGAAGAGAACCCATATTAGTAAACCACAAAAAGTGTCAGGTATCCATAGTGGCTACATTTATATTCAAGTGAGGCATATTTCCCCCAAGTTGTATCTAATACAACTGCATATTGAGTTCAAAATATCAATGATTTGGTTTTTATTGGGGTTTGATTATGTTGATTTGGGTTCTCTTGAGTTTTTGTTCAAAATTAATTTGGGTTTTGATTGGTTTTCATATCCAAGTGGATATTGGTGGCCACTCACATGTTCCACAGAGTTACAATGGTTCTCCATCTTCTTGGAAATTTTCTATGGTTTTTTCGGGGTCCCAAATTTATGAGGCCATTTTGAGGCCCTAAACGATGTTTTTTGGCAAATCAGGGGCCAAGGGTTTCCATGGCATCCTTGGCCCCAATCAAAAGTTGTAATCCTCAATTATTTATTTCCAACAAGCTATTGAGCACCCTAAACATAGATCATATGCAAAATTTGTGCCTCGAGAAAGTTGGCATATCATCTAGCCACCTCAAGGACCACAAATCCTTTTGGTGCTTCATCTCCTAGGGTTACGTTTTGGATGTTTAGGGTTTTTACTCTTTATGCATAAGATTAAAATCCATTTTTAGTCTCTTTGTTATAATCAAATCCTGCAAATGAGTGTATATAACACATCTCTCTTCAGAGATAAGTGACCACCATCCGAGCTAGTTTGTATTACATTACAGTGTTTTTCCATTTCATTCATTAATAGAATTTAGGTTTTACTATACTATTTTTCTCTTTGCAAAATATTTGTGCGTGTATTGATATTTGATATTGTTTCCTTCATTTCGTTCTCTCAATAATCTGGATCATTTTCATTGAAATTATTTGAGTTATGATGAGTCTATGGGGAATAGGGAAGAGCCCCTTGAAATCCCACCTGCTTAAGTTTCAAGGCCTGAAGTTTTGGATTGGTTTAGAATGTCAATATGCACTAGGTTTGACCAAGCGAATTTAATTATTATGACCAGATAAGAATCTAACATTGCAAACTTTATATCAATGTACTTGGTAGGTTTTTTAGGAGGGATTCATCATTGTAGATACATAATGACAATATTGTGTATGCACTATTGTATTATATATTTAAAATCAATGGAGTTTTAGTTAAAGAGGTTTTTGAAGATCACTCCAGGCTAGGTTTTTGAACTATACTAAAGAATCAAATTTACAATAGCAAACACATATAACTTGAACCTAATCCTTTTGAGGAGCTCAACCAAATCATTCAAATATGCAAGAGTAGTTGGGTCAGAAAGTGTTAAATTCGCCAATCATCCAAATGGTGGAATTTAAGAGGTGAACTCTAGTCACTACATGGGCCTCTCTAAAGATTATCTTAATCTATTTGGTGATTTCAATGGATGATATTCTAACTATACAATTCATTTTCTTCCTACATGTGACAATCACCCAATGGTTGTTTTAGATCCTTCAATTGGAGCCAAGGTTGAGAAGTAGTATGTTTCCAATTCACATTTCATTGGTGGATTCAACAATGCCACAAGGGCTCATTTTCTAGATAGGGTGATTCTTACATACACTAATACTTTGGTACATTATTGCTTCTTTGTGATTAAGAAAAATGAGGCATTATGGGTGACATCAGGGCTAAAATGGGTATATTAATATTAATAATGTTTTTGACCAATAAGATTGAATATTATAATGCTAACCCCGTGGGTGAATAGTGTTGGACGAAAATAAATATTTAACTATTTCTTTCATGTATTTTCAATTTATATCCATATAAGTTTACTAAAAGAATCAATCTAGCTACTTGTTGGATGCAGAATTTAGTTTAGCATCCAACAAGTACCCATACCTAATACTTTTAATAAATCTATCATGAGATAAACTAAAAATACATGGAAAAACATGTTTCCAAAAAAATACCCATACTTTATACTTTTTGACACTTCTAATAAACATATCAAGATAAAAAAAAAAATGAAAATACATGAAAAAATGTGTTTCTAGAAAACATACATGTTTTCATGTCTTTTTAGGTTTTTTTTCTAGGTAACATATCCTAGGGAAAACCCCTAGGCACTTACCCTCATTTCAAGGATGGTACTCAGAGTAAACCCTTGATTCTTCGAGGCACAAGTCGGGTCAACTACAAGGATCAAATTCATGACAACAATATACTCATTATGACCTTAACATATCACTTACAAGGATAGAACCTATGTGGGGAGGATAATACTCCATCCCACAAGGACTCGGGAGAGACCTAATTGACCATGTATGTCCAATTTATCCTACAATAGGTTTATTAAAAATATCAAATATGGATCCTCATTGGATGCAAAATTTTATTCTACTTCTAATGAATACCTATAGATAAACTAAAATTACATGAAAAAAATAGTTCTTTTCTTTCCCTTGACAATTCCTAACTCATATTTTATTCATTTCCTTAGGAGGATCATTTTAGACCCAAAATTTCCCTTGTTATTTTCTAAGCCACAAATTGAAGAGTTGATTAGTGTTTCAATTTTTTTATTAGTATGTAAATAACTAATTAGAGCATACTCCAAAAATGATTCTTGCAAGTTGTTCATCTTGATAAGAATGGTTGTTCTATCACTATTTATCATGGCTACTAGACCATTGACAAAATTGTGTCCCATTAATCCTTCCATTGATATTAGTGTCCTTAAGGATAAGTTTGAACCCCCTGTCCTTCATAATCCATCCAGAATATCAAATTCAATGAGGTTTGATGTCTTTGTCTCCATTGTTGAGTTGGAGAAGGAGCCACCACAATGATAGTTGCATTCAAACCATAGTAGAAATAGGCATTGCTCAACAATCCCATTGATAAAACCATCAATAGGCATAGCACATGGGTGAGATATATGTTGACCACTGAAGTGGAATATAGGGTTGGATGGTGAGTGATTTTCAAGGAAAACTTCATACATATCAACTCATCTTACACTACAAAAATCTTAGAGATCCCTTTTTACTTGGAATTGAGGTTTCAGTGGGAATATAATCTTGTAAGGTTGAATTTTTATGAATTAAGAGTGCAATGGACTTAACTAAGAGGACTACAAACAATTGGTAGAGATGGGGATTTATTTTTCTCTCAATGAAAGAAAAAATAAAATTGTGCATATAATTTTCTCTCAATCTCTCACACACCAACTTGGTTAATACTTGGATGAAAGAACAAGAAGGGTTTGAGAGAATTCATATCCCAACATTTTGCACTCATTGATGTATTTTTTACCTCCTCCAACTAGATGTGAATACCTCTTAAACCTAGATATATAATTCAGGTGAAATGGTTCATACATGTTTCTCACTTCCAATTTCCACACAAAGAAGAAGTATGAGAGATAATTACCAGCCCAAGAACAATAAGTATAAGGTTGACCAAATCTTATAATGGAGGGGAAACGAAGAATAACTTCAGTGAGAAAAATGAGCTGAGAAGATAAAGGCGTTGACTTGAAATTTTTAAACCTATGAAGTGAAACAATGAATATTGTTAGAACAATATTACCATCATATACATGCATATTGTTAGAACAATATTCCCATCATAAACATGCCATGGACCTTGATGTTGTTCCACCTAGTGTTATTTCACCTCCTAGTGCCTAGTCTAGTGTCTTGGACCATAGTTTGTCCACATTTGACCACCTCAGACTAGTGATATATCCATGAAGCTTTGTTTGTCCACTTACCCACTCACTTCCACCATTTTAGGAGTCAATGCACCCCACTACCTTGCATTTATGTGGGAGTTATTTCATTTCCTTGTTTTAAGGAGATGGAGTACGCCCTCTTGAGGATTTGGTCAACTTTTGCATTAATGGCCACTACTTAGCCAACTACTCACCCATGTTCCCTCATAATGGTACCTTTCACACTATTTTGACTAGCCTAACTTCCTCATGGTCCATCTATGTTCATTGAACTTCATTATGGCCCAATCTATGAGTTACACTTGGCCTCATGTCATTGATGGGTGAATTGGTTCAATCTAAGCCTCATTATTGTGAGCTACTCAACTTGCCACTAAGCCTCTTGATTTTGTCTCTTGAGAGCATATATATATATATATATTGTACTCATGTTAATGAATAATATAATAGTGGAATTATTCCCACTGGAGTGATTTTCCTCTAGTTTTCTATTCAATATTTCTTCTATATTCTTGCTATCTCTTTGTGTAAATAATTCTAAGTGAGATTGTAATTGCTATCTAAATCTAGGTTGGACTGTCACATGTATTAGAACCTAGTGTTGTGATTGTTGTGCAATATAAATTCTAATATGGTATCAGAGCTTAGGGAGCTTAGTATAATTTATCCTCCATACAGATCTTCAGAGTGTTGTTTTGCAGGTACAACTTCTACATGGATTTGAAAGCAGATCCTCTTCTTACTCCATTCACATGTTATTCAGAGTAGAAATTGAAGCTGGTTGCTTCTATATAGAGATAAGGTATCTATGAGATATATATTGGAGTTTTTGAAGAGCCAATATCCTATGAAGAGAGAAATGATTGGCTAAATGACTGTGACAGGGCATTTGGAGCAATATGTCTAGCAATATCTCCAAGCATGTGCCACCTCATTGATACTACGGAATACCCAAAGAATCTATGGACCAATTTGGATAGAGATTTTGGCAAGCATGATGAGGAATATTCTATACATATGGAGAGTGAACTTAACACCTCCTCACATGATCTGCAATCTAATTTCTCGGCCTCAAGGATCTCTTCTGAAGTTGTGCAGGTTGAAGAAAAAAATATGGCAGAAATTTCAACTCAAGTTCGGAATGGTAAAAGTCTCCTTGAAGTGACTCCTCTTATTACTGTGGAAGTTCATGAGAAATCTGATTTCCCATATTCACATGTAGCCGATCCAAGAGAATCCATTCAACATGCCTTTATTGAAGAAGAACTTTCCTTCCATATTTCATCATTGTTCTCCAATAATTCTTCAAATGTTAATTTTGAGGATGATAAGCTAGTTGTTGAAGATCCTTCGCATACTTCACTAGCTAATGGTGCAAAATTTGTTGATATTTTGGATAATTTGAAGGTTGTATCAAGATGTGAGAGAGATGCAAATGCACTCACCAATTCTGATCCAAAGCTTTCTACCTATTCCTCTATGGTGACTAGCGCATTTCCTCGCAATTCTACTGAAGAAGGAGACACTGCCATTGTCTTGGCACACATTGAACTCTTGTTCCTCTCATTTGTACCTGATAATGCCTGTTTTGGATATTATTTCAGTTCATATTTCAAGTCCAAAGATCATTCGGAACTATTTTTCATCATTCTTGGAGCTGCCATAATAGTTTTTGGTTCAAAATTTCAAGAAGTTTCAGTTTTGCTTGATGTTGATTTCACCTCTCTTAGTTCAAAGGTTTTGGCTCAAGAATCTCAAGACTCATTTGGCTCTGATTTATCATGTCCCCGATTAAATTATTTCCACATAAATAGTTAAGTTGGCCTACCCAATTCCTAAGGGTTATGTGGAAGAATTAAAATATTGACATTTAACCCCAAGGTCTATAGTTTATCATGAAAATTCAATATTCTAAATTGATGGTGGAAAAATAGGTCAATAAATTATGGAATAAATGTTAAATGCTCCAAAATGAAGTGGCATTAGGTCCTACTTGGACTTTGGGGCTCATAAGTGGATATGTGGGGTCCACATGAGAGAATATTCCCCCTTTAAATATGGAGCCATCCCCAAATTTGAGTTGGAAGCAGGGTTGGAATTTGACGGGAAAAGTGCCCATCATGAGGAATTTTACCCGTCAAATTCGATTAAAACATTTTACAAACCGTCCAAAAGAATGGTTAGATGATTCATTGGAAGGGATTTTTGACTTTGCATTATTTTTTGAATCCATCACTTATTATTTATTATCATCCGATTAAAATATGTGTAGGTTTATATAAGTGACCTGGGCGAGTAAGTAAAGTCTTTGTCGGAGTCCAACAAGTAAGGAAGATGAGGGTTAGGGAACAACCCTATGGAGAAAAAAAGTTAAAAGTGGACAGGAAAAAGGTGTTTTTTAATGAAGGACTTAACTCAGTCACCCAATAGCTTATTATGTATTTTGGTTTCATGTACATGGTTATGGATTTCAAAGGGTAAGATGTTTTTTTCATTTTTTTATAGAGATAAATTTTAATAATATTTTTTAATGAGAATTTTTTTTGTTATTTTGATATTGAGTTGGGTAAATACTTTGATTGAAAAAAGAATACAATCTATAGAGGAACTTTTTCCTCTTACTTATATTAGTCCTGCCGACAAAAACACATTGAAAATAAAATTGAACCTATGGTTGTCAATTTCAATGGTGGAATTTCATCGCATATCCCTCATCTTAGTTTCAAAAGCTTTATATTTGCACCTAAGATATCAAATGTAGTAATCACATGTTCATTATAATAATCTACTAATATCACAAAAACTGTGCCAAAAATAATTTTACCATAAACAAAGGAGCTATTAGAAATTTTTATATATTAAAATTACTTGTTATATTATATAAGTTTCCACCATTCCATTTTTATAAAAATAATATAAAAATAAAATAAAATGAATTACATATATATTATAAAACTAAATGAATTCAATTATGAATGAATCAAAACACAAAATATCAGTGCATCATGGATAATACATATAGACAATTCTTCTAATACTAAATGTTGAATGAATCAAAACACAAAATATCAGTGCATCATGGATAATGCATCTAGACAACTCCACTTCTATGAAATATCATATGTACAAGTTCACACGAGGAATCCAAAACAATACATACCTATGAAAAATGGCCTTATTCAATTTATTTTGACAAAGAAAGAAGATAACATAAATTTCATTGTTGAAAAGCTATTTTTTCACCAAAATATTGTGTGACGGGGAAGATAAAGTTCAAAACGTCAAAAAAAATTAGTATGAAGGGCAGAGATGAAATGAAATTCCAACGTTGGTTGGAAGGGAAGAGGTAACATTCATGAATGAAGAGGAAGAGTCATAGGGCGAAAAATAGGCAATGACAGATTCCATGACAACTATGACAAGTATTATGACACTTATGACAGATTCTATGACATCTATCACAATGTAAGAGCTAAAAATATACCAAGAGGGCATGTGAGAGGATTTACACATATCCAAAGCATCCAAAATATTCCCCAATTCAAATTCATGGAGGATTTGGAGACAAAAGATGAGCCAAGTGTCATGTGGGGCTAATGAAGGGTCATAACCCCTACTAATTCGAATTCCACGAGTAATTAGGAGATAATTTGAGTTCTAAGGAGGTAAATGAGCCAACTAAAGTTATTAAAATCAGGCCAAGTCAAAATAGATCAGATTTTGGTCATTTGTCATCTGCATCTTGCAATTTGGGAGAGCTCCAATCTTGTCCTTGCACGGTGGATGCTCATCCTCCCTGCCTTAGAACCAATTTCGAGGGTGCAATATTCCCATCCAAGTTGTTTAATGGATAGGCCATTCAGACCTCTCAACATATCTTCATGTATATTTTTTGATGCATATTCAACCCCCATCTGATTTCGAGTTCATATTCTCTCATTCTTCTCTATTCTCATTATACTATATTTCTCTCAATGTCATGTAAAAGTGTGATGGCACACTTATTGTTGCATCTAGTTAATGGAGGATTTCTATTTAGACCTTATGGATATGTTATTTTCTGCATAGCTCTTTAATAGATATATAATGAGATCCACATCTCGAAATACCAAGTGGTTCATGTAATATTTCCAGTTAAAATTAAGATTCGAGGCATTTTCCTCATAGCATTTTCATGGTGATTTTGGGATGAGATTGTACCTATTTGATATCAGATATTTCTGATATTTTTGTCTATATTATGAGCAACATATGGATTTAAATTGATATCCCAAATAATGTATTCATACCCCTAAATTCTTACTATAGTTTGTGACATAAATTCAAGGTCCCTTGTTTACCATCTTCACCCAAATTATATACTCTAGAAGTTGTTGTCCTTTGGGATACGTATTCGACCCTAAAACCTGATATGATGTTGCACAAATTTTTTCCTTGATGTCCTTTAACATATTCAAGTCTATTATTAAAAATTTGGGAGGGTCGTACATCATTTGGGAATCCAAAACAGTCATCTACCCTTGGGGGTTTTAACATCTATTTTCCTATTATTTTTTCCTTTCATTCTCCAGTTGTAAATGCAAGTTTCTGAATTATTTAAAAGTTTCCAAGCATATAATATATGCATTAGTGTGTTCTAATACACCTCAATCCATTCCATACATCATTCAAAACAATTTGGGATCATTTGGGAAATTTTGGGGTTTCACTAGTCCAAGGTTTGAAAATTGGCCAAATTGGGTAAAATTTCAAATTAGGGATATTACAATGGTATCAGAGCATGGTCCTTGAACCTGTGCATTAATATAATCCATTGGATAATAATTTGCAAACATGTCTTACTATTGTGATGACTCCTATGAGTACACTGCTTATGAGTAGTATGAAGATGATTGTGAGCAATATGAAGAAGAATGTCAATGGTATGAGGAAGAGGTGCCATCATGCAACACTTCTTACAATTTCATAAGGAATGAAGGTTATTCATATGACCCTATGTTTGATGAAGATAAATTTTTCATACCACCAAACGCTAATCCTATGAATGAATTATAAATATTGAGAGCAACATGTAAAACCTTGCCTCAACAATATCAAGCATATCTTGATTTGAAGGGAGATATACAAAGGGACATTCCTTTTGAAGACTATGTTGATTGGGTTTTTTATATAGGCACAAGAATGAATATGTGGAGTTAGTGAAGAAAGCTCTATGCCCTTCTTGAAAAATACCATGGAGAGCGAATCATATATGTTTGAGTGAAAAGGAGGAGACCCATGAGCCACCTAGCTCTAAAATAGGTAAAGCAGAAGAAGCATTACATGAAGAGGGTCTAAAGTCACTCCCAAGTGACTCTGAAAAAGATGAGGAAACATCACATGAGCATGAAGAAGATTCCATTGAAAATACTGAAGACCGTTCTGAGACATACTCTACTTTGGACATGAACCAAAGAGCATCTATTGATGGATGCTTGAACTGTGAAGGAGTACCTACTGATGGGTTCTCACACCTCTATGTTGGTGACATAGAGATCACTTTTGAAAGTCTTGCCGCAAGCCAAATTTCCATTGACCATGGATATGAATACCTTGTATAATTTGAAGAAGAAATAATATCAACTTCCCCATCACCACTTGAGCTTCATGAAGTTGGTCCAAGCAAGAAGGAACTAGAAGAGGAGGTTCATTTGCAAGAGCCTCATTTTCTTGCAGGGTCCTTGAATATGGATGAAAAGAAGATTCAAGAGGCCTTGAAAAATCTCCATGACACAAATGCACTGGTTTTGAAATTTTGTTGGTGCGTGGAGGAGAAATCTTCCCTTGAAGACATGGAGAAAATACAGAAGGCAGTGTTGGACACCAAAGGTAATTTTTTGAATTTGCTTTCTGATAGAGATTATTTAATTAAGCTTGTTGGTTTGTATCATGGAATAACCTTGAAGGATGCAGAAGAGAATGACAAGATATCAAATGAGTTGGATTCCACCTAAAATACACTCCAAAATTCTATGGTGCAGATTGAGCAACTTCAAGAGAAGTTGCAAAGGTCCTTTACACCCTCCTACATATCAAACAGTCATTCAATGGATGAATAATTTATGTTATAAAGGAGGAACCTCGTGTGATGGTGGAACACGAGGTACATGTTGATATGCAGGTGATTGAAGAGGCTACATTCAAACAAGAAGGAAGAAAAGCACGTGTTCTTGTTCAGAGGGATTATGAGTTGCCTCATGGCGAGAGTTGCAGATCCTTGGAGGAGGCACATGATCTCACAATAGTTGTACCAGCCAATTATGGAGAAGATGCATTAGCAAATTTTATGGGTAAGAGTTTCAAAAAGTTAAGGTTGGTTCACAATTCTTCACCCCCTACTTCTTTTTTAGCCACGTCAATTGGGGATGAAAATTGGGTGAAAGGTTTCTTTCTAATTGTCCCACATGAGGAGTATGAAAATCCTATGTCTCCTTCTGATGATGACATGACTAGAGCCCCTTATTATTTACATTTTCAGCATCATCCTTTGTTACCTTATGATGATACATATATACATGGATGCACCTATGATGTTCACTTGAGTCACTTGAAGACTCGTGATTTTCCTTGCTCCTTGCTTAGTTCAATTGATGTTGGAGGAACTTCATCCAATACTTGGGTGAAGAGATATATGATTGGAGCACATTTTTATTGTCAGCAACATCCTTTGTCATTTCTTGATGATACACATATCCATGGATGCACAAATGGTACATCTATGAGCCCCTTGAAGGCTCACTGTTTTCTTTTCTCCCTAATTGGTTTAGATTTTAGTGGAGGTTCTTCATTCACTTCTTGGATGAAAGAACACATGGATAATTATTTTTATGCATCTTGCATCCTTTTGGATCAGAATTATAGGACATGGGATCCTCACCTATGTCATTGGAAAAGATTTTATTGGTCATTGATGCTTGTATGCACTTGGCAAATAGTGGTCTACTTACTTGGAGGTACAAGCACTTTCATGATTCTTTAATGAGGCACCTCCTTGATGTACATTTGTATTATGTTGTTATTTACTTTGATTATCTAGATTTTGTACTTGTGATGTTTGGAAGAATTCATACAAGGCAATGGGATCCAGAAATTCTCTTTCCTAATGGTATGGGTTGGAGAGCACTCCTAATTGTTGGAGCACAATACAAGCAATGGGACCCTGGGATAATTTTTAGTCTCATTGGTTTCAATTTTGGGAGGAAACAAGTAGTATGGGAGATTGAGTCACCACTTGAGAAGGTGATTGTAATTTGATTAGTGCAACAACAATCATGGTGGTTCCTCTCTAAATTTTCATGGAATCTTAAAGACTCAAACTTGGGCAACTCAATGGCAACTTCAAAGAATTATACAGTGGTATCAGAAAGGGTTTCCAAAATATGAAAGAGGTAAAGAGTAATTGTGCAAACTTTATTTTGATGGATTTAATTAATCTTTTGGTGTTTAATGGTGATGTCACTGGGGATATCAATATGACAAACAAAACCTGCATCTCATTGCTTTTGGAAACACACAATTGAAGTGCATGAGTGCCACTACTCAGAGTTTTGGAAGCAAAGTTTTGGAAAGAAAGCAGGTTATTCAAAATCCATGTTTGAAATTGCTTGATGACAAGAAATATTGGGTGGAGAGGACTGTCATGTACCCAATTAAATTATTTTCAGATAAATAATTAAGTTGGCCTATCCAATTCCTAATTGTTATGTGGAAGAATTAAAATATTGACATTTAACCCCAAGGTCTATAGTTTCTCATGAAAATTCAATATTCTAAGTTGATGGTGGAAAAATAGGTTAATAAATTATGGAATAAATGTTAAATGCTCCAAAATGAAGTGGCATTAGGTCATAGTTGGACTTGGGGGCGCATAAGAGGACATGTGGGGTCCACATGAGAGAATATTCCTCCTTAAAACATGGAGCCATCCCCAAATTCAAGTTGGAAGGGAAGAGGTAACATTCATGAAGGAAGAGGAAGAGTCATAGGGATAAAAATAGTCAATGAAAGATTCTATGACAACTATGACAATTATTATGACACTTATGACAGATTCTATGACACCTATGACACTTATGACAGATTCTTTGACATCTATCACAATGTAAGAGATAAAACTAGACCAAGAGGGCACATGAGAGGATTTACACATCTCCAAAGCATCCAAAATATTCCCCAATTCGAATTCATGGAGGATTTGGAGACAAAAGATGAGTCGAGTGTCATGTGGGGCCAATGAAGGGTCATAACCCCCACTAATTTGAATTTCATGAGTAATTAGGAGATAATTAGAGTTCTAAGGAGGTAAATGAGCTAAATAAAGTTATTAAAAGGATTCCAAGTCGAAATAGATCATAGTTTGGTCATTTTTCATTTGCATCTTTGCAATTTGGGATAGCTTCAAGATTGTCCTTGCACGATGGATGCTAATCCTCCCTCCTTCAGAACTCTCAAAATATATTCATGGATATTTTTTTATGCAGGTTCAACCCCCATCTGATTTCGAGTTCCTATTCTCTCATTCTACTATATTTCTCTCAATGTCATGTAAAAGTGTGATGGCACACTTCTTGTTGCATCTAGTTAATGGATGATTTCTATTTAGACCTTATGGATATGTTAGTTTCTGAATAGATCTATAATATATATATAATGAGTGTCACAGCTCGAAATACCAAGTGCTTCATGTAATATTTCCAATTAAAACTGAGATTCGAGTCATTTTCCTCATAGAATTTTCATGGTGATTTTGGGATGAGATTGTACCTATTTTATATCAGATTTTTTTGAGATTTTTTTCTATATTATGAGATCCAAATGGATTTATTTATATCCCAAATAATTTATGCATACCCCTAAAGTCTCACTATAGTTTGTGACATAAATTCAAGGTCCCTTGTTTACCATCTTCACCTTAATTATATACTCTAGAATTTGTTGTCCTTTGGGATACCTATTCGACCCTAAAATATGATATGATGTTGAAAACATTTTTTCAAGTTTATTATTAAAAAAAAAATAGTTTCGTACAACATTTTGGAATCCAAAAGAGTCATCTACCCTTGGGGGTTTTAACATCGATATTCCTAGTATTTTTTCCTTTCATTCTCCAGTTGTAAATGAAAGTTTCTGAAGTATTTTAAAAGTGTCCAAGCATCTAATAACCGCATTATTGTGTTCTAATAAACCACAATCCATACCATACATAATTTGAAACCATTTGGGATCATTTGGGAAAGTTTGGGGTTTCATTAGTCCAAGGCTCTAAAATTGGCCAAATTGGGTAAACTTTCAAATTAGGGATATTACATGATTTCAGTCTGAAGTTCAAGTTTAATGAGAAGCCACTTCTTCTCTGACATCATTGTATTGGATTTGTTCTACATGGCTACATTTTCCATCATGCAGCCGTTCATGTTCCTGACCTAGTTGAGCAACATCCACTTCTTCCCAAGAAGAAGGTTCCTCCAGACATGTGATCAAGTTCACACCTACTTTATTTTTGGAGTATTTTAGTTTACCTTTGGTGTATTTCATGTCCATTTTAAAGGGATGATTTTCCCCATGTGGTTTTTCCTCTTTCCTCATTTTACATGGATTAATAATGTAAAGGGTGACCATAAGCCTTTGTTTCTTGGGCCCTATTTCTCATGCTCACTACTAGTTTGGATTAAGTGGGGGTTTTAGAACAATATTCCCATCATATACATGCCATGGACCTTCATGTTGTTCTACCTAATGTTATTTGGCCTCCTAGTGCCTAGTCTAGTGTCTTGGACCATAGTTTGTCCACATTTGACCACCTTAGACTAGTGATATATCCATGAAGCCTTTTTTGTCCACTTATCAACTCATTTCAACCATTTTAGGAGTTAATTTTCCCCACTACCTTGCATTTATGTAGGATTTATTGCATTTCCATGTTTTATGGAGATGGAGTGCGCCCTCTTGAGGATTTGGTCAACTTGTGCATTAATGGCCACTACTTAGCCAACTACTCACCCATGTTCCCTCATAATGTGCCCTCATAATGGTACCTTTCACACTATTTTGAATATCCTCACCTCCTCATGCTCCATATATGTTCATTGAACCTCATTATGGCCCAATCTATGAGTTACACTTGGCCTCATGTCATTGATGGGTGAATTGGTCCAATCTAAGCCTCATTATTGTGAGCTACTCAAATTGCCACTAAGCCTATCAATTTTGCCTCTTGAGAGCATATATATATTGTACTCATGTTAATGAATAATATCATTGTGGAATTCTTCCCACTGGAGTGATTCTTGTTATTTCTTTGTGTAAATAATTCTAAGTGAGATTGTGTTTGCTATCTAAATCTAGGTTGGATTGTCACATGTATCAGAACCTAGTGTTTTTATTTTTGTGCAATCTAATTTATAATACATATAGATTTTGAAACAAAATAGAAATTAAACTATGGCACACAAACAATACACACAGATTTACCCCGGAAACCCTTAATTAGGAAAACTGGAAAAATTTAAATTCGTGTATCTCTCTTTCTCAATGTATTCACTTAACCATTCACAATACAATATTTAGGTATTCCATAGCATCCAAACCCTAATATGTTGACCAACATGCAAATAGTATAGCACATACCCAACATTTTCCCACTTGTTTTATTTTCCAAATAGTGGTCCACATGTTGATAAGGTCACAAGTCCAGGGAAGCAATGCCCATAGATTCTCGACGCCAAGAGAACTTCTCAGTACTAACAGAATTAATCATTGAGCATGCAACATTATTCAAGGTTCCAACCTTCTCCAACAACACCTTCTTGTATTCAATCATATCTCTCACAAAATGGTATTGCACATCAATATGCTTCAATTTAGAATGATAAGAAGGGTTCTTTGCTATAAATATTTCACTCGAACTATCAAAATATAACCTTACAACTTTTTGTATAAACCCAATACTTGAACACAATCTCTGCAACCATATAGCGTCTTTACTTGCATGGGTGGATGCCATGTATTCATCTTTTGTATTTGAGAGTGGAACTGTAATTTTTCTCTTGCTCTTCCAACTGATAGCTCCTCCAAACAGATTAAACACATAACCATTTGTAGATATTATGTTGTCAAGAGATCAATATCTATATCCCAATCTATATCAACAAATCCCTATACATATATCACTCCATCTAGTCCAGGTATTCATCGGTATCATATTGCATAATCTGTAATTTCATGCAAATAATTGAAGACCCTCTTTACAGTTGTCTAGTGCTCCTTCCCTAGTTTTAACATATATATGCAAAAAAACTCTCACTGTATGGGAAATGTCTAGTCTAGTGCATACCATCACATATATCAAACTACCAACAACACTAGCATAGGGAACTACTAATCACATGTATTCTTCTTCTTCTTGTGTATTGGGACACTAATATGCAGATAACTTTACACCTACGGAAATAGAGGCCTTGACTAGTTTACATTCCTGCATACTAAACCTCTACAATATCATCTCAACATATTTTCTCTCATTCAACTGGAGTTTCATGTTTGTATGATCTCTTTTAATATCCATCCCTAGTATGAAGTTAGCAGAAGTGAGATTCTTCATGTCAAATTTGGAGGATAGCTACAATTTCACCTCCTTGATTACATTCATGTTGTTTCAAATAAGCAACATGTCATCACCATATGATACTATATTAATGAATTGATCACCAACCTACTTAGAATATACACATTGATTAACCTTGCTTCTCACTAAACCCAGTTTAATGATGTATGTGTTGAAATTTTGGTACCGCATCCTAGGAGATTGCTTTAGACCATAAAGGGACTTCTTTATCTTGCAAACTAGCACTTCCCTTCCCTTTAATGCAAAGGATTTTGGTTGTTTCATGTAGATTTCTTCTTCAATATCCCCATGTATGAAATTTGTCTTCACATCCATTTACTCTACTTCAAGATCAAAAGAAGCAATAGTAGAAAAAAGGGATCCAATAGAACTTAATTTAGCAATGGAAGAAAAAAATTCACCAAAATCAATTCCCTTTCCCTAGGAATATCCCTTTGATACTAAGTAGGCTTTGTACTTCTCACCTTTACCTTTTGCATTCAAATTCTTCTTAAAAAACCATTTTCTACCAACAAGTTTTTTCCAACTGAAAACTCAACTAGATCCCAAGCTTCATTTTTATCAAGGCATCCATTTCTTCAACCATGGCCTTCTTCTAGGATTTATTATCCTTCGAATACACTAATTCTAGGGTCATCATGAGTAAGAGATAAATCAAAACAAGAATAAAAATAAAGTGAGGAATACCTTTTTGGTTTCCCTCTATCCCAAGATGGTCTCCTCCAAACTGGAGTATGTGGTTCTTATCCTTCTGATCCATCTTCTTCTATTGAGACAAATTCTTCATCCTCTAACTCAAACTCTATTTTCTCTTGTTATTTTTACCTTGGAAAGACATCCTATTTGGGAACATCTTTATCCTTTCTAAAAAAACATCTCGACTATAAACAACATTCTTAGTTATTAGGTTCCAAAGTTTAAAACCTTTCACACCATATATATAACCAATAAAGATACATTCTTCATCATTATTACCCAACTTACTCCTTTTTTTCCTTTGGAACGTGTACATAAGAATCACACCTAAACACTCTTCGATGATTAAGAAAGGGTTTCTTACAAATCCATGCCTCATGCAAATTGTTTTCAACCAATGTTTATTTGGGTTACCAATTTGTCAAGTAACATGCAGTATCCACTGCCTTTGCCTAGAATTATTGTCCTATCTCATCGCCATTGAGCATGCTCCTTTCCTTTTCCATCAATGTATTATTCATTGTTTCTAAAACTCCATTCCATTGAGGTGTGTAGGGAGTATCCTTCTTCCTTTCTATTTTACACTTCTTACAGGATTCCCTAAATTCATTTATGTAAAACTCTCCACCATTATTTATCCTCAACACCTTTATTTTATTATCTATATAATTCTCTAGAAGAGGTTTAAACTCTTTAAATTTTATAAAATACCTCATATTTCTTTCGAAGGAAATAAATCCATGTTTTCCTTGAGAACTCGTCTATGAATGAAACGTAATACGCATATTTACCTTATGACGGAATAATCATAGGTCCAAACACATCACTATGTATTAATTCTAAGATTGCATTTTCTCGTGTAGCACCATATGTGAATCTTACCCAAATATGTTTACCATATATACAATGTTCACATAAATCAAAATATATTGTGAAATCATACATACCTTCAACCATAACTTTACCATGTAATTATCGAAGGACCTTCTTTCCAATATCTCATATTCTTTGTTGCCATAGCATAGTCTTTTCTCCAAAAATAGTAGGGGTTATGTCTTCTTTATTTCCCCCTTTGAGAAAAAAAAAACAATTACACATGTCAGTGATAGCACTTCCCAATAGCTTGTACATGGTTCCATATTTTACTCACCTCATCAATATTATTGCAATTTTATTTTCCAAACACAGTTTGTATTCCTACATCACTCATATTACTAATGGATATCAAGTCTATAACTAGATCTAGAATGCCCAAAACTCCAAGAATAGATCTAATCCTTCTCTCCTTGAGCAACAACTTAACTCTTCCACGTCCTATGATTCTAGTTGTTAAGTCATCTCCTAAGAAAACATCACCTCCATTATACTTATGGTGTTCTTTACCCCTGAAACTTGAGAATCACACAAAATATAACAATATTAGAATGCAATAAACCAAAAATATGTAGAATATAACTAGAAATATGAGACAATAATAAGATAATGTAGAAAGAAAAGAGCTTTGTTATTATGAACGCCTATTTCATTAAATTTGGATTTATTCTAATCTATTTCCCTTTTAAGACAAGTAAAAAACAACCTTTCTAAACCCCAAAATCAAGGTTTCTAAAGTGCAAAAGTTGGTTCCAAAAGTGCCAATTTCAAGTTACAAAAGCATACTTTTGCTTTTGATATTGCCACTTTTGAAACTGGTTTTTTCACTTTTCCAATCTAATAATGGCACTTTTAGAACCTGATTTTGCACTTTAGAAAGGTTGTTTTGACACTTTCAATACTTAAATTTGTGATTTGAAAAAATGATTTTGGCATTTTCAAGTTCTAATTTTGCACTTTTGAAAACCAAATTCAACACTTTACAAGTACTATAATCACACAATTGAATATAAAAAAAATCCAATGACTTTATTTGTGACAAACAAAATTTAACTATACTATTTAACAAACTAGTTCCATACTTTTTACATTAGGCCTCACATTGTTGACACCATTTAGGTGTAGCAAGCAAGGTCATAGTCAATCTAACAAGAATGTGTCATTGACATTGTGGCAAGTATAACTTTTTTTTATAATACAATTATGTTGGAAGCTTAATCCTCGGATTTTGATTCCACACATTTTATAAATATGTAAATAAAGAAAGAAAATGAATAGTCGTAGGAAGACAAATAGGAAGGTTGGTAGATGAAGCCCAACAACCTTATGAGTTGTATAAATAAATGCATTTTGTGAATGAAGAATACAATTTGGGAGTTATCACCTATCAGTGGTATTAGATCAAGGTTGAGTGAACCTTCCATAACTCCTGGCTGCGTCTCAGTCCTAATATTTTTCTTTCCAATCTATCTGTTCTTCCATTTTCAGGATTATTCTGTGCATGCCTTCTAGCTTCTAGTTTCCTACCATCATTCTATACGGATTCAAACCTGAGTTATTCAGTATTGATGACTATTGAGTTCCCATAGGCGTTCTCCTCTCCATCACTTGTTACTTCATCATCTCTCGGCTTGGAATGAAATGTTCTCTGCACCAAAACCCTAACCTCTCCTGCAAGATCTCATTCTACTTGCACACAGTGTTGAGGACTCCTCCACTTGTGTTTGGATGCTAGTCTCAACGCTAATCTCTCTTGCATCAACCGCACAAGTTTTTTTTGTAAAGCGACTGCGTTTTTGTGTGTATGATATCACGCATGTTTCATCTATGCGTTCTCTCCTCCTGTCGTTTTTTCTTTAGAGTGGTTGTTGCCTTACATTGAGGTTGAATTTTTCTATTTGGAGTGGTCATCTGTCAAGTCGTAGAGATTTTTCTGTGAAAGGTTGTGGATTGATTGTGACTAAGACACACCCCTCGTGTATATTGCTACTTGTGGGACATGCGCTAACATTAAGTGTGCCAACTAGTGGAGTTGTCCATTGGATGTGACGAGCTGTCGGACTGCTACCTTGGAGTGTTGTGTTGTGCATCCATCATATCGAGAAGCTTCTTGATCGTGAAGTCATTATTTATGCTCATTAGAAGCTGGGTTGAGTGGCTGTGTCCAAGAGAAAGTTGCCTGCAGTCTGAGATCTCACCATTTAAAAGAACGCGTGGAAGACCTAATTTTGAAGACCCATATTCAAATTTAAAGTGATGTGGCAGCAATAATTTGTGAATACTTCACTTTATCTCTACAACTTGGTGGAGACAATATCTCGGGAACATTGTAGAAGCGTGGTCGAGTCTGTTACATACTTGACCAAGACCACGACATGGAGCTATATTTTAAGTCTACAACCTTGCAGAGGTAATAATTTTGAGACATATGTAATACAACCCTAATTTTGGTGGAGATTAACACTACTTTCATTAAAGGATTATGTACTTTGTAAACATTTGAGCTATGCCAAAGGATGTCCGAGATTTGAAGAATAAAGACTGTTTCCTCAAGTGTAATATGCATGTATAAGAATCATCGTGAGAGGGAAAGATTCATTGTACTTGTGAAAATCATTGTATTTGAGAGTGAGGAATATTGTAATCTCTTATTTTATAAAGAGTGTGGAAGAAAATTTGTATGTAATAGTGTTGTTGAATAGAGCTACAGAAATGCATAGAGAGTTGTTGTGGAATTAAAAATTGTAATTTGTAATCAAAGGAGCAGGAATCTAAACCCGCATCCCATATTTTCTTCAAGTATTCTGTAAGTTGTAGGTTCCAAATTGAAGAAGATGCATTCTATATAATCCATTGTTGGTGCTACCCTCACCGGAAAATACATATTTCCATAATGGTGGAGAAATATCAAGGCTACATACATATACAATGACTTGTGGGACGACATTTGTGAAGGAAATACTATTCACACGCATGAAGGCATTGTCATCACATCAGCTCCAAAGCCTCCAACATCATAGAAAGAGCTTGATATTTGGAAGTCCAAAGA